>CM039623.1:37244372-37854372 GCA_022457165.1 Juglans mandshurica | reverse complement strand
CCAGTCAAGGCATTGATAAACAAGAGATAAAAAGAATTTATGCTCAGGTTTTATAATATTTTTCTAAGGAATTCACTACTTTACTAGCCAAACACACATTAACAAACAACCGAGAGAAGCCTTAATAAATTTCAAGCTTTTGTTATGCCTTACGTCAACAACAAATCAAGAGCAAAAGTTGCAATATATTTTCAATTCGAATCCGACTAGCAACAAGTGAAATCAATATTTATCAACAAAATATTGCATTAAACTAGAACCCAAAACAAATCAAGTCTCATTCCACAACCCAAGCTTCAGAAATTATCTACACATAGTATTTCTAACAACAAAATCAAATCTAAATAAAGCCATCACAAAATCTAAAAGCAAAAGAAACCCAAATGAATTAAACCCTAGAATGCAAAAATTAGCTTCTCCAAGAAAACGCCCTGGGCAAAATGACCAAGAAAAGCAAAGTTCAAAACCGTAAATCTCAACTGCCCGAAAAGAACCCAAAATAAAAACAATGGAAATCAATACTAATGTTCCAAAGGAAATACCAAAAAAATAGAGGTAGAAAACCAGCCAATGCTATCCCAAAAAAAACGAAAAATAAAACCCAAAAAAAATAGCTGAAGCGCCCAGCTCCAAGAAAGGAAAAAAAATGAGAGAGCTGAACCGACTTCTTTTCTTTCCCTTTTATATCTCTCTCTCCAAAAAACTCCTCTCGTCCGTTCCGTACGTGTGTCACTCCCTCTTCACGAAAACTTGACTTAGCTTGCTGCACGTCCCAGCTGCAGTTTCCCCATTTGCATTCGTTCCACTTGCAAACCAACCTTTTGCTTTTTGCCCAGGGACCACTTCGGCCTATATTCCCTTTTTATTTTCTCCTAGGCTCAACACTTAGAAGTGAGGCATGAGACTTGTTCCCCATTTCATTCTGCACGTGCCCCTTTCTAAATTAACACTTTGGTTGCAAGTCCAGTAATCCTCATGGGCTTCATCTCTTGTATATGGGCCACCATATAATAACTTCTTTCCGAACTAACTCCTTAAGTCCATCTGAATTTAATTAGGGACAAGAAAAAAAATCATTTCACATGCCAAACAAGATTAAATCACATTATCTAATTAATGCTCTTATTTTAACACATAAAACTCCTTTAATCTAAGATATTTAAGAATATTAATATCGCATAATTGACCATTTATCAGTGGTAAACTAAAAAATTATGAATTAAAAAAATCTTGAAATCAATAGAGAATAGTCTTAAAACTAAATTTATTACCATATCATATAAGAACATGAAGTTTAAGACAATGGATATAGCTAATAACCTAGATGGAAAGAAATTGCAATGATTTGACGAAATAAACAGGGTGTTGTGAGGCTTTTAGGATGTGAAAGGGTCACCTCAAGTTGACATTTACTAACATTGGAATCCTATATTCTTGGAATACTTTATTACCTGTTATAGTTATCTCACCTCTTTTCGTTAATTTATGTAGATTCTTAAAAGAAATATCTGGCATTGGAGAAATATGGAAATGACTTTACTGAACTTGCTAGGCAAGGCAAACTTGATCTTGTTATAGGTGGAGATGATGAAATTCGGCATTGTATCCAAATTTTATGTAGGAGAACAAAAAATAATCCTGTTATTATTGGTGAACCTGGTGTGGGGAAGACTGCAATTGCTGGAGGTTATGCTTTGGGAACCATTTTGTGCTTTGGGAACCATTTTGTGTGTTTTACTTATGGAGACTACATGGTCATGGTTCTTGTGCGAGTGCATTAAATTGTGCCTTCCGGGATTATCTAAATTTAAGTATAATTTTTCTTCTGAAAGAATTGAATTAATTTTTTCAGTTGGACCAAACCTACATATGTATGATTGATGCAAGGAAAACTCATTTTGAACTTTTATTTCTGTCTTCACAATAAATACATGTCGAGTCCACTGTTACCTTCTTCTTGGTATTTTGTGTTCTTGTAACAAGCATAAATTTCATAAATGACTCTCAAGTTGATGACATATTCATCTACTAACCAGCTTTTTTCATCAGAATCAAATATGTAGGGTATGAGAATTTGACTTTCAAAGTCTATATGAGGAGACCAAATATGTAGGTGAAGATATTTTGGCTTTTGAAGTCTCTGTGGGAGAGTTTTTGTCCAATCCTAGCAAGAAAATGAGGGAAATGTGAAGCATTTACATGATATCAATACGTAAATATATGTTTTTCCAAGGACTGAGTATTTGAAAAGTGATATATTTGATGCAAAATAGCTTATATTATGCCATAATATTATGCAACATTTTACTTGACAAATAAGATACATGAATGTCATTCTTTAATTATAACAATATATAGATATTTCTATAAATGAATCAACACCGGTTGGGTTGCACCTTTGAATTGTCGTTTTGAGTTCACATATTCACTATTTTCTCCTCAAGAACATGTGGTTTTGAAATATCTTCTCTTGACAACTGGATTACGCTAACATGTTATGAATGTCCTGCATATCTCTTGGTTCTGATTTTGCAGTAATAATTCCAACCTCAATTTTCAGATTGGTTCAACGGATTGTGTCAAGCGATGTTCCAGAACCACTGTTGAACCAGAGGGTAGTAAAGTTGTTTTGTTTTAATCCTTATTTGTTTACACATTTTACATATTAAAAAACACACTTATTTTTTGTTAAGTATTCTCCTCTCTTTTTGTTAGTATTTTTACATAGTTCTAAGGCATCTCTCTGAAAATGTGAAAACAACAACAACAACAACATAGTTCAAAGGCATCTCTTTTTGTTGTTGTTGTTGTTATTGTTGTTGTTGTTGTTGAATTCAGGTGATAGGTGCAATCCCTTAATTGGCGCACATCTAAGTAACCTCCAGGATGAAGAACGAAAGCATAAGAAAAAATGGATGATGCTTTGTGTCAGTAGAGCATCTTTTATTTCTGGCTTCACAATAAATACATGTCGAGTCCACTGTTACCTTCTTTTTGGTGATTTTGTGTTCTTGTAGCAAGCACAAATTTCAGAAATGACTCTCAAGTTGATGACATATTCATCTAATAACCAGCTTTTTTCATCATAATCATATATGTAGGGTATGGGAATTTGACTTTCAAAGTTTATATGGGGAGACCAAATATGTAGGTGATGAAACTTTCACTTTTGAAGTCTCTGTGGGGTGAGTTTTTGTCCAATTCTAGCAAGAAAATGAGAGAAATGTGAAACATTTACATGAAATCAATACGTAAATATCTGTTTTTCCAAGGATTGAGTATTTGAAAAGCGATATATTTGATGCAAAATAGCTTATATTATGCCTTAATATAACAAGTTTTGGCTTTGATTTTATCCAACGTTTTACTCAACAAATAAGATACATGGATGTCAATCTTTAATTATAACGATATATAGATATTTCTATAAATGAATCAACACCGGTTGGGTTGCACCTTTGAATTGGCGTTTTGAGTTCACATATTCGCTATTTTCTCCTCGTGAACATGTCATTTTGAAATATCTTCTCTTGACAACTGGATTATGGAAACATGTTATGAATGTCCTGCATATCTCTTTGTTCTGGTTTTGCAATAATAATTCTAACCTTAATTTTTAGATTGGCTCAATGGATTGTGCGAGGGGATGTTCCAAAACCACTGTTAAACCAAAGGGTAGTAAAGTTGTTTTGTTTTAATCCTTATTTGTTTTCACATTTTATATATTAAAAAACACATTTTTTTTATTAAGTATGGTTCTATCTTTTTGTTGGGATTTTAACATAGTTCTAAAACATCTCTTTGAAAATGTGAAAACAACAACAACAACATTGTTCTAAGGCATTTGTTTTTGTTGTTGTTAAATGCAGGTGATAGGCGCGACCATATAATTGGTGCACATCTCAGTAACCTCCTAGAAAAAGCCTGAAAGCATAAGAAAGAAATGGATGATACTTTTGTGTCAGTAGAATATCTTGTATTGTCATTCCCTTTAGACAAGAGGTTTGGGAAGCAATTACTTATCAATATCCAGCTCAGTGAGAAGGATTTGAAGGATGACATTAGTTCTATTTGCGGAAGTAAGAGAGTAACTGATCATAGTATTAATTAATATATTCACTTTTTTTTCACTATCTCTTGACAAAAATAATCTGTTGATTGCATGGTAAACTAACAACTTATGAGTTAAAAAAATCTTGGAATCAATAGAGAATAGTCTTAAAACTAAATTTATTACCATATCATGTAAGAACATGAAGTTTAAGACAATGGATATAGCTAATAACCTAAAGGAAAAGAAAATTGCAATGATTTGACGAAATAAACAGGGTGTTGTGAGGCTTTTAGGATGTGAAAGGATCACCTCAAGTGGACATTTACTAACATTGGAATCCTATATTCGTGGAATACTTTATTACCTGTTATCGTTATCTCACTCATTTTCGTTGTTTTATGTAGATCCTAAAGTGAAATATCAGGTATTGGAGAAATATGGGAATAACTTGATTGAACTTGCTCGACAAGGCAAATTTGATCCTGTTATAGGTTGAGATGATGAAATTCGACGCTGTATCCAATTAATATGTAGGAGAATAAAAAACAATCCTTTTATTATTGGTAAATCTAGTGTGGGGAAGACTGCAATTGCTGGAGGGTTTGCTTTGGGAACAATTTTGTGCGTTTCACTTATGGAGACTACATGGTCATGGTTCTTATGCGAGTGCATGAAATTGTGCCTTCTGCGATGATTTAGGTTTGAGTATAATTTTTCTTGTGAAAGAATTGAATTAATTTTTTCAGTTGGTCCAAAGTTTCTTTTGTATGATTTGTGCAAGGAAAACTCATTTGTGAGCTTTTATTTCTAGCTTCACAGGAAATACATATCTAGTCCATTGGTACCTTCTTCTTGGTGATTTTGTGTTCTTGATGCAAGCACAAACTTCATAAATGCCTCTTAAGTTGATGACATATTCATCCACTAACCAGCATTTTTCATCAGAATCAAATATGTAGGGTGTGGGAATTTGACTTTCAAAGTCTATATGAGAAGACCAAATATGTAGGTGATGATACTTTCACTTTTGAAGTCTTTGTGGGGAGAGTTTTTGTCCAAACTAGCTGGAAAATGAGGGAAATGTGAAGCATTTACATGAAATCAATACGTAAATACATATCTTTCCAAGGATTGGGTACTTGAAAAAAGATATATTTCATGCAAATTAGCTTATATTATGCCTTAATATAACAATTTTTAGCCTTGATTTTATCCAACTTTTTGCTCGATAAATAAGATACATGGATGTCATTCTTTAATTATAACGATATATCCATATTTCTTGTAATGAATCAACATCGGTTGGGTTGCACCTTTGAATTGGAATTTTGAGTTCACATATTCACTATTTTCTCCTCGTGAACATATGGTTTTGAAATATCTTCTCTTGACCATTGGGTTATGGAAACATGTTATGAATGTACTGTTTATCTCTATGTTCTGGTTTTGCAATAATAAGTCTAACCTCAATTTTCAGATTGGCTCAACGGATTGAGCGAGGGAATGTTCCAGAACCACTGTTGAACCAGAGGATAGTAAAGTTGTTTTGTTTTAATCCTTATTTGTTTTCACATTTTACATATTAAAAAACACATTTACTTATTTTTAAGTATGGTCCTCTCTTTTTGTTGGAATTTTAACATAGTTCTAAGGCATCTCTCTCTTCCCCATATATATTTACACGCACACACATGTATAAAATCACTCTGCTCTGTTGATGGATACAATAGTTGTCCAACTATCTATTCTCAAGTGACAGTTAGTACTTAGTTGATTGGAAAGTTGGTTTTTAGCATTTGGGTTCATTCGTCATCATAGGTTTTGCAAGATCTAGGATAGTGAGATTTTATCAAATCCAACAAATAAAAGTTTAATAACATTCAGATGACATTAAGATTTGTTTTTCCATCAGAATGTATATCTGCCACCGGACATTCCTTGGGTGTGTTGGACTTTCCACCAATCTTTGACCAAATGTTTGAATGCAATAGGAGTACATATACAATGTCTTTTATGAGATTTTAGATCCAATTATGCATGGCAGAGATTCAAATTAAGCTCTCAGTGTATGATTGGATATAACTTTGGATGTTACTAGACTCCCTATGATTAGCAACATTGTTTACTGTACTTGAAGTTTTGATTTTGTTTCTTTCGTTGTGGTCAAGTTTGGATTAAATTATGTCTTCATGTCCTGCAGTTAATCTCCCTAGATATGGGTTCATTGCTCGCTGGTGCCAAGTTTCGTGGAAACATCGAGGAAAGGTTGAAAGCTGTTTTGAAGGAGGTCACTGCTTCAAATGGGCAGATTGTTTTATTCATTGATGAGATCCATATTGTTGTTGGTGTAGGTCGGTGCAGTTATCCATACTGGGTTCCGGTTCCAAGTTCCGACCCGGAACAAATTCAAGCCGGTATCCGGATAGCAAAACTTGGATAATTTAACCTATGATTGTTTGACTATATATGTTAACTTTTGCTTTTAATAGTTAACGCAGCAATATGAAATACATTGTGTCATCATTCTTGTCTGTCGGTTAAAAACAGTCTCAATTGCTATTTGCAATTGAATCGGTTGAAGGAGAGGCTCAAGCAGAAGAAAATATATATTTATTTTCATAATAAGACCACGGCCAAATCTTGGGACCCTCTCCCTAGAATTCGGTGCAAGTTCTACTGGCAAAAAGGGAAACCCTAAGCACTAATACATCAGTAGCTTATTCGAGGCATTCAAAGAAAGTCAGCATAAGCACTAAGAAAATATCATGAATGTTTACGTAAAACGGAAAAGATTAATCACCTGAGTCTTGACAATCTTATTTATTTCATTGGAGTCAAGAGGCTGGAACACGATATTCTTGTCAATTCGATTCACAAATTCTGGGCAAAAGGTTTGTTTAGCCAACTCAATAACTTGTTTTTTCATTATCTCATGAACTGCTTCCTTGCTATCCTTTATAATATTATATGATTAAGAAAACGACCGACACCTTCCACCCAACATTTATGTGTATTAGGAATACTCAAAAAAATATATTATATATTATTTATATAAAGAGAAAAAGGCCAACGAAGTAGACAAGAATTGTACTATGGTTTGGAAGTGACCCCTTCATTATAGGGGAAAAGAAATTCGACAAGGCAAACTTGATCCTGTTATAGGTCAAGATGATGAAATTCGACGGTGTATCCAGATATTATGTAGGAGAATAAAAAATAATCTTGTTATTATTGGTGAACCTGGTGTGGGAAAGACTGCAATTTCTAGAGGGTAGACTTTGGGAACCATTTTGTGTGTTTCACTTATGGAGACTACATGGTCATGGTTCTTGTGTGAGTGCATGAAATTGTGCCTTCCGCGATGATCTAAGTTTAAGTATAATTTTTCTTGTGAAAGAATTGAATTAATTTTTTCAGTTGGTCCAAATTTTCTTATGTGTGATTGATGCAAGGAAAACTCATTTGTAAACTTTTATTTCTGGCTTCAAAGGAAATACATGTCGAGTCCACTGTTACCTTCTTCTTGGTGATTTTGTGTTCTTGTAGCAAGCACAAATTTCATAAATGACTCTCAAGTTGATGACATATTCGTCTAGCAACCAGCTTTTTTCTTCAGATTCAAATCCATAGGGTATGGGAATTCGACTTGCAAAGTCTATACGGGAGACCAAATATGTAGGTGTTGATACTTTGACTTTTGAAGTCTCTATGGGGAGAGTTTTCGTCCAATCCTAACAGGAAAATGAGGGAAATGTGAAGCATTTACATGAAATCAATACGTAAAAGCTTTTACATAAGAACAGTGTGCTTTGCCTTTCCAAAGGTACCAATAGCAGGGATATATACCGTCAATAACTATAACTTTTGGGTAAGATTTCATATTCCAAGTGTACAAATTCCCTAACATGCCTAGCTATTATTGCCTAGCTTTACAATAAAGCATCAGTGTAAATTAACGACAACAGGCAATAAATCAACAGCATGTTAGAGAGTAGATGCATAGGATAACATATATAAATCTCAGATACATATATATTTAAAACTTGTACATAATATTACTATTGAGATGTATTTTGTTGTCGCCCACTGGAGAGGTGAGTCTACACCTGTTACCTATAAGAAGAAATGGAGGTTGGCCGAAGCTAAGTAGCCTCCGATGCTAAAGTCAGTAGATTTTCATTTACTTCTCAAGAGTTCGAGAATTTAGCAGTACTTACTTATTTCCTGCTTTTTAAACCATTACCCTTTGTTTGTTTCTAGCCTCGCTCTTTGTAAAATTCACCCATCATGATTATTCTCTCTTTTGAAGGTGACGGTGGGATGTAGCATTTAATGCGGTTATCAGCAACAAGCATCGAGCCCATCTTTGGGAGAGGCCACTCTAAGGTGCATTTGATGTGACTGATTCCTTGGAAGACATCCTAAGTGGTCTTAATCCCAATTAATGCGTTGAGGTGAAGGGATGGGCAGAGCTGCCTACTGAGTCCCTTCCTTCCCGCGACAGATGCTGCTCGAGCCCAATTTCTTTGGGCTTCTCTAGCCTATTCTTCTCATGTATCAAGGGCCTCATAATATGTGTTTAGGCCTAGCCAACACGTGCAGATTCCCCTTCCAATTACTATATACCATAACTTTTCTCAATCAAAGTCATATGGAACCTAGTCACCCTACCATCTCATATCGCATGTCACATTTGATTGGACTACCATCATATGCAATTCACTAGGATAAAATCAACATACAACAACTAAGGTTTGTTTGGACATTAATATCTCAAATAATTTGAAAATAGTAATGAAAACAATAATAAAATAATAGTAAATAGTTTGTAAATCATAGTGAAATAATTTGATAATATTTGTGTTTTTCAATAGACTATAAAACATTTAAATTAGATCTGGTAATTTCTCCCTGTTAACGTCATGTTTTGCACACCTTTAGGCCAAGCTCCGACAACTCAGGTTTTCGAGAACGAGCTCTGCACAAGGTATAAAATTCTACGGCTTTGAGAGGGCGGCCTTAGGGCCGGGGAACCTCCGATGCCAAAGTTAGTAAATATTCTTGAAGTGTAGTAAATAAGTAAGAGAGTTTAGGGATCAGAGAGAGTACCCTTGTACCTGGGATCAGCTATTTATACTACAAGTCTGAAGAGCAGATCATGCCTGCTTTGATGAAGTCCGGGTTCCCTATACTATTCCTTTTGTCAAAATCTTTAAATGCGGCGTGGCTCTGCGATGGTGTCATTAATGTGGCATAGTTCTGTGATAGCGTCATTAATGTGGCGTGTTATCCAGGTGGCGGAGCCATTAATACGAAGTGTTTCTCCAACCTTCTCCTCTTAATCTACATTTCTCCTGGTCTGTTCATGTCTTCTATGTCAGTAGATCAACGGTTCTCCGTATGTCACGCCTGCCGTGTGGGCGGGCACTCGATGACTAGACACTACCCAAGGGGATCTCGGATTGACGAGTCTCATCCCCTGCAGCATCATCTCTCCTACAGGTCATGTATAGAGGATTCTCCTAGTGGGCCGAGTTCACAACTTTATGTCCTGCCAGGCTTTATAGGGCCTTTTGAGCCTTGAGGGAGAAACCCCTTACACCCCATGTTAAAAATAATAATAATTTATCTTCCCAATACAGGGTCCGGACTTATGGTTTACTCTACTATGGCCTAGAGATTCTTAGACCTTCAATAATTTGGATCGCAATCGGGTGTCCTTTCCAAATATCGTTAGTTTACAACCCAAGCTAGGTATAGGGAAGACGGAACAAATGAAAATTACTTTATATATTGATAATGATAAGGTTGGTCAACAGTAAATACTAAATAACAATAGCCAATAGGTCCCCTTTGCCATGCCATTAAGGTTTGATCACGCGCATGACAAAAAGGAATTGCGGCAGATTGTTGTGCCAACTGAACTGAGTGACTTCAATCACAAACAAGCTTTATGAGATGGTTGGGAAGGTGGGAAGGAGACACTCTTGAAATGGCTATTTTGGACTTTAGAACCCATGTTTCCATGTTAGAATTAAACTCTCGTTAAGTCGCTTTCTTGCGTCATTAGTAAAGGGAACCTATGACATGTACCATGCTGTAATCTCAACACAAGGTTAAAATATGAATGAGAGAGAGAGAGAGAGAGAGAGAGAGAGAGAGAGAGGAAAACCTTGGCTTTTTGGGTTGAACGAGGAGGGGTATTCAACACCTAGTCCAATGTCTTCGTACAAGTAACACATTACTTTCGAAAATGTGGACAAGATGTTCAGTACTATTAGCCCCATTCAAACGTAACTCCTCGTTTAGCCCCAATCGTTTTGTTACTTGTGTTTGGGTAGGAAATGACACAGATATTTCCATATGCAATCAAACGTATATGCAAAGGTGAATTGATATTGTGACTCGTGAGGTAAGAGCATTAGCATTGGATTGGCCATCCTATTCTTCAAATTTTAACTAATATGTAGCTTTTTCACCTTTAGCTAATCATTCAAAACTTGAAGTCTACATTGGATTAGTCATCACACTCTCTATAATAATAAAATTTTATTATTTTTTATTATTTATATTTTTTAATTAGTTTTTATTTTATTTTCATAATCTTCAATAACCTCCAACAAATCATATTCATTTTTATTTTCACAATCTAACAATCTATAATATAATAATCTCATATGTATATAGATGGTAAAATCTCATATGAATAAAAATCTCATATCTATAATATAATAATCTAAAAAAATATTTTTAGACTTGCTATAGTTCTTTTCATATTTGAAAATAAGAATGAATTTACTGTAGCTTATAGTTTAGATGAAAACAATTTAGCTAATTCAATGTGGAGTAAATATGGATGATATTTGCTAAATTTGAAGATAAAAATGCATTTGGTTAATCCAATGTCAATGCTCTTAGGACTAGTATCCACCCTCTCAAGTACATTTTTCAAGTTTGCCAGGTAGGAAATGTTTGGATAATAAGTTGAGTTGAGATAAAATTTAAATAAAAAATTATTTTTGTTTTAATATTTAAAAAAATTAAATTATTTACTATAATTTATAAGCTAATTTTAAAAAAATTATAATAATTAGATTAGATAAATTGAGATATTCTCTCCGTCCAAACAACTTCTAAAATAATAAGGTCTTTGCTAGTAGGATGTGTCGTGTGTGGGAGCAAAGAACCAAAAAAAAAAAAAAAAAAAGGCCCAAGGTGACCCAAGGATGTATGAAGGGCTGCCATCCATAGCTTGCATTACGTTTTCCACGAGAAAGGAAGTTTAATTCATTGGGCCTGGACCTGTCACAGACCAACTCAAGCTCTCAATAAAGGAGAGGAAAAGTCGAAAAATAAAGCAAAACACGCAATACTTACATCTAGTTGTCTCAGTAATGACTGAATGAATGATTGACAGTACCAATAGACTAGGTAAATTGCAATGTTGGGTAAGTAGTACTGGTAGTGTATCTAGTGCTGCCCCCTGACTGAAAGGGGTTCCCAACCTGTGGCCACAGGCAGGATCTAGGTCCAAAAGTCTGCTAACCCCAACATACGGGGCGTAACAATGTTTACTGGCCAGAGGAAAAGTGAAAAGAGTAATTGAATGTATAAATAATTTAGTTTCTTTATGAATGAATGTACAAGGTATGAGAAATGTTTTATGAGAAATGAAAACCTTTTTAAAGAAGAAGAAAAAAAAAATACTCCACCTTGTAATGCTTTCAAATGAAGTAAATATTTTATGTAGAGTATGTAAATAAATGTCAAATGCATGAATGAAAATCTATGTTAGTATATTTTTACAGTATGAAGTAATGTTTACTGAGTATTAGGGTTTAGGTTTTGTTTTTATGTATGTCCCTCCCCCTCTTAGGAACAAAATGAGTAAAAAGCGTATGGACACACATAGCCTAAAGAAAGAGTGACAAAAGCCTAGACACGTTTTATGTAATATACGAAAGTAGATTTTTGTGACATGGCCTTTTAAATTAATTTAATAATTTTCGCTGTAAACTCTCTTTTAATATACAAAAAATGTTTTAATTTTAAATATAGAATTTTTTAGATCCTGGGAAGGAAAGGAAAAAAGGTTTAAATTATTTTCGAGTTTTAAATTAACATAAAAAATAAAAAAATTTCTATCTTAGAATCTTTTATTGAGTTAACTCTCCAACAACATCAATATCGCCGAAATCTCAAAAGTTATGACTGATTTACTTTGACTAGAACGATCTCATCATATCTTGCGAATTTGCAGTCTTCAAACTTTTTGTTCCAATTACAATCTGGACTCTAATCAACATATTTACCACTCAATTAGACTAAGTTTTATCATATGAACACGCCAATATATTATTTTTTTTCACTAACAGATGCGTAGCAATGTGATCACCCGGAAGATGCAAAAGCAGAAACTTTGAGAAAATCTAATTCAAGTCACTTATGATAGAATACTGTTAATTACTGCAAGAAAGGTACTGTTGCAATAAATCATTGACCTACTAAAAGAAATTATCTCTATGTTTAGATTACGCATCTTTAGATTTGATTCATCACAGCTTTTAGCTTCTATTTCACATTCACTTTTTCTCATATAAATTTTGATCGTACCAGTTGCTTTAATTTCTATATCGGTTGCACTTTTGCTCATTAAATTTGCGATCATTATTTTTGCCTTGTACAGAAAAATTGTGAAGAGACTGCACAAAAGGAACCAGGTTCTGCCCGTAACTGTGCAACTAGAGGTAAAATTACTGCTTCCATTGTCACTACGAGATGTACGGATTTATATGTACTCAAAATGTATGCACCCATGGTTCAGGTCGGTGAGAATTTGAGAAAAGGGCTAGCAGAAATCAGAAACAAATCCATTCTAAATTTTGGCTGGGTGGCTATTTCACCGCATTGTATTCCTATTTTTTCCCGCAGACCATTCGAATACAATTTGTTTTTAAAAAAATTACAAACAAGTTACACAAGCATCAAGTAAGCATTATATTCCTAGTTTAATTCCTCGAACATTAAACCTTTATGACGGGGTAAAACTGTATGATTTTAACAGGGGAAACGAATGGCAACCAAACACCCCCCCCCCCCCCCCCCCCCCCAAAAAAAAAAAAAAAAAAAAGATAACACCATTCCCGGAAGCCAAAATTGATCAACGTTGGACCACCTAAAGCTGTTCAATAACACAATGTTCTACGGTCATTACCTTTTCTCAGAAACTCAATTAATTTTAGGCTTTGGTCGTTTTGGCCTCAACACAATATAGAGGATGCCTAAAACAACCAAGAAAGCAGGAATTGTAGTCACGTCGAACACTACATGTACTTTTCTTTCCTTCATGCAATGAATTGGGTGGAGAAGGGCTATAGTTGCATTTACTTGATCAACAAACCTGTGAGAGATGAAATTCACAAATAAGCCATCTTTACTTACAAACATGAGTCAAATGCTTGCCTCTGCTATTTCAAATTCTATTTTCAAGGGTGAAAGGCAATCATTCAAATTGACTTTCTTACAAGACAACGCACAAGAATGACACCAGTTATTAATTCAGTGACAAGAAATGCTCAGAAGAGCATTAAACGAAACAGGTCTTGTGTTCTTGTTATACAACCTTGTATGACACGCCTTGTATGACACGCCTTGTATGACACGTATCTCTGCCCAACTGAGCAATGAGGAAGTAAATCCTAACTCTCAAGGTCTAATTGAATCAGGACGAATAAGAGATAGAAGGGAAAAATTCTCATAAACAGCTTCCTTGATCATTTTTCATCATTGTCCTTCCCGTTGTTCTATCTAATATACAATCAAACTGTCCCGAAGAGATTTGAAAATAGCCCAAATTCCAATAACATTGAAAAATGTTTTTACACGATGCAAACAAGCTTGAAACTTGATAGAGCTAGGATGAAGATCCCCTAGAATTCTTAGGAAGTTCTACCAGGTGGATTTATCCAAGTATCAACCATTATCCTCAAATTCTATGGCAAGGATTTTGCCACATCAGCAGTTATCACTTTCAAATTTACCATATTAGTATTTTTTATGAGTAAAATATTTTATTCGTTCAAACAGAATTTATCACATCAGTAATTACAATGTTTTGGACACCGAGTTTGAATTTAAAGATGATACCGACCTACCTACCTCCCTCCCTCCCTTGGGTCTCTGTTTGAATCTTTGGGTTGATTTGTTTGGTTTTGAGTTGATTTGGTTCCCTCATACCCTTATTTAGGATGATTTGTTTGAATTTTTGGGTTGATTTGCTTGATTTTGAGTTGATTGGGTTTTGATCGGCGGGAGATCCGGGTAACGGGCAGGGCAATCCGCCCTCCCGTTGGATAGGAGCTGAGGGCAGGGACAAGGGCAGAGTCGAAATCTGCCACCCCGCCCAGGCGGGGGGCAGGGTGCAGGGAAGCTGGCTACCCGCCCGTTTGGGGCAGGTAGCACCTACTAGCAACACTTACCAATATTTAAAACTGTTACGAGTATATATATTATGAGTCAGGCTACTCTGCCGCCCAAAGTAGCCCGCTCAAGTTGACCGCTTGTTGCTTTTTGGTTTTTTTTTTTTTCATTTTTCTTTTCACATTTTTTTAATATATTTAAATATTTAAAAAAAAAAAAAATACCCCAATACACTTAAAATCACTTCTTTAAAAAAAATATATATTTGTCAAGCGGTCAAATTGAGCGGTACAATTGGGAGGCAAAGTAGTTTTTTCCATATATTATATGGCTTGGTTTCTGAAGTCCAGGTCCTTCTAATAATAGCATGTCTAGAGACAAAATAAACAAGCACTATATACCGTCGTCATGCACTTAACGTACACTGCTCCACGAACAGTGATCGACTACTTTCTAGGGACGGCAGGAATGTTTAATTACACGAAGCTTAAACCACACAGGCACATACAGTTTTTTCTTCTTTATTTTTCGCTCAAGGAGATTTTCATTAACCCACTATTGATGACCAATGGTAACAACAAATTAAGGTTCAGGTTCAAGTGCCTACCCTTTCGATGCTTCCTCTAGAATATATAGCAGTCTTAGGGCATCCACATAACGCAATTCTCCAGTAACAGTTGAAACCTGAAAACACATTTTTCTATACGATTGTAATAGTGAACAGATTCAACAAAAATGAAATAAATATATGACAACAAAAGAAGAAACCAAAGAAATGTTAAAGGGCAGAGTAAATACTGAGCAGAATAAGAATAAGCTACTCACCCTTCTCCACAAGCTTACAACGTAATTATATTTGTTCACTAGCTCACGCTCCTGACCCTGAAAGAGTTTAAAGGTATTTTCCACTGGTTTTTGGTTAAGTTTCCATCAATTGAAACTAGAAGAAAAATTTTATTGCACAGTAGAAGAAAACTTTAACAACTTTTAAATACATCGTTATATACTCATATAAGTGGAAACAATTATTTGTTAAACACTAGACTATAATATTTACCCCCACCCCCAAACACAAAAAAAAGAGAGGGAGAGAGAGGCCATAACTTAAGGTAATGCAGTTGAGTACTAAATACATAAAGCTACTGCCAGACCAGATCCAATAACATCATTCACCTCTGACAAGGAGATCTTATATGGATTGATAAACTAGGTTTCCCTTCCTCATCTCACCATTCTACCGAGTATTCTGACTTTTTTCAGAAAGAAAACTTCATACTGTTCATTTGTTGCAATACTTTTTTTCATAAGATAATAATAATGAGCACAAAGGCACTATCCAAATACGTCTGGTGTATACAGCTAATTGAAAGGATACTTGTATGCTCCATGACTAGAAGATGAATGGCTGAATTAACCAGTTGAATAGACTCTTCAAGCGTTGTGATGATATAGCTCCGGGCAATTGTATCAGACTGAAACTGTGATATATGCCAGCCTTGAGAAGTAACGGAAAAAGGGTTGCATCCTACTGACCATATCCAATCCTGCCAAATTGCAGACATTAATTTTCTCAAAAATAGCAGTTCAACCAAATTACGACAGGAAATGCAAACTTCCACAGACAAACACTTCCAAAAGCCTCAGCATAAATGAGTGTACACATGCACTCCCACACATACAAAGACAAAAGCACATACTGAGAGAGAGAGAGAGAGAAGTAATAATCAAAATTTAAAATGGTAAGCATACAAGAATCCCACACAGATATTAAAGCTATTAGTAACTCAAGCACCAGCCCCTAATGAGAAGGCTCTGTACAAACGCATGTATGGCATTTACATATTAAATCCAATCTTTTACTTATCAAAACAATATTAAACCTAACCTTTTACTTTATTCCATATGAGTGTTTCTATGGATGCAGTGAGCAACACCCCCACCCCCCCAGGGCCTATAACCAAAATCCATTTTTAGGATACAAGAAGAATTTGCATTCTCAAATTATACCAGAAGGATTTGCAGTCATTGTGAAAATCATCAAATGATTCTGTTGATACATTTGCGTAATTAAAATTTTACAATCAGTAAACTAGATTTATTATCATAAACTACATTCTCCAAAAAAATAGATATATTCAAACCATGATCATGAGCAAGTGCATAAATATACTCCTGAAATACAAGTGTGTATAGGAAGTCATGATTAGCTGATGAATTAGTAGTTGTTATTCTTGTTTCTTTAGTACCTTTAGTGGTTCCTATACCTGTCATGTTCATTGACAAAAGCGGAAAGAGAGGGATTCAAACCCTCGGTACCAACCCCCCCCCCCCCCCTGTGCAGATTCATTCATCTTTTGATAATTCATCAGAGGGACAGCATTTTTTCTTAAGGTGTTCTACACACACATAATCACCCATAGAAGCATATGAAACGAAATAACTGGAGCTGCATGTTGCTAACTGCAGTGAGTGCAGGGCTTAGAACATGGAAGATCAATGCCAGCACAATAGGATCATCATATAACCTCATCATTACAGTCAGAGGGAAAACTAACCAGACCTGTCAGTGCTACTTTGATTATTAAATCATTATAAAACACAATGCATCAGTATAGTTTTCTCATAATGACATATGACATACCTCAATAGCAGTTCCATGAGCTTGACTGTAGACGAGATGAAGAGGAAGCAAACCAGCAAGATGCTCTGAGGCAGCAGCCAATGCAGCTTTTATGGGCCTCCTGATTTTGGGGGCATAAATAAATATCATGACTGTTGATGCCTCTTGTACATAAATAACATCTGTCTATGCTAACTGTACTGGGCAAAAGTTAGCTATTGGTAATATAATTGTACACCAATTATCTCTTGGTTAAATCAGATATCTCATATCAGTTTCTAATTCCAATGTCAATCTTTCAAAAAATACGACAATTGAAAAATAAATAGCCAAAAAAGGACATAACAAAAAATATATATCAGATAGAAAAGGCATGCATATAACTACAAACTGAGTCATCTTTCATAGAATAATGATGAAGAAAAAAATAAAATCCAAAATTAGCAGTTACTTATACTGTCTTTTCCATTCAAATTATAAAACTGTGTCCTTGGAAGCAGATTGATTGACTTAATAGCTCACAAGCTACCATTGCAAAAAACCTTGGGAGTACCACCACCTGAGCCTAAAACAGTGGGGATTGTAGGATTCAAAGGACATAAAAAAACAAAAAAAAAAACAATTTAATGTTGTAACAATAGTGCCAAACTAGACCTTGCCAGTAGTAGGAAAAGGTTTTTTTCTTTTTAATTAGTAGTAGGAAAAGGTTTTTTTCTTTTTAATTGGTAGTAGGAAAAGGTTTTACTTTCATTTTTTATAAGATAAAATTTTATTGATTGAAAAATATGCATAGCCTAAGTACACAGAAAGTATACACAGAGTACACCTAGTAAAAAGGTTTCAATTTCATTGGTCACTTCCTGACGCATTAATAAGTTGAACATAATAACAGAGCTAACATATATGGAAAAAGAAAAAAGAAAGAGAATGCCACAGTAGATTTAGGGCAGGTTTGGGGGGTGAGATGAGAATTTTGTGTTTTATTTTAGTGTTTAAAATATTATGTTTTGGTATTATTATTGTATTGGAATTTGAAAAAGTTGAATTGAGATTTGAAAAAATTGAATTGTTTATTATCTTTTGTATGGGGATTTGAAAAATGTGTAATGATGAGATGAGATGAGAATTTTGTGTCTCATCCCACCCCCCAAACCTGCCCTTAGTAATATTTCCATAACTGTTTAGAGTTACGAAATACAAGGGCTTTGCCATTTTCTCTTTATTACTAAATTCTCTCTTTATTTCTCCTGAATCTGTAACATATCACCTAAGCATTCCAAATATACATATTCCAAAAATTTCCAAAAACATTTTAGCTAACATTATACATCAGGATGGTGAAACCATAGAGAATCAAAAACTGAAAACTATGGAACTGCTTTGGTGGGTTTTTTTTCTAGAAAAAAAAACCCCACCTTTCTAGGAATGACTGCAATAAAAGTAGCATTGAAACTTTTCTCAAATTTCATAAATGAATGAAATTCAAGAAAAACCTTCATAAAATATTGTCGCACTATGTCCCAACAAGCTTGAAAAAAAACCATTGAATAACCATCCGGACCCAAAGCCTTGTCCCTTGCCATTCTCTAACCACATCAAGAACTTCTTCAAAAACTCTCTCCAACCTCTCTGCACATACCTGGTCAATAGAGTCAAAAAACAGCCCGTCTAACTTGGGTCTCCAAGAGAAATCTTCCCTAAACAACTGCTCATAAAAATTCACAATATGTTCCTTGATAGCCTCTTGATCCAAAAGAATGTTATCACCTTCATGAAGGACCTCTGCAGCATTATTTCTTTGATGAGAGTTTGCCATTTGGTGAAAATATTTTGTACACTTATCACCTTCCCTCAATCACAAAACCCGAGAAACACCTGCAAAGGCCCATTTGAAACCATTGTCCACACTCTTAAAATGGCAGGCCGCCAAATATTCTCCCACATAATGATCAATCAACTACACCACCCTATTATCCCACATAACAATTATACCCCCTGATGCCCCTTTCGATACTAACTCAACCCATCCCACACAATAACAACTCCACAAACTATTAACAATATCGATTAACAAACTTCAGTTGGTTTCCCGTAAGCAAATAACACCAACCCTCCACTTACAAATCAAATTCTTCACCCGGAGACGTTTTCTAAAATCATTAAGCCCCCAAACATTCCAAGGAATTATCTTAGGGGAGGTTTGGGGGGTGAGATGAGAATTTTATGTTTTGTTTTGAAGTTTAAAATATTATGTTTTAATATTATTATTGTTTTGAAATTTGAAAAATGTGTATTGGGATTTGAAAAAGTTGAATTGTTTATTATATTTTGTATGGGGATTTGAAAAATGTGTAATGATGAGATGAGATGAGATAAGAATTTTGTGTTTTGTCTTGTGCCCCAAACCTGCCCTTAGTTTCATTGATAACCATTGGCAGCCCTCCCCTTGCCTTTATTTCTAAAGGCACTTCCTCCCCTACCATTATAATTAACACAGCACGACAATCTCTTTGATTCCCTCTCCTTTTTTAAAGCAGATCTAGCCAAAGAAAGTTGACCAGCCTCAATAGCAATAAGGAGGGCTCTAAATTGTTCCTCAAAGCCATCACAAGAAACTCTCACACAATCCTTAATTTCATCCACCTTCCTCAACACACAATCAGAAGATTTATTATTCCAATCAATCCCTGGAGAAATTGAACACAATGGATCAGGAGCATAATCCTCATCTAATTCAAATATTTCACCAAATTCACCTGCCTCAAAATCTTCACCTCCACAAAGAGCCAACTACATATCTATATTATTAAACTGGGTATAGGGGACCCCTGAATCATGTATCTCGACAGACCCAGGAGCATTCACCCTTAGCCCCTTACCACCATCTACCTCCTCCAATATCACACCCCCTACCATCTGCTCAACACCACCATTACATAACTGAACAGACGATAATGACTGCATTGACTCCTCACTGCCCTTCTCTAAGATAAAATCAATCTACGCAACCCCAAGAATAGGAGAAAACGAATTCCTCCCTCTTGCCGGAGAAAATATCACCATCAAAGAGCCCCCAAAATAATCTCCTTCCGCCATCTATCCTTTCTGAATTGTAAGCCCATCCATCTGAGTCGTCTTTGGACTGGGTTGAACCTCTACACATGACAGCCTCTTGGATCTCTGTCAACAAAGTGTCGCCTCCGTGAAACTCAACGTCAGAATGCCCCCAGAAGATTTGCCCGCCACCGTCAATCCATTCTGTGAAGACTAAGCTTCCATTGGAACCACCATCCGCTTGGGCTGAACCTCCACCACACCTAAAGGGCTTGAAGATTTCTATTGCATACGAAGAATTTTAGGCCTCTAGAGGACAAACCTGGTAATAGGGCATGTATCCAACCCAACTCCTTTCTCAGCAACCATAGGCCCAAACAACGCCCCCGATGCCTTCTTATTTTCTTTGGAAACCACCGAAACCTGGCCCAAGCCCATGAGCAAGCCCAAGCCTCCATCTACCTTTTTTAGCAAAGAATCGAACTTCTCCTTCCAGCCAATTATCTCTGCCCGTATATGCCATAGAGACCCTTCCACTTCTCCAAGTCTAACACCTTGGAAGGCCAACCAACAATTCTGCCATCAATTTGATTCCCAGGACTCTACAATCAACCCATCCTTCCTATTTCTTCCTTTTGACACAATCGCCTCCTTCCTTTGATATCCATTACCACCCTTCTGGTGTGAACTAGAATGCCCACGCACTGGCTTCAACAATGCCGACACATAAGAAGCTTCACCAAAAGAGGTTGCACCTGTATGAGAAGTGGATGTAAGCACCTCTTTACCTCTAGGATCCCATGAAGCAACACCTTGTTAAAAACGACTCTGTTATTGTGAGCAGAAACAGAGGGAGGTGAACCGACCATCTCTCTCATATTCCTCACAAAACCAGCCCATCCACTCCCTTTCTGCCCTTCAGGAATCACTAAAATACCGTACCAGTACCATACTCGATCAACTTCACAAACCTACCATACTAGCAAAGAATGCCCCACGCTCTTGTGATATTTTTCCATAACCCTACCCCATGTGGTCCATATACCTCATTGGCCTCAAGCACCATTGTACTTGTAATCCACGACAACTTTCTATCAAGCTTCCTTCTAAGTTGATACCGCCACAACCATTTCCCAAGTAGATACCCATTGGACACAAACAAATTTTGAATAAACTCCCCCAGCAATTGATTGTTTGGCCACACTAGTAAGGAGGGGAAAAATGAAAAAGTATATGTAGGTAAATTAGAGATGTACAATTAATTAAAGTGATCGTGTTGCCTTTATAGAAATACATCTTCTTCCAATAAGCCACTATGCACTCAATCTTCTCAATCACACCACCTCAAATACACTTAGCCTTGAAAGAGGGTCCAAGAGATAGACTAAGATCTTTCATAGGCAACTAGGACACCTTGCAACCCAATAAATTAGTTGGCTCACCATATTAGGAATGTCTTCCACAAGAACCAATCTTAACTTTGTTAAATTTATTTACAGGCCAAAAACTGTCACGGGGATATGAATTTGATACGATTATTGTATTTTAGTAACATTTTCCTTTATAGTTAGATACTTTCCTTTCTAGCTAGATAAATACTTACCTTGTATAGATACTAGGCACTGGAAATCTGGCATATATTGTGTACAATTTCTTCTATATAATGAGAGCAATCCCTATGGAAAGGGTATTTAGACACTTTGACATGGTACCAGAGCCCCTCTGATTTCCGTCTCTTTGCTCTTAATCACAAGGTGCGATTTTTCATCGCTATTCTTGGGAGAATTTTTTTTTTTCTGATGCAGCAAGTTCCTTCTTGCTCTTAGTGGGTCTCGGTGCTTTCTATGGGGTCAAACCTTGTGGGTTTGAGTTTTTGGTGGCTGTCGGACCAATTTCTCAGAGTTGCGAACTTTGTCCTTCGGTGAGAGGCACTTCTCTCGATGATTTTTCGTGGTGGTTGTGCCTCTTTGTGGTTGTCGGCATTCTCTGGTGGTTGCTATGTGGTAGTCGACCATTTCTGGCGTGGCTGACGACGGAGCTGGTCCTCGACTGTTCTTCTCTCTCATAGTGCTTGCTTTGTGGTGGCTAGGTCGCTGTGGGATCATCGGCTCTCTCTGTGGCAGACGGTAGTTTCTGTGGCGGTTGTGAGGTGCTCGGCTTCCTCTAGTTGACGTCAGTGCGGGGTGCACCTTCTTCTCTGTGATATCGGGCCTAACGACACTCTGGTTTGCCGATTCCTTTGTGCAGCAGGTATCATTACTTGGGCTTCTTTCTTGTGGGCTTATTTTGGCGTTACCTGGGCTTCATTGTTGTTGGCCATCTGTTATTGTTATTCCTTTGCCGTGACTGCCTGAGTTTACTTGGTTGGATATATTCTTGTTTTCTACGTTACTTTCATCATGTCTATTGAGAATACTATTATTCGCTTTACTGGAAAGAATATTCCTACGTAGGAATTTCAGTTTAAGATGTTTTTGAAAGGGAAAGAATTATCAAATCATATTGATAGTTCTGCTAAGGTTCCTACTGATGAAAAGGAATTTGCTCAATGGGAGGTCAAGGATGCTAAGGTGATCTCTTGGCTGTTGGGACGATTGAGTCTCACCTTGTGACCAATCTTCGTTGTTTTACTACGACTCAGGCTATGTGAGATTATCTCCACCGTATTTACCACCAAGATCACAGTGCTCGGATGTTCCAATTGAAGTTGGAAATTAGTAATTACAGTCAAAGTAATTTATCTATTGAACAATTTTATTCTGGTTTTATTAATCTTTGGAGCGAGTATCCTGCTATTGTTCATGTTAAGGTTCCCCCTGCGGCACTCGCGGCTCTTCAAGCGGTTCATGCTAAGAGTCAACGCGATCAGTTTTTGATGAAACTTCAACTTGAATTTGAGCCTATTCGAGCCGATTTATTGAACCGTAATCCGGTTCCTTCCTTGGATATTTGCTTGGGAGATTTATTGCGTGAAGAACAGTAGTTATCCACTTAGATAAGTATGACTTCTGAGAAGGTCTTTTCTAAGGCTGTGAATGTAGCCTATGCAGCACAAGGGAGAGGGAGGAACAAGTTGCAATGTTTTAGTTGCAAGGAGTTTGGTCATATTGCTCGCAACTGTCCAAAGAAAGTTTTGACTACTGCAAGAAAGAGGGCCATATCATCAAGGACTGTCGGGTGCAGCCTCAGAACCACCAATCCCAAGCCTTTCAAGCTGCTGTTCAATCCTCGTCTTCTTCTGCGCCCCCCACTGTAAGCTCTGATTCATTTGTTCTCACACCTGCCATGATCCAACAGATGATTGTATCTGCTTTTACGGCTTTAGGCTTGCAAGGTACGGATCCTAATTCCACTTCTTCTTGGATTGTTGATTCGGGTGCCTCTAATCATATGACTGGTAATACGACGGGTCTCCATGGTGTTCGTAAGTATGGAGGCACGCAAACTATTCAGATTGCTTATGGCAGTACACTTCCTATTATTGTTGTTGGTACTTTGGACTCTTCATTTCAAAATATTTTTGTCTCTCCTGGATTATCTATCAATTTGATTTATGTTAGACAATTGGTGAATAATAACTGTGATGTTCATTTCTCTCATGATGGTTGTCTTGTGCAGGATCAGGTGTCGGGGATAGTAATCGCGAAGGGGCCTAAAGTGGGACGTCTATTTCCTTCACATTTTTCTATTCCTAATGTTGTTTCCTTTGCTTGTATGGCTACTGCCAATAATAATGAAATTAGGTCATCCTAATTCTGTTGTCTTGACTCATCTTTTAAAACATGATTTTTTTGGCAATAAAGATTTATTTTCTTCTTCTCCTGTATCTTTTGATTGTGCCACTTGTCGTCTTGATAAAAGTAAAACTTTACATTTTCCTGCGCATGGTAGTCGTGCTTCTAATTGCTTTGAGATTGTGCATATTGTTGTTTGGGGTCTCAGTCCTATTATTTCTCATGATCAGTATTGTTATTTTGTAACGTTTATCGATGATTATAGTCGATTTACTTGGATCTATTTTCTCCGTTCTAAAGCTGACGTGTTTTCTGTTTTTCAAAAATTTGTTGCGCTTGTTGAGACACAGTTTAGTACTTGTATCAAAATCTTACGCTCCAACTCAGGGGGGAATATATAGCTCATTCCTTTCAGACTTATCTTCAGCAAAAAGGGATTATTTCCCAACGTTCTTGTCCTTATACCCCTCAATAAAATGGAGTCGTTGAGCGTAAGAATCGTCATCTCTTAGATGTCGTTCGTACTTTGTTGATTGATTCTTTTGTACCTTCTAAGTTTTGGGTAGAAGCTTTATCTACTGCTGTTTATTTGATCAATCGTTTGCCTACTGCCACTCTAAATTATGATTCTCCCTATTTTCGATTATTTGGCATATCTCCTGAGTATCAATCCTTTCATACTTTTGGGTGTGTTTGTTTTGTTCATCTGCCACCTGTTGATCGTCACAAGCTTGCTACCCAGTCTATCATGTGTGCTTTTATGGGATATAGCCCTACTCAGATAGGATTTGTTTGTTATGATGCTCATGCAAACAAATCTGGATCTCCTGGAATGTGATTTTTTCTTCGAAAATCAATATTTCTTTCAGTCTCAGGTTATTTATGATCCTCCTATTACTCTTCTAGTCGCTTTTAATGATGTGTCTTCTTCTATTGAGTGATTTAAACCAGGTGTAGTGTATCATAGACGTCTTCCTTCAACGCCTCTTCCAGACACTAATCCATCATCTGATTCTGCTGTTCTAATACCTCGGCGCTCCACCTGGATTACACATCCACCAAATAGGTATGGTTTTTCTCATACCTCGCTTACTGCCACTCTCAACATTGTTTCTGTTCCTCACTCTTATATTCAGGCAGCCACCCAAGCATGTTGGCAGTAGGCCATGCAAGAAAAAATCCAAGCTCTTAAAGACAATCACTTGGGATCTTGTGACTTATCCCTCTGGTGTCAAACCTATTGGTTGTAAATGGGTGTACTCAGTCAAGTTTCGGTCTGATGGCTCACTGGACAGATATAAGGCCCGTCTCATGGCTCTTGGGAACCGGCAGGAGTATGGTATTTGTTAGAGGACATGGTTGTAATTAGTATAGTTTAGGAATGTACAATAGTCATTTGTATGTAGTATGTATAGGAAGTTGAATGTTAATGAAGATATGAATTCATTGTCTCTCTCTATGTTCGACTACCTGGTATCACTAAGGTCTCTCTCTAGAGGTGCACGTGGGGGGCGTGATGCCAGAGGTAATCGCACTCGAGATCGTGAATCTCGTAAGTGCACTCACTGTGGTTGCACTAACCACTCGGTTGACTATTGTTGGGATCTCCATGGTAGACCATCTGGGTCTGCTAATCAAATACTACATCACCGTCAACGAGTTCCGACCCGACTCCAAAGATGAATAGCATATCGAAGGATGAGTATGATCAGTTTTTGGGTCGCACACAAGTGACTTCATCTTTCATAGCTACTCGTGCCCATTTAGGTACAGCGTCTGCATGTCTTATCTCATCTACTCAAGATCCATGGATCATCGATTCAGGAGCTAATGAACAATTGACCGGTTTGTCTTATTCCTTATCTAAGTTAGATACTTTGACATCTCCAAAGAGTGTTACTCTGGCTAATGGTTCTCTTGCTAAAGTTACAGGCATTGGATCCACTAAGCTCACCGATTCTATATCCTTGTCATTTGTTCTATATGCTTCTAGTTTTCCCTTTAGTTTGTTGTCCATTAGTAAAATTACTCAAACTCTTCAATGTTCTGTGGCCTTTTATCTCTCTGTATGTATCTTTCAGGATCTCAAGATGGGGAAGAAGACTGGTAAAGGGCATGAAGCTGGTGGTCTGTATTACCTTGATGTCAAACAGTCACCCACTCGATCCCTCACATCCTCATCATCTGCTTTTGAATGGCATTGTCGCCTTGGACAACCATCTCTTTCTCTTTTGAAACATCAAGTTACGAATCTTAAAAATGTATCTTCCTTTCCTTGTGAAGCATGTCAGCTTAGCAAACACCATCGTGTCTTTTGTACCTCGAGTTGATAATCGAGTATCTAGTTCTTTTGAATTGGTTCACTCTGATATATGGGGACCAATCAACATTGTATCAAACAAGTTTCACTATTTTGTTACATTTGTTGATGACTATTCTCATATGACATGGTTGTTTCTGATGAAGGCACGATCTGAGCTTCTTTCCATATTCAAAGTCTTTTGGAAAGAAATTAAAACTCAATTTAGACAAAAAGTTCAAGTTTTGCATTCTGACAATGCTAAAGAATACTAATCTAGTGCATTTGCTACTTACTTAAGTAATAAAGGAATTGTTCATCAAACTTCATGCTCTTATACACCCCAACAAAATGGGGTGGCTGAACGCAAAAATCGCCATTTGTTAGATGTAACCCGACACTATTACTGCACATGCATGTTCCTAAACGTTTTTGGAGTGATGGTGTTCTTACTGCGTGTCACCTTAGTAAATGTATGCCTTCGTCAGTCCTCGATGGTTCCTCTCCCTTCTCCATCTTGTTCCCTTCCTCTCCACTTTTTTCTCTCCCTCCAAAAATCTTTGGGTGTGTTTGTTACGTTCATAACCTTGGCCCAGGCATTGATAAGCTTGATCCACGTGTTACCAAGTGTTTCTTTGTTGGTTATTCCCGGACTCAAAAAAGATATCGCTACTATAGTCCTGCTCTTAGACGTTACTTCACTAGTGCTGATGTCACCTTCTTTGAGTCCATACCCTATTTCTCGGCAACATCTTCAATCGTTGAGTGTGATCCTCTATCATTACCTACTCACCCTTTCTCCTGCACACTCACCCACTTTTACCCAATCCTCCTCAGTTCCTTCCCTTGTTCCTTTACAGGTTTACTCGCGTCGCGTGCGGCCCCCGGCTCCCATGCCTCCACCAACCTCGCCTCCATCTTCAGATCCTGAGTTACCTAGTACTTCAGACTCTCCACCTATTGCTCTCCGAAAAGGTACTCGTTCTTGTGTTACTTGACATCCGATTACCCAATATGTCTCCTGTCATGCCTTATCTCCATCTTTTTCATGCTTTACTTCTCAACTTTCAAAATTTTATGTTCCTAAGACAGTTCAGGATACTTTATCTGATCCGGAATGGAGGACAGCTATGAAAAATGAAATGAATGCTCTTCACCATAATGGGACATGGGATCTTATTCTTTTACCACCTAGTAAACACCCTGTTGGTTGTAGATGGGTATATACAGTCAAATTCCATCCTGATGGTTCTGTTGAACGTCTAAAAGCTCGTTTGGTTGCTAAGGGTTACACTCAAACTTATGGCATTGATTATGACGAGACTTTTTCCCTGGTTGCCAAAATTTCTTCTATTCGATTATTGATATCTCTTGCTGCTAACGTGGATTGGCCTTTATTTCAGTTGGATGTTAAAAATGCATTCCTACATGGCGACTTAAATGAGGAAGTGTATATGGAGCAACCACCTGGGTTTGTTGCTTAGGAGGAGTATCGAGGTACTGTGTGCAAGTTAAAAAAGGCATTATATGGTTTGAAACAATCTCCTCGAGCATGGTTTGGGAGGTTCTCTGATGCTATATTAGCATTTGGTCTTCATAGATGCCAAACAGACCACTCGGTATTTCACCTACACAGTGATGCAGGTCATATCTTGTTAGTTGTATATGTTGATGACGTTGTAATTACTGGGAGTGACTCAGCTGGAATTGCTAGGCTGAAATAATTTTTACATGATCAGTTTCAGACAAAAGACTTGGGCAAACTTAGGTACTTTCTTGGAATTGAAGTCAGTACATCTAAAAAAGTCATTAACCTATCTCAGAGAAAATATGTACTTGACCTTCTGGAAGAAACTGGCATGTTAGGTGCACGACCTATTGACACTCCTATGGACCCAAACCGTAAACTTTTGAAAGATGAAGGGGAGTTGTTTGGAGATCTAGGTCGATATCAAAGACTTGTTGGAAAATTGAATTATCTTACTATCACTAGACCTGATCTCTTATGCAGTGAGTGTAGTGAGCCAATTTCTACAAATGCCCAGGGTCTCACATTGGAATGCTGTAATCCATATTCTTCGTTATCTTAAGCGAGCTCCTAGCCTTAGACTATTGTATAGACCAAATGGACAACTTAGAATTGAAGCTTTTTCATATGCTAATTGGGCTGGATCTCCTTCAGATAGAAGATCGACTACTGGATATTGTACCTTTGTGGAAGGTAACTTGGTTACATGGAAGAGTAAGAAGCAAACAGTAGTAGCTCAATCTAGTGCAGAAGCCGAATACAGATCAATGGCTCACACTACTAGCGAGCTGACATGGTAGCAACACTTTCTTCAAGAGATTGGGTTTCCAGCTCCTATCCCTCTTCAGTTTCTTTGTGATAACCAAGCTGCAATGCATATTGCGTCTAATCCTGTATTTCATGAGAACTAAACACATTGAGATTGATTGACACTTCATTCGGGATAAGATACTAAGTGGTGACATTTCTACACCCTTTGTGAAGTCTGCTGATCAACTTGCAAATATGTTTACCAAACCATTGTGTTGTAATCGGTTAAAGCTTATTTGTTCCAAGCTAGGTTTATATGATATATATGCCCCAGCTTGAGGGGGAGTGTTAGAGGACATGGTTGTAATTAGTATAGTTTAGGAATGTACAATGATCATTTGTATGTAGTATGTATAGGAAGTTGAATGTTAATGAAGATATGAATTCATTCTCTCTCTCAATGTTCGACTACAGTATTGATTATGAAGAGACATTTGCACATGTTGCCAAAATGACTACTGTACGAACTATCTTGGCACTTGCTGCATCGCAGGGGTGGTCTCTCCGGCAGATGGATGTGAAGAATGTTTTTCTACATGAAGATTTGAAGGAAGAAATCTATGTCTTCACCTCCCGGCATGTTTGCTACACCTTCCTCAGAGGTTTGTCTGCTATGCCGATCCTTGTATGGACTAAAATAGGCTCAGCGTGCATGGTTTGATAAATTTCGCTCTACTCTGCTTGCTTTTCACTTTACTCAAAGTCAGTTTGATTCCTCTCTGTTTCTTCGCAAGACTTCTGCAGAAATTGTATTGCTTCTAGTATATGTTAACGACATTGTGATTACTGGATCTAATACTTAGTTAACTAAGCAATTACAACATCTCAACGCCTCTTTTCACATGAAAGATCTCGGTCCCCTGCAGTACTTTCTTGGCCTTGAGGTGCAGATTACTCCGACTGGTACATTGTTACACCAGCACAAATACACACAGGAAGTGATTTCATTGGCTGGTCTCCAGTCGGGTAATTATGTCCTTACTCCCTTGGAGGTAAATCTTAAGCTTCATCAGGAGGAAGGCGAGCTTCTATCAGATCCATCTTTGTATCGGCAACTCGTTGGGAGTTTGAACTACTTGACGATTACTCGTCCTAACATTTCTTTTGTTGTGCAACAGGTCAGTCAATTTATGCAGGCCCCCGACATCTTCACTTAGCCGTTGTCCGCCGCATTATCCCATATTTGAAGGGCACCTCTACACGCGGGTTGTTCTTTCCTAAGGAATCTTCCTTACAGTTGGTGGGGTATAATGACGCTGATTGGGTCGAATGTGCGGATACTCGTCGCTTTGTTACTAGCTGGTACATGTTTTTAGGCAATGCACTCATTTCTTGGAAGAGTAAGAAGCAAGACAGAGTTTCCAAGTCGTCCACTGAGTCTGAGTATCGTGCTATGTCTTCCGCATGCTCTGAGATCACATGGCTTCGTGGGTTATTGGGTGAAATTGGTTTTCCTCAGCTTCATTCCACTCTTCTTCATGCTGATAATACAAGTGCTATTTAGATTGCCGCTAATCCTATCTTCCACGAGCGTACAAAACATATTGAAGTCAATTTGAGGTGCCCAGCACAAATTGATGCTTCTTGATCTCCCAGCATCAATTTGAGGGAGGATGTCATGGAGATATGAATTTGATATGATTATTGTATTTTAGTAACATTTTCCTTTATAGTTAGATACTTTCCTTTCTAGCTAGATATACACATAACCGTGTAAATACTTACCATGTATAGATACTAGGCGCTGGAAATCTGGCATATATTGTGTACAATTCCTTCTATAGAATGAGAGCAATCCCCTATGGAAAGGGTATTCAGTCCAACTTTGACAAAAACAACTTCAAAGCAAAAGAACAATGGCCATAGATATTGAATATTATCCGGATTTGCCTGAAAAAATATTAGTCTCATACGCAAAAGAAAAAAAAAGATGAGAAATATTTAGTGTGTCCATGTTGCTAGATCCCACGGAAGATGCAGTAAGAAAACTGTTTGTCCTCTATAGTTGACATCATCTTGGTACGAGCTTCCATAATTATGACAAAAAGTAACGAGCTACTAAAGAAACCTTATGGGAAACCATTCACAAATAGCAAGAAGCATGCCAAGATATACAATGTTATCCCCGAAGCCACATCTTCCTAGCATATAATACAAGATTTCCCAATTGACATGGTCATAGGCCTTATTCATATCTAATTTGCATAGTAGCCCTAGTTCCCCTAAGTTGAGCCTACTATCGAGGCATTCATTGGTTATAAGCACCGGATCTACGATATGTCTACCTCTGATGAAGGCATTTTGGGGCTTTGGAATGATGTTCTCCATTAGCATACTCAATCAATTGGCAAGTACTTTAGCTAGACTCTAGTATAAATGATTAGCAAAGCTTATAGGACGATAAGCTTTATAATTGACTGCCCCAACAATTATGGAATGAGTGCAACAAAGGTGGCATTGAAACTTTTTATAAACTTATCTTAAGCATGTGACTCCTAGAGTACTCTCAAAATGCCTTCCTTAACGACATCCCAGCAAAATTTTAAAAAATTCCATAGTAAATCCATCTAGACTCTGTGCTTTGTCACTAGCCATACTTTAGTTCTCACCACTTTGTGAACCCCGTTCTCTTCAAAAGGTCTCTAGCCACATGGCTCTCTCTTGATATATAGTCTCAAATGCTACAACTTAGGCCTCAAAGAACACTGTTTGTAGAGCAAGTGTCCATAATATTGAACAACAGGATCCCTTTTCTCGGGTCCTTATCACCAAGCAGCACTATTGCCTCCTTAAGCCCATTGTTTCCCTTCAAGCTAACGAGCCCTTTTGAGTGGGTCGTTTCTTTTCAAGCTGGTCTTTAACCTGATCTAGCCCCCTTCTATCCAAGCCCAATTCAACCCCTTCAATAAAATCATCACTTTGTCACATATGTCCAGCAACAGGTTTCTCGACCCATCGAGGTAACTGTTCATCTCTCTTTCCACCTGGCCTCCCTTGGCATCCCATCCGGGGGGGGCGACAGGGATGTCGGTCATGTCGGCTCACCCATGTTCGGGTCGGGTTAGGATTAAGAATATATGATAGATTCAAAATATTTGACTTTTCACGAATTCGAATATATATTAGGTACTAAAAATAAGTCAGTTATTTTCTAAATTTGAAAAACCAACAAATTTCTACAAACTCAAAAAGGAAACATAGTATATTACGGCACTTGAGGTCCTTCTTGATAGAGGTGATACACACCGGAGTAAATTTTGACTATCTCACAGCAGTAAATTACATAACATCGAGATGGAGGTTCTACGATTTTTTAGAATTTTAATTTTTTGAATTTCGATTTTGGAAGATTTTCAAATCTAATATTTCTTACAATACAAAAGTCAAGGGATTCTAAACGATTTAAAGGTTTTCAATTTTCAACAATTGTAGATTTTTGGAACTCACTCAATTATCATAGTAGATAGTTGAGATATTCTTGCCATTTCATTAATATTCTGGGTCTAACAGTCACTAAAAATTAATTCATGTATAGTTAAGACTTTGAAGATCTGTACCATGGGAAAACCAACTAAGGAAACCCTTAAAAATTAAGAGCTTAGAACATTGAGAAGAATTAATGGAAGAAAAGACAGTGAGAGGAGCTATTTCTGCCATGAAATGCTGGAAGAAGCCATCAAGAGAGAGGGAGCATGTGAAAGAGATATATAGCTTAGAAAACTGTTTTTAAAACAGGAACCAAAAATCATTTGGATAGCTTCTATAAACTTTAATGGGCTTGAACTTCAATGTTTTTCTTGTATCTTTTTCTCCATCTTGGTAGGTGTCCCTATTCTGTGTACTTGAGTTGCACCTTTTGTGTTTTTTAATGAAGTTTTATTACTTAAAAATAAAAGAAATACATGTCTAAATACTAACCTCAAATTCCACAAAAGTGAGTGCCCGTTACAATGAAGATGACCCTCCAAAGATGAATCCTCTGATTGAACGACAATAATCATGTCAGAGAGTGCCTTTGCCTGATAATGCTTGTCAACCAACAATGGCTCGCCATGTATGAACCAAAAGATTGGAACTTCAAGCGTGGATCTACTGTTGGCATGTGACCCTGCAGTGTTTCAAATTGTAGCATTGGTACCAGAAATCAAACACACACACATCAGAGGATCAAGTCACATGTAACTCCCCACGCCTTTTTTTCAATGGATCAACTTTTTCAACAAAAACATGCAAGAGATACATGTTAAAGGGTCCACATTTCCGTGTACTGGGGTTGCACCCCTCTAAGCTCTTAATAAAATGAATTTGATACAAAGAAGAAAATGTTTGGCTCACATTTCCCACGCATCAGTAAAATTACATATTAAGTCGACAAGATACTCCAGGTTGCACAAAATTAACAGGATGGTTTGGTGATAAAACTAATAAAGAAATCGTATCACTGAGACAAATGCCAAAAATCATGTTAAATGAGCTTCAAGAGCAGATGAGCATTTTAAGGCAGCAGAGAGAACCTTTGAGAGAACCATGATCATTCAGCCTCTGCAACTGATACTGGAGAATGGAAGAGTCAAGATACGTATGAATGGTTTTCCTGTACGTTCCATTAACAAGCAATAATGGGACAGCTGCTGCTCTTCGTGCCACCGAAAAGGCCATTGCCAAAGCAGGATCCTCTGACAGAGTTAGCCTACGAACCTCATCCACATCAATAAAGCAGACACAGAAAAGTTTAAAGCGGCAGCAAATCTAGCACCTTATCACCATATTAGTTCCAAAAGGCATAAATATATAACTAATGCAAAAGAAATTCCAAAAGCACAAATTCAAAGAAATCAAACAACAATGACGGATGCATACACGTGCTCACTGAACATAGGTTTCTGAGAAGATAATAACAAAGAAGAAAGTCCATCCATAATGGCATTGCGATCCACAGGCAATTTTTTTATATTTCTTACTTTCTGCAACAAATATATAAGAGTAAGGACAAAATTTGGTTTCATTAAAGCTTGTTTGAATTTATCAACATTAGCCATACCTCCTGTGTGATGAAAAACAATTGAAAGGATATCTTCTCATAATGATGGAAAGCCCCGTCAGCAATGGAGGGTGTTATAACATGTCGCATAGATCCCCACAATGTCGCACCTAAATGCGCAAGAAAAGTATCGCGTGCAACTGTGTAGTTTTGTAGCTCCTGCAAAGTTCTAAATTATTAATTCAGATAGATAAAGACTTCTCAGGTTGGAAAGGCATAATCCTCAAAACTAGAAAAATGTGCACATAATTGATAAGCTTTCCAATCACAAGGAAAATAACAAATGTTGTCAGAGACAGGCCAATAGTCATACCTCATAAGTATCACTGAACAAATTCCAACTCTCCATTCTCTTTAATGCCTCTATGGCCTTTCTCTTGTGACTTTCATCATATTCTTCACCTTCAAAAGACTGGAGCTCATTTTTCAAATCCCTCATTCTCTCGTCAAGTTCTGAATTCATAAATTGCAAAAGATGCATGATTCACAAGCCACATTGGATGCGAAAGAAAATATTTGAGAGAAAACAATCAAGTCACACCAGATTTATTATATCATACAACAGAAATACTGCATGAAGAAGGATATGAAACAAGATACATGACTTAAATAGTGGAAGATCAACTATTTTAAAAGTGTATCAAGACTGACCAGAAAAGTGGAAACAAGAGCAGGGGGGTTTTTGTTGGTGAAAAAAATAAAATAAAATCTATTCAGATGGAATTTGGAAAAGGGATCAATAAGCAAGGCTATTTTTTATATGCCTATCCTATTTAATTTACCATTTGTTTTTCATATTCAATATCTAATGTAAAGATTGCTTTAATAATCACCTAGCTGTTAAACCTGAAATGTTTTGACAAATGAAATAACATGATTTTGTCATTCCCAGATGCTACATAGCAGAGATATGAAAACCAAGCATGATTATGATTTTATCTCTACTTGTAAGAATAACCAAAATTGCATGTAAAATGAACGGGAACAATTTTGACTTACCAAAAAGCAAAGAAGTTCATTATAAGCAAGTTAATAAAGTATCCCCTCACCAAACCCATATCTCATCTCCCCCCACCCCCAAACCAATTTCTTTAAAAGAAAAAAAAGAAGAAACTTTCCAAACTTTGCCATCACAAAGAAGATCACCTTCACAAAGAGCAAGCTTAACCTTCCTTCCCTTGCAATGTTTAAAAGCAAAAAGCTCATATATATCAATCTCCGCCAGAAGAATATCAATGGCCTGATGTTCTTTCTGCAACAATTGAATGCACAACGATTAAAACATGAGACATTTTTTTTATAAGTATGATTAAAACATGATACATGGGAGCCTCACAATCAGGTAAATTACTAACGTGAAATATAAGAACTGAAAAATCTCACATAGTATTCAATTCTTATATTCACCACAAAGAACATACATCACCAAATACAGCAAACTTCTCCTGAATAGCATCTTGCAACCTATCTTCAGCCTCATCTTCAGAAAGTTCTGCATGCCACAAAAAGTCAAAATTAATTATCAAGGAAAACTAAACAACTCGTTTAAAGAGCTCAAACATGCATTATCCACAACAACATCTATTGCACCTTATTCTTTAGGTTCTTAACCACCACTCTGACAGGATAACAGCATACCCAACAGAGTAGCATTAAAGCACCTCATTTACATAACAAGGCTCCATAAGGTTTCCACAAAATGGAGAAAAAGAATTTGTTTTATGAAGAATATACATACAAGAAAACAAACCATATAAGCCAACATACATTACAGTGTCTAAGACAGTCAAAGAGCATTTTTCCATTTTTCTCAGAATATTATAACATCAAACGAATAATATCATCTCTACAAATGGGCAGCATATTAATCAAAAAATGGGAAATGCTGACAAAAAAAAGGAATCGTGCACACATCAGCACATACAAATGACAAAGCACTAATAAGAATTACAGTGGTACCTGAAACTGCACCGATTGTTTTTTCCACATTTGGTAAACTTAATTCTGTGCGCACACCTTCTCCACCAACAGCAGGTCCCCATGAGAAAGGGCCTGCACTTAAATCAATAAATGCCCACCTGATGCAGTAGATATTTCTGTCTTTATTAGCTTGTGGGAGAGAGGGGAGGAGAGAGAGAGGGGGGAAGAGAGAATGAACCTGTCTTTTCCAATCCATGTATCTGTGAGACATTCGACATGAAAATCACCAAAATCCCTGGATTTTAATTCCTTTTCAAAAAGGAGCCTCATGTCTTCATTCTTCCCTTTCAATAACTTGAAATAAAGAGAAATTGAAAATGATTAAGAAAACAATTAACCTCTAAAAGGCTTTCTTCTTGAGCACTTCATTGGTATACACATAACATCCGCACACACATACACAGAGAGAGAGAGAGAGAGAGAGAGAGAGAGGAGCATATACCTGTAAAACTTTGCTCTGAATAATATCTGCAGTATTTTTCCCTTGGTACAACCTCTCAACATTAGTCAGTGCATCTAGGCAAGTGTTGTACCATTCCCCCTGGAAATTATTATTGAGCTACAGTAGTATCTAAATTGTAATAATCGATGAAAATAAGGAAGGCTCTAAAATCTCAACAAAAAACTGCAAGCTTGTGGTTAAAAAATTTTAAAAAGAAGCATATTACTGATAATAATTTTAACAGGCAATTTTAACATATTGGGGCATTCGTAGGAAATTGAATTTTATAAATTATCAGCTATGGAGGCAAACATTTGACAATTACAAATATAACCATATGGGCCCAAAACATCATTCTTCTAAACAAAAACCTAAAATTGTAAGCATGGAAGTTTCCTTCCTTTTAAAAAGATGCAATTTTCTTTGCACCTCACATTAAATCCTAATTTCCTATTTCATAGAACACAAATTTTTTTTTTTTTTTATAAGTAAGAAGTTTTATTAATCCACAAGGCAATGCCCAAGTACACGGGAAGTGTACAAGAAAAACCTAATTACAAACTACACGCTACGGAAAGTAGCGTAAAAGTCATTAAAATTCCTCCCATTCAATACAATAGAAGAAGCCCAAAGCAACAAAGTGTGATAGAAAAAGGCCCTAAAACTATCCGGAGAGCGTTCCTTATTTTCTAAACATCGGCCATTTCTTTCATTCCATGTACACCACATTAAACATAGAGGTACCATCTTCCAAACAGCTGCAATGTGACAGTTGCCCCTAATCCCTCTCCAACATGACAATAAATCCAAGACCCTCCTGGGCATCACCCATGCAATACCAAGCCTAGTGAAAATGTCATCCCATAAAGCCTTAACTACTTCGCAGTGAAGAAGTAGATGGTCTGCTGATTCGCTGCTATGTTTGCACATAAAGCACCAATCGGTTAGTAAAGGCCTCGCTTTTTCAGCTTATCTATAGTCAATATCTTCCCATGGGATGCCAACCAGCCAAAAAAGGCAACTTTAAGGGGTGCATTGCTCCTCCAAATACTCTTCCAAGGAAAGGCATTGGTGGGATGAACCGTCAAAGACTTGTAATAAGAGCGGACTGAAAATTTCTTGTTCCCAGTGAGTGTCCATATTAGTCTGTCTTCCCTACCTGCTTGTACCTTCATCGCGTATAAAACATTGTAGAAATCAACAATGTCGTTCACCTCCCAATCCTGTACAGCTCTAGAAAAACTCACTGACCAATGAATAGAATTTGCAGAGATGCTCATATTATCAGCCACAAAAGCATCCTTGTCTGACGCAATCCTATAAAGCGAGGGGAAAGCATTTTCCATGGCCACATCACCACACCAGATATCATGCCAAAATTTGATGCGCATACCCCTTCCCACCTCAAATCTGAAATTACCGAGTAGGTCTTCCCATCCATTTCGAATGAATTTCCAAACACCCACCCCATAGGCCCCTCTTACTACATAAGAGCACCAATCTCCCCAAATACTCACGTATTTAATGTCGATGATACTTCTCCAAAGAGCGTCCCCTTCCTTATGATACCGCCATAGCCACTTTCCAAGTAGAGCCTTGTTGAAGATTCTCAAATTTCTAATCCCCAATCCACCGCAAGACAAAGGGGTGCAAACTTTATCCCATTTAATCAAATGGAATTTTTTCTCATCTTCTAGCCCTCCCCACAAGAAATCACGGAAGATCTTTTCCAGTCTATTTGCCACCCCTGCAGGTAAAGGGAACAAAGATAAAAAGTGTGTTGGGAGATTAGAAAGTGTGCTCTTAATAAGCGTGATTCGACCGCCTTTAGACAATTAAATTCTCTTCCAACGCCAGTTTGCATTCAATTTTCTCAACAATCCCATCCCACATTGCCTTAGATTTGTGGGGGGCCCCAAATGAAGTCCCAGATACTTCATAGGCAAGAGTGACACCTTGCAGCCCAAGATGGCAGCCACTTCACTTAGATTGTTAAACAAGCCAACTGGAACTAGCTCGGACTTTGATAAGTTCACTTTAAGACCTGAGACAGCTTCAAAACACAGCAGGAGGGCTCTCAAGGAGCGAATCTGATTGGGGTCTGAGTCACATAGAATCAACGTATCATCGGCGAAAAGGAGATGTGCGACTGATAAGCTTTCATGCAAGGAACTACCCACCGAGAAGCCCGAGATGAAACCCCTATCTACCACCCCCTCCAACATTCTACTCAATACATCCATCGCTATAATGAATAACAAAGGAGATAAAGGGTCCCTTTGTCGCAAACCCCTAGAGCTGCGAAAGAAACCTTCGGGGGTACCATTGATCAAAGTGAAGAAACTAACGGTTGTGATGCAATGTTTTATCCACTGACACCATCTTTCCCCGAAATCGTGCCTGCCAAGAATGTACAATAAGAAATCCCAATTGACATGATCAAATGCTTTCTCCATATCCAATTTACACAAGAGACCTGGGGTGCCGCTTCTAACTCTAGACTCCAAGCATTCATTAGCAATAAGAACGGAGTCTAAAATTTGTCTTCCTTTAACAAACGCACTTTGTGACTTCGAGAAGGGGATGATGAGTCATCGATTGAAGGGGTTCTCTTAGATGATGAGTCTTCACACGGGTCTGATCTACAGCTAGTTTGTAAGGAGTATGGAGATGACACGGATCTAGGGGATCCTGGGGATGTTCCTAGTCCTCTATGTTCACTACCACCAGTGCCTTCAGGGGCGGGATTACAACCTGATTGGGTATTACAAAAGGTTGATGTTCTTCGACACTGCCTTGGGATCTCATGCGAAGGTTATGAGGAACAGTTTAAAGCCCTCATCATTGCCATAGAAGCAGGATAGCCACAGCTTGCTAAATCCGCTGCTATAAAAGATAGGGAGCTCAAGAGGCTTGCTTGCTCCATTAACTATGATGTAAGAGAAGGAAGTGCGAGGAGGGGAAGACACAATGATAGGGTGAACCTCGATAGTCCATGAAGCCCAAGATCCTCTCATGGAATGTTCGGGGCTTGAACGATCCAAACAAGCGCCTGAAAATAAAGAACTTATTACGGGAATGGAAGTCGGATGTGATCTGTTTGCAGGAGACTAAGTTGAAGTATATTGATAGGCAATTAATAAGAAGCCTGTGGAATTGTCCTTATGTGGGATGGACCACTCTCGTCTCTAAGGGTGCTTCAGGGGGCATATTAGTGATGTGGGATAAAAGAGTAGTCAATTTGGTGGAGGATTTCGTTGGTGCATTTTCGGTAGCTTGCTCTTTCTCAAATGTTGATGATGGTTTCGTTTGGGGGTTCTTAGGTGTTTACGGGCCAAATCTTGACAATAAAAGACAACTTTTGTTGGACGAAATAGTTGGTTTGTGTAGTTGGTGGGATTTCCCGTGGTGTATTGTAGGCGATTTCAACGTCACTCGGTTTCCGAGTGAAAGATCAGGGGATTCCAACATGGGCTCAGCCATGGCTGATTTTTCAGCACTTATTTTTGAGTTGGAACTGGTTGATCTTCCTCTGGCGGGAGGAGATTTCACTTGGTCTAACGGGAGGGCTTGGTCTAGGTTGGAAGGTTCATTGTCTCTTCCTCCTGGGAGGTCCACTTCCCCAACCTTTGCCAAAAAAGGCTTTCTAGACTTTGCTCCGATCACTTTCTGTGATATGGATAAGGGTAGGTAGTGTATGGGATCCCACATTACTTGGGAATGAGAAGTTCTTGCTCTTTATAAGGTTCTAGTGGAGCTCCAATTGTATCATTGACTAGTCTTTTTGGAGTATAGGCCATGTGGTTTGGGTCTTCCATTGGGACGTTACAAATGGTATCAGAGCCTATCCCAACCAAAAATGTGGGACTTGAATCGTGCCACCTACAATGGACAGGCCCGACGAGGACGTCGGGAATTTAAGGGGGGTAGATTGTGATACCCCATATGATATGGATAAGGGTAGGTAGTGTATGGGATCCCACATTGTTTGGGAATGAGAAGTTCTTGCTCTTTATAAGGTTCTAGTGGAGCTCCAATTGTATCATTGACTAGTCCTTTTGGAGTATAGGCTATGTGGTTTGGGTCTTCCATTGGGACGTTACACTTCCCCCTCTTATTAGACTGTGAAGGTCTTCACGGGAGACGGAGATATTTTAAATTTGAGAACATGTGGTTAAAGGTTGACGGGTTCTCAGAGAAAGTTAGATCATGGTGGAACTCCTATCAGCTCACGGGCACCCCTAGCTTCATTTTGGCTGGAAAACTAAAAAATTTGAAAAATGATCTAAGGAAATGGAATCTGGAAGTCTTTGGGAATATTAATGACCAGTGATTCACTCTCTCTCAAGAGCTGCAGCATTTTGATGTGAAAGAAGTGGGGGGGACTCTTTCGGAGGATGAAAAAGTAAGGAAAATGGTAGTAGTAGCTGAGCTGGAAAAAATCACCCTTATGGAGGAGATCTCTTGGAGACAAAAATCTCGAGCCCTTTGGTTGAAGGAAGGGGACAGGTGCACAAAGTTTTTCCATAGAGTTGCTAATTCTCATCGTAGAAACAATGCCATTGAGGTCCTACATTCGAAAGGCAGGGTTATGACGGACAGCGATGAGATAAAAAATCACATTGTGCATTTTTATGACAAGCTTTTAACGGAGCAATATCGATGGAGACCCAAGGTAAACGGACTAAATTTTGATTCAATGGATCAAGCAAGTGCAGCTTGGTTGGAGAGGTCCTTTGAGGAGGACGAAATACTTAGTGTGCTTAACGGGATGGCTAAAGATAAAGCGTCGGGCCCCGATTGTTTTACAATGGCTTTCTTCCAAACTTGTTGGAACATTATTAAAGAGGATCTTATGAAAGTCTTTCTCGAATTTCACTCTTTCATGAAATTTGAGAGAAGCCTAAACGCCACTTTCATTGCCCTTATCCCGAAAAGGGTAAGGTCGGTGGAGGTACATGACTTCCGGCCCATAAGTTTGGTAAGTGGGGTTTACAAGATCATATCAAAAGTCCTTGCGATATATCATAGGATAGAACTACTCAGGAAAACGAACTACATTAGCATTCAATAGTTTCAACTTTTTTAAGACAAGGACAAAGACTGTGCAAACGCAACATATCTTTTACCCGGTTATAACTTAAACCCCGGAACGACCTACATTAGCATTCAATATTTTCAAGTAATTTAAGCACAAAGTAGACTAACCGTGTCTGCATCTTCAGTTATTGTCCAGGCAAACTTTGTCATTGGATGCTTCTCATACAAAGGTCTCTTAATCTTATCGAGAGCTGTGAATCAATTGATATTTAGCCATTTCAAGAAGATGAAGCTACCTATTCCTATGCATCTGTAAATGAATAGGAATTTCAGGTGTTTCCTGACAAGTAAAATGAAAATAAGAAAGTTTGCATACCGAGAACAGTTTCTGGAACATTTCCTGACTGGAGAACTTTTGTTTGCAAACTCTTGTTCTGTACAACAAAAAATGTCAGTGCTGATTTTGTCAATAAGATAAGTGCAGCAGAAAGTTTTTTGGCAAAAATTATGTGGCCACAAAATACCTTAAACCTATCATACTAACTAAAGACAACATATATATGTTGAATGAACAACGGTAAACCTGAAAATTAATATTTTGATAAGTAAAACCTGAAAATTAATAAACACATTTGATCCGATCCAGATTAATATACATATTTAAGGAATCGAATCAAAAATAAAATGCCAACAAAGAAACTAAAAAGAAAAAGAAAGTACCGCTTTAAGAAAGTCTATTTCTGACTGAGATAAACCTCTCCTGCAACATATTAAAGAAAAAAGGGGGAAATTAAAAAAACAAATGGACAATAACAATTAAGAACTAAATAAAGAAAGAATGAGGCAGTAACCAAAACAGGAAACATTGATACAGAAACTGCCAGATTGTCATAACAACATAAACAGGTCCCATTACCATACACATTAAGATGGAAAGAATGTAGGAACGTGAGATAATGCCAGGAGCTTACAAATTTAACATCAACATGTTACATACAATCAGACAATATACCAACTGGGTGGAGTTTGCAAAATAGATGGTCATTGGTGAATTATCTTTTATTACGTTATTATTGAGCAAGGGATTTACAGTTTATAGTGTAGTAGTTTAGGGCGATCTGGGAAATCATGGTGGTCATGCAGAGTTGGGGAGACAATGGGAGGCAGGGAGAGGGCATAAACTTGGTCTGGAAATCATGTCAACTCTCTTCCACCTCTTTAGTATAATTTTCCTACAACCGCAGGAAAAAAAATCCATGGAATATTTTACTGAAACAAAAGGAGCCTAAATAAAAAGAAAGGACAGAATCACAGTAAGATACTCACCTATATCCATATTTAGCCCTTTTCACATTGCGCTTAGGATTCAAAATGAAAATGTTATATGCATTTTCAAGTTGGAGATATTCAACAAGGCTAGTGAAAAGAACATCCATCATGTCCACATCAACTTGCCAAAGAGCACTCCCGTCATCCCTGTAAGCAAGAGTGAACACAATTACTAAACACATCCAAAAAAAATAAAAGACTGACAAACAAGGTCGATATAAATCATGTAAGTTCAACTTTTAGTGTAGAAGAAATAGTGAACAAAAGAAAGAATTTACTCATAATAAATTATTCCAAGTAGAGTTTCTTACTTTAAATGCTCAAGAGATGTGCCTTTGGTACGAAATGGTGCACTTGGATCCATCATTGTATCTCTATGGCATGTTTCTCTATATTGGTGAATGGCATGCCAAAAGGCTTCTTTAAAAGCTCACGAGGATTGAGACAAGGTGACCCTCTATCTCCGCTACTCTTTGGTTTTATGATGGAAGCATTTAGTAAGATGATTTCAGGTGAAATGGAGGGTGGGTCCATAGCTGGAGTCTTATTAGGGGAGGCAACTATTGGCTCGCTCAACATATCTCATCTATTATTCGCCAATGATGCCTTAATGTTTTGTGGGGTCTGGCATGATCAAATCCGAGCTTTGTGAGCTCTCCTATTATGCTTTTAAGTTGTATCAAGATTGAAAGTGAACTTGGCCAAATCAAAAGTAGTGTCAATGGGGGATGTTCCTAATGTGGAGAGTATGGCTTCCATTTTGGGATGCAAAATATCTCAACAACCTATGAAATATCTTGGCCTCCCGTTGGGCGCTACATTCAAATCAAAATCTATTTGAGATGATGTTCTAGAAAAAAATGGAAAGGAAATTAGCTAGTTGGAAGAGGATATATTTATCCAAAGGTGGTAGGGTCACCTTTATCAAAAGTAATCTTTCCAATTTGCCAACTTATCTCCTCTCATTATTCCCGCTTCCCTCCAAGGTGGCTTATCGCATGGAGAAACTCCAACGAGACTTCTTACCGGGGGATTAATGACGAGTTTAAATTTCATTTGGTGAAATGGGCCATGATATGCTCTCCCATCAAAGGAGGTTTGGGTATCCGAAACTTGAAGTCCTTCAACAAAGCCTTGCTTGGTAAATGGTTATGGAGATATCACTATGAACGGGGGGGCTTTGAGGAGAATCACCATCGAATTGAATCATGGGGAACCATGGGGAGGATGGTGTTCTAATGAGGTGAGTGGGCCTTATGGAGTGGGGTTGTGGAAGCATATAAGAAGAGGTTGGGATGCAGATGCAAGTAATATCCGCTTTACTATGGATAATGGAACCAAGGTCAAATTTTGGCATGATGTATGGTGTGGAGATATGGCACTCAAGAAAACTTATCCACAAGTTTATGGTTTAGCAAGAATGAAAGAAGCATCGATTGCAGACCTATTAATCATCTCCAATGGTATTCCCCAATAATATGTCACATTTCTCAGAGATGCACAAGATTGGGAAATTGATGTTTTTTCGGCGTTCTTTGACCTTGTGTATTCCACTCGTCTGTCAGGGAGAGTTGAAGACAAGATTTTTTTGTGCCCCTCTAAGAAAGGAATATTCACAATACACTCTTTCTACCAAGCCATGACCACACACAACACAAATCCATTCCCATGGAAGAGCATTTAGAAGACAAAAGCACCTCTAAAGGCAACATTTTTTGTATGGATGGCTTCTTTGGGGAAGATCCCCACTCTAGACAATTTGAGAAAACATCGAATTATAGTCATGGATTGGTGTTGTATATGCAAGAAGAGCAGAGAGTCCATTGACCATCTACAATTTCAGTGTGTGATCGTCATGACTTTGTGGAATGAAGTCTTTGCTCGGTTGGGACTAGATTGGGTGATGCCGAGAAGGGTAAGCGACCTCCTAGCTTCTCAAAGAGGCATTCAGGGCAACTCTCAAATTGCATCAATACGGAAGATGGTCCCAACAGCCAATGGTGGTGTATTTGGAGGGAGAGGAATGCAAGAAGTTTTGAAGATCGAGAGCGGTCAATGGATCAGCTTAGAAACTGTTCACTACTTTACTACATTGGTCGATTGTAATTGATTTTCATGGCATGACCTTCCATGAATTCCTTGTATCACTAAACTAGCACACTTAGGTGTTGCTCTTGTATATGTCCCGTATACTTGGGCTCTTGCCTACTCTTTTGATCAATATAAATTTGTTTAATGATCAAAAATAAATAAATTATTCCATATAATCCTAGAAAATAAGTTTACAAAAACCAGCCACACTACTCATTGTGTCCAAACTCAAAACAACTAAGGTTGAAACAGCAGATATGAAACTTCTAAATTTCTAATATGAAACACCAGAAACTTATAATATGAAGACACTATGAGCCTCCAAAATCTCTGGAAAATTTATCATATAAAACAGCAGGAATGGAATGTCCAGACCTAAAGCAATAAGGTTACCACGGGGCCAGCCAAACAGAACATGTAAACACAATCTAGTAGAAAATGTTAGAGCAAAGCCCATAGAATAAAAAGAGCAATGTACTAACCTTAATTCACCAAATATACTGTACATGAAAGCATGGCCATCCAAACAAAGGAATTCCAATAACCTCAAACGATCTACTTTTTATTTTTTATTGGCACACAGTGTCTGGGAACAGGATCCCGACTAATCCTGGGGGTGCACAGGCCCTCGGCAAGGAGTTTCCCGCAAGTGCACCTTGGGTGATTTAAGGAGAAAATCTCTCAATCCGATAACCCCTAGAGATTGTTTGCACCCAAGGGGATTTGGACCTTAGACCTGGGAGAGCATACCCCCAAGCCCAAGGCCTTTACCACTTGAACCAACCCGTAGGGGTTTCAAACGATCTACTTATAACAGCATTAATAAAATAAAATAAATTATTAAAAAAAAAAAAACCAACATTAAAATCAATAGTCTTTCAATATTCACCTAGTAAAATTTACTTTACTGCAGAAACTAGAAGACCATTACCACGGGAGATCACCTTAACCCGATACAAATATGCTTCAAATCATTCCTATTAGAAATGAGATTATTGGAGTTATAGAACTGTCAGGAGTGACAACATCAATACATCTAATGGCACACCTAAAAGTGAAGCCACAATTTCCAGCAAAGTGAAGATAATAAGAATCTGGCCCACATGTCTCAATGATTTTCTAATATTAGTGATGATACCTACCAAAATGATTACCTGTTACTAGAAACATCATCTTCACGGGCAAACAAATTGATAGCGTGCTCAAAAATAGAGGTAACCTTTTCGCCCATTTGTATCGCATGAACAGAAAAACTGCACAGATAAATTCATCATCATAATAGTGGTAATATTGGTTGTTTTATAACATCCTATGAAGCAGGACACTATTAACTTGAAATAGTCCTAAGTTCACATTAAATGATGAAAATATAGACAAAAATATAAAAAAGCATTACTTGTAATTTATGTGGCTGACAATAGGAAGATGGTGACGTTGCACTTTATCTACATTAATTTTGTAGAATGGGGTCAGAACTTCTCCAGTTTGCGGAACTCGTGTATGTTCAAAGATGTGATCAATTTTCGAGAACCACCTCTCAAGTTCTTCAGAGTGAAGCTTGAATTCTAAAGAACAACGACATATAGACACAATTATTGAACCCATCACACATCAATTCCAAAGAACATAAATTTCAGCACATGAAGGGGGAAAAAAAAAACACAGTAAATTTATGTACCTTGGTTGCCCTTCCCTTCAAATCCAATAAAAATGAAATTCACAGGGACTGGAAGATATATGGAATCAACTTCAAAAAGCTTTAGATAATTCGCAATGTTACCTGAAATACAGGTAAAAAAGATATAGTAATAGTTCAGTACTTATCACTTTCCAATTAATGCAAGCGATGTAGCTTTGTAGAAATAAAGTAGACATAATTAGAAAACTACAATCTAAGGGTACAAAGACTTATTCAACAATGGGCACAGCAAATTAATATCCTCTAGAGGGCATGTTATATTTCTAACTATCCCAAGTTATGGTACCTTCCCATCAATAAAGCATTTCTAACTACCTCTGAAATTGACACGTGGACCTTAAACAATGATTTACAGAAAATGACAATTTTGTCCTCTAAAAGGCATTGTGAGTTGAAGCTCTTAACTTGTTGCATTAATTATGACACTAGAGGGAGAAGGTCAGGAAGGTGTAAAGAAAATGAAGAGCGCTCAAACTGCTCTATATGAAGCCATGAATACTATCATGGAATGTCAAAGGCTGAACAAGCGAGATAAAAAATCGAAGTGAGGAATTTACTTGGTGTGGAAGATTGAAATTGTGTGCCTTCAAGAAACTAAATTGGAACTTGTAAAAAGGGCTGTTGTGAGGAGTCTATGGGAATGCTGGTGCATGGATTGGTGTAATATGGGATCAATGGGAAATTTTGGAAGTATTTTGCTAATGTTGAATGGGAGGGTGGTGGAAAAAAGAGAGGAGTATGCAGGGGAATTCATTGTATTCTGCTCATTTAGAAATGTTCACGTGGGGTTTTGTAGGTGAAAATTTAAAGGACCTTATGGTGTGGGGGTGTGGAAAAACCTTTGTCGAGGTTGGAGGGATTTTCATCAAATTTTTTCATAACTGGCATAGAATGGATTGGTGTCGTATGTGTAAGAGGTGCGAGGAAACTATTGATCACTTGTTTCTAATGGAAAGCAGCACTAGGGAAGGGTTTAACTATGGAAGTTTTGAGGAAACGGCACTAATGGTGATGGATTGGTGTAGTATGTGTAAGAGGTGAGAGAGAGCTAGCAATCACTTGTTACTTCATTGTGAAGTGGCTAGGGCTTTACAAGTCACAGTTTACTCTTGTTGGAACTATATGGATGATGCCTAATGAGTGGTGAAGTTGTTGGCTGCTTGGGGACGTAAACCAGGTGGTAAATTCAATGTCTTATGATCAACGTCTTACGGACGGTTTCTTTGTGCTTTATGTGGAGAGATGTAAGGAAAAAAAATGCCCACGATATTTTTTTGATCGGTAGACAAGATTTTATTTTTATTGATCATAAGGATAGGCAAAAGTCCAAGTACACATGAAAAATACAAGAGCAATGTCTAAGTGTGATGTTCTAGTGATACAAGAAATTCATGAATGTTCATGCCACTAAAATCAATTACAATCAACCAATGGAACAAAGTGTTAAAAAAGAAAGTTCTAAGATCATCCATCGACCGCTCATAATCTTCAAAGCTTTTCCCGTTCCTCTCCCTTCAAATACACCACCATAGGCAAATTGAAACCATCTTCCAAATTGCAGCAATCTGTGAAGTGCCTTGAAGGCCTCTCCATGAAGCTAGGAGATTGATCACCCTTCTTGGCATCACCCAAGCTAGACCCACCCTAGCAAGTCATTCCACACGGTCATGGCAATCTCACAATGTATTAGTAGATGGTCAACGAACTCCCCTCCATGACTATGATTCTGTGTTTCCTTAAGTTGTCTATTGTGAAAATCTTACCCAAGGAAGTCGTCCATACAAAAAAGGTTGTTTTTAAAAGGCCTTTGTCTTCCAAATACTCTTCCACGGGAATGGATTTGCATTTTACGTATTCAAGGATTGGTAGAAGGAGCGGACGGTGAACTTCTCTTTTGTAGAAGGGCGCCAAAAAAGCTTATCTTCAACTCCCCCCCATAGGAATAAAGAATTATAGGTTATAGAATTCAAATAATGAGCCGACTTCCAAATCTCGGGCGACTCTAAAAAATGTGACATTTCATTGGGGAGTGATGTTGGATTGATCTGGGAGGTCCGCATGGCTTCCTTCATTCTCACTATACCATAGAATTCTAAATGAGCTTCATTGAGTGCCCTTTCGCCACACCATATGACATACTAGAATCTAATTCTAGACCCCCCACCTCAAAGCGGATATAACTAAAGTATGGTCGAGAAGATAGAGAGGAAGTTGGCAGCATGGAAAAGGACATTTATCTAAAGGGGGTAAGATAACTCTTATAAAGAGTACTCTCTCTAATATCCCTACCTACTTCCTTTCTTTATTCCTTTTACTAGTTGGTGTGGCCAATCGTATTGAAAAATTGTATAGAGATTTTTTATGGGGAGGCATGGGAGAGGAGACTAAGGCCTCGTTTGTTTTCAGAAAACATCTAATCTCATTTCATCTCATCATTACAACTTTCCCAACTTCCAATACAAAATAAAATAAAAAATTCAACTTTTTCAAATCCCAAAATAAAAATAATATTAAAAAAATATATTCTAATAATATTTTATTCAATTTTTTAACTTTAATCTCAACTCATCTCATCTGCGAAAACAAACGAGCCGTAAAACTCCCCTAGTGAGTTGGAAAAAAGTTTGTTGCCCGATTGTTGATGGAGGATTGGGTATTCATAGCTTATGTAGTTTTAATAAGGCGTTGTTGGGGAAGTGGCTATGGAGATACCATGGGGAAGATGAAGCATTGTGGAGGGGGGTGATCGATCGAAAGTATGGTAGTGATTGGGGAGGTTGGTGCACTAAGGAGTGTAGGGGTTCGTATGGAGTGAGTCTATGGAAGTTTATTAGGAAAGGTTGGGGTTGTTTCTTGAAACAAGTTTGTTGGGGTATATGTGGAGACTGGTTTTGGAACTGAAAAAGTGTTTGCTGAAGTTGGCTCGACTGTTGGCTCTAGCCAAGGTTCGCTCGACATCGCTCGACAGACCGCTCGAGCAAAGGCAAGTCAGAGAGAGTTCACTTGAGTCTCGCTCGACACTCCGCTCGAGCAAGACACAAACCCTAGTGCTCGCTTGACACTCCGCTCGAGCCAATGTTCATTTGGTTGTTCGCTCGAGTCGCACTCAACACTCCGCTCGAGGGCGAAGTACGCAGTTTTTGCCAGATTAGGGTTTCGAGCGACACTCACTATATATATTTCATATTAGACTTGTGTTGGACGGCCTTAAGCATATTTTGAAAGAGAACAAATGTCTTATGAGTACATATTGTGTAAGAGAGCAAAAAGCCCTAGAGAATGTGAGTTGAGATTGAGTGATTGTAATCTCCTCTGGTTAATAAGATTTATGCAGCTCTGTGGACGTAGGCAATTTGTCGAACCATGTATATTGTGTGTCGTGTTCTTAATTGTGTTGCTTTTACTTTATTTGTCATCGTTGATGTGTGTGCTTTACATAATATTTCACAACTGGTATCAAGAGCCAAGGTCAAATCTAAAGAAGAATGATGGCTGGAGATAAAGTGAACGCACCCGGGATCGAGAAATTTGACGGCAGTGATTTTGGGTACTAGAAGATGCAGATTGAGGAATATCTCTATGGAAAGAGGCTCCACCTTCCACTGTTGGGAAAGAAGCCGGGGAGCATGGTTGATGCTGAATGAACCATGTTAGATCAACAGGTTCTAGGTCTTGTTCGGCTGACTTTGTCTAGAACAGTGACACACAATGTCAATAAGGAGAGAACCACGGTGGATCTCATGGCGACTTTGTCAGGTATGTATGAAAAGCCGTCTGCAATCAATAAGGTGCACTTGATGAAAAAATTGTTCAATCTGAAGATGTCATAAGGTATGTCTGTAGCCCAACACTTGAATGAATTCCATACGATCACAAATCAATTGTCTTCTGTAGAGATTGAGTTTGATGATGAGATTAGAGCATTGATTTTGTTGGCATCGTTGCCAAATAGTTGGGAGGCCATGAGGATGGCTGTGAGAAGTTCAGCCGGCAAGTCAAAACTGAACTATGATGACATACGTGACATGGTACTTGCTGAAGAGGTACGTAGGAGAGACTCAGATGAGTCATCGGGTTCTGGATCGGCCCTGATTGTTGACAATAGGGGCAGAGGACATGGCAGGTCAAGCTCCAAGAGCAGGGGAAATAGCAAGATGAGATCTGGGCAGCAGATCACATGCTGGAGTTGTGGCAAGCGGGGCCACATCAAGAGAAACTGCAGGTCTCAAGAAAGTTCTAATGATGATGCTGTGAATGTAGTGGCAGAAGAAATTCATGATGCCTTACTTCTTGCAGTGCACAGTCCGACTGATGATTGGGTGTTGGATTCAGGATCTTCATTCCATAGCACTTCACATCGAGAAATCATGCAGAATTATGTTGCTGGTGATTTTGGGAAGATGTATGCTGCTAATGGAGAGGCATTGGATGTAGTGGGAGTGGGTGATGTGCATATCACACTTCCAAATAGGAGCGTGTAGACTTTACAGCAAGTCAGACATGTTCCAAATCTGAAGAAAAACCTGATCTCTATGGGACAACTTGATGACAGCGATTTTGCAATAGCGTTCTCTGGAGGAACTTGGAAGATCACTAAGGGTGCGCTGGTCCTAGCGCATGGTAAGAGATCTAATTCTTTGTATTTGACATCAGGGTCCAGTGATGTGCAGGGAAATACAAGAGTGCAAAAAGGCAGGCTTGATCGCGAGAAACATGTGAGGAAGCCAAAGGGAGTCAACTTTGACGTTCCTCATGAAAGCCTGGGAAAGTTGGCTAAGGTTGCCAAAATCGGTTCGAGACCGGATACTCTTGGTGCAGTAGGAGTTGTGAATCGCCCCTGTAGATGTGCTGACAAAGGGTGATGTTGTGGAAGACAGAAGTCAGGCTTGACTTCAGTGCGTCTTCTAGCTTGAAGACGGGAGCTATGAGCTGCAGAGATGATAGGGCTTAGCTGGAAACAGTGGCTGGCATGTGGAGACCCAGTCTCCAAGTGGGAGATTGTTGGGGTATATGTGGAGACTGGTTTTGGAACTGAAAAAGTGTTTGCTGAAGTTGGCTCGAGCCAAGGTTCGCTCGATTGTTGGTTCGAGCCAAGGTTCGCTCTACATCGCTCGACAGACCGCTCGAGCAAAGGCAAGTCAGAGAGAGTTCGCTCGAGTCTCGCTCGACACTCCGCTTGAGCGAGACACAAACCCTAGTGTTCGCTTGACACTCCGCTCGAGCCAATGTTCATTTGGTTGTTCGCTCGAGTAGCGCTCGACACTCACTATATATATGTCATATTAGACTTGTGTTAGACAGCCTTAAGCATATTTTGAGAGAGAACAATTATCTTGTGAGTGCATATTGTGTGAGAGAGCAAAAAGCCCTAGAGAATGTGAGTTGAGAATGAGTGATTGTAATCTCTTCTGGTTAATAAGATTTCTGCAGCTCTGTGGACGTAGGCAATTTGCCGAACCACGTATATTGTGTGTCGTGTTCTTGATTGTGTTGCTTTTACTTTATTTGCCATCGTTGGTGTGTGTGCTTTGCATAGTATTTCACAACAAAGTTAACTTTTCAGTTGGTGATGGTTCAAAAATCAGATTCTGGTCTGATGTTTGGTGTGGGGATACTGAATTGTCTAGAGCCTTTCCAGTTGTCTTCAGATTGGCAACTAATAAGAGAGCTTCAGTTTCAAAGTTCATGGGTTTTTCCAATGGAGTGGGAAAGCCATTTTATGGACGTTTGGCAAAAGCGGTTGGCTCGTTTAGCATTGGATCATTGGCCTATCCTACTTGATTGTGGAGGTATTCAGAGTGGTAGACGGTATTTCAAGTTCGAGAATATGTGGTTGAAATCAGAAGGTTTTGTGGAGAGGGTCAAACAATGGTGGATGTCGTATCAGTTCGAGGGTACTCCCAGTTTATGTTTGCAAATAAACTGAAAGCTTTAAAAAGAGATCTAAAAGAATGGAATATATAGTCTTTTGGCAATGTTGAGGAAAACAAAAATACCAAGTGGATGGAAATACAGGTGTTAGAAAAACTACAAGAAGGGAGACCACTTACTGAGGAAGAGCAAGCTCATAAAACTTTGTTGGTTGCTGATCTTGAGAGGATAATCTTGCAAGAGGAAATGTCTTGGTGCCAGAAGTCAAGAGCATTATGGTTAAAGGAAGGGGATTGGAGCACAAGGTTTTTCCATAGTATTGCAAACTCTCATAGAAGAAACAATCACATTGAGGTGTTAAAAATTGAGGGGGTGGAGTGTAGAGAACAAGTGGCCATCAAAGATCATGTGATTGATTTCTTTGAGAAAATCCTTACTGAGCAGGTGGAGTGGAGGCCTACTCTTGATGGGTTGGTGTTTAATTTTATTGAACCGGGGGATGTTGCCAGGATGGAGAGGGCGTTCGAGGAGGAGGAGGTGTTTGATGTAGAAAGGAAAATGGTAAAAGACAAGGCTCCCAGACCTAATGGTTTTTCTGCGGGCTTCTTTCAAGAATGTTGGGAGGTGATTAGAGAAGATCTTTCGAAAGTGTTTCAGGAGTTGTTCTCGTTTGGGAAATTTGAGAAAAGTCTTAACTACACTTTCTTTGCATTAATACCTAAAAAGGCCGGGGCTATTGAGATCACAGATTTCCGACCTATTAGCTTAGTGAATGGATTATACAAGATTATCTCAAAAGTGCTTGCTAATCGCTTAAGGGAGGTGTTAGGTAAGATTGTGTCTAAGCCTCACAATGCTTTTGTGAAGGGTAGACAGATCCTGGATGCGGTTCTAATTGCCAATGAATGCTTGGATAGTAGATTGATGGCTGACAGCCCAGGAATTATGTGTAAGTTGGATATGGAAAAAGCATATGACCACGTTAATTGGGACTTCCTTTTATATTTACTGGGTAGATGTGGTTTTGGTGAAAGGTGGAGGTCTTGGATTAACTGGTGTATATCTACGATACGTTTCTCTTTATTGATCAATGGCAGCCCAGAGGGTTTCTTTCAGAGTTCTCGTGGTTTGAGACAAGGGGATTTGCTATCTCCCCTACTTTTTGTTATTGTTATGGAGGCACTAAGCAGAATGATCTCGGCGTTGTTGGATAATGGGTTCATTAGTGGTTTCCAAGTTGGCTCTCCAAGCAGGGGTAGCACCACTATCTCTCATTTGTTGTTCGCGGATTATACACTTATTATGTGCAAAGCTGATCGAGACCAGGTGAGGGCTGTGAAGGCATGTTTGCTTTGTTTTGAAGCAGTGTCTGGTCCAAAAGTGAATTATGATAAATCTGAGTTGATAGAGATTGGAAAGGTTATTAGAGAGTTGGCTGACACGTTAGGATGCAAGATAGCATCTCTTCCTATGACTTATTCGGGACTACCATTGGGTATAGCTTTGAGGGCACGCTCAATCTGGGATATAGTGATTGAAAAAATGGAGAGGAGACTGGTAGGATGGAAGAGAATGTACTTCTCGAAAGGGGGTCGGATTACTTTGATTAAAAGTACACTTTCTAATCTACCCACTTATTTCTTATCCTTATTCCCTATACCAACAGGTGTGGCGGGTCGTCTTGAAAAGCTACAAAGAGACTTTCTGTGGGACGGATTAGGAGAAGAGTTTAAATTTCATCTTGTCAATGGGAGAACGTGTGTCGTCCTATCTCTAGAGGCAGTTTGGGCATTAGAAACTTACAGTTGTTTAATCGGGCATTACTTGGCAAATGGCTCTGGCGATATATCAAGGAACCCGAAGCCCTATGGAAAACTGTGATCGATAATAAATATGGTGGTGTAAGGGAGAGTTGGTGTACTAGAGAAGTTAGAGGGGCCCATGGAAGGGGGCTATGGAAGCATATTAGAAAAGGGTGGGAGGTCTTTTAGCGGCACACTAGGTTTCAGTTGGGTACAGGTGCCAGGATCAGATTTTGGAAGGATGCTTGGTACGGCGACAATGCTCTCCAAGATTTGTTTCCTACACTTTTCCTGATAGCAAGTGCCAAAAATGTCACAGTGGCGGAGGTTATGGGAATTGCTGGAGGGGGTATTCACAGGAATATTAATTTCAACAGGGCGGCACAGGATTGGGAGATGGAGATTTTAGCAGATTTTTACAGTCCAGTACTCTTGTCGTCCAAATATCCAGCATGAAGATGATTTGTGGTGGATTCCTGAAGGGAGAGGGGTTTTCACTGTTCGTTCCTTTTATAGGTCCTTACACAAGGGCCGGAGATACAGTTTCCACGGAAAAGGCTCTGGCGAAACAAGGCTCCTCCCAAAACTTCTTTCTTTGTGTGGACAGCGTCATTAGGCAAGATCCTTACTATAGATAATCTGAGAAAGAGGAGGATAATCATTGCAGATTGGTGTTATATGTGTAGAGGAGGGGGTGAGTCGGTGAACCATCTATTTTTGAATTGTGAGGCAGCCAGGACTCTCTGGAATGAGGTGTTTAAAATGATGGATTTAGCATGGGTTATGCCAGAATCCGTAGTGGATATATTGGCATGTTGGACCTCTATCCGAGGCGTTCATCAGATCAAAATGATTTGGAAGATGATTCCTACTTGCATTATGTGGTGCTTGTGGCAGGAGCGAAATGAGAGGACGATTGAAGATAAGGAGAGATCTATAGTGGAGCTAAAAGTTTTCTTTTTTAGGACTCTATGTACTTGGGCCATTGTTGTAGACTTTAATGGCATGGATCTTCATATTTTCTTAGATGCTAATGTGCCTTTGTAGATAGAGCATAATACTTTGTAATTGGCAGTTGTTGCCCATTCTTGTTAATAATACTTATTTTATTTATAAAAATAAAAAAAATAAAAAAAAAAATAAAAGTTTCTCCAGATCTACCCAGGATTGGGAAGTAGAGGAGGTTACTAATTTTTTCAGATTGTTGTATTCAATGGAGATAAGAAGACAGGGTAGGGACCAACTATGCTGCACACAAACAGCCTCTAAAAAGTTTACAGTTCAGTCATACTATAAGGTGATATTGAATCAGCACCATATTTGCTTTCCTTGGAAGAGGATTTGGAAGGCTCATGTTCCGACAATGATGGTTTTTTTTGTATGGACAGCAGCAATAGGGAATATTCAGACTATAGATAACTTGAGAAAGCGCGGAATGATTGTTTTGCATTGGTGTTTTATGTGCAGGAAAGAAGCGGAATCAGTGAACCATCTACTACTTCATTGTGAAATGGCTAAAGTGCTGTGGGATGGAGTGTTTGGAAGGGTTGGGTTGGGCTGGGTTATGCCAAAAGTAGTGGTCGATTTTCTAGCAAGCTGGACCAACTTTCAAATGCATACTTGTTCCCAAGTGGCAGTTGCATGGAAAATGATGCCTCTGTGTATTATGTGGTGTATTTAGTTGGAAAGAAACGAGAGGTGCTTTAATGATAGGGAACGCAATAGAGATGCATTTTGGAAGTTTTTTATAAGCACTCTACTTAGCTGGTTCTCTGCTATTGTACTCGAGGGAAGGGCTGTAAACGAGCTCTTGTCTTCGCTTTTCTAGTATTAGAATGTAACTAGGTGTTTCTTTTGTATAGTTCCTTTGTACTTGGGCTTCGCCTATTACATTGTGCTTAATAAATTTTTTAACTTATCAAAAAAAAAACTAAAGTATGTAGTCCATCTTCTTATAATGAGCTTCCAAAGCCCCACCCCATATGATCCACTCACGTCATTTGAGCACCAACCTCCCCATGCTCTACCATACTTTGAATCTCTGACGATTCTCAACAAGGCCTCCCATTCTAGGTAATATCTCCATAGCCATTTGCCCAATAAAGCCTTGTTATAAATCTTCAAATTTTGGATACCCAAACAACTTCGCTAGAGTGTTGTCCAATCATATAAAGATTTCATGGTTCTCCATATGTTGTTGCCCACAATTTTGAATATTTCAAAAAAAAAAATTTGGTATAGTTAAATACCTCTATGCTCAAATTTTTACATGATTGGGCAATATCACACAACACCACCCATTTCTCGTCCTTTGTAGATTTCATTAAGTCTTGCTCCCCTTCCTCATAGGTGTTCTCCTTTGTATACATCTTGGGTGTTGGGGTTGCACCCTCAGTGCTTTTTATTATTAGAATTTTAGTATCTTTACTTATCGAAAAACTACTATTTGATTAAAAAAACTCTTGAACTACGTTGATCTCTCCGTTGGTATTATAAAGTGATCTTTTGTATTTCCTTCTTTCTTCTTTTTTGGTTGGAAAGGGTGGAGATTGCCACAAGGTGAAGACAAAGACGGCATTTGACATCCTTTCCATTAAGCACAAACACGTTAAAGAGCATCACACTCTAGACAAGAGGATGCAAGTACGACAGGATTTCAGGTGTCACTATATATCCACCACTAGATATATTGAATCTTAGCTGAGCACACCTAGGACACTAAACAAACAGAAATCCCCCTGCACCCTTCTTATTTCTGTTCTTTCTATTTCCATCTTTCCTCTTTTGTGGTGGTAGGAGGGGGGACAGGGGCAGGTAGTTCCTACACGTGTTAGTTCTACCATGGTACCGGCAAACTGGCTATCTGCTTTGACCCTTTAAAAACTCTCAGGCCTAATGAGTAGGATAAGCTAACTACAGAACCATCTTGCTAGAGGCATGATCTAACATTGATTCTATAATGTAGGTTGACAGAGAATGATAGGTAAATTATTACATGCATCACAAACTCAAACAAAGGCCAATAAAAAAGTTCAGAAATATATTGATGAAAGAGACATGAAACTACCTGCCTTGGTGTAATTGAGCGCACCCACTTTGCCAGGGCTTAAAGATTCCAAGTCATTCAAATCTAACAATGGCAGATAGTTTTTTATCAGAAACAACAAACAAGGCCATTCCTCGGTCATATGAAAAAAAGTAAAAAGGAATACACAAATTCAAATAAACAAGATCTGGAGTGTGGACATACCTCCATGTATAACGGCCTCACTCCAGAATCGACTCTTCTCCTTAAGATTAAATAAAGAGAACAAAGATGACATGCCACTTCTATGAGTTTCAGGGGTGGATCCAAGTGCCCCGGCTGCTAAGAACTAGTACACCACATAGATCAGCATATCATGATAGAGACAAATAAGTTGGGCATCCAGATTAATTCGAAAATAATTTCTCAAATAATGTAAAATTTCTAGACCGAGGACTTGAGCATCGCAGATTTAATATTCCTCCAATGCAGGACAGTGTGAACGCTCGTCAAAAGCTAAGAAATTAACATTGAAACTAACGAAGAGAAAGGAGTTCTCTTTCGGTGAGTGCGTATTCCGAGATACGCACTCACATCTCTAGAGCAGTACGATGCCCCTCGTCGCCCTTAAAAGTAGAGAGGAGGCCGTAATTCGTAGGCAGCTCATACAGAGTGAGAAACTATTTCCTCCTCGGGGAGGACGAGCGTAGCGAAGGAGGGACAGCGTGTTTAAGGGACGCGCGTCGAAGAGAATGAAGATTTATTTCTCCTGACATCCATAGTCTCCAAGCCAGCGCATTCTTTCTCTACTCTAACCCCTCAAAACTATAAAAATAAACTTAAAACTAGAATCAACCAATCAATCAGCCAAAGGTCGCAAACAAAAGAACCCTATGATTGATTACGCTCAACCGAACAAATCGGTAGTATCGATATATATTGTGCCTCCGGAGTTGGTTAAGTGCGTGTGTGTGTGTGTGTGAGAGAGAAAGAGTGAGTGAGGCTTCGGAATTTTACCAGTAAAATTGTACAGATGAACGCCGACGTACGAGAGAAGGTAGATCCATCGTCACAACCCATCTTCGTCTTCTTCTACTACTGCTTGTTTCTTTTACGGGACTGAACAGAACAATTTGTCCTCTCAATCTTTTTGTCGGGAATAAAATTCCGATCCGGTTTGGCCCTTGGCCGAATTCCCAACCCAAATTCTATTCCAGTAACGGGTTTTCCAACCCGGAGAATTGATTCAACACAACCCTGAACCCTTATTGTTAGAACTCTATTTGTTTTCACAATTTTTCTCAACTTATCTTATTTTATTTTATTTAATCATTACAAATTTTTTAAATTTTCACACAAAATATAATAAGCAATTCAACTTTTTCAAATCTCAAATCAAAAAGAATCAGTATGCCTTTGTAGAATACTCGGCTCACGAGCAAAACCCATCCACGAAACAATCTCGCATAGGGAAAGTGGACGGTAGGGACAGATGAGACTCGCCGCCCTGACACCATCCCGATGACAAACTACCCTCAGAAACTTGCAACAGGCAGGTGGGCAGGAAATATGGAGAACCCACTAAGCTTATGCACAAACTACTAAAGAGATATACTGACTTTGGCATCAGATACTCCCTAGTCACCACCAAAGCCTCCATTCTTTGTGTTTGTTTAAGTGTGTAGGTGAAAACCCGAAGACCCAAGTTGCTAGAACTCGGCCCAAATGCGTGCAAAACACGACGTTAACAAGGAGATTTGTTAGTTATTTCTATCCTTATTGTTGCAGTTATATAGTGCGAAAACGTTGTGCAAATCAAGTATAACCACAATAAATAATATTTTGTTTATTTTCTCAAAATCCTCTCAAATTTTGTTATATTTCAATATCATCCTGTTCGACGTGCTGTTAAACTTGTCGTCGTCATTTTTATAAATTTGTTCAAATGACTATGGATTGTAGCAACTTCTTTTATGAACATATTTAAAATTACGTAAGTTGAACTTGAAATTCGTAATGTGATACCGTGGAAAATATTCAAAAATAGTACAAAAACCTCGACAATTTTTCAATCACCAAAGGTTGGTGGCCTTTCTCCAACCTTTTCTCCAACCTTTTAGGATTATTACACATTTTAATCCTCTTTATCTTGCATCAGGTCAAATGTAATGCAATACTTCAAGGCCACACTTAATCATATATTTTAAGTTCCACTTATTTAGAATATTAAGAAAAATAAGCCCATCACTCAAGATATATTATCTATCTGCGCATAATTTAAACTTATTGACTACTGTAAGAAAATGTTTCGTATACTTCACTGCATTTCAGATTTTCACAACCAATCCTTCAATTTAAAAATGAGTGAAATTGAAGATATTTGCACAGCATATTATGGGGATAAACTCATTATTGTATAATGCCATACAATTTCCAACTTTAGTTTTTTTCCCCTCAAATAATCAGGGACCTAGTAATGGAAGATGTATTATCAATAATGATATAAATATTTTCTTTAAACTCCATCCAATTATGGGTGACCCAGGATTTATTCGACAAAGCAACTGTTTTTAAGTATTTTCAGATATTTCATTTACAAATATCATTTAAACACAAAAATATATTTCAATTTCAAATTTTTAATTTTTTTATCTAATCATTACAACTTATCTAAATTTCTTGTCAATTCATAAAAAATAATATTACTTTTTCAAATCTCATAACAAAAATTATATTAAAAAATTATATTCAATTTAAACTTTATAATATTTTTATTCAACTTTTTATCTCACATTTCCAAAAACTCAATAAAATTGGTTTTTTAGATTTTTGCTTAGTTAAACTGGTTTTTTATATCTTTTAAGTTCAAAGTATATTTTAAAAGAACTTTTAATTAAATTAATTTTTAAGGCTTTTTCATATAAAGATATTTTCAACTATATTTTTTTAAGTTAGTTAAATGCAAGTGTTTTAATTTTTTTTAGTTAAACTGATTTTCTTAGCTTTTTTTTTTAAGTTTAACTTATTTTTTAACAAATTTTTTTTGCTTAAACTGATTGTTAACATTGTGTTTCGTACGACTTTAGGTCAAGTTCCAGCAACTCAGGTCTTCTGAACTGGGCCTGCAAAAATAGAGAAGAAGACAACTGAGAGAGGGTGACATTGGGGCCGGGGAGTCTCCGATACCAAAGTTAGTATCGTCTTTTGGAAGTTTGTAAATAAGTGCAAGAGTCTAGGGATCAGAGAGATTTCTCGTATCTGGGAGTTACTATTTATATCGAGAGTATGGGGGGACAGATTGTGTATGCCCCCATGGAGTCCGTGTCCTTTTACTATTTCTTTTGTTAGAGTATTTTAATGCAACGTGCCACTACGACAGCTTCGTTGATGCAGCGTGTAGCTCGGGTAGTGGTGACATTAATGCGGCATGGTTTCTCGATTTGCCTTACCCTGCTGGCGTTCTTCATGGTCCGTCGATGTCTCCGTATCAGAGGATCGAGGGTCCCCCTTACTTCCCGCCTGTTTTCGTGGACAGGCACTCAAGGGCTGGGCTTTGTTCGAGGGTTTTCAAGTCGAGGAGTCTCATCCCCTGCAGTACGCTCCTTCATGGAGGTTTCGTCTAGGGGCTTACTTGTGGGCCTTCGCTTTTTGTTCCCTCAATTGCCCTTCTCAGGCCTGTTAAGATAGAGGATGGAAAAATTTCTTACAGTTACCCTGCTAATTCTCATCATACTCGTACGGTGGAAATTATTTTAAATCTTAAATCTGCCTCAACGTTTAGGTCGGGGTCCCTTTGCTGACGCACACACGGCTCCGAAGTTTGAAACAATTCCTCGTCGCTTGGCTATCCCAATATTGTTTCCCTTCCTGCCTTTGTTTGCACAATTTCCGATAAATTTGATGGCATATTTTCAGTTGTATCAGTATCGAGGGCGTTAAGCAGCTCTTCGCCTTCGCGTAGCTTCGTGGTGCGTATTTTTGGGGATTCGAAGCATCTCGCACCTCTTCCTTCTGCCGCGGGGCATGGGAGATTAACTGCTGCCTTCCTCCTATATAAATGCAATTGGATTATGGTCTTACCTCATTTCACCGCACTGTAATCCTCTTGTCCTCCTTATTCTCCTAACTCCCCCTCCTTTTCACTTATACTCATTTCTCTGCTATATTTTACTTCTTCGTCAACGACCTCTGAGAAATTTACCCAACCCATGGCTTCCAATGAGGGAGACACTCCAGAGGTTGGCGATGTCGGGCCATCTTTCTGGGGTAGCGCTTGGTGTTCAAACCTCCAAGCGATGACGTTGGCATCTTTGGCCCTTACTTACCAGGTGCCAGAATCAGTGATCTTCGAGGTCTCTGGTCCACATGAGGGCGCCATCAATGTTGAGGGCCACCAATCTTCCTGAGTTGCTCTACTTCCTTCTATGTTTTCATGTGGCTTGAGACTTCTTTTCCATCGCCCCGTCCGCGATTTGTTGTAGCGCCTTGGTCTAGCCTCGTCCCAGCTTCACTCGAATGCTTAGAGGCTTCTTATTTGCTGCAGTATCATCTGGCAATGTGCCTTGCTGGAGTCGGACTCGGAGCAGGCTGACCTTATCAGCCATGAGTTCCTCCTTACTCACAAGGTGTTGCGGCAGAAGGGGAAAGTTTGCAACTTTAGGGCGATGCATGCCCTTATCAACCTGGAGTCGCGATACAACAAGGTGAAGGACTGGTCTCTAAAGTTATTTTTCATGTCTGGCTGCGGAGTTTCCGGTGGGTCAGGTGAATTGTCGTGAGTTCCTGATTCGAACTAATTGGGGAAGAGTTCCGGAAGATAAGGCAGTGCGTACGACAGCTACCCCTGCCGAGTCGCGATGTATCGCTATCATTCGTGACTGGGAGAACTTGGAGAGGGTTGGGTCGACAACGGGCCCCTTCATGGAGCCCCAATTTCTGAAGGGAAGGCATCAGCTACGCTTGAGGCCCATTGTCCCGTTGTCCTGGTGACGTTGATGGAAGCGTCCCGTTGTGCTGTTGACGTAGAGGTGCAGGCGGAATCTTTCCCTTTGGAGCCATTGGACCCATCGACGAGAGGCCCCTCGGCTGAGGTTCATGTGATGTCGTCCCCGCCAACTGATGTCTATGACGTGTTTCCGAAAACCAATGACCTTTGTGCCCTACTCTGGGGAGTCTTAGCGGTCAAGATTCCTCAGCGGGCTGTTGTGGACTTGTGGGGGGAGTCCTTTGGGGGATCTCTTCCCCTTCTTCTACTCGTTTTGCTACCAGCAGTCGCTCCTTAGAAGGCGAGGTCGAGACAATGCCTTCGATTGCTGCTGTGGGATGGGAAGATCCGGTGTCTGCGGCAGGTGGGGAGGAGCTTGAGTCACTTGGAGGCTTGGACCCCATTATTGAGAGGGCGGCAGCCGCTACTTCTAGTAATCGTGTCACGGAGGTGGAGCACCAAGCGAAAGGTGGTCTCCTTATGGATGTTGTAGTCGGCGCAGGTTTGAGGGGTTCGTGTGGAGATCCACCTGCCCAGGCAGGCAAAAGAGAATGCCTACGAGACTCATTGAATCGAGATGGACGCACAAGCCTCTGATGCGGAGGGCTCAGTGGAAGTCATCCCCCCTTTGGCACGGTTGGAATCCGGGGGGGGGGGTGTGGTGCGAAAGATATCAGTCAGGTCGCCAAGTGTTTGTCTGGATTTTCCACGAGGTTCAGTGACTTTTTTTCCCTTCTTTTATCTTTCTTTTGTTGTTTTCTAAATTCCATTTTTTGACCGTTCCAGGTTTACCTCTCTTGTTGTCAGAGTTCCTCTCATCAAGTGGCCTTCATTGTGGATGGCCAGGAGGCCGTTGAGTAGGAAAACAAGGACCTTCGCGCGAAGACCTAGACTGCCCTTCAGTGCGCTCACGGCGAGAGTGAAGAGAGGGAGTGGCTGGAGCAAGAGCTGAGTAGGGTACAACTTGCCTTGGAGGAAGAGAATAGGAAAACCACGAAGTTTAACCATCGTTGGAAAAGGCTAAAGAAGAAAGCGAGGGAAGACACCCAGCGGATGGTGCAAGAGGTCGCCTCCCACCTGGATAGCCAAATAAAGTCGATCGTGAGCGTCCGCGATACCGCATCAGGGCACGAGTGTGCTGATGGCCTTAAGTCGATGCGGGACCACATTCTGGAGAGATTGAAGCTATGTTCACAGACTCTCGAGAAATATTTGCGGGACCTTGACCTTACCCAGGTTGTCGTTGACGAAGAAGATTTCACTTTCAGCCGCAAGTTGAAGATAAAAGAGATCCCCGATACTTTTACGGGTCCTGTCTTCCCGGCCATGTCCGAGCCTGCTTCTTCCGAGCCCGGCGATCCTAACCTGACGTCCCTGAGGCTGGAGCTCCCGATGCCGAGGTCTCCTCTCATGGTGTCTAATGTCGCTACGTCCTAGCTTCTTGGTGTCGTTGCTGTTCTTTCATTTTGTTCTTCTTTACCTTTTTGTAAATGTATATACTTGTGCGTCGTCGCCATACGGCATTTGTGTAACTTTTGATCATTAATGAAATTGTTTCGTATTTTGTTGTGCTAGGCTGCTTGTCTTTACAAAGTTTTTTTTTTGTCATTTTGCTATTCTCGACGTTTCCTTCCATGTTTTCCATTCTTCTTCCTCTTTTTTTATATGGTCGTCTTGAGGGTCTTTGTCACAGGAAATTATGGGTTTGATATTAGGCAGGGGAATTGTTGTCATACAAAGCTTACGGTCCACCCCGCTAGTGCCTAACCTATTCCTGACTACCTCACTGGCCGACTATTCTCCTGCTTGCGTTGCCTTCGTTTGCCCTTATTAGGTAGTTGTCCCCTTAGGGCCTTTAGTGACTTTTTTTGACAAGGCCGATGTCTCTCTGCTTTTTCCTTATGTCGATTTTCTCTGTTTTGTTGTTTGTCTCTTGGATGTGCTTTACCCAGCCTAGTCCCTTTTGTTCTTCCTTTTTGCATTGTTGCGCTTTATTCTGGTACGTAACTGACAGAAGAGAGAAGTGTCATTAGCGCGTGTTGGCCCTTGCTTGCTACCGTCGACTTGGAGGGGATGGAAACCCCCCCTTTTAGAGTTAAGTCGTGTAAGAGAGACTTTGGTCGCCTCCTTGGAAGGAGAGGTCAAGAAGCATTTTGCTAACCAACCTCTGTGCCCCCCCCAAGCGGCTTCGTGGACGTAGAGTTTGAATATACAACTTTTTGATGCACTGGAGGCCGATGTAGATTATTCGGATAGCTGTGCGGCTAATCTCACTCTCAATCATGGGGAGACAAAGCTGCATTTGGCTCGACCCATCTCCTTGGTCCACGGGGAGGTAGGTTGTCCGGACAGTTTGGAACTGGACCCTTTCCCGTCCATTGGCATTGTGCATTTAATCCTTTGTTGGCATATAAGAATGTCATCATAATTTTATACATAACTTTGTAGGAGTTAGACTTCGCAAACCTGGGCCCTCTGGCCTATAATGTGATTTGCTTGTCGTTTTTGCCCGTTATTGATATTCGCATTCCTTGGTACAATATTTAGGCGGTCGAAGGACCTGGCCCGCTCTCCATCGGGGGGATGCCTTAGGCCAACCTGCCCTTTTAACCTTTGAGAATGTATTTTCTTTGGGCGGCCGTGGGTCGGCTTGTTCTTTATTGTGATGAGAATCGGGGTAAGTGTTCGGGTAGCTGAAAGGCTGGACCCTTTCTCTTCTGTGGGAGGGTCCAAGCGGCCTTCGGCTCAACTCGCCCCCGCTACCCCGTGGGGAGGTAATTTTTTCAAGCAGTTTGAGAATGAACTCGCACCTGCTCGTTGACATCGTGTAACCCTTTGCTTCGACATTTCATCTTTGGTGACTTTGTTCACATTGGATAGCTGAAATACTAGGCGTGCACTCCATCAGAGAAAGATCGGGATGTCTCAAGTCAAACCAATCCCTTAAATTCTCTGAGGAGGTAACTTCTTTGGACGGCTATGGAGCCAGTTTGCTCTTTAGTTGCTAGGGGAGTTAGGGTAATTGTTCGGGTAGCCGAAAGGCTGGACCCGCTCTCCTCCTCGGTAGGGTCCGAGCGGCCTCCGGCCCAACTCGCCCTACTACTCCATAGGGAGGTAATTTTTTCCTGCAGTTTGAGACTGAATTTGCTCCCGCTCGTTAACATTGCAAGAAAATGTAAGATTTGGGTCAGGCTGGTGCTGAACCCACTCTTCATTCGTAAAGGAAGTCGGGGTAAGTATTCCGACCGCCAGGAGGGCTGGATCTGCACTCCTCCGCGGGAGGGGTAGAGCAGCCTTTGGCATGACTCATCCATTTTAATCCTGTGGAGAGGTAAGTTTTTAGGCAGTTTACAATTGGACCTGCTCTCTCCTCTTGGCGCTAACGAGGAAGGTAAGTCTTTGTCTTCGGGCAGTTGAAGACTGGCCCGCACTTCACCGTGGGAGGGATAAAGTAGCCTTAAGCATTACACTCATCCCTTTGGTATCCCACAGGGGAGGTAAGTTCGGACAACGATATAATTAGTCTACTCTTCGCCGCGATAGGGGTTGGAATAAGTTGTTCAGGCTGCCGGAGGGACATGACCCGCTCTCCATCGGCCTAGTTCTCCCCTTTGGTCCTGTAGGAGGTAAGTTGTTCGAGCAGTTTGAGATTGGACCCACTCCCGCCCATTGATATCGTACGGAATGTATGTTTTGGGTCAGGCTGCCGTTAAGTCCACTCTTCAGTGTGGTGAAGGTCGGGGTAAGTTATTTGGGCCGCCGGGGGTAGGTCCCGCTCTCCATTGCGGGAGGAGTAGAGCGGCCTTCGGCCTAACTCTCCATTTGATCCCGCAGGAGGTACTGGCAATTTGAGACTGGACCCGATCCTGCCTGTTGATGCTCGCAAGGAATGTAAGTCTTTATCTTCGAGCTACCGAGGGCTGGCCCACACTCTGCCGCGAGAAGGATAAAGCAACATTTGGCGTACTCCTCCTTTTGGTACCTCGCAATGAGGTAACTTTTTCGAACAACGATATGGTTGGTCTGTTCTTCACTGTGTTAGGGGTCGGGGTAAGTTGTTAGTGCCGCGGGAGGCAAGACCCGCTCTCCATCGCAGGAAGGGTAGAGCGGCCTTCGGGCTAGCTCTCCTTTCGATCCCGCGGGAGGTACACTGTTTGAGCAATTTGAGACTGAACCCTCTCCCGCCGGTTGACATCGCAGGGAAGGTAGAAGTTGATTTGGCGATATTTTGTCGTTGTAAATTACGTTAAGTGTAGATCGTCTGGTCGATGTTTTGTTGATAACGTGAAAGTTTAAAGTAGATATATTGCATTGTCCAGGAAAATCATGCATTTCATTAAATAATAAGAATTTATAGTAGTTAAATAACGCATTACAAAAGAAAGGGAAATAAAGCCTTCATCCGGGGAGCTTTCGTCTATTTAGTGTCTGCCTTTGGGACCATGCACCTTTCCGCTCTCCCTTGAGCCCGACAGGGCGAGTCATAAACTAAAGCCTGTCAGGGCTCTCCCAGCGGTGCATGATCTACTCCCTCCTGGAGGTGCCGTCCGGGACAACCTCATCACTGGAGGGGTAGAACAGCCAGGGTAAGTTGATCGGGCCAGGGGGGCCCGCTCTCCATCGCTGGAAGGGTAGAACAGCCTTCGACCTAGTTCTATGCTTTAGTCCCACGGGAGGTATTGTGTTTGGGCAATTTGAGAATGGACCCACTCTCGCCCGTTGATATCGTTGGGAAGGTAAGTGTTGGGTCAGGCTGACACTGAGCCCACTCTTTGTTGCGACGGAGGTCGGGGTAAGTTGTTCAGGCCGCCGGGGGGGGAGGATCCGCTCTCCATCTTGGGAGGAGTAGAGCGGCCTTTGACCAAGCTCTCCATTTGATCCCGCGGGAGGTATGCTAATCGGACAGTTTGGGACTGGACCCGATCGTGCCTGTTAACGCTCGCAAGGAAGGTAAGTCTTTGTCTTCGAACATCGTAGGGAAGATAGACGTTGATTTGAAGATGATTTTGTCGTTGCAGATTACGTTAATTGCATATCGTCTTGTTGGAGTTTTGTAATAATGTGAAAGTTTGAAGTAAATGTGTTGGCATTGTCCTGGAAAAATGTCTTTCATTAAATAATAAGAATTTACAATAGTTAAATAACACATTATAAAAGAAAGGGAAATTGAGCCTTCATCTAGGGAGCTCTCGTCCGTTCAATGTCTACCTCTAGGACCATGCGCCTTAACGCTCCCCCTTGAGCATGACAGGGCGAGTCACAGACTAAGGCCTGTCAGGGCTCTCCAAGCGGTGCATGGCCTACTCACTCCTGAAGGTGCTGTCCGGGGTAACCCTATTATCATTTTGCTTCAATTCTTGGATGTAGCATTCCCTCACCAGGACCTGTTCGCCTCAGATTGCTCCCACTCCATGGGGAGTCGGGAACTTCATCTTGAGATGGTAGGTCGATGTGACGACCCGCAAGCTGTTAAGGATAGGCCTTTCGATGATGACGTTGTAGGACAACGAGGTTCTCACCACTAGGAAGTCGACCATGATTGAGGTCGTGCCGGGGGCGCTGCCTGTGAGGACTGACAACGTGATGGTTCCCACAGGATGAACCATGTTCTTGGAGAAGCCCTTCAGCGGCCTGGGGGCGGGATGCAACTGGGTAGCATCTATTCCCATCCTGGTGAAGGTTTCTCAAAACAAGATGTCCGCAGAGCTCTCATTGTCAATGAGGATTCTGCAAGTGGTGAAGTTGACGACCAACATGGTAACCACTAGAGCATCATCATGGGGATACATGACCCCTTATTTGTTTGCCTCCCCAAAGGAGATGATTGGAGTCGGCTCGCCCCTTCTCTGCTTAGGGTATTCCGTCGAATAAATCTTGTGGTATCGAGCTCGCCTGCATGTGCCTTCCTGCTAGAGGAGGAAGTGACTCTGCCTCCGAATCCTCTTGCTATTATCTGGATTTTCCTGAGTGGAGGTCCCCTATAGTGGTGAGTAGGGCGATCTTGCTACAACCTTCGTGTTGGTGGTCGTTGCTGAGGGCTTTCCTCCCTTCTTCGTATGTTGACTCCGTCTGTGCTCATTTCCCTTAACCTTCCACTCATTTCCTACTCCAGTCTTCGGACGGGGGGATAACGTTGCTTTGTCCGTTCCGTATACTCCCTCCTCGCTTGTTGGAAGAAGCAGTCTTCGATGTTGTGCGAGGTGGACCTGTGGTATGTGCAGTAGCGGTGGATGGTGAAAGCAAGACAGTCGAAGTGAGGTCCCGACCCCCTTGTCTAAGCTTCCTCCCTCCTCTTGTCATGGGAGCTCTTTGCCGGCTTCTCTTGGACCTTGGCTTTGGATGGGGCCTTTGCCTTCCCCTCCGCTCTCTCCAACTCCTTCTTTCCCTGCTCCGTTAGGACCCAAAGAATGTCTTCAGCTTTGATGAAGTTATCGGCCTAGTCCATAAACTCTCGCAGTGTCACGGGAATCCATTTTGCCAACTCGGCCATGAATTGGGATCGTGGCCAAACCCCTCCCAAAAGCATCGCCAGGGTTATCTTCTCGTCCTGGTCATTGGTGGTCATGCACTTCCTGTTGAACTTGGACTGGTACGTCTTCAAGCTTTCCTCCTCTCCCTGCTTGATGGTGAGGAGGTACGCTGCTAAGCATCACCTTCGTCGACTTTACATGAACTGGGTTCAAAATAGTCGAGCCAGCTCACCAAAATTTTCTACAGACTCCGGCGCCAGAGACCCGAACCATACTCGTGCTGGCCCCTTTAGGGTCAGCGGGAATGCCTTGCATGCCACCTCCCTAGGAAACCATGCAACGTCATGTGAGCCCTGAAGGTTTCCAGGGGGTCCCTCCCTCCATCGTACATCGCCATGGTGGGGACACTGAACTTTGGTGGTAAGGGCACAACCATCACCTCCTTCATGTAGGGCAGGCCAGTGCTTGTGAGCAGCTGGTTCACTGACGACAATGTGCCCACCTTCCTTGCAATCTCCTCGTACTTTCCTTTGAGATTGCGGAGCTCGTCCTACATGTTCTTTCTCTCCTCCTCCTTGTTTGCTCCAGCGCTTGTATTTCGGGACCCCACTATCGCTGGGCTGCGCCTCCTCGTCCTGCCCTCGTTGAGGCTTTATGAGCTCCTCATTCTCTTTGTGAAGTGTTTGCACCTTGTCAGTTAACTTTTTCACCCAATCCTCCATAGCTTTCAGCCTTGTTTCTATGGCTTCCTCTGTATCTCTTATGAACTGTCCAAAATGGATTGTCATAGACAAATGAAGTATACGCAAGATCTATAAAGATCCCACAGATTGAGCCACTATTAACGTCGTGTTTCGTACGTTTTTTAGCCAAATTCAGCAACTCAAGTCTTCCGAACTGGGCCTGCAAAAATAGAGAAGAAGGTAACTAGGAGAGAGTGGCCTTAGGGCCGAGGAGTCTCCGATGCCAAAGTTAGTATCGTCTTTTGAAAGTTTGTAAATAAGTGAGAGAGTCTAGAGATCACAGAGATTTCTCGTACTTGGGAGTTGATATTTATACCGAGAGTAACAGATCATGTCTGCCCCCATGAAGTCTATGTCATTTTACTGTTCCTTTTGTCAGAGTCATTTAATGCAGCGTGCCATTGCGACGACTTTGTTGATGTGGCGTGTAGCTCAAGTAGTGGTACCATTAATGTGGCGTGATTTCTCAATTTGCCTTACCTTGCTGGCATTTTTTGTGGTCCGTCGATGTCATCATGTCAGAGGATCGATGGCTCCTCTTACTTCCAGCTCGTTTACGTGGGCAGGCACTCAAAGGCTTGGTGTTGTTCGAGGGGTTTTCAAGTCGGCGAGTCTCATTCCCCTGCAGTACGTTCCCTCATAGAGGTTGCATCCAGGAGACCTACCCGTGGGCCGGGCTGAAGAGTCTACTAGTTCTGGGCTAGGCCTTCACTTTTTGTTCCCTTAGTTGCCATTCTTAGGTCAACTAAGATAGAGGGAGACAAATTCCTTACACTGATTTTGTTTAATTTTTAAATTAAGCCGATTTTTTTAAAAAACTTCTTTAATTAAATCGTTAGTCACTTAATTGAGCTTTTTCCTAAATGACAGATATAACAATGATTAGTTGAGATGTTGCTCAAGTTACAAATAACTTTTTTAATTAAAAGATTAGATAAATGTTAAATTTAAATTTATAAAATTAAATATATTAAATTTATTTTAATTTACAATAAAAGATCTTATATATTAGTATTATATATATTTTTTAATTTACAATAAAAAATCTTATATATTAGTATTATTTTTACTTACAGGATAATCACCTCATGACAGAGTTTTTTAAACTCACCCATGGAACTAACTCCCGGAGAAACTATTATAGCAATCCACCGCCATAACTTGCACTTAAATCGAATTTTTAATCTCAAGAGAAATCAAACCTGTGACATGGGGCTCGCACATAAGTTTGCCCTTACCTCTTGAGTGCCCTCGGGGATTTGTATGTATTAAGGCCATGCTTAGTTATAAAAAAATTTAGAAATATTTGAGATTAGGTTATGAGAAATGAAAGAAGAATATTTTAAATAAAAATATTTTTTAAAGTAAGTATTATATTGAAGTTTGTAAAAATAAATAAATAAAAATAAAACTTTATTCTGATATAATTTTTTAAGATTAGTCTGTCTTTAAGTTTATAAAATTTGTATTAATTTTTATGTTTGAATAATAATTAGATAAAAATTTAAAATAGAATTTTTTTTATAACATTTAAAAATATTTGGTTTGATTTGAAAACTTTTTAAAAGATTTTAGAAAATTTTAGTAAATCAAGTATGGTTAAAACGCGTAATTAATTAAAAAAAATGAATACAAATTTATAAGAAAAAAATTAAATTTTTAATAATAAATATAATTTTTTCCTAAAATGATTGTTCAAAGGTTTGAACAATTTATAATTGAACGTAACACTACTTGTGGCGAAAATATTTATATCCAGCGTTACTCGGCCCAGAGACACACCCGTTGTGCACATACCTTTTTTAAAGTTTCGTCTTCAAGTGTAGAGTGTAGACTGTAGAGTGTCAGTGTGTCTAGTTCTCTGGCATCTTCGCTCGCTCTGTACTCGCTGACCTTTTTCACTGCTCTCCCTCTCCGTCTCGGAGTGGTTTCCCTTTTCGAGGATCGAGTATTCTCGAGCTCACGTTTTCCTCCAGCACAAGGTCCTTAACCCGTTCGTGTCATGTCTTTCATTTTCGTTTCAGTTTAATCTTTATGTCTATTTTCCTTGTATTTTTTCGAGTCCATCTCTCCATTGATTTCTAGTATTATCAATCTCGTATCAGATTTGTATTATTTTACTTCACTACCTTATCCCCCAGGCCCCAAGCTTGAATACTTCCAAATATATTTTTCTTTTATATTTCTAAATTTTTTAATATTTGTTTTCAATAATCTCACCCGAGCTTAGCTAGTTGTTGAGCTGTAAAACCGGATTCTAAGTGCATTTTCCACTTTACCTTGTGGGGGTTATGTCGATGTGAAGTTCTATGTAGCAACGTGACAATCATGGGTACCATTACGTTTGTGTTTTGATGCGGGATTCAACCGTAAAAGCTCTTGTTTTTCTTGTGTACTGGTTGTGTTTCTTAGATCAGCTCCTCACACTTCCTTTTCCGGCACCATTTGGGTATTCATATAGCCAGTAAATTTGAGCTCCCACTCCCTTGGTTTCGTGGGTCTTTTGCGTAGAAGCTGGTTCGCAGACTTGAAAAAGATCATGGGGTGGTTTTCGTTGGCTATCGGGTTGGTTTCATTGTGCTTAATGGTATGCACTGTGAGTGGTATTGGTGCCAACTGGGGAACGCAGGCAAGCCACCCTCTGCCTCCAGACACAGTGGTGAGGCTGCTGAGAGATAACGGATTTCAAAAGGTTAAGCTTTTCGATGCGGATTATGGGGCATTGAGAGCTCTAGGTAAATCTGGGATTGAGGTCATGGTCGGGATTCCTAATGACATGCTTCAGTCTCTGGCCAGCAGCGTGAAGGCTGCTGAGAAATGGGTTGCAAAAAATGTCTCCACGCACATCACGACTAATAATGTTAACATCAGGTGTGCTTACTGCTGCTCCCTTCTCTTCACCTTTTTTATTGTCCTAATTATTTCTGCCAAAGATGTCAACTTCAGTAATTGCTTTAGTATTATGCTAACTGCCTCTGCTGCAATATTTTTTTCCTGCATTTTCTTTGATTGAAAAGGTAACTTTCCCCACTTCCAACTTCATGTCTCGGTAAATGAACTTCTTGTTCATATCATCTTGTTGTAGATGTGGTTCTACAGCTGACGCAACTCCGTACCAATGCCTCATTACTACTTAATTAATTAATTAATTAACGGCTAAGCGATTTAATAACCTGAGACTTCTTGTAAGTACTAGTATGGCTATAGTTGTTCAATGGGTCTGGAAAGTAAATCAGCTAGAGGTTTGACGGAAATTGGTATCTGTAAAACGATCCATCGACGAAGGATAAAGCAATAAGAGGTATGGCATTTGTCATCTGCTAGTCAAATATCATGCATTGGAATAATCAGTGATTGGTTTGACTGCCGGCATTTCATGAATCTTTCTTGCTGACTATTTTTAGAGGCTACGTTTGCTTTGTTCACTAAATTTTCTCAACGTTAAATTGATTTAACGTAGAAAATATTGCTGTTTCTTTGATGTCGTGCAATTATGACATGCGGTTTTTGTTTCCAATTTGAATTAACTAGGCCTTCTAACATTTTTAGCTCCTACCTTTTATTTGAAAGATTACTTTTTGATGTTTATTCATTTTCAGAAGATATTGATTGGCACCTCAGCTTCGCAACAAGGCGCTTTCCATGGGCTAGGCTTTAGTTCTTATTTTCCTTAAATTATTGAACTTGAGGTTGATCTGTTTTACTTGGACAGTATCGTTAACAACATTCTAATTCAAGGTTTACTTGAGTTCTTGTTTTATCATAATACTCTAAATCTCTAATTTGTTGAGTCTTTTGACCGTAATGAGCTGTTAAATCGTCTCTTACAACTTTTTTCTTCTTTCTTTTCCCCTTTTTTTGGGTCACAGTCTGTTTTATAGGTAAAGTGATTTATTCAGAGGAAACAAATCTAAAAACTAGCGAGATGAAGAAAAGGAACACAATTCCAATAACTCTACAAATCTAGAGGAGCAAAAGCTATCGTGTGATGCCATCCAAAAATAGAGTATTGAACATGTTGACTCTTAAATCTAACACCATCTTCTCACGGTTTTCAAATTTTCAAGCATTATGTTCCTACCAAATGCACCAGATCAGACATAATGGAACCATCCTCCAAACATCTAAGTTGTGTTTCTTGAGGGGGACTTCGCTAGCAAGCCATCAAATCCACACGCACTGGGGGCATGACCCATGCAAGCCCAAATGTATAACATGACAATGCTCATAAGTCTCAAGCCGCCTTGCTGTGAAGTAGATGATGATCAATTGTTTCTCCACCCTATTTACACATACAACACTAGTCCATTGCCAAAACAATTATCTTCTACAACTTATCTGTCGTTAAGAGCTTCCTTAATGATGCCAACCGGACAAAGAATGCTACCCTTGATGGCGTCTCATCTGTCCAAATATTTCTTTTGATCGGTAAACAAAATTTTATTAATCATAAGAATAGGTAAATGCCCAAGAACACGGGACATAATCGCTATTCCTAACAATCTTGAGATACAAGAAATTCATGAAAGTTCATGCCATTAAATCAATTACATTTAAACGATGGAGTAAAGTATTAAAGAAGAATCGCTATTCCTAATAATCTTGTGATACAAGAAATTCATGAAAGTTCATGGCATTAAATCAATTACATTTAAACGATGGAGTAAAGTATTAAAGAAGAAGGTTCTAAGCTCATCCATTGACCGCTCTCGATCTTTAAAATTTATCTCGTTCCTCTCTTGACTCAGAACCTACCATAGGCATATCAGAACAATCTTCCATATTGTTGCAATCTGTGGATTGTCTTGAAGGCCTCTCCAAGATGCTAGGAGATCGATCACCCTTCTTGGCATCACCTAAGCTGATCCCACCCCAGCAAAGTATTCATTCCACGAGCTCATGGTAATCTCATAATAGAGTAGTAGATGATAACGGACTCCCTGTTCTTTTTGCACATACAACATCAATCCATGATAATGATTCGGCATTTCCTTAGGTTGTCTAATGTGAGGATATTTTCCAATGAAGCCATTTAAACAAAGAAGACTGCCTTTAGAGAGGAGCCTTTGTTTTCCAAATACACTTCCACTGGTATTGCCCTTGGATAGATCTAATAGTAAGAGGTATGCAATTGAGGCTTCCTTCATTCTTGTTATACTAAAGATTTCTGGATAAACTTCCTTGAGTGCCTTGTCATCACACTATATGTCATGCTAGAATTTAATTTTGGGCCCATCACCAACGTCAAATCGAGTATAGCTAGAATATGTATCCCTTCCTCTTTTTATGTGCTTACAAAGCCCCACCCCACGTGGCCCACTCACTTCATTCAAATACCATCCTCCCCATGCTATTAAGTTAAGTTATCTTCATTATAAAATGGGTTGTGAAACTAGGCGAACAAGTGATTTTAGGGAGTTTCAATTGTAACTTTGATTAGTTCTTTTGAAGTATAGTGCAGATATGATACTTACAAAAAAAAAAATATAGTGCAGATATGACTAACATTTCTCTAGGTTGTAACAAATGGTATCGGAGCCAACCTAATAAGGTCGTATGGTGCTTGAGCACTATGCATCATTCTCTTGAATGACTTTCTTGAATGACTTTCTTGAATGACTTTCTTAATCTGTATCATAGTACTAACCATTATTAAATCGTCGTCGTCAAGGTAGATAGTGATTGATTTGTGAGAATCTCAATCTATGGAACACACTCCACTTGTTTTATTGTTCATTCTGTCTTGTGCTACGTACTCCATGGATCTTGCATCATGAAAAAGAGTTTCTTTCTTGAGAATACCTTCAGGATGACCTTTTTGGTGTATTTTTTTTTATCGATATGATAAATAATGAAGTGTATTAAATTGAAAAACAAATGACACCTGAACTTGAACTTAAAAGTTCTAATCTTGTTCAATAATCTAAACTTTAGCAGACTTTTTCTGTCCATTAAGCTTTATTATATACAACAACATCCTCCATCATATATATATATATATATATATATTTTTTTATAGGTAATCAAGAAGTTTTATTCATTTTTTTTTCAAGAAGTTTTATTCATTAAAAGTAGGCAAAGCCCAAGTACACATGGACTATACATGAGAAGTACCTAGCTAGAATTTACAACCGAAAGTAGAAAATCATGGGCATTTAGCCCATTACAAACAATAGCTCCTGCCCATAAGAACAATGATTTAAAAAAGAAAACTGTAAGCTCCTCCTATCAATAGGATCGACAGATTCTATCTATATCTTTCTTACCTTATTTACATCAGTTGTACATATTAGTTTTCCTTTCTTAGTTTTGTTGTGTATAGCTAGTTTTCCATATATAGAGTTTCCATGTATAGCTACCAGACTTTTCTATTTAATGGAATTCTCACAATGGTGAGAGGCATTCGGTCAATCTGATATGATATCAAAGCTTGTGTTTTGAACCTAGAGTATACACGCTTTCTAGTTTTTTTTTCTTTGGTTTTCTTGGATTTAGCCCTAGGGGCTCTCGAACTCTAGCCTAGTTTTTTTTTGTGTTCTTGTTTTTCTGGTGGTTGCGGCAGCACATCTGTGGTGCTATCTTGGAATTTTCTTTGGGTTTCTTCGTTGCTGGGCTCTTGGAGATCTTTGATTCTTGATATTCTCAAGTTATTTGAAGGTTTGTTCTCAGCTGTTAGGCTCTTTTACTGTGTTTTTTTCTGTCTTCACAATGTCTGGAGAAAACTCTATTATTCGTTTTAATGGCAAGAACTATCTTAGTTGGAAGTTTCAGTTGATGTTTGTGAAAGGAAAGGAGTTTTGGGGACATATTGATGGGACGTCTTCAACCTCTAAAGACCCCAAGGAACTCGGTCCATGGGAGGCAAAGGATGCACGCATTGTCTCTTGGCTACTGGGCTCCATTGAATCACATATGGCGAACAACTTGAGGTCTTTTTCAACAGCTAAAGAGATGTGGGAATATCTAGGGCGGATATATAATCAAGACAACAATGCATGCCGTTTTCAGTTGGACTTGTGGAGCGAATATTCGGGTATTATACATGCTAAGGTACCCAAAGAGTAGGGGTGAAAACCGAAGGTGTCGATGCGGTTTGGGTACAAAACCGAAACTTCACCGACTTGTTGAAACTGGGATCATCTCGACCGAAACCGGCCGGTGAAGGGGAAGAAAACCGTCGACGTCAGTCTCGATTTTCTTCTTATTGGTTCGCCAACATCGTCGATGGCAATGAGGAAGAGAAAAACACAGTGATTCACAACAAAAAACTAGAAATCTTACAACAAATATCATTGATCTTACAACAAATATCATTGATTCACAACAAAATACAAAACAATAGGTGAATCTATGGGGTAGAGAGAGAGAGAGAGAACGACGCCGTTTGCTGGAACTGGGAACGGTGGAGAGGGATGGCTGGAGGTTGGGCTCGCTGCCGCTGGAGGCTGGACTTGGAGGGCTCAAAGATGCGCCGCTACCGTCGTAGAGAGAGAGAGAGAGAGAGAGAGAGAGAGAGAGAGAGAGAGAGAGAGAGAGAGAAGACGCGGGGGTGGGGGGGATTAAACTGAAGTCTGAAACGACGTCGTTTCACTTAAATATATATAAAAATATATATATAATTATATCGGTCGGTTCACCAGTTTGAACCTGGTTCAAACCGGGACTGAACCGGACCGGTGTCGGTTTCTTCAAATTCCAACCGCATCCCGACCGGTTCTCCACCAGCTCCGGTCGGTTCCTGACTCTGGCATCCGGTTTCAGTCGGTGCTGGCCGATTCTATCGGTTTCTGTTCACCCCTACCAAGGGGGCACTGTCCGCACTTCAAAAAGGTTCATGAGGAGAGTAGACATGATCAATTTCTGATGAAATTAAGGCCAGAATATGAGGCTACACGGGCTGGGTTATTAAACCGAAATCCAGTTCCTACATTATATGTTTGTCTTGGAGAGTTGCTGCGGGAAGAACAGAGATTGGCTACTCATGCAGGAATGGGACAAGAGAGGCTGCATTCAGAGATGGTGAATGTCGCCTATGCAGCTCAGGGAAGATGAAGAGGAAGAGGAAAAAGTCAAATCTAGTGCTACAGTTGCAAAGAATTTGGCCATATTGCTACTAACTGCACAAAGCCATATTGTAATTATATATTGTAATTATTGCAAGAAACCGGGGCACATCATTAAAGAGTGTCCAATCCGTCCTCAAAATCGGCAAGCACATGCCTTTCAAGTTGCTGTCCAAGCTACACCTGTGACACAATCTTCACCTATTGTAGCTCCGACAGTCTCTACAGCAAGTACTAGTTAGGTTGTCCTCACTCCTGAGATGGTCCAGCAGATGATCATCTCAGCTTTTTCTGCTTTTGGTCTTCAAAGCCTCTTTTCATATGAAGGATTTAGGTCCTCTGCAGTATTTCTTAGGTCTTGAAGTGAAATCTACTCCTTTCGGTACTTTCTTAAATCAGTACAAGTATGCTCAAGAGTTGATTGCATTGGCAGGTCTTTAGGAAGGGAATTTTGTGCAAACTCCCATGGAGGTGAATGTGAAGTGTCATAAGGATGGGGGTGAGCATTTACCCGATCCTTCTCTCTATCGAAGGTTAGTCAGTTTATGCAGACTCCCTGTCTTCCACACTTGGCTGCTGTCAGTCGCATTGTCCGGTACCTAAGGAGTACTTCTGATCGCGATCTTTACTTTCCTACTGCATCACCAATTCAGTTGGTGGCTTATAGTGATGCTGATTGGGCGGGTTGTGTGAATAATCGTCGTTCAGTCACTGGTTGGTGCATGTTTCTTGGCAATGCACTGATTTCGTGGAAAAGTAAGAAACAAACTCGGGTCTCCAAGTCCTTCACCGAGTCCGAATATCGTGCCATGTCTTCTGCTTCCTCTGAGATTGTTTGGCTTCGTGGGTTGTTGGGAGAGCTTGGTTTCTCTCAGAACGAGCCTACTCCTCTTTATGCCGACAACACTAGTGCTATTCAGATTGCTGCCAATCCGATCTTCCATGAACGCACCAAGCACATAGAGGTTGATTGTCACTACATTCGTGAGGCCTATGATGAGAAAATACTTACACTTCCTCGTATATCTACAGATATTTAGACAGCTGATGTCTTCACCAAAGTTTTGCCACGACCACGACATCAGTTTCTAGTTGGCAAATTGATGCTTCTTGATCCGCCCGTATCAATTTGAGGGGGGATGTCAATAAGATCGGCATATTCTATGATTGGAGATTCTATCTATATCTTTCTTACCTTATTTACATCAGCTGTACAAATTAGTTTTCCTTTCTTAGCTTTGCCGTGTATAGTTGTGTATAGCTAGTTTTCCATTTATAGAGTTTCCATGTATAGCTACCAGACTTTTCTATTTAATGGAATCTCACAATGGTGAGAGGCATTCGGTCAATATGATACCTCCATTGTTCTCTTGTGATTTTTGAAGCTTCTATCATTTCTCTCCTGCCAAATATACCAACACATACATATAGGAATCATTCTCCAGATTGCTATCACTTGTGAATTACCTCGGAGGCCTCTCCAACTTGTTAGGAAATCCACCAATCGAAGAGGCATGACCCATGATAATCCAATTTCTGCAAAAAAAGCATCCCACGTGGTCCTGGCCATCTCGCAATGTAAAAGTAGATGATCTATTGATTCACCATTCTTCTTACACATGCAACACTAGTCCAACACTATTTCCCGACATTTTCTTAAATTATCTTTGGTGAGAATCTTGTCCAATGATGTTGCCCAGACGAAAAATGCTGCTTTTGAATGAGCTTTCATCTAGCATCTGCCATATACTCTTCCATGGGAACATGGTCTTTCCAGGGCTCATTAGAACTTGGTAAAACGATCTAACAATGAATCTGCTATATACGCCTCCATATATAAACCATCATAAAATATCTCATACTTGTAAAAAAAAATTATATATCTCATACTTCTTTTGGGCCTTTCCATTAAGCATTAATAAATTGCATTACATACTAGTGCAGCCATTGCTCTTTTTATGGAAAACTGCATAGGATGGAACTTCTTTAAGAATTGCTGTGATTTTGAGCAAAATTGATCATTGTTTTTCATATTCAGTTGAAAGTTTATGAAACATTTATTTTATGAAATGAGTAAGAACAAAGGAAAAGACTGGCATTAGTGCCATGATGCTTTCTCTTCAATCTAGGATGATTCCTTGTGTGCTTGAGTGTCTTGCCTCCCAAATACTCAATTAACTATTTATTAGGCCTGTTTGTAGTCCAAGCAGTTTTTTTTCACATCTCGAGGCCTTTCAGATTTATATGCCTCAAGTCGTACTGTTTATAAATTATAAATTTTCTATGCCAACCAAAAACTAAAGGGGATATCTTTGGCTAGTTGGAAATTTAGTTTACAATTTTGTTGGTCAATATGAGAAGAAAAAGGAACCCAGCATGAGAGGTTTTAGATTTGTTTGCAAGCATTGTACTTTGCAGCAAAGCATGGTCGTGTCTCCCAGCATTTGATAACTAAATTATGCCCAACCCTCCATAAACCATTCTGCTAAACATCTTGTTATTTCTCTTATGCTCATTTATGTGCTGACTTGTTGTGAGTTAACATCGATCACATATAAAAAAAAAAAAAGTTAACATCGATCTTTCTGAAGTACAAGTTTTAGCAATACTTCTTGTTAGTTTGAAAAAATAATAATAGTAACAAACTCCTAGGAGAAGAGAAGCCTGGAGTTGGGGCTGCTGAATGGAAACTTATTCTTCCAACAAGATTGTTTCAAAAGTATTGATATATCTCCTATGAAGTCTCTAAGACCATATTGAACTCATTTGGTTTTTTACTCTTACTTCACAATAATGCTTAATAAAATCTCTGTACCGATATAAAGGAGTTTCACTTCTGGCTTATATTGCAAAATGTCAACAATTTCCCATCTCACCAACATTCAAAAGAAATGAATCTACAGGTATGTTGCAGTTGGAAATGAACCGTTCTTGGAAACATACAATGGAAGCTTCCTCAAAACAACTTTCCCTGCCCTGCAGAATGTCCAATCTGCGCTGATAAAGGCCGGTCTTAGCAACCAAGTCAAGGTAACAGTCCCCCTTAATGCTGATGTATATGCAAGCTCAACTGGCCTTCCTTCCGGTGGTGACTTCAGAGCTGATATCCACGACCTAATGCTAGCCATTGTCAAGTTCTTGAGTGACAATAGTGGCCCCTTTACTGTGAACATCTACCCATTTATAAGCCTCTACATTGACCCCAACTTCCCTGTTGAGTATGCCTTCTTTGATGGCAATGCAACACCTCTAAATGATGGTGGGACGTCCTATTACAATATGTTTGATGCAAATTATGACACACTTGTGTGGGCCCTACAAAAAAATGGGTTTGGAAACTTGCCAATCATAGTTGGTGAGATTGGGTGGCCAACTGATGGAGATCGGAATGCTAACCGAATGTATGCTCAGAGGTTCAACCAAGGTTTTATGTCCCATATATCCGGTGGAAGAGGGACCCCTATGAGACCTGTGACAGTTGATGCATATCTATTTAGTTTGATTGATGAGGATGCTAAGAGTATTGATCCAGGAAATTTTGAACGCCACTGGGGGGTATTTACTTATTACGGGGTACCAAAATACCCACTAAACCTTGGTACCACAAATTCAGGATCCTTGGTTCAGGCAAGAAATGTGGACTACTTGGATCGCAAGTGGTGTGTGATGAAGCCATCGGCTAAACTTGATGACCCACAAGTGCAACCAAGCGTGAGTTATGCCTGTGGACGTGCTGATTGCACCAGCCTTGGCTATGGGACATCTTGTGGAAATTTGGATGCTCGGGGGAACATCTCTTATGCATTTAACAGTTACTACCAGAGGAATAATCAACTTGATGCTGCCTGCAAGTTTCCCAACCTTTCAATGATCACTAAAACAGACCCCACAGTTGGAGATTGTAGATTTGAGATAATGATCGAACCATATTATGGAGGTGCAGAAAGGACACTTGGGTGTCTCCAAATGCCACTGAGTTTGGTTTCTGGCCTTGGTCTCTTTTTGCTAACGCTTCTGTGAATTAGGCCTCATGTTCCCGAGGCATTATTTTTCCTCAATTATTCTCATGTGCTTTGTAGCCTAGTGTAGTGGAAGCTAAGATCAGCAGCTGATAAACGGCATAGCTCGTAGTATCTAGATGGCAAACATTTTATCGTATGTATTCATTTCTGAAGTCAGACTGCATTTGTTGAGTCACACGCATGGCATAATCATGGATTTTGGCTGACAACGTGGACTTGCATAATTCTGCTGCGAAAATGTTTGTATTGCAACTAAATCGATTGCATCAGACACGTTTTAGTTTGATAACGCAGCTTCTTCGTCCGAAAATTCTTGTTTTCATTATTTTCCTTGCACCAAATACTATGATTTTGAAATATTGTGAATAGTAATAAAATGATTTGTGAATAGTAGTGAAATAATTTAAGTTGAGACGTTTTATTGGATTTTGAAAAAGAAGAGAGAAAAAGTTAAATAAAAATATTATGAAGTTAAAATATTATTTGAATATTATTTTTAATATTATTTTTATTTTAAAGTTAGAAAAAAATTGTATTATTTTTTTTATTTTAGTTAACAGTCTAGAGAAGTTGTAATAATTAGTTATAATTTTTTTAATATTATTTTTATTTCAAAATTTTTAAAAATATTAATATTTTTTGTATTTTGTTGAGAAGTTTAGATTTTATTTAGAAGTTTAGAAAAATTGTAATAATTAAATGAAGAAGTTGAAAGATTTGAAATTGAAAAAAATTGTGTTTGATGTTTGATGTTTGGAAAGAAAATTATAAAAAAAAAAAAAAAATTAGATGAGAGAAATATCTCATCTAAGTAGGGGTGCAGTTAGGGATGTAAGTTGAAACCGGTAAACCGGAAAATCGGTCCGGACCGGACCGGATCGGTTTTACCGGTTTTGAACCGGTCCGGTTCGGGACCGGTTCTTAGAATGTGAAAACCAGCCGGTTCCGGTCCGGTTCCGATTTTAAGATTTTTCGGACTGGACCGAACCGGACCGGACCGGACCGGTTGATAAAAAAAAATAAAAAAAAATATTTATATTATTGTATATATAAGTTTTATACAAATTATTATATATATATATTAATATATATAAGTTTTTTATATTATGTATAATTATAATTTTTTATGTGAAAGTTTTATATATAATTATATATATTTATATATGAAATAATTTCTTATTATAATTTATAAATTATTACATAAAATGTTAATACTAAATCACTAAAAGTTTATAACTAGTATTAATATTAAATATATAGTTTATAACTAATACTAATATATAACTTATAATAAAAGTATAAAACAATATTTTTTAAATTAGTTTTTTTTTTTTATAAACAAATTTATGATGACAAATTGTGAAACTTACATTTTAAAAAAATCGAAAAACCGGACCGGAAACCGGTAAAACCGGAAGTACCGGTTTAGGAGGGTAACCGGTGCGTACTCGGTTTTGAAAAATACAAAACCGGTACATACCGGTTCGGTCCTAGATTTTGTCCAAAACCGGACCGGACCGGTTACACCCCTAGGTGCAGTTTCAACTCCACCGATAGCGAGGCAAGGTATGAAACCCTCCCATCCCCCGCCCCGCACTATGCCGGTAACACCCCTACAAGTGCCCAAACTGTTGTGAGGAAGCCATAATTTCCATATGATTGAGAGAATACTCTCATCTTTTGTTCATAGAGAGCCCCTTCCACGTGCAGTATGTCCTAAATCTTGGGTGGCGGCCTCTCTCTCTAAAAGTATAAAACTTTTTTCTTCAACGGGGTAATGAAACAAAAGTGCATACAAAGTTAAAACAACATTGCCGACAGCAACAGGGGGGGACTAGGCCGGATCCGAAGTAAAACCCCAATCAAGCAAACATTTAAAAAGGCACTGATCTTAATGTTGTCTGGGAAAAATTCTTCCCTCAAGATTACCAAGAAATCAAAAAACGTCCCCTTCAAACAATAAAACATCTACTTCTCCCTACTTTTTCTCTTGAGTGATCCACTTATGGTAGCCTTAGTTTTTGCCCACTCTTTCAACGAAGTGGCACTTCTCATAAAAGAACATGTTTCTCCTATACTAATATTCCCAGCAGATGCCAACTTTGATGCTGAATCATGTTTCTTCTCAGATATTCGACCAGGAGGCTCACTATTGCCCAAAACAGTCTGTCGATTCTTCTCTAGAGTACTCCTAATGACACTCTCATCCTTTCCCATTTCCAAAGATAAAGAATCATCTCCAGTTGATTTACCATCATCATGTTTCCCCAGATCCTTATGCTTGCTGTCGTTGGAATCAACAATGACCACATTATTGAGCTCCATTATGACTTGCTTTCCATAAGAAATATCAGGCAAAATTTGTGCAATGCTGAATAAGCTACTCTTATTCTCGCCGACCAACTGTGTCCACGAGGACTTCTGGAGCCATGAAGCACCTCTACTGGATTTAGTTGAAGGTGCAGTATGGCTGGAAGGCTGAGTTTCCACGAGCTCCTCTTTAGTTGTTTCACCCAACTTGCTCAACAAGTGATCTCCATGACTTACCAAGTCGTCATTTTTGCTGACAGTGGAGTCGGGCACAAAGGAATTTGATTTTAGTTGCTCTTCCTCGCTAGAACTAATGCCTGGCAATATATGTGAGATGCTGAAAGTGTTGCCCCTATCACGGAGAAGTTTTCTCCAGGAAGACTTCCGGGACAATGATGGAAGTGTTGCTGATTGTTGGATATCAGATTCTGGTTCAACCAGTTGAGCTCCCAAGAGTATTGCCGACTCATCAGAAGGGGTTTTCAACTCCCCATTGCCTTTGGGGATAGAAGGCCGAGGTCCATTTCCATTACTTTCTTGATTGAAAAGTGATTTCCTCTTTTTGTAAGGAGGTACAACATTATTTTTCTGCACTTTGAGCACGTTCGGATTTTGCCCTTCCATAGAGGTTTGAGTTCGTATGAATCCTGATTCCTGGGGTTCCAAGAAAAATAATGAAGCCAGAAAGTACAGGCATATTTGGTGAAAGTAAACAGAGAAAAGAAATGCCCTCTACCAATTGAACGAAAGCTCTACCTTATTTTCAGAAATTCTTTTCTTTCCCTGGCCACCTAAAAAAGCCATCGTGTTGTTGCTGCCCATCCTGTTGTTTCTCCTAGTCATCACATTAATTATGAGGTTATCCTCATCTGTTGCAGAAGCTTCTTCATTCTCATTAACTTGCAACATGTGAACAGATTTGATGGAATCATCTCTTCCCTTGGCCAGTCCCTTTCCACTGCCTACAGCATCTAATAGGTTTTCTCTTTCAAAGAGCTTGTTCATCACTGAATTCATTACGTTAAGCTCTTCCTCACTTATCCCATCACTTTGGGTTTCCAGATCACAAGTTTGTTTTTCCTTTGCAGTGGGATGATGAATGGAATGCTCTTCACAATCGCAAAAATGGATAGGGAGAGAAGGAACTACTTCAACACGTTGGAAACTGTATTTGTGTTTGCCAGTTCCACTTAATGGCATTAATTTCACCTGCACCGACAGATGAAAATTTACCATCTATAGATATGTGAAATTAGATATTTGCTGAGTGCAAATGAAACAAATAATTGTAACAATTTGAGTCAAAATATATCTATCAGATCACAACCAACACCCCCCGGGGGGCGGGGGGCAGGGTGGAGAATGATTAAAAAAGAGAATCTTCAAGACCCCTATTACCCACCCTTCTTAAGTTGGGGAAGTAAATCCGAAGTTGCTTTCTTTCAGAATTGATGACTTTCTTAGGCTTGTCGTAGGAGGCCATGTCTTCATCTGAATTATAACTGTTAGTAAGTCCCCTACTTGCAAGTTCAGCTTTTTCTGCCCACTCTCGTTTCAAACTAACAAGATAATGTTCTTTAGCTTTCTCAAGCCTTAGCCTCCCTCCCTTCCAGACACACCCATTATACTGTAAAGTTACAAAGCAAGAGATGAGCGTAGGCAATAATATCCAGTACATATTAAAAAGAAAAGGAAAAAAGAAGTTCCAGCTTCTCATGATGCACCCAATACAAAGTTAAACCTGTGATCTGACCCTTATTCCCTTGTTTAAAGGGTAGGAGATGCCATTCAGTCCTAAGATCATTGGCTAATTAAAAAAAATAACGAAGGAGCTTATTAGAGTTGTAAGGGCATGCTAAGCTGTGCACACAAAATTATTCTCCCAAGATAACGTAAGGGGTGCAAGGATATTGTATTCAAAGATAATTAGTTCTACATACAAGCCCCAAATTTTAACACACCACCACACTTGCCGACATAGCACTTACATTGCTTTAAAAAAAAAAAAGGCAAAAGAGGGACAAAGTTGAGGTGATTTCAGCCCATCTCGCAAATTCGAATTTTTTGGTACTTGGCAGAGAAGCAAATAATTGTTGTTTGGTAGCTGAAAACAACAAGCTAGGAGATGGAGAACTTTCTTAACAACTCAACAAGGAACCATGTTAGACTGTGATTAAAATTCCAGAAAATGCAAATAAAACAGAGAAAGCAGATATAAAAATAAATGTTGGAAATTGATGGCCAAATTGCTGGAAGCGCAAATCTATTTGGGGGGGTTTGTAGTATCAGTTCGTGGGAACCACACAAAGATATGATTTAGAAAAAGACCATTCAAAGATCCAATCGTTGTCTTTTTTGGAAATCCTCTTCTTCTTCTTTTTTGTTTTTGTTTTTGTTTTTTTTTTTGCTGGGATTGTTGTTTGGTGGCAGAGAAAAAGGGGGAAATGAAGAACTTTCTTGAAAACCCAACAGAGAACAATGTTAAACTGCAATTAAAAAATGCAAAGGAAGAAGAGAAAGAAGAGATACAAATAAATGCTACAAGTCCATACAAGAAATAAATCACAAATGGATAGCCAGGAACTATTTGGCAAAAAAACCAATTTCAGACCAAACCAGCAATTTCTTCTCACGCCCTAAAGCTCCAATACCCAGGAACTATTCGGCAAAACTTGCATAACTCTTATTTTCATCTCCATTTAAGGGATTTTGGCACTTGTGCCGTACTATCAAACTTTTTGGGTAAAAGGGTAGGTTTCTTAGGGCCTTTCTTGCTCAGTTTATTGGGGCCTGTCTTGCTTGGTTTCTTGCTCAAACAAAGATGAATATATACCCTGGCTGTGCGAAGTACATCCAGAAAGAGGGAAAGGGATGAGCTACAGTCAGCTTCATTTTAAAATTGAAATTGGGTGGATTGTGCCCCGTCGGATTGGTGTGGCAGTGTGTTATAAAAAATGATGGCATCCAGAATTTTTGAAAGACAATACATAGCAGGTAACTGCAACACAACCTGATATCATTCACGTCCCTATAGCAGGACAATAGCCCTCTTGTAGTACATTATACTTCAAGTTTTCTAAAAGCGTTGCTAGTTTTTCTTTCCCTCCATTAGCAAAATACTCACAGAAACATATGTACATTTTCGAAACTAAGAATGGTATTTGATAGTCTCAATTAGAAGCATTATGGGGTTTGTGGTGAATAATGTTTTCTGTCTTGTTCATTGAGCCATCGACTCTCACCAGCTTGTGCAACTTTCTATTTTGTCCACCCAAAAGTATTCCACCGACTACTATTAGGTTTTACGAATTTTACTTAATCCAATAAAGCACTCATGCACAAAAATCTCCTGCTTGTGCTTTTCTCTCTCCTTAATAAATCCTTCGGGCTATACAATGGAAATACCCGATCCCTGATCTGACAAGGAAATAGGTGGCAGAGACAGTATTCTATTTACACACAGGGTATGGCCTTTTGCCTGTGGGTGTAAATGGAGAGCTTTCTTACATACTCAACAAACCCTTTTTGTTTATTGGCACCGGGTGTCCGAGAACAACGTTCCGACTAATCCTGAGGGTGCACAGGCCCTCGGCAAAGAGTTTCGTATAAGTGCACATCAGATAATTCAAGGGGAAGTTCCCCCCGGTTGATGGCCCCAATAAATTTTTTGCACCCAAGAGGATTCAAACCTTAGACCTAGATGAAGCATACCACCAAGACCAAGGCCCTTACCACTTAAGCCAACCCCTAGGGATTTACTCAACAAATCCATTTTGGCTGTGTTGTTGGTGTATTTTACAGATTTTTCTCCTATGACCACGTCAAGACACCTTAACAAGGCCCTATTCAAACCTAAAAGAATTTGAGCATCAAAATACACTGTATCTGTCTTCTGAATAAATAATCCCAATAGAGCATCACATGAGAGGTGGCCGAATATGCATGTGGATTATTTACAAATTTTAGCGCATTCAACAAAGCTTTATTTGAAATTGTAGAGTTTAAGCCTCAAAATATACCATTCTTAATAAAGATTTGTGTGTGCCCAAGCCAAAGATGTCCCGGTAAAGTGCTAACCACATGTAATTTGATAAAGAAAAAACTGTCTTTTAAAAAAGGTAAAAATGCCTGTACATATAAAATCATTTACAACTGGAGACATGCTTAGAAATCGTAGTGAAAAGAAAGAGGGAAAAGAAGCATCCACGAACGAGTATTCACTAATCCAGGCTAATCTAGTAGCTTAAAAGAAAGAAATGGTTTTTTCTCGTAAAACAATACTCCCACCAAGAAATAGAAGCAGAAAAAATCCAAGTAATATGTATTTTTTTCTAGTTAAAACTCAATGTAATATGTAAAGTAGGAGAGAGTAAACAAAGAATTAATACAGTGCTGAAGAGCTTGGAAAGGGAATTAATGGAAGAGGGGGAGAAGTCGACGTAGGCAAAGCTGCGGCCTTTGGTCCTCACAATGACCACTTCCTCTGCCATTCCCAAAGACGCGAACAACCTCTTCAGATCATCGCCCGTCACGCTTTCCCCCAATCCTCCCACAAATATCCTCATCTTCTCCTTCGTCGTTTCTGTACCTTCTTCCATTTTATAATTGGTTTGTTGTGAAAGCTTCTCCTTCGTCAAATTTCAAATTTATGGTTTGAGCGATATCCGTTTTCCTTCCCCTGAATTCACCAACTCACAATTCACAATCCCCTTTTCTCTCTCGTTTTTGCTAGACTTCAAACCCTACTGTTCTTAACGAGGGTCTCAGACTCTCAAGCCTCACCCTCTAACGTTAATTGGGCTGTGCATATTGGGCTACAAGCCTACAAAGGAAGCAGGCTTTTCGGCAACGCGACGCCGTTCTTCTAGTTAAGTTATCTTTTTTATTTTATTATTTGCTCCATCTTTAATAATTTTGTCAATGAAACCTCTAAATTGGATTTTTCTATTTTTTATTTTTATATATATGAGAGGGGGATTCGATCCTTGGTTCTCTTAATGAGAAATTAAGATGTTGTCAATTGATGATCTTGGCAGACTTTTCTAAATTTTAATCCAAGAGTCTTGCTATTATACTTTTAATTTATACCATTCATATTTTTAAAAAAAAATTATACCATTCATTTTGTTTTTTTAATGTGACACTTCAATGTAGTGTTACGTGATTTATTAAAATAATTTAAAAATTAATATTCAAAACAAAATATCGTCCGAAAATACAAAATAAAAACTAAAATCTTGATTCATTCTACTCTTTTCTATTTATGTTTTGAATTTTTTTATAAGACATGTGGCACACATTATTGTACCGCATCAAAAGACAAAGTAAATAATATAAATTAGAGAATATGGTAACAATTTTGTTTTTTTTTTAATACATTGGAAGGGGGTTGAACCCATGATCTCCATTTTGGAGATGTGCATCTTGTGCCATCAGGCCATGGGCTGTTGGTAGTAACAATTCTCTTAATTCAATGAAAGGGTTACTTGAAATCGACCAATTACCCTCAACATAGAAGTCCCAGGAATCCCATTCCCTCCGACATCGCATTCTCACCTTCCCATCAAGCCACAGTCAATTCTTACCTCCTGATAATGATAGCTGCATCTCTCGTTGATCGAGCACCAACGACAACTCTTTCTCATCTTGCTGTCGTCCATCTCCTAGTAATCTCTCTCCCGCTGCCCGCTCTCTTTCTCCCCCCTTGGCCCTTGCAGTGGCTTGTAAACTTGTTTATCGTGCTCAATATTTTCTGGTTAGTGAAAGCAATGAATTGTATATCTTGGTGGAAAACCTGTCATATTTGAAAAACCTAAGTTGAAGCTCTTTTAGGCCCCGTATGGTTTCGTATATTATCTTATCTTATCTCATATTATCTCAATATTCAAACACCATTTAAACATAAATCTTTTTTAATTTCAAATTTTTAAGTTTTTCATCTAAAAGTATTGGTAATGATCTAGCCAAAGCCAAAGTCAAAATTTGCCTAAAACTACATATTTTACCTAAAGTCAAAACCATTCAATATATAACTCCATATTAAATTATCCATATATTAGTCAAAATAATAATATAATATTATTTTTTAATAATAATATTTTTAAAAAATTCATATTTTTTTTAAAACGTTATTTCCAACAATTTTAGGAATCAATCTTCATTGCAGACTGCAGTGGGACATCATCACATTGAAAGACAAACACAGAGTAGGTAGCTAGGTAGCATGTCCATGTGTGTTTCTACTTGCATTAGCATTAGCAACATGAAAATTTCGTGACATGCACAAAATCAGAACTTAATATAGCCATGAGTAAAATCTAGAAAAATCTGGACTTAGTATTTCCTGGTACATGCAAGTTGACCCTACACAAAATCAGACACAAGTTCAAGTTTGGAAATTAAATCCCAACCATACACCAACAACCCCACAATCCAACTGTGCTCATTGTGAATTTCGTCTTCTCCATCTTTTTGTACATAAGTTAACCACAATCCAAAATTTATGACTAGCATGCTGAAAGTTTAAGGAAGAAGCATAGTATTCAATGGACTTTACACGCAGAATGAATACAACAAAAACATCTATCTAGAAAATGAAAAAGATACATTTCCAATCATGAATTTTTTTTTGTTTTGATAGGTAATGAAAATCAAGAAAACAAAGGTGTCAATCCAGCCCGAACACTTATTATGAAGTGCATCATTTGAAAAAAATAGGAATAGGACTGGTGGAACTTCACTTACCCTTTTCAAGAATGGCTGGCGTGTGTTGGATGCAATACGAATAGGTGTGTCCATCTCAGGGGACAATTTCTTGAAATTGAAGTGTTATTTTCCAGTTCAATTTTATTCATCAATGAGTCAATGATTGACATGGCTACTGTTAGAATCAGCAATTTAGTTTTGCTGTAAAGAATGCGATTATGGGCTGTTTTATAATGTTGTAGTTGTCCTAGATATAAGAAATAGGTGTAAAATCCTAATGTAGTTCACCATTTGATTTCTTGGAAGGGTTTATGCGCTTGTTTTAAGGAAGAAGTATAGTATTCAAACATAAAAAGAAAAAAAAAAATCTAGACTACCAAACCATATTTGCACCAACAAACTATATTGGCCAGGTTTTGTTTGTATGATGTTTTGGTCAAAATTTAGAGCCCTTGTATGTTTTCTGTAATGGTTAAAGCTAATGCATTCTATTAATCCTTGAAAAAATGTCTAACCAAGCATCCAAACAAAGAAATTAAAACCAGAAGAAACAAAAGATAAAAAATATAAAATCTATAGACTGCTTTATTACTCTACCAAGGCCTTTTTGTCTCCTTTCACACATCTTCTTTACATATTTTCTCACATAAATTCACACATGAAAATCAAATGGGATATATATGTTTTTAATATTTTTCTTCAAGTCAGTAAACAGAAAATGCTCATTTCTAGATAGCAAACAGGGTTGATATTTTCATCTTCACTCTTGAAACCAGTACCAGCATACAAAATTAATCAAAATCCATACAAAATAAATCTCTCGCAGCAACATGCAAATGCTCAATTATATACTATACAAAATTAATCAAATGGAACCAGTAAACAAATTATTAATCTAATGAAACCAGTACACAAAATTAATCTAAGATAATAACTTAATCTAATCAAACCAATATACAAAATTAATCTAATGAAACCAGTAAAAAATTAATTTAATTATAATAACTTGAACAAACCCTAAATTAATATAAAATCCATACAAAATCACCAACAATAAGGATTAAAAACTAACTATAAGATTAACAAGAAAATGAATTTTTACCTAGCATCCACATGAGATTAATAGTTGAGCGATTGAAAAATCAGCCTTAGTATGTTCAATAATCGTAGAAATGGAAGAGATAATCGGGAAATAGATGAAAAACATTTTCTGGAATAAAATGGATAGACAACGATGCGAGGAAAGAGAGAAAATAGAGAGAAAGGGAGGGCAAGGGATAGAATCGCTCCAGGAAATGCAGAAAAAAAAAAATTCTTCACTCAAACATAGGGACAATGGCAATTTAGGAGAGAAAATGGAAAGAAATTGAGAGAAAGTGAGTTTCATATCAAAGAATCTTCTTCTAAGAAATAGAACCAAAAATATTTATTCTCCTCAACAGAGCAACGCGATTCAAGAAGAGAGAGAGGGAGAGAGAGGGAGAGAAAGGTGTTGAGGTGGAGACTGGTTTTGGAGCTTAAAATTAAGAAACATAGAGTTTGCTCGACATGCGCTCGAGCGAAGCTCAACCCGTGAGTTCGCTTAAGTCTCGCGCGATAGTGGGCTCGAGCGAGACACAAACCCTAGTGTTCACTCGAGCCCTGCTCGACACCCCGCTCAAGCCAATGTTGATTGGATGTTCACTCGATACATGTTCGACACGCCGCTCGAGCGAAGAACGTATTTTTGCCATATTAGGGTTTCTAGCGTTGTTTACTATAAATATGTTATATTTGACTTATTTGACTTGACTTTCAGCATATTTTGAGAGAGAACAATTGTCAAGTGAGTGCATATTATATGAGAGAGCAAAAAGCCCTAGAGATTGTGAGTTGAGATTGAGTGATTGTAATCTCCTCTAGTTAATAAGATTTTTGTAGCTCTGTGGACGTAGACAATTTACCGAACCACGTATATTGTGCGTTGTGTGCTTGATCGTGCTTGCTTTTACATTATTTATCATCATTGGTATGTGTGTTTTGCACAACAACTGGTATCAAGAGCCAAGGAAAGATCTAAAGAAGAACAATGGTTGGAGATAAAGTGAAAGCACTCGGGATAGTGAAGTTCGACGGCACTGATTTTGGGTACTGGAAGATGCAGATTGAGAACTATCTTTATGGGAAGAGACTCCACCTTCCATTGTTGGGAAAAAATCATGGATGATGCTGATTGGACCTTATTAGTTCGACATGTTTTGGGGATTGTTCGGCTGATATTGTCCAGAACAGTGGTACACAATGTCAACAAGGAGGGAACTACGACAGATCTCATGACAACTTTGTCAGGTATGTATGAAAAGCCGTCGGCGAATAACAAAGTGCACTTGATGAATAAATTGTTAAATTTGAAGATGTCAGAAGGTATGTATGTGGCTCGACACTTGAATGAACTCAATACGATCACAAATCAATTGTATTATGTAGAGATTGAGTTTGATGATGAGGTTAGAGCGTTGATTCTGTAGGCATCGTTGCCAAATAGTTGGAAGGTCATGAGGATTGTTGTGAGCAGTTCAGCCGGCAAGATAAAACTGAACTACTGACGACATACATGAGATGATTCTTGCTAAAGAGGTAAGTAGAAGAGACTCGGGTGAGTTCTCGGGTTTTGGATTGACCCTGAATGTTGATAATCGGGGAAGAGGACATGATAGGTCAAGCTCCAAGAGTAGGGGGAAGAGGAAGACGATATCTAGACCGCAGATCACTTGCTGGAGTTATGACAAGTCGGGTCATATTAGGAAAACCTGCAGGAATCAAGAAAGTGCTGAGGATGATACACTGAATGTAGTGGCAAAAGAAATTCATGATGCCTTATTTCTTGAAGTGCACAGTCCGTTTGATGATTGGGTGTTGGATTCAAGAATTTCGTTCCATAACACCTTATATCGAGAATTCATGCAGAATTATGTTGTTGGTGATTTTGGGAAGATGTATGCAGCTGATGGAGAGGCACTAGATGTAGTGGGAGTGGGTGATGTGCACATCACACTTCCAAATAGGGGCGTGTGGACTTTACAGCAAGTCAGACACGTTCCATATCTGAAGAAAAACCTGTTTTTTGTGGGATAGCTTAATGACAGCGGTTATGTAGTAGCGTTCTTTAGAGATCACTAAGGGTGCGCCGACCTTAGTGCATGGTAAGATATCTAACTTTTTGTATTTAACATCAGCGTCCAGTAATGTGCAGAGAAATACAAGAGTACAAAAAGACAGACTTGATCGTGCGAAATATATGAGGAAGCCAAAATGAGTCAGTTTTGTCGTTCCTCATGTAAGCCTGAGAAAGTTAGCTGAGGTTGCCAAGATCAGTTTAAGACCAGATACTCCTAGTGTAGTGGGAGTTGTGAGTTGCCCAGTGGATGTACTAACTAAGGGCGGTGTACATAGAAGACGGAAGTCAGGTTTGACTTCAGTGCGTCTCCTGGCTTGAAGACGGGAGTTGTGAACTGCAGAGATGATAGAGCTTGGCTGGAAACAGTGGCTGGCATATGGAGACCTAGTCTCCAAATGGGAGATTGTTGGGGTGGAGACTGATTTTGGAGATGAAAAATGAGAAACAGAGAGTTTGCTCGACGTGCGCTTGACAGTGGACTCGAGCGAAGCTCAACCCGTGAATTCGCTCGAGTCTCGCGCGACAGTGGGCTCGAGAGAGACAAAAACCTTAGTATTCACTAAAGCTCCGCTCGAGTCAATGTTGGTTGTTTGCTCGATGCACGCTCGACACGCCGCTCGAGCGAAGAATGTATTTTTGCTAGATTAGGGTTTCCAGCTCCGTTTACTATAAATATGTTATATTTAACTTGTTTGGCATAACTTTCAGCATATTTTGAGAGAGAACAATTTTCAAGTTAGTGCATATTGTCTGAGAGAGTAAAAAGCCCCAGAGATTGTGAATTGAGATTGAGTGATTGTAATCTCCTCTGGTTAATAAGATTTTTACAGCTCTGTGGAAGTAGACAATTTGCCGAACCACGTATATTGTGCGTCGTGTGCTTGATCGTGCTTGCTTTTATTTTATTTGTCATCGTTTGTGTGTGTATTGCGCAACAAAAGGAAGAAAAAGTAAGAAAAAGATCGAAATGAATTATGCGGGGCTTCCTAAAGAATAGTTAATTATTTTAATTGAATAAAATATTCATTTGGCTCCCAGTAGGATGCCAAATATGACTTTAGCAATACATTCACTGTAGCTTAGCTCAAACTCCCACTTTTTGAGCAAGACCTTTAATGTAAAACTAGGTATATTTTACAGTTCATTGGCATTTGATTAGGTCAATGATAGTACTCTAATCATTATTTAATAATTATAATTGTTTTAAATTTTTAAATAAAATATAAAAAAATTTAACTTTTTCAAATCTCAAAATAAAATTAATATTAAAAAATTATATTATAAATAATCATTTGTAAAAAAAATGAGTCTTATTAATAAAATTTAATTTTTTTATTATTTTTTACGTAAGATTTATTTTTTTATAAAAATTTATACAAGACTTATATATTTCAAACGTGTACAAATTATTTATATTTTTTAAAACTTTAATTTTTGATTAATGATGAATATGTTTCACTCCATGAAAGTACAAATGTGACAAAGACCCATTGAATGAGTCCGTACTGTTTTGTATAAGAAGCCAATAAGATCTCGCGTCGTTTGAATTAGAGATATTTAATATTTTAATATTTTATAATAATCAAATGGCTGTAATCGAAATCATAATTTAGGCGTAATTTGCCTTTTTTATATAAGATGAGAGAGAAAATTTATGAATATTAATAAAATTTAAATATAGAAATGAAATGAGATCATTTTAATTTTTTATAAAAATTTGATAAAAGAACGAGTCAAATTATTTTTAATGATGGGATCCCACCAGTTATGAGTATATTTTACACAAACTAATATCACTAATTAAATGAAAATCTTAACAACGTATTAAAATCGAAAATGACAATTTTTATATTTTTTCGAAAATATAAAAATGGGCCACGTGTTGCCGAGGTTTCATTTTTATTTTTTCGGTCCTTTTTCCCCTTTTCCCACCTCCCTCCCCCCCCTCCCCCCCGCCCAACGCTCTCAAACCCCCGCGACCCAAGGCCCCCAGACCCCCTCCATGCAGCCCAGCGCCGCCGCTACTCTCCGTTGACGTCGGCGTCGCCGCATCTCGAGGTATCTCTTTCACTATCTCTATCTCTATCTCTATCTCTCTCTCGCTCTCGCTCTCGCTCTCTCTCTCTCCACTTTCGATCTTGTTGTGGATTTATTTTGTTTGGATTTTTCTGGGACTTACATTTTTTTTTGAATGGACTGAGTTGGTTTGGTTTGGTTTGGATTTGTGAATTGTTTTGGATGGTTTTGGATTTTCTTGGATGGACTGAGTTGTGGGGGGCTGGCGGTGAGGAACGGTAATGGCGGCGGGCCGGAAACATTGGGGGATGGACTGAGTTGTGGGGCTGACGGTGAGAGAAGAGTGCTTGTGGTGCGGGAGGTGTCTCTGTGCTTGTGTCAGTACATGGTCACTTCGATGAACAGTGTTGAGATGGTGAAAACCGAGTGGGCTGAGATGAGATGCATTTGAATTTGTGTTTGTATACCAAACCGTCTGTCCATACCAAACACACCAAGCACTATTCATTATCGTCTCTGACTTTCTCACACAAGTCGTTCATTCGCTGAGCTTTCAGGAGTCAGGACCCCCCCAAAAAAAGGCCCTAACGTGAATGAATTGCGCGACTTTAAACAGCTGAACCAACCTCATTTCTCCTCCCATGGCCTCCTGTCGCAGGCTTGTCTCCCTCTGTTCTTCCTCCATTAAAGTACATCTCTCGCTCTGGCCTCATATCTCGTGTGTTTTTGTGTGGCAGTCTTACAATTACCTTCCTTTTTCTGTCGCAGAGGACTGCATGCTCGGCTTCTGGAGTTGGAGAAGGTTCTCTCTTTCTCTGTCTCTCTCCGACCACATATAAATATAAGCATATTGTAAATTTTGAAAAAAAAAAACGAATAAGTTTTAAATCGCATATATTTGTTTGTCTTTGTTGCAAATGGATTGGTGATCGCTCTCCATTTGGTATTCGACTTGGGGTTTTAACGCGAACAATTATCAAGTTCACGCGCTTGTTTCGCTTCGTTCAAGTCTCATTGCTTCAATGAGACTCCTACAACACCACGATATGACTTTAACATGAAAAAGTATTCATTTCACTGTAGACACGCTTTTTATTTCTTCAACTAAGCCTGACTGGAGTTGTATAATAAAAAAAATTAAGGGTTTGGAGGAAGCAAGCTTCGAGGTTATAGTGCAATTGCTTCGTCCAGGCAAATTGAATTGAAGTCGAATGATGAAGCTCAGTCGAATACCGCGGTAGTTGATGATGAAATTGCGAAGATCCAGTATGCCTTTGATGCTGCAAGACAGGGCTTTCACAAGATTCCCAAGGCACTGAAGGCAATGCCCAAGATGAATCCGAAGGGTCTGTCATGCTTACTTTTGTTTCAGCTGAATTTGATTAGATCCAGGATCAATGTGGTATTGATCGCTACTGTCGTTTATTTTGGAACTAGGCATTTATGTAAATAAGAACTTACGGTTGGACAACATACAAGTTTATGGCTTCGACTATGATTACACTTTAGCACATTACTCTGCCGATTTGCAGAGTTTGATTTATGATCTTGCAAAGGAGCATATGGTTAACGAGGTTAGCTTTATTCTGTCAAGATGATGCAATTAGGGTGTGCTGTATATGCGACTGTTATTTTATTGCTTGTGTATTTTGATCCTTTCAGCTTAGGTATCCTGACATATGCATGGAATTTGAATATGACCCGACTTTTCCTATTAGAGGCCTATACTATGATAGACTAAAAGGGTGTCTTTTGAAGTTGGATTTCTTTGGGTCTATTGAGCCAGATGGGTGCTTCTTTGGTCGTCACAAGGTATTTCTCATTTAATAATGATGACTCTTTTTTCATCTTTTTATAGTGACAAATGTACTTCACATCTCCATCTGACCTACCCATCTCTACTTAATTGGTTAATAACTCCTATACTTGACATATTGTTCGAGCCTTTTTCCTGGCTCTATTTGACTAGATTGTTATTGCTGAGTTTGGTCAGTTAAAAGGCATAGATATATTTTGAATAGATAAACTTTTCTTACATATCTTTGTTTCAATATGAATATACAGCTCAGCAGGAAGGAAATAAAAGAGATATATGGGACACGGCACATTGGCCGTGATCAAGCCCGTGGGCTTGTGGGTTTGATGGATTTCTTCTGCTTTAGTGAGGTTAGTTGTATAAATTACATTATTTGGCTAGAGCCAGATGAGATGTGGTAGTTTCTGGCACATGTTGGGCTGGGAGACAGAAATGATAACTGTAGACAATGAATTTGTAACAGATTCATTCTATTCATGTTCATATTTTTCTTTTCTGCTGTGGACATGTATGAAACATGCCAGTAAACATTGTACATCATACGTATAGGTTTTGAGGAAGAAATTGTGCTTGCATGTGCGCACACAGACACAGAGAGAGAGAGAGAGAGAGAGATAGAGATTACATCGATTGTTTAGATTTATTTTCGGCTGTGTTTGTGTCTTATCCATTTTTGCGTTCGTGATACATAGGTTATGCATAACTCTATAAATGGGTTTCATTAGGAATTGGGAGGCAGTCCTTCATATTGATATTGATTAGTGAAGCGAACTCTCAGAAACTGGAGCATTTTGATTTGTTCAGTGCCCACAGAGAGAAAGAGATTAAAACTCTTGTTTAATTTTCTTTTCAGCTGTGCTTGTGTCGTATCCATCTTTGCGTTCATACTACATAGGTTATGCATGAACTCTTTTCAAAAGATACATTAGGAATCGGGAGACAGCCCTTCATATTGAGATATTGATTTGCGAAGTGAACTCTCAGAACCTGAAATATTTTGATTTGTTTAGTGCCCAAATTGATATACTATGATTGTAGAAAAAATTGTTTCTTTCGTTCATTTCTACTTCTTCATCCTATATATCGTCTGTGTCCGTGTCAAAGACAGAAACTGGAATGGATTTCAGCTTTATCCATACATCCTATATATTTAAGATTTGTGTCTTTTTGTAGCAAACAGACACTTAAGTGGAAATTAATGTTATACCCACATATTTAGATTCTGTGAAACTTTCAGTGAACTGTATGATAATTAATTAATCAGGCCGTAATGTAGGTGGAGACTTGGAGTAATTTTTCTCTTTCTTCTTTGTGGTCGATTTAGAGGAGTTATATTGGACATATGTCCTGCTTACATATTGAATTACAGGGTATCTTTTGTTCTCTTTAAACCCCCTGAATGTATTGTTTTCACTGTGGCTTTGTAGGCCTGCCTTATTGCAGATATTGTGCAACATTTTGTTGATGCAAAGCTGGAATTTGATGCTTGCTACATCTATGAAGACGTAAATCGTGCAATTCAGCATGTCCACAATAGTGGCTTGGTTCACAGGGGAATTCTTGCTGATCCTCCTAGATACCTAGTTAAAAATGTAGGTCTAAACATGTTTACTTTTTAAATTTCATGTATTCTGATTTATGCACCGTGCTTATTTCATGATGATATTAGTGGTTTCATGATATAAGTTAAAACCCATCTGTCTGATATTTGTGATTTCATGATACAAGTAAAAGCCTAGCCATGTACCTGGTCTTAATCGCATTTGATTTTTTGTCTTCCTTTTCATTTTTCTCATAAAAAAAGGATTTTTCGTCTTTCTGTTGAGACTTTGGACTTTTATTTATGTGGATAATTTAGGGGGAACTGCTACGGTTTCTCAGGATGCTAAGGAACAAGGGAAAGAAACTTTTCTTGCTGACAAATTCTCCATTTTACTTCGTGGATGGAGGAATGAGTTTTATGTTGGAGGTAATTCTCTCACAAGAATATAACATTATAATGCTTTTTGCATTAGAAAATCGAGGATTTTATGCTTGTTCAAGTGGGTTTACTGGATATGAAGAGCTTATTAAACTTTATAAATTTTCTATATTTTGCTGGTGAAAAAAAATAAATTTAATGTCAACTTGGTCTTTAGTTTCAGCATTCAAACATGCATATGCATAGTTATTTGCATTCTCATATAATGTTTCTGTTCTGAATTCTGTTATGAAGTTTTTTTTCCTTGTTGTCTTTCAATAGATCATGTGCAAACTACTCAGAGAATTCTAAAATAGTTTTATCATTTATTAGTTGAAAGTTGGGTAAATGAGCTAAAAGTACAAATTTTACAGATGGCATTAAATAATTACCTTATCCACTGACAAATATGAGTTCAAAGGAAGGCGATTGATATTGTTTGAGAGGACAGGAAGTTAAAGCATAATCTGTGTTGTGCATGTGTTGGCTGTTTGTTTGTTTGTTTTTTTGGATGGCTAAACAACGTGTTGCCTATTTGTTTTAGTATAATTAGTGTTATTTTTATTTAATTAGGATTCTACGGGTTACAGAGACTCCTGGAGGGAAATTTTTGATGTTGTGATTGCTAAGGCCAACAAGCCAGAGTTCTACACCTCTGAGCATCCATTCCGGTTTGTATCTTCAACTGCTTAACCATTTTTTAGTCTGTTTTTAGATTCTTGAGCATAAGCTATAAAATCTGTGCTTGTCGTCATTGTTTTTGCTTTTTCTTCTTCTACTTGGTCCTTTTTTAAAACTTTTTTTTAAAAAAAAAAAAAAATTAAAATTAATGCCTTGACATAAAATCAACATGATTAATGAGGGCATTTGGATATCCCTTTCATTTTGAAAATAGCCACACATGGAGATTGGACAGTCACAATGAACCTTTATTGTTGAGGTTTCTGCTATGCTGTTGTTCTGAAGAGAGCATGGTTGACAAACAAAAGAATAAAAAGTGCCTTTTCCATAAAAAAAATGGAGTTTTGTACCTGACAAGTGTGAGGAGTTGATATGTCGTTTCTGCAAGAGTTTGAATTCTCAGCTATGGTTTTTGTTTCCAGACTCAAGACATTGACATAGATATAAACAAACTGACTGGTTTTTCTTTTTCTTCTTTTTTATGATTTCTTAGGTTATCTGAACCATTTGCTTTTCCCATGTCTGCTATTAGTTACTTTCCTCTCATGTTCTCTCTGACTTGACTACCTGAGTGTTATTTTCAGCTTTCTAAGAAGGCACTGATTACCATTCTAATATTTTGTCTGGTGCCCATTCACTTTGTCCTTTGGATTTTCAATGTAGTTGTTATGACACAGAGAAGGACACTTTAGCTTTCACCAAGGTGGATTCTTTTCTCCCAAATAAAATATACTACCATGGATGCCTCAAATCTTTTCTCCAAATAACCAAGTGGAATGGCCCAGAGGTAAATGAACTATTATGATCTATATTTCATGCCAATCCACTTTCTTTTTTTTTTCAATTCTCGTTGCTTGTTCAAAAAACTAAGTTGAAGAGCTTTAATTGCTTATGCAAATCTATGCTCTAGAAATTATTATGCTTTTATGTGAAACTGATTTGTCACTAAATCCCCCCCAACCTTTGCTTTTTTTGTTCCCTTTGTTAGGTAATATATTTTGGGGATCATCTATTTAGTGACCTGAGAGGACCCTCAAAGGCTGGTTGGCGCACTGCAGCCATCATCCATGAACTTGAAGTATGTATTTTTGCTAGGTTTTCCAACTTGTTTCTGAATTGCTTGTGGCAGGCTTTTCCAGAAGTTCAATTTTATGTATAATCAATGACATCAACATAATTTAGAAAATGTACAGACTTGATCTCTTAACATGGAAGTGTAAGGGGTTTGTTGAAACTGACTGGAATATACAGGGTGGTGGTGTACCTAGCCCTTTATTTTAATCACGTCCTAAATATTCCATGCCTTTTTTTGTTTCATGCCTTAAGGATTCAGTCATAAAGGTCAGCTAATATTTCAAGAATTATTTTCCCCTTTAGTTTGTCTCTGAGTGAGGAGGTAGGTGGTCCATTATATGAATTCATCCCTCAATTTGATTACAAGTGTAAGATGTTCACTGATATGAGGTGCCTAGATGAGAAAAATGAAAACCAATTTGAATAGACGAGCAATTCGAAGATCAACCACCAGCAAAGCAGACCCGCAACAGTAAAAGCGAGAGAGAGAACCCTAAACACCCAGACCCACCGTCACCCCTCCCCCACCCTAGCCGGCGTGTGGCATCTCACCACCGAAATAGACTTGGTCGACAGGCCTTGGCGCTGCCGCTGAGGGCTGGCTGGTGTCGGTCCACCCTCCGGTGACTGGATTTCGCAGCTTCTGTCTCAGTTTTCGTCGTCTGTGTAGTCTTTCTGTGCCGTTTGTTGCTGTCATCTGTCCCTGTCTCTGCCTTTGTCTCCAGCGTCCGTCTTTGTCTCCGTCTCTTCGTCGTCTGCCTTTGTCGCGAAACCAGATCTGTCTCTGTCTCCCTACATAAACGCTGCCGCCCTCTCCCACTCTAGAACGGCGAGTGACCCCTCATCGCCGGCACAAATAAGGTCGACGGGCCCCGGCGACTCTGCCGAGGGCCGTCTGGCTTTAACCCCTCTCCGGCGACCGGGTTTTTTTGCAAAAACCGACCTGGATGAAGCTCTGTTGTTTTAGTTTTAAGAAGATGAAGTTGGAGCAGTAGGGAGCAGTGGACACAGAGGGATTTGACGATGACGACGTGTGATGTGGACTCGTCTCAGTTGGAAGGCGAGAGGTGGTTGAAAGTGGAATAAAAAACTTTTCTTTTGACAAAAAAGGGAAGAAATAATTTTCGTATTTCTGAACGTAGCAAAATGATAGCTAAGTTCATGTGTCTATGGGGGATTGTTTAGAACTTATTTGTCATGAAGGTTTCTTCAGAGAGTTAAGGATGGGTAATGGAGTTTTTAACATTCAACATCATGCTAATGCAAGGGGCAACTTTATTGTAACACCCCCTTCCCGTAGGCTAGGAGTGCCACGTATTTTTCATAAAAATAAATCCGGCAATAGATTCCAAATTTCATAATTTAAAACATGAAATTTATTAAGTGGAAAAAGGTCTAATAAAACTGTCTTCCAAAAACATTAAATGAAATAAACTGAATCAATTCATATCATAAAAATATGTTTTATTTTAGAAAGTCTGAACTAAAAATAAATGCTCCTTCTACTCCTGGCCTGCCTGCTCGTAATCATCATCTTCACTTGGGTGGTTAAAAACATGAAAACAAACTAAAATGAGTCGATGGCTCAATAAGAAATCTATCACAACGTAAACGTAATAAACATAAGATTTTCATAACAACTTTCATGCTGAGCTTAAAATCATGACTGTTCATACTGATGCTTATGCTATGTATGACTGTTTTAACTGAATTAACTGACTGATCTGACTGATTTATCTGCTTTAACTGATTTATCTAACTGGCCAACACACTTGACCCTGTGTGCAAGGTTGTGCACCGGCCCCACATCCCGCTGCAGCAAGGGGAACCGCTGATAGTATTCTAGCATACTATGGTGGACCACGACTGAGTTCGTGGCTTGCACATCCACCCTGAACTGAACTGCATTGGTACCATGCATCTGAATGACCATCTTATGAACTGATCTGATCTGATCTTACACTTGAATTTAAGATGGCTTATGTGTCTTATACACATGAGATGCATGACATATGACATACATAATCATAATTTCTGAATTTAAACATGATGTGGAATGACATGATTGTATGTTATGCTGGATGGCATGCTTGCATATGACATGAGCGGTTCATAAATAATGGTTGTCAAAGAACTGGCTTGAATAATACATACATATAAGCTAACTGTGATGATCCTAATTTATGATTAAATTACTTACCTCGCTGCTTCTCTTCTTGAATAGCATTTCGTAACTTGAGACCTATATACAATAATAACTATCACTAAATTTGTTGGAACAAATAAGTACTAATATCCTACTTAATTAAATTCACAATCTAAAAGATAATCAACAAATCCTAGTATTTAAATTACTTAAATACTAATAACATATTAAAACTTAGTAGAATACTTGAGCTATTTTAAATACGTCATAAAACTTCAATTCTTAAAATAAGTTTCCTTTCTTAACATAATTATTAACTCTTATAAGAAATCTAATAAATATTAATATCATTTAAAATATTCTTAACATATTTCTCTATTTTCAACCTACAACTTTAATAGCATAATTATAACAACATCTATTCAAGTAGACAGTAGAATCTCATTTAATAAATCGTTCAAAAAATAATTTAAAAACTCTTATTGCTGAAATATGATATCTACTCTTTCAAATATAATATAACTGTATGTATATATATATATATATATGAATCTAAAATAATTGGTGGGAACATTCGATTAATAAAAGTAGACTCAATCATAATATTATTCAACACTCATAACTTATTCCTTAATTTCTTTTTAAAGTATAACATAATAATTTTATTAAAATCTGACTAAATAGATAAAGGAATATTAAATAAACTATAAGCTCCATAATATACCTTTAAACACGTTTTAAATTCCTTAAAACATTTTCTTAAGTATAACCCAACTGCAAATAATCAATCCCACAAGAGTCAAGCCCAATTAAAACCTTATACCAGTTTATAAAATTAGCCCCTTTTCATAAAATAGGAAGACCTGAAGCCCGCGTGAAGAAGTCCACTTGGAACCAGGGCTTTCGGCCAGATGGGCTTTAAGGCCCACGGCCCATCATCAAATGAAGGGTGACTACCCTTCAGGCAACACACGGCAACACGATTTGACGGGAAACCGTGCGATGGTAGGGGACTCACCGAGGAAAGCGGCGCGGATCGGCAGCCCTGGGCGGCAAACGGGATCACGGTGGCGGACTGGAGGCTCCTCTGAGCATGGTGGTGAGACGCCTAGAGAGAGAGAACGTGAGTCGGAGAGAGGGTGCTCTGTCACGCTGAAACGCTGCCGAGAGAGAAAGGAGGGTGGCGACGGTCGTGGGCTGTCGGAAAAGGAGTGGGTGCGACGGGGTTGGGCTGGCCGGCTCTTTCTGTGGTGGCTGGGAGGTGGTTTGACGTCCCTTGAGGTGGTTGGTGACGGCAGTAGAAGTATACGGCCAAAGAGCCACTGCCGATGTCTTCTGTGGTGGTTGGCGGCGTGCCCTGGTGGTTCTCGCGGTCATGCATGGTCTGCATAGTGGAGTCGCTGCGGTGGCTCCGTCGTCGAGTCGTGGCCTTTCATGGTTGTTGCTGACGATGCTCTGTTCGATGGGTGCAAAACAGGGCTACTTTCATGCATGAGGGGCATGTGCATGGCAGCGTGATGCATGGCGGTTTTCTGTGGGGTCTCGAGGTGGAGGAACTGTCGGTGAGGGTGGTGTGTAGTGGCTGGGTGCGTGGATCTGGTTTCTGTGGTGTTTCACGGTAGAGGAAGAGAAGAGGGGCCGCGGGTTGGATGTACTGAGCTTCTATATATAGACCAACGGAAACCCTAGTGAAGAAGAAGAAGAGACGTACGGATTTGGAGGTTTATTATGTTTGAATAGAGGCTAAAAATCAAAAGAGATGAGGTTTGTTGGAGATAGAATGAAGACAGACTTAAATTCAAACTAAAACTAAAATCTGATAAAATCTAGTAATAATTATTAATAATAAAACAAAATCATAATAGAAAATTATTAGAATTAATAAATGTAAAATATGATAATAATAACAATAATAGTGATAATAATATACTATTTATAGCTATATGAAAAAAATGCATAAAACTTATATTATGACCTAAACTTAGGACCGGGTTGTTATATTTATGCAACTCTCAGAATTCTGGAATGGAAGGAGGAAATGATTGTTGGTGATTCCAGAGGGCGCTAATGACATTGGATGGAAAGGCTTTCTGCAGTCCATTCGAAGTGTTATTGGGGAGTTTGGAAAAACAGTGGGAAGTCCGTCCTCAGTCAAATGTGCTTCATACACTGTGGTGTTGAGGTCATTGGCGGGTAGTCCGGTCGAGAACAGCTCAGCGGCAGAAGTAAAGAGTAAGTCACTTGTAGGAGACAAAGGTCGTCAGGTGACATTGGGAGAGGTGGAGGGGGTCTTGTGGGATGTCAAAGCTCAATTGAAGGAAGTTATGGAGTATGTGAGAGATCTGATGATTAAAGTGGATAAGGGGCTGGACTTAGTCGTGGGTTTTGGTGGTGGGCCGAGCATGGATGAGGGAGGGCGGGGGGTAGATCCTTCTGGTTTGAAGGCCACAAGTGTGCCGGCAAAGGGCATTTCAACGCCGTCACAGATAAGGTCGTTGGACGCTGGTCTTTGTCCATTCCAGTGTAACTATGCCTCCTAAGGGAGCTGTAGGACCTCAATCACCATATGCAGATGGGGTTGGTACTTCTATCCAGGGTTCATCCTTAGTTGAAGATGGGGGACCCTCCGGGGTCTCGAATATTTTGGATGGAACAGTCAAACTTCTTTGGGAAGATGCAAACAGGGTTGCAAAAGGTAGTGCTTCCCCTTCCTGTGCTACAGAGGGAACAGTAGGGCTAGACAAAGCAATACGACAAGGATCGTTGGGGGGTGGTGCAAAGTCGAGCAATGTTGGTGGAGGGGAGGAACCTGTAATGGTGGCAGAAACAATGGACACTAGTGGTTTGTCGTTGGTGCCTCATGTGCGGGAAGGTTTGGAATTGGGAGTGCAGTTGAGTACGGTGACTGGAGATAATGTCGTTCCCTTGGTTTCTATCCCTCCATTAAACGATATAGCGGGTTCACCATCAGATTGGGTTCTGAATAAAGTTAACGGACTTTAGCAAATCTTGGGGCTTTCATATGGAGAACAGGGAGAATATGAAGATCAATTTAAAGCTCTACTCACTGTGATTGAGGTGAGTCACGCGCTTGAAACAAAATCACATTTTAAGAAAAGTAGGGAGTTAAAGCGTCTTCTATGTTCAATCAACTACGATACTAAGGGAGGTAGCTCAAGTCGAGGGAAGAATAAAGGGAGGGCATTGTGAAGACGATCTTGTTGTGGGATGTTCGGGTGGAGGATTAGTTTTATGGAAACAAGGGGTTGGGGTTGGGGAGGTGTGTCCAATTCGGGCTTGGTGTATTTTGGATAGGTTTCATGGGATTTTTGGGCCATTAGAGGCTCTCTTGTATGGGCTAGGTGTTTTCTTGTATACGTCCAGTGTACTTGGTTACTCCTATTGATTTATATATATAATATTTTTACTTATAAAAAAAAAACAAAAGGAGCTTCCTTCTTACACTGCTTGCATTTGGCATTTTGATTGTGGAAGATATTCTTTGAAGAAGCTCCATTCAGAATTCAACAAATTTTGAAGGTGAATGAGATTGCATGAATTAGGAAAAAAATACAGCAAATATAGATTGTTTATGAATCTGACTCCTGCAGTGACATTGTAATACAACTCTTAAATGCCAAAATATATAGGATTAGCCAATTTTGAATGTATTTTTGTGAGAGAAAAAGGAAAGGATTACTACCACGTTTGGGTAATGTCTATTGATTTTCAGAGTGGTCATTTGGAAATGCAGCTATATATCCTATTGTACTGATGGAATATTGGTAGAACTGAGATCAGAACATGGGCAGCTTGTAGTTACCACCGGCTATCATGTTATTCTCCCTACTCCCCCCCCCCCCTTCCTCTCTCCTCCCATCCATCCTCCTTCCTCTCTAAAGGGTGTGTTGCTAATTAATGCAGAGTGAAATACATACACAAAATGAGGATAGCTACCGTTTTGAACAGGTATTCTGCACTTTATTTCGTATTTCTTGAAATCTTTTTGGTAATCTTATACTTTTGTTTTCTCTTCACATTGTTGATAAGATGCGTAAGTGAATATAATTTGCCTGGTTGAATATTTTTTTTGTTGAACAGAGTTTCCTTTAGAGGGATAACATCTGTTGAGGTTTTCTGAGGCAAGATTCAGTGAAGACTTGTTATTAAGCCATATCTTCTTACCCCGACTCCAAAAAATAAATCAAAATTTTCATTGTACTTGTGAAAAGTGTACTATCATGTGGCTAAATTGGTAGAAACTATTATATATATTACTTTTTATTAATTTTGCATGGATTTTGGATAAATCATCTAAATAGTTTTTTGAGATTGGCCAATTTCAAAGCATCCGAGATAGTTTACAAAAATTGCAACTTGGGATAAGCTTATGGGGAGAAATTTAGTGATAGGAAACAGTATCAACTGATCCAAATCGGTGAAGTCCAGGAATGTTTTTTAAGAAAAAGGAGGCAAATTAAATGCAATAATTAAGTTGGGTTTTAGTAAATGTTATTAATGGAATGAAAGAAGTTTTGAAGATCAAGAGCGGTCAATGAATGAGCTTAGAAATTTCTTTTTCAATACTTTACTCCATTGATCAATTGTAATTGCTTTTCATGGCATGACTTTTCGTGAATTCCTTCTATCATTAATCTAGCACGCTTAGGCATTGCTCTTGTATATGTCCCGTTTACTTTGGCTCTTGCCTATTCTTATGGTCAATAAAATCTTGTTTACCGATAAAAAATTAATGACAATGATTTACCTTGGTTCTCTATGAGTCGGCCCAGAATGTTTACTTTGTTCGGCCTTGTATTTGAATTATATCAGTAAGTAGACAATTAAATCTCATGATGCCACCAACCAAAATTGGTTGACATGGATGCCATGAGAGGATTTAATTTGCTTTATAGCTCAATCAAATATTCCAACAAGTAACTGTCAGATGGGTATTTTAAATAACATATGACATTTAGCCTACATTCTAACAAGCAAATTAAATGAATTGATGAGTAGGCTAATTTCACTTACAAGCAACATGATTTGCAATAATTTGACTAGAACATAACGAATTATATAATTTTCTTGTCTGGAGTGATCTGTTGTTGGACATTTATCCATTTTTATTTTTTATATTTTATTTTTTTACTTTTTTGGGTTTTGGCATTTTTTTTTCTAGTGATACCACTGCTTTAGCATAAAACTAACATTTTGTTAACAAGGACTGTTGGACCCCTTTATCTGCCCCCACTATTTTGGCAGGGCAACCCACAGGCCACTTTGTTTGGTTGTATTTTTTTATAATTAAGAAGTAATTGTATTGATAAAGATGGGCATAGCCCAAGTACACCGGAGGTATACATAGAGTATACCAAATTAAGAACTAGAAACTGTTACAAGAAAGTCATGGAAGCTGAGATCATTTAACTCTAAAACAATGGCCCACATAAATAAAGTCTTCCAAAAAAAATACCTTGTTTGGTTGTTGATACGCCACTTAGAGAATTTGGAGTGCTTTTGCCAGATTTGGCTCACTTCATTGGTCAACTAGTTTGTTTCTCATAGGAGTTTGTGGGCTTTGGTTTTTAGCTTGCCAACTAGTGAATCAATGGAAATTATTGATATTATATGGTTGTTGATTAGGTTGGTGTAACTTTGATATAGCGTTTTCTTTTAAATTGGTTAAATGAATTCTCTTGCTCTTGGTTGATGATGAGCTGTAGCACCTTTTTTTCCTCTGCTTTTCAAAGCTTTAATATATTATGCTTAATTCTGTGCCTTCACTATGGACAGGCAAAATTTCACATCATACAAGAACTGCTGGGTAAATTGCATTCAACTTTAGGTACCAGTCAGAGAAATGCAAAGTTTAAGTCACTTATGGAGGAGCTTAATGAAGAACGGCAGAAGGCGTGCAGCATGATGAAGAGAATGTTCAATAGATCTTTTGGAGCTACATTCCTCACTGACACAGGTCAAGAATCCGCTTTTGCCTATCACATTCATCAATATGCAGATGTGTACACCAGCAAGCCGGAGAACTTCTTATTCTATCCTCCTGAAGCATGGCTTCATGTACCCTTTGATATCAAGATCATGCCGCATCATGTGAAGGTATGTCTAGACATTTATTTACACAAGTTATATTTTAATCATTATAAAACTGAAGTACATTACGTATTCATGTTTTATGCTTCATGTTGTTGGTTGCCTTTAGTTAGAATGAGTAGATCTGGTTCCTATCAGCAGCCTTTGTAGTCAATTATTCATGGGGATTAATCGACCCAAAATAACAATGGGAGATCATCTTATCAAGTTTGTAGAATGATGGATGGGTAGTCTTTATTTACATTGTTTGAGCTCCTTATTCTCACTATTATAGTGCATAGTTATGCTTGAATCATTCACAGGGTTGTTGCATTTTAAGCTTCTTTAGTAAGCATCTGATGATTTGTGAGTTCACTAAAGCCCAAGTTTCCAACTTATTGACATGGATCAATCATATCCTAAAGTCAGCAAATGCATGCCCACGTTTATGTATATCAATTCTAGATATAGGGCTCTGTAATCTGTGATTTTTAACGTGGGGTTTACGGATTGGACCTTAAGTTGCTCTGTAGTCTTGTTACAGAATGTGATCTGGCCGCACTATTTATTATACAAACTTGAAGTTCCAGTTTCAGGTAATCCAAGAGACGTAACTAGCGGGTGGTTTTAAATATGCCAAAGGATGCTTTAGATTATACTTCCGTCCTCTCCTTACCTGGCTTATCTGTTATTGGTCCATGTGCTGGGTTTTAGTCATGTTTTCCATGGAGCGTCATTTCTGTCAATGCTTCTCTTACACGTTCCTTATTCCAGGTTCCATCAACCTTGTTCAAAAATCAATAGTATTCCTCAAGACAAATGTGGATGGGCTGGTTCACTGATACTTGGGATAGTGTTTGTCACCAGACATGGCAGATGATGGTTGTTCATGCATTGAGGATTTGCCAGTAGTAAAAAGGGAGATTGCCGGCATGTTAATTTTTCCATGATTTGGATGGGATCCGAAGGGTACCAAAAATAGGCATGTGAATTTTGTATCACATTCATGTCTTCTAGTGTTTCAATCATTTTAGTCGTCACAAACAATATTACTTGTGTACCAACATTAGTATTTTTTGGGGGGGAAGAGAAACAAATGAATTTTCCATATTAGCGTCATGGCCAGTTTTATGAGCTGCTGGTTGTTCTCGATGTGGCTATAGGTTTATAATGAACTGATCTCTCCCACCTGAGCTCACGTTGCTGATAAGTAAATGAGCAAGCTGAAGAATGGGTTAAGTTTCATTGCCCAAACCATGAGATATAGTTGATCGCTATGACCTTTTTACCAAAAGAAACAATTGACGATGGCTTGACTGGTCATATGTGGGTTCCATTACAAAGGTCATCTCTCACCTAAATTCAATCCCAAATCCTAACCATACAATTAATAAATTATTATCCTATGTGATGGTGAAATATTCTAACTTATCTAAGACATTCTTTTGAGTGGAATCTGAATTACCCAATATATGATAATCCGTGATATGTCTATGCAAATTTAAAAGCATTTGAGCACATTAAGATTAATAATATTTCATATAAAAGCAAAGCACGTTGTCACATTCTTGTCTTTCGTTCAATTCATGGTATACATCATACAAAGATACATCATCTCTCGAATTAACATGCACAACAAATTATTCAACTATTGGCCAGATAATTGAAAGCATTAAACTCAATGATGTAAACTTAAAAGGAATGATAAAATTGTGATCATATAGAAATAAGATTCGGGATTGTCATGGAGAGACTACATTGTAGCCTTAGCAATAGAAATTAGTTCATAATAGAATCAAAACAAACGATAATAATTCTGGAATTCATAATGAAAATTATACAAAGAGAAGATGAAAGAGTTAAGAAAGAAACTGTATGTAAATCGAGAATCTCAATTGTTGACAAGCTCCAATTCGGTAGATTTTTGACCTCTCATTTGATGCGCCGTGTCCTCTCTGAAGATGTTTGTTTTCGGCAAAGGCTTTAACACGAAAGTTCTAGGGTTTTCTCCTGGATTTTCGAGATTTCCCTTATTGGAGTTATCTAGTAAAAGTTATGCTCCAAATATTGAAGGGTATTTCAGGAATTCAATAGTTTTTTTTACTTTTGACTTGATGTGCCGTTTCCTCCTTCTAGATGTTTGTTTTCGGCCAAGGCTTTAACACAAAAGTTCTAGAGTTTTCTCTTGGCTTTTCGTAGACACCGAGATTGCTCTTATTGAAGTTCTCTAGCCAAAGTTATGCTCAAAATACCGAAGAGAATTTCAGGAAGTTCGAGAAAGGAATGTTTCATATTCCATGACTCTTTCAATTTATTTATTCCTAAACAAAAATAAATAAAATACATAAAAACTAATAAATAATAAATTAAACACAAACTAGCATAAAATTAAGAGTAAAAATATGACAAAACTTGTATAGAAATTAAGCACATCAATACCTACACAATACATTTCACAATATATTTTACAATACATGTTTTAAAGTGAGGGTATTTTTGTAAAATGATGTTACTTTTATAAAATATTTTACTAAACTACTCTTAATTTTAAAATATAGTTGTGTAATGTGTTGTGAAAAGTTATGTGTGTTTATCATTTTTCTTTAGGGAAAGCTTATATGAGCTTCTGCTAATGGGCTTTCCTTTGTTCCAGTTACTTGAAGATTCAAACTCAATGCCAGTCACCTTATATCCACTTTTTTTTTTTTTTTTTTAAATTTTTATAAAGTTTCATTTATCCTAAGACATTGTTGATAAATTACAGTTGTGGCATGCCCTGGCAAAAACATAGAGCTAGGGGTGTACAGATTGGTCCAAACCGGAGAAATCGACCGGACTGAAACTTGTACCGGTCGGTTTTGGTCCCACTCATTGTGGACCGAGAAGATTTGGTCCGGTCTCGAGGTCTATAAATTTTGGACTAGACCGGACCGGACTCGATCGAACTATATATATATTTAAAATATTTTTAATAATTTAATATATTATTTTTATATAGTAATTATATAAGCTAATGATGTAATTTTTATATAATTTATTATTATTGAACATATAAAATATAAAATAATATATGTTATCAATTAATAATATATATCATAAATCATGTGATAATTTATGCCATTAATCATTATATGAAAATACTAAATAGACAATAGTAATGAATCAATGATTCATGAAGAAATATTAGTTTTATAATTATTTTTTATTCTATTTGGATATTCATATGAAAAAATATACTTTGTGTGAAAAATACAGTACTACTAATCAGCCAGCCAAGTGCCAACCATCATTGATCTCATAAAAATATTTATTTATTATAATTACCAATTCATGCAATTTTTCTTGAAAAAAAAATATAATACATAATCAATGACTTGTATATATAGTAATATACAAAGAATATCACAGCACAACAACTAATTATATATATAACACCACCAACACAGATTTTCAATTTCTGTGTGTCTGCATCATTAAAACTTAAAAGACTTTTGGTTGGAAGAATTCTTGCATGTTTTTTGGTAAATGAATGATACTATATTAAAATAGTAAATACATTATATATCATAGATCCATACATACTCTACTATTTACACTTAATTAATGACTTAAAGTAATTAGATAATTTTTTTAAGATAACTAAGTTGCAAACAAGCATTAGTAATATATGCTATCAATTAATCATATATGATATATTGTTGTGAAACTAAAGAGAGATAATGAAATGTACAAGATAAAATTGGCTCTTTAGGAGCTCAATATTATTCACTGCTAATTTTTATTTTCTTTGCGTAGACTCGTAATACACACTCATACTTATGAACACTAGGGTTAGTGCTTCGTTCGAGCGGTGTGTCGAGCGTCTATCGAGCAAACTCAAGGGTTGATATTAGCTCGAGCAGTATGTCGAGCGCCTATCGAGCAAATATCAGCGAACCTCGCGGGTGATATTCGCTCAAGCTCCAGATCGAGCGTAAGACGAGTGAACTCACAGGTTGATCTTACCCGTGTTGAAACGACGTCGTTTAGCTTTATTTTCAAGTCAAACGGCGCCGTTTCAACCCAGGTTCTCTCATGTATCACCTATTCCCCCTCAATTCTCTCTCACTCTCTCAAACGGTGAAGAAAGTTAAGAAATCCTAGAACTCCCAACGCCTCCACTGCAGCTTCCAGCCGCTCCATCGCACGCTGCCATTGTTCTAAGGTACATAATCACTCTTGATAATTTTTATCTTGTGTAACCCGTGAGTTCCTATTTACATTGAAAAAAATGGAAAAAAAATGAAATTGTTTAGGAAACCGAAAAGATCCATAGGACCATATCAATTGATTTTTAATCATGTATTTTTTGCCATGTTCTTGCCTGTTTTGCTTATGGTGATGTAATTTTTTATGGGTAGTTGGGGTTTTTGCATTTAGCACAATTTTGTGATTTGATCTTTGTAATTTTTTTATGTTTTCATAATTACATGTGTTTGACTATTGGTTATGATGAAGTCTATGGATACTTGTTTGTTACTAATATGTTAATTGTTAAGTTGGTAATCTGATTATTTGTTACTGGCTTAATGATTTCAGATTTATCATTTGAATGGAATAAATGCTTAAGTTTAGAAAAAATTCAGCTTGTTAAGTTAATTTTCGTTTGAATATTTTTCTAGATGGACCCTACAAAAGAAACGATTCCAAGAGACTCTACCATCGATGAGTTTAATGAGTCAACACAAGGGTTTAGTGGCATGCCTCCACTCCCACCCAAACCCAATGTCAGTACTAAAATGAGTGGTAGTGGACCTAGTGGTGGTAGAGCTAGATCAATAGTTTTGGATCACTTTACAAAAATACCAAAAAGTGATCCCACTAAACCTAGGGCTGCATGTAATTATTGTGGTGTTTTGTATGCATGTGATACGAAGACCAACGGTACAAAGTCCATAAAGTACCACATTGAGAAACAGTGTAAGAAATGTCTGTTTAATAAGATGGACAAGTCTCAAACTACTTTAGGTTAGAAGGCGAAGAATGGAGGAAGTGCTAGTAGGGGACTTGTTTCTATATCATTTAGTGCTGAGGCTTGCAAACAAGTCTTAGCGGAGATGTTGATTCTTGATAAGTTGTCATTTAGGTTCGTTGAAAGAGAGGATTTCAAAAGATTTATGCTTGTTGTTTGTCCTGAGTGGGTAATGATTTCATCTCGTGTCATGATTGTAAAAGATTCTTTTAATGTGTATTTAAGGGAAAAAAGTAAGTTGAAAACTGCTCTTCAAGGGCAATGAATTTCCCTTACCACGGATACATGGACATCCGTGCAAAACCTCAATTATATGTGTATCACTGTACACTTTATTGATGATGATTTGGAATCTACACAAGATGAATATTTATTTTTCCTTGGTTGAAAATCACAAGGGTGATACACTTGGTAAGGCCATAGAGGTGTGCTTGCATGATTGGGGGTGACCGAAAATACTTGCAATCACTGTTGATAATGCAAGTTCTAATAATAGAGCAATATCATATTTGAAAAAGAAAATCAAGCATAGAAGGGACATTGTCTTGGGACATCAATTCTTGCACATTCGGTGTTTGCCCACATATTGAATTTAATTGTCCTTGAGGGGTTGAAAGAGTATGATGACTCTAATGCAAGGGTGAGAAGTGTTGTGAAATACGTGAAATTCTCCCCTCAAAGGTGGAGTACATTTAAGCCGTGTATACAATTAGAAGACATTACATGCAAAGGTCATGTTTACATGGATGTGCAAACTAGATGGAACTCCACCTATCTATTGTTGAAGAGGGCGGAAAAATTTAGAAAAGCTTTCGAACGGTTAGTGGAAGAAGATTCAAACTTCCTTGCTAGTATTGGAAATGACGATGACGACAATGATGACAATAATGATTCCTGGATGAGGAGAACGTTAAAGAAGTTAGGGCCTCCCAAGAATGATGATTGTGAGAAGGTACAGTTGTTGCGAGATTTTTTTCAAGTTTTTCATGATGCAACTTTACATTTCTTGGGGGTGAATATGTAACTTGCAACTCGTTTTTTACGGAGTTAGTTAAAGCACTCCCAATGGCTCTTGTAAAATACAGTTTTTTGTATAATATAAAGAAAATTGGTCAAAAGTAGCTTCCAATGGGTTTTGTATTTTCATCTTTATTTTACATTTTACAACAATAATCCTCTACATGTAGAGAATACTATTCACACATCTAAAATATATTCTCTCATTTCAGCCCCTATCTTCCTTGAAGTGAAGTTGTTCATCGTCAATTCCATCACTGAAAGCACTTCAAGCTCTTCTTTAAGAGGTGCTTCCACATCATTAAACGAAAATCCTGATTCCCACCATGAACATATCTAAAAACATCGTTTAGTTTAAGTAGCCTTTATCTCGAGGGGCCAGGAAGAGAGTTTGAGTAAATTACATGTGTTTCCAGTCAAATACTCAAGGAAAAGAACAAGGACTTCTCCATTGTAGGTGAACATGCCAATAAAACAAGAAAAAGTAAGAATTTATAGATTGCTCAAGCTTTTATAAATCGTTGTTGGGTAACTTTGACAAATTATAAAAAATATCTCAGAATTAAAAAACTTCTTTTTCATCATACTTTCAGCCACCAAATAGTTGTTTGGTGTTATGAGGTTCATGAAGGGAGATCGGAGAAGATTAAAGGTGGAAGCTTGAGATGCGGCAGAGGCAAGATACCAGGTGAAAGAAAGAGACGAACGGAAAGTGAAGAGAAAAATAGATAAACTGATGTACGATGTATTGTAAGACAATATGTAAAATAGAAAAAATGAGTTTTGGTAATATATTTTGAAGGATAGGATAAATGAACCATTATAAGTGCTCTTACAAATGAGATTGACATGGAGTGTGAAGAAGGAAGCCACGTGGTGGGATTAATGGCGACGAATATGAGGAAAAAAAAATTGATAAATATTGGGGTAACATTGAAAATATGAATTTGTTGTTGTATGTTGGGTTTGTTCTTATTTTCGATACAAGATGATATATCTTGAATTTTCGTTAGAATCAATGTATGTCCATGAGCCAACAAAAGCGGTTGATTTGAGTTGGAATGTGAAAGATACTTTAACCCGTATGTATGATGCATATGTTGAAAATGAAGAAGGGAACAATTTTGGCCAACAGCAGCAGCGCAGAAGTCCCCTACGTGAAGATGTAAGTGCTATAGTTAGTAGACTTGAGGATAGGAAGGCACATATATTGACCCAATTTAAGCAACGATTATAGTTGGAAAACTCTTTGGCAAACAAGTCAGAAGTTGATAGATACTTAGCCGAAAACTGTGAGGAATAAGATGCAAGTTTTGACATTCTAAATTAGTGGAAGCTTAATTCAATTAAATATCGGGTACTTTCAAAAGTTGCACCCGATGTATTTGCAATGTCAGTATCTACAATGGCCTCTGAATCTACATTTAGCACGGTGGGTCGTGTACTTGATCTTTTCCGAAGTAGTTTATCTCCGATGATGGTTGAGGGTCTCATTTGTGCACAGAATTGGCTTTGTTCTTCTTCTACTCCAATCAGTTTTAGGACTTTAATGGATGAAATTGAAGATTTTGAGAAGCAACTGGATATGGATATGTAACAATTACAAATTTACTTCATTTGATATTTATATGCTATGTAAATTTATATAATTTATTTTATTTTATCTTTTATGTATATAACTTGCTGGGGAAGTTGAAAATTCCATAGAGGCATCGAATACAATGCCTACACCCATTGCAGACGAATAAGGCGAGACATATATATACTTTTATACTACTATACTAGCTATTTTTGTTATTAAACTAAGACATTTAATATTTGTTTGCTATGTTTTTGTAGTAAAGTTGTGAAGACTTGGAGTTTTGGAGTAAAGATTTGGAGTTCAAGTTTTTTTTTTTATTACTATTCAGTCAATTATAATTTGTAATTTCGACTTAGATGCATGGATTGTAATTTGTAAATTTTATTATATATTTTCTTTACTTTTTTTGGTTTTGTAACTTTTTTTTTTCTTTCATTTGGAGTTTGAATGATTAGGGATTTTTAGTTTTATCAGTATTTTTTCCTTTTTCTGTTTTTTTCTTTTATTTATATTTTGGATGTTATTGCTTATTGGCATTTTGCAACTTCTAGTTTTTTTTTTCAATTTTTTGTATGGTAATAATAATTTAGGTTGAAAATAGTCTCAAAATCAGGACTTTGGCCAAAACTTTACTAGTAAAGTCAATTTGGCCAAATTGGAAAAGTGACCCAATGGGGGTAAGGGTTAGACCGAATGAGACTAGACCGACTGGCAACGGTCCGATCTGGTCCATATGCCATTTCGGTCAGGTCTAAGGTGGGAAAATCATTGACCCGGTCTGCAAAATTCCCTTGGAATCAACCGAATCGAACCGAATTCACCACTACTCAGAGCAAGCTGCTTAGGCTCCGCCATGGATCGCATGCTCAACACGGTTACCATAAATGCAGGACTGATTCTTGGATCTCGGGTCACTCAACAGAATCTCGGGTCAACAATGTCATATTTTCAAGGTAATGATGTATGTTCCAACATTTTTTCAGTTGCATGAAAAGAATAAACTTGAATAAGGTTATATGAGAAAAAGTAACAAATTTTCAAACAGGAGCAGCTCAGAGTTCTAGCATTCGTTGACGTGAAGTTTTTTGTTGACGTTCATATTCGAGCTTTTGAGGATCATTCCACATGCGGTCGGTATTTCTGCTTTAGTGGGATAGCTAACTCGGAGATTGAAGCTATTAAACTCGCCCAACGCTTAAGCCCTTTAATATCCTTGCCACCTAGGTGAAACATTTACAGGTTCTTGTGGTGTATGTAGTTGGGAGCTAATGAATGATTAGCTGATTTTAGTGCCTATTTTTTCTTTTTCTTTTTCTTTTTTATCCTTTTCCTTGTGTGCGTGTGTACAGGTATGAATGCCAAGGACGTGAGGTTTATGTTGAGAGGTTGAGGACCAAGAAGTTAAACAAGTTAATTGAGAGCACCACCACCTGTTAGTAAGACCAGGATTATTTGTAGCCATCAGCAAATGGAAAAGGCGGGCTTTTTTCCATTTCTTTTTATCTTTTTCTTGTCATCAGTGGATTGTAGATAATTACTGTGACTCCGTTGGGAATTGGATTTGAATGAAGTTTTATCAGGTTTTCGAGTTTAGTGGAAGTTAATTTGTTCAAAATTTGTGAATGGCTTAGGCACATGATTTCCCGATGACAATGTCTATCAAACGCGGAGCTATACACCATTTTGGTCCTTCCCTTTTGACCTATTGAATTAATCCTAGTATCTTATTCATACACCCATGATGGGTTCATTATTTTTCTTTCCTCTCTTTTGTTGCCTTTTCATTTATCATTTGAACTGTTCTCTCTCTCTCTCTCACATTATCTAAAGCAGATAACAGATGATATTGAAAATACAAAGAAAAATGCATTGGATCCCGAATGACTCTTGATTAAATAAGTATTTTTTAATGATGTTATGAGTTTTTTATGAGTGGCACTACAGCCACCGAAAAATTGTCCCGAAGGATGTCCCGAATAGTGCACTTCAATTTTTCATTTTTCTTTTCTTTTCTTTCATGTATTTTTTTAATCGTCATAAACATTTTCCAAAAATATAAAAGATTCACATCATTAAAAAACAATTCCTTAATCATTAAGTAAAAAAAATAAAAATAAAAAAACCTTTTGGGAGAAATGTTCGGGACCCATTTTTGGGATCCCAAGCATTTCTCATTTTTTATTTTTTTTTTAAATGTTTATGATGAATAAAAAAATACATGAAAAAAAAATAAAAATAAAAAAGTGAAATATACTATTCAGACACTTCTTCGGCCCACTTTTTAGTTGGCTATAGCAAGATTCAAATACAAAATCTGTACTTGAGTTCGAAGGTTTTATTGAAAGTAGTCAGAAAAATCAGGATATTACAGTCATGAGATTTCAGAACTAACCCTGTGAAGTCTGCTAAAGCTTGGACGTGACAAGTCACAAAATCATATTCAAGACTTCAGATTGAAATCAACCTCGTTTACTCCTTCTCGATGTTATTTCCAACGCCCAGGCTTTGCCCATTTCAGTCTGAAACTTTCCTACGGATAGGTTAACCAGCAACCGTTATGCTTGGTATTAGAGCAATATAGAAGAACGTTCTGAAATATAATTTCCACTGCCTAGAAAGCATAAGAAAATATACACACAAGTGAAAAATATAAAAATCACATTCTTCAATCAAGGGTGCATTTAGCTATCCTCTCTCCCTCTCTTTTTTTTAACAGGGCCCTCACTTTTTACAGAGTAACCACGTGCGTGCCTTATTATTTCATTTAGCGAAGAAAGACGAGTGCAATAAAATTTAAAAGACACCTGGAAAGCTGGTTTTCTATTATCTTCTCGGTGGGTTTGAGTAACAATTAACCAATTCTATGCAATTCTTGATATTTTTTGCTCCAGTTAGCAACAGAGAAAAGGAAATGAGTAATGCTATACACCACACTCCCATCCTATTTTGATCATACTAAGTAGTATGTGACACATTCATCACCTTTAGATGATAAATAAGCATGCAATAAATGATCATTTAATGGTGATAAATGTACCACATCATACTTAGTGGGATGAAAGTGGGATGGTAGTATAGTGTATAGAATTTTCCAAAGGAAATTATGTAATAGACATTTGTACCAGCGGTAGACTGGAAAAACTCCTCCAAATCCTTCCCTTGCTCTGCATAAAGCCCAAAACAGTTTCAGTTGCCATGTCAAGTTTCAAAACTGTTATTTGCTTAAAATATTGTCTGCTAAGTTGGAAAGAAAAACACAATAACCAAGCAAACCCACGCTATGTATTTTCAAAGGAGCACTTGAAGAGACTGGCATGATAACTAATATTTTTCAAAGATGGGCATTAGCTGAAAAATGGGCACAAAATGGATGGGAGTATTACTACTGTGAAGGACACGAAATTCTTTCTTAGGATCAAAGAATAAAAGCACATTTAATTTGATCATCATCCACATAGGATGACTACTCTTAAATTTCCAAAATGTACCCTCCTTAAAGAGGAAGCGGCCAGCAGCCTATTTTTCAGGCCAACTCCCTAAACATCATTTAAAATAGTAATTTTCCATACTTAAGATGCTTTAACTAAACAAAAGAATTAATAATACTGCAAGCATGCAATTGTAAAAGTTTGTAAAGAGAATATAAACGTGAGAAATTCCTACCATTTTCATATTCCAAGGCTTGAAGTACCATCTCCACCTGGATGGAACAATGAATTTACATAATCAGTTTATCTGGTGTATGGATTAACCAATCAGAAAGAAACACATTTTCAAGTAAAAACATGATTCATCATTTGTCAGTGCATACTTCAATCAACACCAATTTCAAAGCTAACTTTAAAGTGTGCTGTCATTACTATATGGGCTTATTGGCCGCTTTCTTTTTCTCTCTCTCGTCTATTTTTGGCAAGTCCAAGAATACATCTCCAATTAGTTTATATCTTACTATAGTACCACTATTCCAAAACGAAATATCATTAATTACATTTATAATGGGCTTCAACTGAAACCTAGAATGAAGTACAGGAAAAAAATGGTCCGACTGCTACATTATGGAAGCAACTTCTCATAGTGGAGCACAGAATTTCCCAATTCCACAAACCAGTTTAATAGAAAACAAAACAAACTGAAACTGTATATCTTAAAGAAAAAGGTGTTACGGGATTTGATTTGTACTATTTTAGGAATGTTTTTCCTTCATATCAAGATTGTATTTAGCAGATAATTAGCATGTAAATAAGATTGGAAATACTTACCTTGTATAGATTTTCGGCGCTAGAATTATGCCGATAAATGTGTAAATCTTTTCTATATAATGAAAGCAAACCCTATGGAAAGGGTATTCAGACCAATTTGACATGGTACCAGAGCCCCTACTCTGATATTCATCTCCGAGGTCTTAATCCTTCGTGTTCGACGGGAAGAATTTTTTTTTCCTCTGTTTCGGCAAGTTCCATCTTGCTTTGTGTGTCGACTCTTTCTGTGGTGAACCACGTTGTGGGTTTACTGTTCTGTGGCAGTCGACCTCCTCTGTGGTGGTGTTCGACTTTTTCTGTGGTGGTTGAGTGGTGTTCAACCTCATCTTGGTGGCCGTTGTTCTGGTTCTGGGCTGTCTTTTCTCTCTCGGTGATCGTTTTGTGGTGGCTGGGTCGCAGTGGGCACGTCGACTTTCTCTGTGGTGGTGGCGAGGTGATCGGCGACGTCTGTTGCCGTCTGTGTTGGGTGCTGGGCAGGTATCGGTCTGCCGAGTCTTTGTGCTGGGTGCTCTTCTCTTTTACTCTTTCGTGGATCTACATATTCTGTCCGTGGGCTTTTCCTTATTTGTCTTTCGTGAACCACATTTTGGGCTTGCCTCTATTTTGTTTAACTGCTTGGCTGATTTTTTTTGGGCTTTCATCATGTCTATTGAAAATACTATAGTACGATTTATTGGAAAGAATTTTTCTACGTGGGCATTTCAATTTAAAATGTTCTTGAAAGGGAAAGAACTATCCAACCATATTGATAGCTCTGTTCGAATTCCCACTGATGAAAAGGAATTTGCTTCATGGGAGATCAAAGATGCTAAGGTGATCTCCTATCTATTGGGGACGATTGAGCCCCATCTTGTCACCAATCTTTGCTGTTTTACTACAGCTCAGGCTATGTGGGCCTACCTGCATTGTATTTATCACCAAGACCATAGTGCTCGGAAATTCCAATTAGAGTTGGAAATTAGCAAATACACCCAAGGTAATTTGACCATTGAGCAATTTTATTCTGGTTTTATTAATCTTTGGAGCGAATATTCTGCTATTGTTCATGCTAATGTCCCCACCGCGGCACTTGCGGCTCTTCACGCGGTTCATGCTGAGAGTCAACGCGATCAATTTTTGATGAAGCTTCGACCTGAATTTGAGCCTGTTCGAGCCGGCTTATTGAACCGTAATCCGGTTCCTTCCTTGGATATTTGCTTGGGAGATTTATTGCGTGAAGAACAGCGGTTATTCACTCAGATGGGTATGACTTCTGAGAAGGCTTTTTCTGAGGCTGTGAATGTAGCCTATGCAGCTCAAGGGAGAGGGAGGAACAAGTTGCAGTGTTTCAGTTGCAAGGAGTTCGGTCATATTGCTCGCAATTGTCAAAAGAAAGTTTGTAACTACTGCAAGAAGGAGGGCCATATCATCAAAGATTGTCGAGTGCGGCCTCAGAATCGCCAATTTCAAGCCTTTCAAGCTGATGTTCAGCCCTCTCCTTCTTCTGCGCCCCCCATTGTAAGCTCTGATTCATCTGTTCTCACACCTGTCATGGTCCAACAGATGATTCTGTCTGCTTTTACGGCTTTAGGCCTGCAAGGTACAGATCTTAACTCCATTTCTTCTTGGATTGTTGATTCGGGTGCGTCAAATCATATGACTGGTAGTAAGACGGGCCTCCATGGTGTTCGTAAGTATGGAGGCACGCAGACTATTCAGATTGCTGATGGTAGTACACTTCCTATTACTGCTGTTGGTACTTTGGGATCTTCATTTCGAAATGTTTTTGTCTCTCCTGGCTTATCTACCAATTTGATTTCTGTTGGACAATTGGTGGATAATAATTGTGATTTACACTTTTCTCGTGGTGGTTGTCTTGTGCAGGATCAGGTGTCGGGGACGGTGATCGCGAAGGGGCCTAAAGTGGGACGTCTATTTCCTTTACAATTTTCTTTTCTTAATGTTGTTTCTTTTGCTTGTACGGCTATTGCCAATAAAAATGAAGTCTGGCATAAGAAATTGGGTCATCCTAATTATGTTGTCTTGACTCATCTTTTGAAACATGGTTTTTTGGGAAATAAAGATTTAGTTTCTTCTTCTCCTGCATCTTTTGATTGTACTACTTGTCGTCTTGGTAAAAGTAAAACTTTACCTTTTCCTACACATGGTAGTCGTGCTTCTCAGTGCTTTGAAATTGTGCATACTGATGTTTGGGGTATTAGTCATGTTATTTCCCATGGTCAATATCGTTATTTTGTGACGTTTATCGATGATTATAGTCGATTTACTTGGATTTATTTTCTCCGTTCTAAAGCCAATGTGTTTTCCATGTTTCAAAAATTTGTTGCGTTCGTCCAGACATAGTTCAATACTTGTATCAAAATCTTACGCTCCGACTCAGGAGGGGAATATATGTCTCACTTCTTTCAGACTTATCTTCAGGAAAAATGAATTGTTTCCCAGCGTTCTTGTCCTTATACCCCTCAACAAAATGGAGTCGCTGAGCGTAAGAATCGTCATCTCTTAGACGTTGTTCGTACTTTATTGATTGATTCTTCTGTACCTTCTAAGTTCTGGGTAGAAGCCTTATCTACTGCTGTTTATCTGATCAATCGTCTGCCTACTGTCACTCTAAATTACGATTCTCCATATTTTCGTTTATTTGGCATATCTCCTGAGTATCAATCCATTCATACTTTTGGGTGTGTTTGTTTTGTTCATCTGCCACCTATTGATCGTCATAAGCTTGGTGCTCAGTCTGTCACGTGTGCTTTTATGGGATATAGCCCTACTCATAAAGGATTTGTTTGTTATGATGCTCATGCAAACAAATTCAGGATCTCCCGAAATGTGATTTTCTTCGAAAATCAATATTTCTTTCAGTCTCAGGTTATTCCAGATTCTCCTATCACTCTTCCACCAGCTTTTGATGATGTGTCTTCTTCTATTGAGCGATTTAAACCAGGTTTGGTGTATCATAGACGTCCTCCTTCAACGCCTCTTCCAGACACTGTCCCGTCATCTGATTCTGCGGCTCCTATACCTCGACGCTCCACCCGGATTATACATCCACCAGATAGGTATGGTTTTCCTCATACCTCGCTTACTGCCACTCTCGATACTGTTTATGTTCCTCACTCTTATACTCAGGCAGCCACCCAAGCATGTTGGCAGCAGGCTATGAAAGAAGAAATCCAAGCTCTTCAAGAAAATCACACTTGGGATCTTGTGACTTGTCCCTCTGGTGTCAAACCTATCGGTTGTAAATGGGTATACTCAGTCAAGTTTCGGTCTGATGGCTCACTGGACAGATATAAGGCCCGTCTTGTGGCACGTGGGAATCGGCAGGAGTACGGTATTGATTATGAAGAGACATTTGCCCCTGTTGCCAAAATGACTACTGTACGGACTATCTTGGCCATTGCTGCATCGCAGGGATGGACTCTCCGGCAGATGGACGTGAAGAATGCCTTTCTACATGGGGATTTGAAAGAAGAAATCTATATGTCTCCACCTCCCGGCATGTTTGCTACACCTTCCTCAGAGGTTTGTCGGCTACGCCGATCTTTGTATGGACTGAAACAGGCTCCACATGCGTGGTTTGATAAATTTCGCTCTACTCTGCTTGCTTTTCACTTTACTCAGAGTCAGTTTGATTCCTCCCTATTTCTTCGCAAGACTTCTGCAGGAATTGTATTGCTTCTAGTATATGTTGATGACATTGTGATTATTGGCTCTGATATTGAGTTAATTAAGCAATTACAACAGCATCTCAAGGCTTCTTTTCACATGAAAGATCTTGGTCTCCTGCAGTACTTTCTTGGCCTTGAGGTGCAGATTACTTCGACTGGTACATTATTACACCAGCACAAATACACACAAGAAGTGATTTCGCAGGCTGGTCTCCAATTGGGTAATTTCGTTCTTACCCCCTTGGAAGTAAATCTTAAGCTTCATCAGGAGGAAGGCGAGCTTCTATCAGATCCATCCTTGTATCGGCAACTAGTTGGGAGTTTGAACTACTTAACGATTACTCGTCTTGACATTTCTTTTGCTGTGCAGCAGGTCAGTCAATTTATGCAGGCCCCCCGACATCTTCACTTAGCTGCTGTCCGGCGCATTATCCGATATCTGAAGGGTACCTCTACACGTGGGTTATTCTTTCCTAAGGAATCTTCCTTACAGTTGGTGGGGTATAGTGATGCTGATTGGGCCGGATGTGTGGATACTCGTCGCTCTGTTAATGGCTGGTGCATGTTTTTAGGCAATGCACTCATTCCTTGGAAAAGTGAGAAACAAGACAGAGTTTCCAAGTCCTCCACTGAGTCTGAGTATCGTGCTATGTCTTCTGCATGCTCGGAGATCACATGGCTTCGTGGTTTATTGGGTGAACTTGGTTTTCCTCAACTTCACTCTACTCCTCTTCATGCTGATAATATCAGTGCTATTCAGATTGCTGCTAATCCTGTCTTCCATGAGCGTACGAAACATATCGAAGTCGATTGTCATTCCATACGAGAATCCTTTGACAAACATGTGATTACTCTTCCTCACATTTCAACTGAACATCAAACTGCAGACATATTCACCAAAGCTCTTTCTCGGCACCGGCATCAGTTCTTGGTTGACAAATTGATGTTTCTTGATCTACCAGCATCAATTTGAGGGGGGATGTTACGGGATTTGATTTGTACTATTTTAGGAATGTTTTTCCTTCATATCAAGATTGTATTTAGCAGATAATTAGCATGTAAATAAGATTGGAAATACTTACCTTGTATAGATTTTCGACGCTAGAATTATGCCGATAAATGTGTAAATCTTTTCTATATAATGAAAGCAAACCCTATGGAAAGGGTATTCAGACCAATTTGACAAAAGGGAATTAGAACTAAAAGTCAAATCAAAAGTAGTTCCAACGATAAACTATTAGAGAAAAGACACATATACCTTGTCAAGGTCCTTAACAACTTTAGCTTCTGGTGAAGAATTCTCCTCATATTCCGACCACAACTCACCTATTTCCTGGGCTGCAGTGTATAGAATATATTAAGCAAGCAAGGTTTGTCAAACCTTTAATCGTTTGATGTGGAGGAATGCCAAATTCAATTTTGTAGCATTTACAACAACACAGTACACACGGTAAATTACTGTGTAAAGTCAGGTACCTCTTGATCCTCCACCAAGTAATTTGCACATGTGGTCTAATGCTTCCCGTTCTCGTCGACTCTTCTCTGCCTTCGAAATCCCATCTGAAGGGGTAATGTCCCCAACAATGGCTACCCACACAATTTGTACAAGGCAGAAACAACTTTTGTTTTTAGAAATATAAGGTTTTGTTTCATTTTACTGATAAAAAAAGAAAAAGAAATATAAGGTAAAAACAACCGGTAGCTATTAACTGAGATAATGTATTAAAGAACAGCACAAGATCTATATCATGAGCTACAAAGCCTATAAAATTCACTTTGCATTCAAGCTAATTGAATTTTGAACAAGCTCAGAGTTTGAAACATACATGGTGAGCTTAACTCAAGCTCAAGCAAAGTTCATTCAATACTCAACTCTACCAGGAGTCTGAAACTTTTAAGCTACCCAAACTGCATCTTCCACTAAAATATTTCTAGTTTGCATTATTTCTCCAAGAGTTGGGTACGTGTTCCAAGTAGCTAAAGAAGAATCTTTATAATACTTCGAAATCATCTGCTTCCTGATCCCTTTTTTTTTTTTTTTTTTGGGGGGGGGGGGGGGGGGGGGTGTGTGGAGTGTGTTTATGAGCACATGGAAGGGACTAAATAACATGCATGAAGTATATGTAAGGAGTCGAAAGTGGTACCCCACCAAAAAATATGAAAAGAAAAAGTAATTCATTGATGATTCCAATTTTCTTTAGTTACAAGGTAAGTAAATTACAAGACAAGAAATGGAAAACAGAAGTACACCAGATAGTAAATCACATAAAAAATTATCACTTAAGATTTTTGTAGGTGGCTCAGTGAGAGCTGGAGCTACTCATCTTTTGTTTTTTGTTTTTTCCAGCCGCCCGTTGGGGGGGCGCTTCAGTTGTAATTTTGTTTTTGTTTATGGAAACAACAAAATGGTAATCTTCATCACTTTTATTTCTAAGCGACAAATTGACGGAGGTATCTAATTGCGAGTTTCTTGAAGTTCGGGTATCAATTTTGCGAAAGTTGAAAACCAAGGCCTCAAATTGCAGAAACATGAAAACACAGGTTATGATATTGCAATTAACCCTTATTTGCAACACATTCCCCTTTAAAATTATCACCAATTTCCATTCAATCAATTGCATTGCCACACGTGAATATATATTTCTATTGAAGAGAAACTATAACTTTTCCGTGACAAAACACATACGATAGAACATGAAATTGATTAAGGAAAATAGCTAACCTTCAGCAATATCATGAACAATTGCCATTTTTATACACCTAGAAATTAAGATTGAAGCACTCTCAGAAAAAGGGAAAAAATAAAATAAAAGGCGGTCACCGCATTACAATGACAAAAATGAACGACAAATACATGAAAAGCTCAACAGGTTAAAGTAGGAGAGAACGTAACTTGTCGCGATCAACACCAGGAATATCCGAGGCAATGAGAGCCATCAATCCCATTCGATACATGTGATCAGCTATGGACTCCGGATCCTTAATTTCCCTCCGTATCCATCCAGTTCTTTTAGTCGTCTAATTCAGATTTTAAAGACGTCATATAGCAAACAATTCGGAAAAAAAAATATATATATATACATATATAACAAACAAACAAAACAAAACAAAATCAACCATCTGTTTCATTGCTGGTAATCTGAGAAAAGAAGAATAAATTTTCAACAGATATGAAATATGAAAGATCTATTAACGCTATTGTAAGGGGTATTCTGAGAAGGGAGAGGTCTGGGTTGATGTTATGGAAAAGGGAAGAATAACGGCATTAACAGAAGAAAGCGAAACGGTGTGTTACGTCTTTAATGAAGCAGTGCATTTTGCGGAGGAATGAAGGACAGTAGCGGTGGGATAAAACGATATGTTGCGACTTTAACGAAGCAGTGCATTTTCGTAAGGCTGAGAAGCAATGGTTTGGTTTAATGAAACAACGCGCATTGATTAGTAGTAACAAAACGTTGCATTTTACTGATGGTAGTCTTTGGTGTATATAAAGCTTGAAATCCATGTAAATGAGATTCATTCTGGTGGATGATGAACCAAATGGAGTTTGGAGATTACTCGAAAATCTCTTCTAAGAAATGACAAATACATTCTTGGTTTCTCTTTCTTAAGTTTTCTTTCTTGCATTTTCTTGTTTCAATCTTGTTCAATCAAGTGGAAGGAAGTAAACCCGTGACAGTTGGTATTGGAGAAGCCGATTCTCTCATGGCAAAAGGCGCGAGTGCAGCAGCTTTGAAGCTACACCAAGAAGGATGACAAAGGCGGCAAGAAGCCGTTGGATGAGCATCATAATGGAATTCATGGAATTACCAACATGTTAGATCAACTAGCTAACATGATTAGAACGAACATTAGTTGAAAGTCGGCAAATTTCTCCTTCTAAGGAGGGGTCTCATGGGACTAGAGTAATGAATAACGAGGAGAGGGGATTCTTGCCAAGGGGAGTTAGGCTTGAATTTCCCCACTTTGATGGAAATAATCCTAGTGGTTGAATTTTCAAAGCCACTCAATACTTTGAATTCCATCAAACATTAGTGAGTTAGAGGCCTTTGATGGCTTCTTACCATATGGAAGGCTCTTGTGTGGTATTAAGATGCTGTTGATTGTGGAATTCACAAGATGGGATTTATTTGTGAAGGCCCTGCAGGTGAGGTTTGGGCCCACAATTTGTGGTATCAAGATGCTGCAGGTTCGCTTACAAGGTACCCCATTGGATTTCACTTCAGCATATCACCCTCAATCTGATGGCCAAACTAAAGCATGGAACAAGTATCTTGAGGGCCATTTGAGGTGCTACAATAGTGATAAACCAAAAGAGTGGAGTATGTAGATTCCTATGGAAAAATGGTGCTATAACACCACATGTCACACTTCCATAGGACTCTCCCCCTTTGAGGCACTTTATGGGTACCCCACCCAAGCTGCTAACTTACATCCCAGGGACAACTGCTAATGTTGTAGTGGATCAGCAGCTGAGGTCGAGGGAGCAGCTTCTATCACTATTAAAAGAGAATTTGCATAAGGCCCAGCAGAGAATGAAAATGTTTGCTTAGAGGAAGATAACAGAAAGAAGTTTTGAGGTGGGAGAGTGGGTCTTTTTTATGCTTCAACCTTACAGGGAGAAAACAGCTTCTATGCGCCATAACATGAAGATAGCCCCAAGATTCTATGGTCCCCTTCAAGTAGTGGCAAGAATAGGGTAAGTGGTCTATAAACTGAATTTACCAACCGGCTCCAAAATACACTCAGTTTTTCAAGTGTCTTGTTTGAAGAAGAAATCATTACTCCATTACCAACATTACCTCCACTTGATGCACAAAGACAGATTCAACCTGAGCCAGAATCGATTTTGGAAAGAAAGATGAGAAAGGTTGGGAATCATGCATCTACGAAAGTGTTGATCAAATAGGTGGGGGCACCAATAGAGGACAGCTCCTGGGAGTCTTGGTGGAAGCTGAGGAATCTTTACCCACACCTTATGGGCAAGATCCTTTAAAGGGGGAATTGCAAGGGCCTTGAGGTCAAGGGCCTTAAAGGGGAAGGGAATGTAAGGGGTATTCTGAGAAGGGATAGGTCTGGGTTGAAGTTATGAAAAAGGGAAGACTAATGATAAGGGTAAAATGGAGTGTTATGTCTTTAATGAAGCGGTGCGTTTTGCAGGGGAATAAAACAATATGTTGCGACTTGAACGAAGTGGTGCATTTTGATAAGGCTGAGAAGCAATAGTTTGGTTTAATGAAACTACGCGTATTGATTAGTTGTAATAAAAAGGTGCATTTTTCTGATAGTAGTCTCTGATGTGTATAAAGCTCGAAATCCATAGTCATTCTTCAAAAATATCACGTAAACTATAGCTCGTTCATGGCTACTATTTAGTTCAGAGAAATGCTTTGGGACCCGAATTTGTGTCCCGAATGTTTTTTTTTTACTTAGTAATTAAGGAAGTGTTTTTTTAAATATTTATGATGATTAAAAAAATACATAAAATAAAAAAAATAAAAAATAAAAAAACACTTTGCATTTTCGGTGGTTTCTCGGGCTACATCTCTCGGGAGATGTAGCACTACTCTTTAGTTCATGGCTACTATAGTCATTCTTCAAAAATATCAACTCTCTCTCTCTCTCTCTCTCTCTCTCCCCCACTGTTTTTGGTATCGTACCGTACCGGCCGGTATATGTCGTACTGGAACAGTGGCCGGTACAGGTAAGTTATCTGTTTCGTAAAGCCCAGGATATCGGATGTACCGGCCAGTACATATATGTATCGACCGGTATTTGGTGTTTCGGCCGAAACAAGAATTTCGGCCGGTACAGATTCTTCAACAGTTCAAAAGCTGGTTTGGACTTTGGAGTGATGGCATTTTCGTAATTTACGTAAATATGCAATGGCTATTACGGACTTTCATTATTTCATAACTTGGATTTTTTTTTTTTTTTTTTTTTCCATTTCAGTTTTCATTTCTTCCCCAGCTCAGCAGCCGCGACATCGTCTTCCTCGCCCAGACCTCCGATATTTCAACCATCTGTCGCACAGCGCCGTTCGTCTCGCCACACGTAGCCATCGTCTCGTCGCACGTCGCCGTCGTGCCCAGCCGCAGCATCTCCGTCAGCTCCTCTCGACTCCCTCTTTTGAACATTTTTTTTTTTTTTGATAAGTAAGAGATAAACTTTATTGATGTGAATGAAATAGGCATGTACCTAGTACACAGGAAGTATACAGTTGAACACCTAGATACATTCTAAGAGTGGTGAACTAAAGATAAGAATTCATGAATATCATCCCCATTTAATACAATAGCTAAAAACCAAAGCAATAAAGTGTGCAGAAAATAATTCTTCAACTCCATCATTGTTCGTTCCTTGTCTTCAAAGCAACGCATATTCCTTTCCGTCCAAATACACCACATGATACACGACAGAATCATTCTCCAGATTGTTGCCACTTGATGACTGCCCTGCAATTTTTTCCAACAACCCATCAACTCCACCACTCTCCTAGGCATTACCCAAGCCACACCGACCCGTCGAAAAATCTCATCCCACAACCCTCTTGCTACGTCACAATGCAGTAAAAGATGATCTACCGATTCACCATTCTTTCTACACATGTAACACCAATCCAGCACAACACATCCTCTCTTCCTCAAATTGTCCGTGGTCAAGATCTTCCCAAGGGTGGCATTCCAAACAAAGAAAGCAACTCTAGAGGGCACTCGAGACCTTCAAATGTTCCTCCAAGGGAATGAGGTGTGATCCTGTGAAATCAAAATTTTGTAATATGCATTTACTGTGAATTTCTTATGATCCTGGAACCTCCATTTCAAGCTGTCATGTTGCGCCATAGTAGACCCTAAAGAATGTAGCAAGCTGAAAAAATCTGAAACCATAGATAATTCCCAATCATGAATATCTCTATTAAACAGAATATTCCACTGATGCGAACCATGAGCAAATAATCGCACTTCCGCCACAGAAACCTCCTTATTAACTGCAATACGATATAAAGCTGGAAACACCATTTCCAATGCATGATCTCCACACCACACATTCCGCCAAAAACTGATTCGGTTACCCTCACCTGCGACAAAATGAATATGATTTACAAAAATAATCCACCCCTTATAAACTTCCATAGCCCCACTCCATGCCCCCCTCTCACTGCTTTAGAACACCAACCACCCCAATCAACACCATATTTAGCATCTATAGTTTCCCTTCACAAAGAACCCCCTTCCAAATGATATCTCCAAAGCCATTTCCCCAACAACACTTTATTAAAAGTTCTCAAATTACACACACCTAACCCCTCGTACACAACTGGAGAACATACTGTCTTCCAATTAACCAAATGAACTTTCTTCTCCTCCCCTAAACCTCCCCATAGAAATGCCTTGAAGAGTTTCTCAATTCTATTCACCACCCCTGCAGGCATAGGAAAAAGAGATAAAAAATAAGTGGGAAGGTTTGTGAGGGTACTCTTGATAAGAGTGAGACGACCCCCTTTCGATAGATACACCCTTTTCCATCCAGCCAACATTTTCTCTATATTCTCTACCACCCCATCCCATATAGCTCTATTCTTGAAAGTAACACCTAGCGGAAGACCCAAATATTTCATTGGGAACGAGGACACCCTGCAACCCAGAAGACTTGCTAGATTGCGTATATTAGGGACCACACCCACCGGAACCAACTCAGACTTGTCAAGGTTCACATTAAGCCCTGATACTGCTTCAAAATAAAGTAATAACGCACGCAAAGTTTAGACCTGACTCCTATCCGCTTCACAAAACAACAGAGTGTCGTCTGCGAAAAGGAGATGTGAAATGATACAAGGGCTACCAGAGCCATTTCCCACCTGAAAACCAGATAAAAAACCCCCACTAACAGTAGCCTGCACCATCTTACTCAACGCCTCCATAACTATGACAAAAAGAAAGGGAGATAACGGATCACCATGTCGCAAACCCCTTGAGCTATAAAAAAAACCAGTAGGAGTGCCATTAACTAGCACTGAAAACCAGGCCATTGAAATACAAAAACGCATCCAGGAAATCCACCTATCTCCAAAACCACACATCTTCAACAAAGACAAAAGGAAATCCTAGTTCACATGATCATAAGCCTTCTCCATGTCTAGCTTGCAAAGAATACCTGGACTTCCCTCCCTCAATCTAGCATCCAAACACTCATTTGCAATGAGCACCGAATCAAGTATATATCTCCCACGAATAAAAGCATTCTGGGGCTTGGAGATAATATTTTCCAGCACTGGACTAAGCCGATTAGCAAGAACCTTTGAAATAATCTTATAGACACTGCTAACCAAACTTATTGGGCGAAAATCCTCAATATTCGACGCCCCATATTTCTTAGGAATGAGTGCAATGAAGGTCACATTAAGTGATTTTTCAAACTTTTGATAAGCGTGAAATTCACTGAACACCAACAAGACATCACCTTTCACCACATCTCATCAAGTTTGGAAGAAACCCATTGAGAAACCATCCGGACCCGGCGCTTTGTCCTTAGCCATACCAGATATGACCTTGAAAATCTCATCTTCCACAAAAGGTCTCTCCAAGGCACTCACAAGCTGCGGATCAATTGCCTCAAACGATAAGTCATCAAGCTTCGGCCTCCAATTTACTGATTCGGTAAGAAGAGTCTCATAATAATGTGCAATATGACTTTCTAGATCAGCGGAAGAAGATAGCACCTGAGTACCTGAATGTAACAGCTTAATCGCATTATTACGTCGATGAGAATTAGCCATTTTGTGAAAAAACTTTGTACACCTATCACCCTCTTTTAACCAAAGGGCTCTGGATTTTTGGCGCCATGAAGTCTCTTCTAACAACAAAACCCTTTCCAACTCTGGCACAACTGTTACTTTCCTCAATAACTCCTCCTCCGAGGCCCTTCCTAATAATTCCTTACCCTCCAACTCCTGCAACTCCTCCAACAACTTTTGAACATCTCTCTTCTCCCTCTTCTCCCATCGCCTCTCATCTCGTTTTGAATCCGATGTTTTATTTTCTTTGAAGATTCTACAGGGTTTCGAAATCGAAGCTGGTCTCTTGGTCTTGGAATCTTGAATTTTTTCCTTGTGGCTGACTCACCTCTCTCGGTCCCTCTCTCAATATCATGGAAGAGTGAGTTTTTTTTTTTTTTACTGATCTATTGGTTGTAAATCTGTGATTCTATGAAACTAACCTATTGTTTATGATTCTGTGAAAGTAATCGTTGTGATTCCAGTGAAACTGATCTATTGTTTTGGCTAAGAATATGTTGGGTTCTGTTTATTTGGCTGTGTTTTTGTCAGTTTACAACTAATAAAATTGTAGAAAATCAAATTGATCTGGAAAATCAATGGATTATCAGTGGGCACCCATTGCTGTTTTAGTATTTTGATAGGCTTTCTAATTTTTTTGATAGGACGAATTGGGTAAATATAAAGCTTAAATAGTCTAATTTTAGTATCATACAGTCTAATTTTTGTAAATAGTTATTGCTTTAATTCATTGGCCACTTATTGTGAAGCTTAGTTTATGAATTTTTTGAAATCTTGGTTAGGGATTTTTGTACAACATTTTGAATTTTGATTCGTTTTAAATTATTCATTTGTGAAGCTTAGTTTTAAATAGTTACTGCTTTCTACATTGTATACTATCTATAACTTTTGCTTACTTATAACTTATAAGTGTTAATTTTTTATACTTTAATAGTTAAAAATGTCTAGTTGTCGATCAACCCGTGGTACGAGTATGACTTCAACACTTGCTCCTGTAAGATCAGAACATTCAGCATGGGCCCATGCACGTGCAGTACAAGGGGCAAGAAATAATACTTTATGTTTATATTGTAATAAAGTAATTAGAGGTGGCGGGATCACTTGGTTGAAGCATCATCTAACTGGTATTCCAGGCAATGTAGACGCATGTAAAAATATCTCTGAAAATGTAAAATGACAAATGAAGGAGTTGTTTGATGAAATGAAAAAAAGCAAAGAGAAGAAAACAAAAATAAGGTCAGAGATGGGAGCGATATAGATTTAACATCTGATGATATTGATGATAGTAATAGTATGGAGGCCGAGGAACAGTCTCAGCTTTCAAAAGATAAGGGGAAGTCGAAAGAATCTAGAACTGGAAAGTCAGTGGGGGGATTGAGTAGATTTTTTGTTCCAAGAACAACTCCTAGGGCCCAACCTTCAATTAAGAGTTCTATGTGTTCGAATGAGATGATTGTAAACGCAAAGATGGTTGTATCACACTGGTGGTATGATGCTAATCTGCCTTTTAATGCGGCTCAATCTAAGTTTTATCAACCAGCTATCGATGCCATGACTGCCATCGGGCCATAATTCAAGGGCCTTTCTTTATATGAGTTGAGAGGAAATTTGTTAAAGATGGCAGTGAATGAGGTTCAAGATTATTTGCAACAAATTAAAAAGATTTGGAATGAGACCGGTTGTTCACTAATGGCAGATGGTTGGACAAACCAGAAACAACAATCAATAATCAACTTTCTAGTTTATTGTCCGAAAGGTATAATGTTCTTGAAGTCTGATGATACATCTGGCCTTAGAAAAAATGTTGAAACATTGTTTAATATTTTTGATGAGATTGTTCAAAAAATTGGAGCTGAGAATCTTGTACAGTTTATAACGGACAATTATGCAAGTTATAAAGTTGCAGGAAAAAAGTTACAGCAAAAGTACGGCTCTTTCTATTGGTCCCCTTGTGCAGCTCATTGCATAGATTTGATGTTGGAGAATTTTTCTGATCCAAGATATTTTTTCCTTATTGATGATACTATAAAAAAGGCAAAAATGATAACAAAGTTCATCTATAACCATGGTTGGGTTTTGGCATTGATGAGAAAAGACATTACCAAAGGTCATGATTTGTGTCGTACTGCAATTATAAGGTTTGCGACAAATTTTTAAGTACAATGCTTGCTCTTGTTTAAGAAAGAACTCAGACTAATGTTTACTTGTGATAAATGGATTGCATCAAGTCATTCTAAGAGCAACATAGGGAAGGAGATAGCTGTGATTGTTTTAGAAGATAAAGAGTTTTGGGCTCAATATCAATTTATTGTTAAAGTTAGTAAGCCTTTAGTTCGGTTTCTACGACTTTTGACGGGGATGAGAAGCCTGCAATGGGATACTTGTATGATGCAATGGAAAGAGCCAAAGAGAACATAAAAGCGAGATGCAATAACAAAGTTAGTGTATTCAGTCCATTCACTAGGATCATTGATTCTAGATGGGATAAGCAGCATCACAGTCCATTACATGTGGCGGGTTGTTTTCTTAACCCTAAAATTTACTATAGCTCCAACTTTAAAAATAAAAATGATGTTATAAGAGGTTTCAACAGCTGTGTTATGAAGACGGAACTTGATCCCGATAATCAAGGCAAGATCATTGCAGAACTTGACTTGTATAATAATGCAGTGAGTTTGGACATTCTTTAGCAATCCGCCAGCGTGATAAGATTAATCCAGGTATTATCATTTATCAATATCATTTATTAAATAGTGTGACTTTGTACTTTAAATTTTATCTTATTTTATGTTTACTTGTATTAAATTAATAATTTATAATTGCATTATTGTTATAGTTGCATGGCGGATCCAATTTGGTTGCAAGGTTCCAACGCTTCAAAGGTTTGATGTTCGAATACTAAGTCAATATTGTAGTGCAACAGAATGTGAGAGAAACTAGAGCACGTTTGATTTTATTCATTCAAGGAAAAAAAATAGATTAGTGCATAAATGTCTGAATGACTAAGTATTTGTTCGTTATAACTTGAAGCTGCGAGAGAGGTAAATTTTTTTAATACTAATGTTTTCACTGTTGAAAAATATATAACATTTTCACTTATGCTCGATTTTATTTTGACACGAGTATAAAAAAGGGAATAGATGCTTTAGATCCAATCAATCTTGAAAACATTGACTTGATGGAAGAATGGATGGGTGAAGAATCTGAGCATCTTGATGGAGAAGATTTGGATTGGGCAAGTATTGAGGAGTCATTAGCCTCACTAAATGCGGAAAACGATGATAATGTTGGTGTTGATGTTGATGACAGTGGTGACGTTGATGAAAATATTTTGATTAACATGGCGAATCCTGATCCTTATTGTCATTTTGATGAGGATGAGTGATTTTTTATGACGGTGGTGATGTTAATGACTTTATCGTGATAATTTTGGTGTTTATGTTAGTTGTAACTTAAAACTTAAGACTTATATTGAGAAGTATTGAGTTTATGACTTATTTTGTTGTCATTTTGGATTTTGGAATACAATTAATGATTGTATATATATAATTTATTCAGGTATAAACTATTCCGAAATGGTACCGGTATCGGTACCGAAATATTATTCCGAAACAGTACCGGTATCAAAATATTTCGTTCCAGTGCCTTGACCGGTACGGCTTTCGGTACGTTATTCAAAACTTTGCTCTCTCCACTTCAGTTTCTTTCCCACGCATCAGAAATTTCACCTTTCCCTTTTCTTCCCCCACACCAATCGCCACCATTAGCTCCCCCGGCAGTATCCTCATCCATCATTGCTGGTTCAACTCCAACTAAACCAGTATCACCTCTGTCACTGGCATCCATTCAACGGAGCCTTTCTCTGCCCTCATTTCAAGCAACAGATCCAATTGAACATCACCACTGCCCACACACGACGGTTTCGTTTGGTCTTGAAGGCGCCACTGCACCACCCTCTCCACTCTCTCTCTCTGATCCCACCTTTTCTCTTTCTCTCCCAGTTGGATCAGGTATTTGCTGTTAAAAAATGGGTCTTTACATTTCTTCTTCCTCACATTTCTTCTTTAAAAAATGTGCTTTTCTCTCCAGCTCGTCCCCGTCCTTGTGTGAAATTTGGGTGAATCTAGGTTGAGCTTGGCAGTATTTGGTGAAATTTGGAGTCAGTGGGTTGGTGGGAATTAAAGAAGGGTCATGGTCCATGGCTGAAAGAGAGTAATGGACCTGAGGTTTGTGTTGGTGGGAAATTTGTTGGGAAAGAAGTACGAACAGGTTGACCCTCTATAACACCTAGGAAAGTGTTAGATATAATACTCTATAGTATGGACAAAACAAAATTAGACTTGTTTGTTGCAAAAAAATTCAAGAGAAATAAAGGAAAGTTAAAAGATTCCACTTTGCATGACTTTACGTTAGCCTATTTACAGCAGCAAGTTTTTGGTTTTTAGTTTTCATTCAAAGAACCTAGTTACATTAGCCTATTTTAGCAGCAACTAATGAGTTCTTGGTTTTGTTTATAGCCCCAATGTGTTTGCTAATCCAATGTTATGTGTCGTATAACATTGTATAAATGTCATTACTGTCTTTGTTTCCATTACTGAGCATATTTAGATAGAATATGTGCACACCTTCAATTTTCTGCACTAATATCTTCACTTCCTGCTTACATCCATCACACGTCCATACTAAAGTGAATCTGTTTGGGAGTGAATCTGACAGCATGCAAGGTCTTTATATTTTGGTTAATCTAGAATGCTTCCACAGCAAGGAGAGGAATGTGGGGGAATTATGGAATTTTTTTGTGTTTTCTTTAGTTCAATGGTTGGCTACTATTGTAGTAAAGGGAGGGAATGTTCATGAGTTCTTGTTTTCTTTTCAGCTTTCTAGAATGTAATTAGGAGTCTCTTTTGTATACTTCTTGTGTACATGGGCATTGCCTAGTTTCATTCAATCAATAAAATTTCTTACTTATCAAAAAAAATATATATTTTTTGGTTAATCTAACAGTCTGATGTGAATGAGTTTGCATCCAACGTTTGGGAGTGAAACTGTTTTTGGTTTTCAGCAGCAAGTTATACTAGCCTATTTACAGCAGCAACTAGTTACATTAGCCTATTTGCATCCAACATGTGCTGGAAATACATGTGGCTGGGCAGCCACTATGTCAGAGGAAGAGCTGTATTTTGGGCTGTAAATACATGTACTGCTGTTGTTATATTTTGGGATGTAAGTATGGGTACTGTTGTTGTTATATTTTGTTATAATGCGGGCAACAACTATATGTGAAAGGAGCTTCTTGTTTTTGTGATAATTTGTGTAAATTTTGGGCAGCAACTATATGCTTCTGTGTATTTTGTGATAATACATGGGCAGCAACTATGAGCTGCTGTTATAAGTGGGCAACAACATTTTGTGATAATTTGTATAAATTTTGGACAGCAACTATATCCTTGCATGTTCTTTTTCTCTCTTCGTAAAGCTTGTGATTTGATTTGTAGTTGTCTTGAGTAGTCTATTTGTACATGTGATTTTATTTTATTTGTAAATTTTGGGCAACAATAATGGTACTGCTGAAAGTATAGATTATTGGATTGTGAACAATAAGTGGTAGTGCTGAAATGATAGTAGTAGTAGTAGCACAATTTGTTGCTCAACTAGAAATGCTTGTTGGGGATAGTTGTGAAAATAATTGTTGGGCTTTTCTTTCACCAATATTTGCTACTTTTGATGCTGTTGGAGAAGGAAAGACTAATTCTGCTGTTTTTATGTATGTCTTCAATATTCAATTTTGGTAGTTAGGAACTTGACTTCTGTGGAGATTAGCGTATCACGGCAGCATTGGTTTATCGTAGTGGGTTGGATAAGATGGGGTTGTGCAACGAGGTGCTTATTGATCAGAAGTTATTCGAGTTTAGGAAGGTGAATGATAGATGGTGGAATATCATAGAAAGTAGTCGCCGTATGGTGAAATATATATCCTTAGACCATGAAGCCTTGGGTTGGCTGGGCTCTACAGTGAAGGAATGTGTAGTGTCAAGGGGAGCTTATGAGTTTCTGAGAACTCGTAGAAAAGGAGACATGGTGTTAATGTGCAGAAGGGGCATAACTGTAACAGTAGTTTTATCATTCTCTCGGAGTTTGATCATAATAAGAGGAGAGGTTTGATAGTGGTACCAGAAGGGAGGAAGGGGGAGGGGTGGAGGAACTTCGGAGATGCTTTAATGGAGCTCCATTTACCCTATGCTTTGAGCATGAGAAACAGGGTCATTCATGAGGCAGGCAGGTTACTCTAAAGATGACGAGGAATTGGTGGTGGTCCACCGTCGATAGTAGGAGGTGCAAGGTCGTATAGCGAGGTGCTCCAAATGAAGAAGGTACTGTCTCGAGACGTGAGGGTCGTGCTGCCAGACGTGCCCATCGTGCAGAGGCATGACGGAGAAGGGAGCAAGCTGTTGGGGTCAAATGAGGAAATAATTCTAAGGGTACTTGTCGGTCTGGAGGAACAAGTGGGAGCTATTTTAGAAGAAATTACTTACTTGAAACGCTGCGTCATGGGCAAGGCTGTGCTGGGCTAGAATTGTAGACATGTCGGGCCTGAAATGCAAGCCATAAGTGTTGAGTGTAATGGGCCAGAAACCTGGTGAGATGGGCCTTGGGATGGGCTAGGCCGCAGGCCCAAAAAAGTTTTGGAGGCCTGCATCTCAGGTGTCTGTAGAGATATCGGGCCAGGCACCGTATCAGGCTCATAAACAGGTTGCTGGCACCCCCACCAGAACAGAAAAAACCGCCGGTCTCCGTTGACCATGCTGACGAGCTAATAGGGTGCATGTCGAAGGGGTGGCAACGACCTGAATCGTGTGTGGTGGTCGAAGGGGTGCATGTTGCTCCTGAGGTTGTTCCCGTGCAGGTTTTTTCGAGTTTAATGTCGCCGGCTTGTGGGTTGACTTGGGAGAAGGCACAGACTCAGTTGTGCGTGGTGGAAGAAGGTCCTGTGGTGATTCCAATGCAATCAGATGTGTTGGAGCAGGATTTCTCGGTAATGGGGTGTTCGACAGAGTCTTTTCCACTGGATATGGTTTCCTTTGAGGAGAAAAAGTGTGGAGATGGGGTTGAAGAATTAAAATTTTTTGCTCCTGGCAGTGGGGAACCAGATTCAGTGTGTGGTTCGGAATTGGCTATTTTTACTCCTGCCAATACTGGAAAGGAGGAGGATTTTCTAACTCCGTTGTTTACACTCCCTCCCAGCGCTAATTATGAGAGTTGTTCGTCAAAGTGAGTTTCCAAGAAAATAGAAGAGATTCAAGCTGTCATTGGGATTTCATTTGGAGGTTATGAAGAACAATTTAAGGCCCTACTTGTAGCACTTGAGGCTAGCCATTCGAAGTCAGCCTCTAAGAGGGATAGAGAACTTAAAAAGTTAACTTGTTCCATTAATTATGATGTGAAAGAAGGGAGTAGCGGAACAGATAGAACGAAAGGGAGGGCAATATAGTTTTATCATGAAGCCTAAGATTTTATCATGGAATGTACGGGGGCTCAATGATCGCAATAAACGCCTTCGTATTAAATCAATATTGCGGATGTGGAAAGGTGATGTGGTGTGTCTTCAAGAAACAAAATTGCGACTTATTGATAGGAAAATTGTGCGAAGTTTTTGGAGATGCTCGTACATGGATTGGACCTATTTGGCCTCTTTGGGAGCCTCAAGTAGAGTATTACTTATGTGGGATAAAAGAGTGGTTGAGTTGACTGAGGAGTGTATTGGAGAGTTCTCGGTTGCGACCCTTTTCAAAAATGTGGTTGATGGATGGAAATGGGCATTTGCAGGATCCTATAGTCCTAACGTGGATAGGGATAGGAGAAGGTTGTGGGAGGAGTTGGCTGGTCCGTATGCCTTATGGGAGGTACCGTGGTGCATGGGGTGATTTTAACACTATTCGCTTTCCTAGTGAGCGTTCAAGGCAATGTCGACATTCTTTGGCCATGGAAGAATTCAGTGAGTTCATCTTTGATCTGGACCTCATGGATCTCCCTCTGGTAGGGGGTGAGTACACTTGGTCAAATGGGAGGGTTTGGTCGAGATTGGATAGATTCCTTGTATCTCCTTAGTGGGAAGCTAAATATCCGGAAGAAAAACAGAAACGACTAGCTCGAGTTAGTTCAGATCATTTTCCTATCCTTTTGGATTGTGGGAGTATGCATAGGGGGCGCCGGTATTTTAAGTTTGAACACATGTGACTAACAGCGGAGGGTTTTGTAGAAATGGTGCGTGATTGGTGGTCTTCTTATCAATTCGTTGGTACTCCAAGTTACGTTCTTGCAAGCAAGTTGAAGGCACTGAAACAAGACTTGAAGAAGTGGAATTTGGAGATTTTTTGTTACATTGACAATCAGAAGACTACATTATTGGAGGAATTGCAAGACTTAGAGGATAAAGAGTTATTGGGTGAAAACTCGGAGGAGGTGTTATTGAGGAAGGGCACGGTTATGGCAAACTTAGAGAGGATTTTGTTGTCAGAAGAGATTTCATGGCGTCAAAAATCCAGGGCTCTTTGGTTGAAAGAAGGTGATTGTACGAAATTCTTTCACAAAGTGGCTAATTCACATCGGCGTAATAATGCTATCGAGTCATTGCAATCGGGTTCTCAGGTGCTATCTTCTTCTCCCGAATTAAAAAACCATGTAGTTCAGTACTATGAGACCCTTCTCACAGAATCAGCTCCTTGGAAGCCGAAGCTTGATGCCTTGCATTTTGAGGCAATTAACTCGCAGAGTGCGAGTGTTCTGGAGAGACCTTTTGTTGAAGAAGAAATTTACAAGGTCATATCTGGCATGGCAAAGGATAAAGCGCCAAGGCCGGATGGTTTTTCAATGGGTTTTTTCCAAACTTGTTGGGACATTGTGAAAGGTGACATTATGCACGTTTTCAGTAAATTTCATGCTTTTCAAAAGTTGAAAAATCACTTAATGCGACATTTATTGCTCTCATCCCCAAGAAACACGGGGCTTTGATTATTGAAGACTTTCGGCCTATAAGTCTGGTTAGTAGTGTATATAAGATTATCTCGAAAATTCTTGCAAACCGACTTAGCCCGGTGTTGGAACACATTATATCCAAGTCCCAAAATGCATTTATTCGAGGGAGACAAATCCTTGATTCAGTACTCATTGCAAATGAGTGCTTAGATTACAGAGTACGGGAGGGAGGTTGAGGTGTTTTGTGCAAGCTTGACATGGAGAAGGCATATGATCATGTGAATTGGGAATTTCTTTTATATGTGCTTGAGAGATGTGGTTTTGGGGATAAGTGGATTGCATGGATGCATCATTGTATTTCAACAGCACGGTTTTCAGTTTTGGTTAATGGCACACCTACTGATTTTTTTGATAGTTCGCAGGGATTGCGGCAGGGAGATCCCTTATCTCCTCTTCTTTTTGTTATAGTTATGGAGGCCTTAACTAGGATGGTGCAGCTGTAGTTGGGGGAGGTTTCTTATCGGGCTTTCAGGTGGGCAATGGTTCTGGTGGCCCTATTATCATTTCATACCTCCTATTTGCAGACGATACGTTAGTCTTTTGTGAAGCGAATAGAAGCCAGATCCAAACTCTACAAGCATTATTACTTTGCTTTGAAACTGTGTCAAGGTTAAATGTGAATCTGGGCAAGTCTGAGATGGTTCTTGTGGGTGCGGTCTCTAATATCCTCAGCTTAGCAAGTCTTCTGGATTGTAAGGTATCCTATTTCCCAATGAAATATCTGGGACTTCCGTTGGGAGCAAGCTTTAAGAATAGAGCTATATGGGATGGGGTAGTGGAGAAGATGGCTGGAAACGGATGTATTTATCAAAAGGGGGTCGCCTCACTCTTATCAAGAGTACTCTCACTAATCTCCCAACTTATTTTTTATCTTTGTTTCTTTTGCCTATAGGGGTGGCGAACAGAATAAATAAACTCTTTAGAGCGTTCTTATGGGGAGGTATGGCGGAGGAGAAGAAATTCCATTTAGTTAAATGGAAGACTGTATGTGCATCACTTGTAAATGGGGGTTTGGGTGTGTAACCTGAGAACTTTTAATAAAACATTATTGGAAAAGTGGTTTTGGAGATATCAATTGGAGGGGGATCTTTGTAGAAGGATATTATTGACGCTAGACATGGTGTCGCTTGGGGTGGTTGGTGCTTTAAGGAAATGAGAGGGGCGTATGGGGTGGGTTTATGGAAGTATATAAGGAAGGGATGGTCATGTTTTGCAAACCAAATTCGCTTAGTAGTTGGTGAGGGCATTCAAATTAGATTTTGGAAGGACGTGTGGTGTGGAGCAATATTTTGAATACCGTACCGGACGTCATACCAGTCAAGGCACTGGAACGAAATATTTCGGTACCGATACCGTTTCAGGATAACGTTTCGGGATAATCGATATATAAATAAATTATATATATAAATTATATTCCAAAATAATAGTCTATATATAAATACATATATATAAATTATAAATAGTCTAGTCTGAATTAGGGGTTAAAAAATAAGTTTGTAGTTTGAAAAAATCGGAAAAAAAAAAAAAAATAAAAAAAAAGGCCAAAATATCGGCCGGTACGGTCGGTATTTTAGCCGATACGGAACAGATATAGTACCTGTACCGGTCGAAAGGCCGAAACGAAAAATTTCAACCGTACCGGCCGGTACGGTACGAAATTTAAAACACTGGTGTGGAGACCACGCTTTGGAAAGGGTTTTTCCGGCCTTATATCGTATTGCAGAGAATAAGGAGGCTTCAATGGCGGACGTGCGTTTATTTTCTTATTGTGCACATCAATGGAATATTCTTTTTAACAGAGATTTACATGATTGGGAATTACCTATTGTCTCAGAATTTTTCAGCTTACTATATAACACGGAGATTCCTTTGGCACAGCGAGATAGTTTGAAGTGGAGGTCTAATAACCACAAGTTATGTACAGTTAAGGCGTTTTATAGCATCCTAACAACACAACTTGATATTACACCATTCCCTTGAAAGAATATTTGGAGGTCTCGGATGCCTTCTAAAGTAACTTTTTTTGTTTGGAGTGCTGCTCTTGGGAAGATATTGACCACAGACAATCTGAGGAAGAGAAGATGTGTAGTGTTGGATTGGTGCTACATGTGCAAGAAGAATGGAGAATCTGTGGACCATCTCTTATTGCATTGTGAGGTAACAAGGGTGCTGTGGGATGAGATCTTTTTAAGGGTAGATGTTGCTTGGGTTATGCCTATGAGGGTGGTGGATTTGTTAGGTTGTTGGTCAAAGATGCAAGGATGTCATCAAGTGGCAGCAGGGTGGAAGATAATTTCGTTGTGTATTATGTGGTGCATTTGGACGGAAAGGAATGCGCGATGCTTTGAAGATAAGGAACGCACTACGACCGAGCTGAAGAATTTTTTTCTCCACACTCTAATGTGTTGGTTTTCCACTATTGTATTACATGGGGATAATGTCCAGCATTTATTGTCTTTAATTTATCGTCCTCGAGAGCTCGTTTGTTTTCAGAGATGAGTTGATATTAAAGTTAAAAAGTTGAATAAAATATTGTTAGAATATATTTTTTAATATTATTGTTATTTTGGGATTTGAAAAAGTTGAATTGTTTATTTTATTTTGTGTGGGGATTTGGGAAAGTTGTAATGATGAGGTGAGATGAGATGAGATGTTTTTGAAAAACAAACAAGGCTCCTTCATGTGTACAAGGGTTATACCTATTTCATTTATATATATTATATCTATCTTTTACTGATAAAAAAAAAAGAAAATAATTGTTGGAGTTTGTTGGGAAGTGTTGGAGATTATGAAAATAAAAATAAAAAAGTATTTAAATAAATAAAAAATTGTATTAAAAATATATATTTAAAAAATAATAATATTTTATTACTATAGATAATGAGATGGATAATCCAACGTGGAGTTCAAGTTTTGAATAATTAGTCAAAAACCAAAAAGTCACATATTAGCTCAATTTTGACTTTGAGATAGCTAATCCAATGCTAGTGCTCTAAGAGCATTGGCATTGGACTAGTCAAATGTCAATGCATCTTCATACTTTGGCTAGGCATGAGTAAAATCCTCTATATTGGACTAGCCCAACTACTAAAGCTCAACATATTTTTTTTTTTTTATAAGTAAACTAAAGCTCAACATATGAGCTACAGTAAATCAAGCTCCTTATAGTCATATTTGGCTAGACACTATTCACTCACCAAAGTAATATTTTAATCATTTCCAATAACCATTATATTATCCAATTATTTTAAAGTCTATATTATCCATTTCAATTTTGATAAATAGTCCGTTATTTTCTATCTTATTCTATTTCAGTAATAAAAATTAAATTATTAATTAATATATAATTCTATTTTCTACCTTATTTTAAGTAAAAATTTTAAATTATTATTTAATATGTAAAGTGTATTTACAGAATATTACAAAATGTTGTGTAAAATATTATTAAAATATATAATATTATATTATTATTTTAAATTTAAGATAACTAGTCCAACGTGGACTTGATAAAAGGTCTTGCTATAGTCAAAAGTTGAAGAGTTTTGCTACACAACTTTCACCACACTCTACATTTTTTAAAATTTTTTAAATTTTTAATTTTTTTTTAATTTTTTTTTTAGTTTATTCTTTTTAAATTATTTTAAATTTTTTATTCATTATTCATATAATAAATATTTAATAAAAGAAAAAAATAATAATAATTAAAAATAACGTGGAGTGTGGAATATTAGGAGGTTTTGAAAACTTTTTAAAAATTGAAATTCTATCCAAAATTTGGACTAGTCCATTACCAATGCCAAGGTGAGTTTCTCGGAGACGAGATTCAAAGTTAATATTCCCTTCTGTCCTTTGGTTAGGAGTTTGCCAGAGCCCAAACAGAGCGTAACTTTGTTTGAATCGTTTTCTCCAACATGTTCTCAGCTACCAAACAGTCCGATTAAAAAATAGAGGAATAACTAAACAGAAAAGAAAAAATACTAATTTTTACAATCGCAGGATTTACCTTGAGGCAGTGGCAGAGAGAGAGAAAATCGATGGCAGAGGAAGGAGCTGTGACGCCAGTCGAGGGAGGGTTGACACCATCACCGACGGGGACGGAACAGGATGAAGAAGATGAGGAAGACGAGGAGAAGGAAGCCCTGGTAGTGGCCATGCGAAAAAGCGTAAAAGAGGTAGAAGGTGAGGGAGAGTAGTGAGGTGTGAGGGATTTGAATCTAACTAGCAAAGAGAGAGGAAGCATCGGGAAGAGCAGCGAATAGCGATGACACCCTCCCTCCTCTTACCTTCATACTGCTGCTCTTCCTTTTTCTTTTTTTTTTTCTTTTTTTCTTTTTATGTTTTATATCCCACCGCATCATTATATATTATTAATTTTTTTATAAAATATAATAAATTTTTTTAATTTAAAAATAATATTAAAAATAATATTCTAATAATATTTTATTCAACTTCTAATATTACAAATTAAAAAATTAAAAATTTGTATTAGACGTTGTAGTCAAAGGTTCCATTCAGTATACTAGCTATATAAATAAATTTTAAAGTCAAATGTAAAGTAATTATGAGTGATAGTTTGATTTAGAGCAACTTCAATAGATTAGTTAAAAGTTAAGTCCATCACATATTTAGTTATTAGACTCTAAAATATCATTATAATAGATTGGCTAAAATTTAATATTTAGAGTTTAGTTACAGTGAATACAAAAATCATTTCTAAATTTGTTAGTTATTGTAGATATATCAAATGTATATTTTATTATTTATTTTTCTTTCTTTCTTCTCTACCAACACCCATGCGCGCATATACTAACATCACACCAAAAAAGACAAAAAAATAATTAAAGAGATTTCCTCGAAAAATTTTATAATATAATATGAGCATTTGAAGGCTTGAAGCTCTAGTGGTACCCAAAACGATGACGAATTTAGAGAAATATGTCTGATTTGCATTGTTGGGATGCTGGTAGTTGACGATAAGGTAGACATTGAAGATGAAGAGGAGGCACACGACCATGGCAAAGATTACGAGAGCCAGATTAAAATTGCCTATCATTTGGAGCTCTTGAATCGAAGAGGTCAAGACCATGGAGTTTTTTCCTTTTTTTTCTTTTAGGGGCTTTGTAGATCTGGCTTTTTTGTTATTTAATTATTTTTTATTTTTTGGAATGACAGTTAGCATTAAATGATAATTAAAAAAATATAATTTTTTAATCCCCAATTTAATTAGAATTGGTAACAAATATTTGAAAATAAAATAAATTAATAATTAAAAAATTAAATATTCTTTAATTATTAGTTACTCATTACTGTATAATGAATAAATATATAATTTAATATAAGAATTTTATGTGAATAGTCAAAGTCAAATTCATCTTATATTATTTTATTGTTATATAATAAAAAAATAGTTATTTCAATGTGGGGCTTATGTGAATGGAATAGTCAAAAATTAAATTTCTCACATTCATCAAAAGTTTCATTTAGTTTTAGCTAGTCCATTGAGAATGTTCTTGGGCTTTAGACATATTAAGAATTAAATTGATCTAAATTGATTTTGAAGTTCTGGAATTCAATACATACCAATTTATTTAGAAATTTGAAACTTGAATTTTTTTTTTAAAAATTTCGGTCCCATTTCACATGTGTGATTCGGTTTTGAGCTTTTCCGTTTGGCTAGTTTATTTTTCTTACCCAAATCAAATGAACAAATTATATCAAAATGTGTAAAAATATCCTTATACCATTTTATATATCTAAATATATAATTTAATATATAAAGATAAATAATATCATATTAATGTTTAAACAAACTATTAATAGAAAATCCTAAAACTTTTAAGAAAAACAATTGACTTACAAATTAAATATATTTTGGTTTTGATAAATAAAACAATCATGAAGATTCATAGACAAACGAGAAAAAGTTTCATAAAGAAAAATAAAAATTTGTAAAGACGTCCAGCGAAGAGTGAATAATAAAAACAAGAGAGAAATGACACAATTTTAACATACTCTAAGAGCATTCTCATTGGATTAGCTAAAAGTTAAAAACTTAAATCTAATAAAAATTTAACTATTAGGTCATAAAATCCCTCACATTGAATTAGCTATATTCTAAATATTTGGAATATAGCTACAGTAAAGTTTAAACTAATTTCTAAATTTGGAACATACTATTCATTCATCAAATCTCTTTTATATTATTTCTTTCTCTCTCATTTTAATATCAATTATTTCTCTCTCCATTTTAAATGACAATTGAAAAAATATAATTAGAATACAATTACTAATTAATATATAATATTATGAATAGTAAAATATGATAAAATAAAATAAATTCATAATTAAAAAAATTGAAAAATTTTCAAAATTATTAATTACTCATTACTATATAATAAATAAATGGATAATCTAATTTGGAGATTTGATCTGAATAGTCAAAGTTAAATTCATCTTATATTATTTTATTATTATATAATAAAAAAATTGCTATTCTAATGTAGAAATTTATGTGAATGTAATAGTTAAATATTAAATTCATCTTATATCCATAAAAAAATATATTTTAATTTAACTAATCTAACGAGTGTTCTAAGTAGCTTGAGTGAAAATCGGTTGGCTGCCAGTGCAATTTAAAATATTAAACAGAACAAAAGATTTGATTGTTCGGCTCTAAAATGCCCATCCATGTTCCATATGTAGTTAACAGAGCGGTGATTCAGCCAAAAAAAAACATTCAGCCAAAAAGGTGAACAGACTGGTGATATTAATATATTTATTTAAGTAAGGGGGAGACAAATCCACCCCAGATTATGTCGGTGGAACAATAGGCGTTATAATTCATTGGATTCTTGTCCCACTTTACTAATTTGCTTGCTGCAAATAGTGAAAGCTGCCAATTTTAATCATTGTTTGTTAGCTGAAACTAACAAATAAATAAATTTAATCAGAGACAGCTGCGGCTTCAAGCATCGTAAATAGATTTATCACTCAACAATATTATTTTAAAGCAACCATCTTTCCTTTTCTTTTTTTTTTAAGTGAAAAATCTCTCAATTCATTGTCGGCTGCAACCGTGTTTCAGCGACCTGCAACCGTGTTTCAGCGACTTTTACAGCTGGATCTATACAGGATCTGATGGGACTCTGACCCCGAGATTCAGCCGGATTCAATGCCTGCCGTAACTACAAGCAATCAAGCATCAGTTCCCTGCCCTCCCCTGCCATTCCATTCCTCCTTATTAACCATCCCTCTTGCCTGCCCGTATATTATCACCGTCGTCTTAGGGGCTATTTATTTATTTCATATATTATGATAATAAAAAGATAAGCAATAAATAATTTCTTTATACAAACTTTCTTTTAAAGAAAAAGAAAAAATACAACAACTCCTGGCCAGCCCCCAACAACATAGTTAAAAAAGAAAAGTAAATTATGTATTTTCTCCGTCTTTCCTTTTTTTCCCCTTTACCGGATATGCTCTTCTATTTTCCCTTTTTTTTCTCTTTTTATTTTTCTCGATTCAAAAATAAAAGAAAACAAAATTTCAATTTACAGGCTTTCCGTGATTGTATCCGTAATACGAAAGGTACCACCTAACGAACTTCTTCAACCCCGTTTGCAAATCGGTTGTCGGCTTGTACCCGATCTCACTTCGAGCCGAGCTTATGTTCGCGTGCGTGTACGGTACGTCACCGTTACCGGGCATGTCCACTACGTTCCTCTTCGCCTTCCTCTTCAAATGCCTCTCCAGGATGCTCACTAGTGTCGGCACCGTCACCGGCGATGTGTTTCCCAGATTGTAAATCCGGTAAGGAGCAGTCCCCCGCTTCTTCCCGCCCGACCCGGTGCTCTTCCCGGCCGTGTCCAACGATCCCAAACAACCCTTCACGATATCGTCAATGTAAGTGAAGTCTCGGGCCAAGTCCACCCTGTTCTTGCCACGGTATATAGTAATCGGTTTTCCCTGAAGAATATTCCGCGTAAACGAGAAGTAAGCCATATCGGGTCTCCCCCATGGTCCGTACACCGTGAAAAACCTCAATCCGGTGATGGAGAGGCCGTAAATGTGGTTGTAAGTATGGGTGATTTCCTCGCCCGCTTTCTTCGTGGCAGCGTAGAGACTCGCTGGTCGGTCTGTCCGATCCGACTCCGAGAACGGCACCTTCTCGTTGAGTCCGTACACGGAGCTCGAGGAGGCCCAGACGATCGCTGGCTGGGGATTCGCGGACTTGCACGCCTCGAGAAGCGTAACGAGCCCCGCGATGTTGCTGTGGACGTAGGATTGAGGGTTTTCCATGGCGTACCTTACACCGGCCTGAGCCGCTAAATGCATCACGTGCGTGAAAGCCACCACGTCCAAGAGCTTGTCCAGGAGTCTGGCGTCGTTCACGTCACCGTCGATTACGAAGATACCGTGGGTGTTGAGGAGGGAATTGCGGGCCTTCTTTAACGAGGGGTCGTAGTAGTTGTTGAAGTTATCGAGTCCAACGACGCCGTCTCCGCGTCTCTTTAAGGCGAGGGAGACGTGGGAACCGACGAAACCAGCGGCGCCGGTAACGAGGACGGACATGCCGCCAGATCGATGGATCTGGGCGGAATTACGGACCTGCTTCTCCCACTGGATACCGCCCCAGGAGGCGGACAAGTATCGACTACCAGAATCGACGAAACTCTGGAAACTCAAATAGGAGGCGGTGAGGGCAATCAAGAAGAGGGCCCACAAGAACATAGTGCTGGTGGAGGCGAAACACCGGTGGAACTGACGGTTCATGGTGTGGGCGCGCTCGATCTTGAACTTTCCCGGCGTTGAGGGGAACAGTTCGTCCTCCAGGGAAGGCATTTTGATCGTATGAAGGAAGTCTTATGTATTTTCTACTAAAAGAATATTAGAAGTTGTTTTATTTTAAAAGAAAAAGAAAATACAAGATTCGGATTGTAGAGAAAGGAAGGTAGAGATGCAGAGAGAGAAGTAGGGGAGGGAAGGAGTGAGAATTTGCTGAGACTTTCCTGCATCTGCCATTTGAGGGGAGGTGAGAGGTGTTTATATATATGGGAACCCCTGCAGAGAAACGACAAAGTATACGCGTGAGTGAACGCGTTAAAGGACGGCCAGATAGATTGGAACTAGAAAGAGAGAGAGGAGGCTACGTGGGAAGTTCAGGGGTGTTATGGTACTTCTGAACTTCTAGGACGAGACAGCAAACAGTGTATGAATATATATGTAAAGGATATTTTATATTTTCTAAATTTATCGATTATATAAATTAACTGACTGTTTTTTTTATTTTTTATTTTTAATCAATCTTGTGCATAATATAGAAGAATATAAAGTACTAATACAGTCATGAAAAAAAATATTAGAATGTTTACCTTGTGAAATTTCAGAACACATTCAGGTAAATTGACTGACTGTTGAACAAATAAGAGTTAATACAATGGGAAAAAATATGATTTATTATCTTAGAAATTGACCAGGAAATGTACGCGCTTCCATTCGATCGATAAACTCCTGTTCTTTAATTTTTTAGGCTTGAGAAATGTTTAGATCTCGGTTAAAGTTAATCTTAACTCATTTTATATTATCTTAGTTAATTATTATAATTTTTTAAAATTTTTACATAAAATATAATAAATTATTTTACATATTCAAATTTTAAAATAATAACAATATTAAAATATAATTTTTTAAAAATATTTTATTTCACTTTTAACTTTCATTTTAATTCATCTCAACTCACTATCTAAATCTCGTCTTAGGCCTCGTTTGTTTTTACAATTCATCTTAACTCATCTTATCTCATCTCATCTAATTATTATAATTTTTTCAAATTTTCACACAAAATACAATAAATAATAACTTTTTTAAATCTCAAAATAAAAATAATATTAAAAAAAATATATTATAATAATATTTTATTCAACTTTTAATTTTAATCTCAATTCATTTAATTTCATCTCATCTCTAAAAACAAATGAGACTTAATATTCACATCACATTAATATAATTTAATTAAAAGAATAAATTTTAAATTTTATAAATTAAATCATATCACTTGAATTATATAACATAAAAGTTTTTAAATAATACTATTTATTTAATTATGCTAATGATCTAATAAAAATAATATAAAAAGTACGTGGATTTGGAGCGAGTATGTGTTTTGGTTTAATCGAGAAGGTGGTGCAATAGCGTTTGTGCGGATATATGTTACTGACAAGAACATGGGCGCCATGCCATTGGTTGTTTGGGCAAGAAAGGATTGAGTAGTATTACTTCCCACCGGAAGAACCGGTCGTGACTGGTGAGAAGTTGGACAAGTTGACCACACAGGCTAAATATGGGAAATACCGGGATAGCCTGCGTATTCGATTGAATCGGTCATAGGTCCTTTGAGCAATATCAATTTTGGGGGAATCCAACCTGGGCCAATGCTCCTTCCTTAATCCTTCCTCAATAAATGAATATATATAAAGAAAAGTTTTATTATAAATTTATATTTTAACACATCAACACAGTTTCACGATTAAAAAAGATTAGTATTTTAATTGTCTTATAATTATAATTAATCTTACTATGTGTCAATAAGTGATGAATTGACATCTCAAGTTTACAAACAAGCAAACTCATATGTCATCTTTTCTTCATTTATCAATTTTGGATTTTTTAATAACCTCTCTTTAGTTCCATCAAAGAGTTTCTATCTTAACTAGTCGTGTGAATCAGACAATTTAAATTACTCTATTTCTCTTTCTCTTATTCACCAAATAAAAGTAAAAGAAGAAAAAACTTTGTGCAATATCTCTATGCCATTTCAAGACACATTACATCAACCTCTATAATTTTCCAATACGGTATGCAAATATTCTTTGTTTTCGGTAATTCAATTTTTGAAGTGTTCTTAAAAGTTATTCTCTTCCCACTATTTATAATTCCAAATTTTTTGTAATGGTTACATTTTCTAATGGTCATATTTAGTAACAAGAATATTCTTCTTACAAAATTTAATCTAATTAGCCTAATATTGGTTTGTGAGTCATTAATCCGCACTATAAACCAAACTATGATAATGACGTTTTCTTATAAGAGTAGCATACACTACACTCTAATTTCACTTTTATCTTATTATGAAAAATGTGACACGTTTATCACCATTAGATAATAAAACATCATCTACTAAAAGATCATCTGATAGTAATAAATGTGTTAGATCTTACATAATGAGATGAAATAAAATAGTAATTTAGAGTATAAAATTTACATTTTCATAAAATAATGTCGAACGTAAAATAAATAAATAAATCTTAATTTGAATTTACTACTGGGAGCATACATACATGGTAGCAAAACATTTCATACAGCCTGAGGTGAATCTGATAATGGACGCTTTAGGTGGTATTTGGATAGTAAGTTGAGATGAGATAAAAGTTAAAAGTTGAATAAAATATTGTTTGAATATTATTTTTAAATATTATTATTGTTTTCAAATTTGAAAAAATTGAATTGTTTATTATATTTTGTGTGAAATTTTTAAAAATTTATAATAATTAAATTAGATGAATTGAGATAGTTTAAATGTTTTCTTTGCTTAATGAGATTTTTTACTGCTTAAATGCTTCGCTTAATTGTCGCGACATTATTGATTGTTGCAGCTATGATTATGTTTTTAATTTTAAATTTAAGGATTTCTTTTTACTTTGTTTTTGTTTTTCTGAAGTAATCGTTGTCTCTCGAAGTTATTGCCAGTTGTACATATGCGGTGGTGGACGACGGACGTGTTTCGGGTTGGGACTGGCTGGCGTATCATCTCCTTTTTCTCTCTGTAGTTAGGGGTATAAACTATAAAAGAGTAGTTCTGACGAAAAGTGGGCAAAGTCTACCCGTGCTTTTCATCGAACAATCAGCAATGAGCATCGAACTTCTAAACTGCCTGGTTTAAATAAAATAAATTATTTATACTTTATTTAATAATTTTATCTACAAATTTTAATAAATAAAATAAATTTTTATTAATATTTTTATAAAATTTATTATAATGATTCAATAGCATATTTAGTATTAGGAATATAGTTTTCTCTAATCTATTTAAATGTTATAAATATTATCATTATAAATATAGAAGTAAATGTTAGATACTAAAAAGAGGTTTGGATTCAGAAATGAGTTGAGATGATTTGTGAATAGTAGAATAAAAGTTGAATTATTTATTATATTTGGTGTAGAAATTTGAAAAAATTATTTTGAGAATTTTGATTTTATACAAGTTTATTCTAGTCAAGCCGAGTTTTACTCGAATTGTATTATTTAATGATCAATCGTAATTGTATGGTCACGAACAACTTATTTGATAAACGAATCAAGCCGAACTCGAGTTTGACAGAGCAGATCTTGAGTGGCTTGTCGAATATTATTGTTTATTTGTAGCCCTATACACAATTGTCCCTCTGCTTATATGTACTCACTTGCTAATTTTCAAGACTTTATTTATTAGATTGTTTGTGATCACCATCTACAAAATATGTATGTGTATATATATACATCTACCTTTATTATAAAAAATGGCTACCTTTCATAAATAGTGATTTGTATTTGATAAATATATTACATTTTTATCGTTGAGGTTTGTGATGAGTTGGATTGTATTTTAGCGGAAAATGTTGGTATCTCTATAACTGTTATGTGTGTGTTTTGTTTTGCCTCTTATGATATCCCTATGACTAATGTTGGTAGCAAACTTGAAATTGCATGATTATCTTTGTCAAATGTGAAAAAACATGTGGTTTTTGCATAAAATATCCTTAGTTGTGCAGCGAGAGATATGCCTTTTAGACATTTTTAGCTAATTTTGCTTGTCCTACATTTGAGGACCTTGTTGCCTTATTTCTTGAACTTTTACACTAATTTTTTACTGTTCCTTTCAAAATCGTCTATTCTACTATTATATTTATGACGCTTCTCTTTGTATTATTCTTCTTCTTTTTATCGTTCTATAAAATTATCAACTTTCTCAATTATGAAACATTTCCTCTCCACAAGATCCCAAATTGTTCAAAATAAAGTCATGCATGTGTGAGTTTCTTAGTCCATATGGACAATGACAACACCACCTTTGCAACCTGAATACCACAAAGTCTAGCTGCATCTCTTGCTTCTCAAGTTTTGAAACTCGCGACAGTATAGGAAAAGCGAATAGTGATACAAAAAAAATCATTAAAATAGCTATCATAAAGTTGTTGTGGTTGGGTTGATGTGTGTGTTTGACATGTGCTCACCTTGGGGCAAGCATTGTTGCTTTTTAAGGTGCTCATCCCAAGTTGCGAGAATTATACTCTCACCCAAAACGAGCACTCTTTGCTCATTTCGAGTGCTAGCATTTATGCTTGCATTGGGCATGAATTTCTTTTCTCCTGAGGGTAAGCACTCTCCCTTTCCTCTCTACTCACTTGGTGCTTGCCTTTAGGGTCTATCTCTTAATTTCCCCTTTGAATAAATGATTCACCCATACGTGATGGTCCATTTGCGTGAGCATTGTTGCTCTTTGCTCGCTCGATACGAAATGTTGTTTCTCGACTTAGGGTGAACACTCTTTGCTTGCTTTGGATGCCAATACTTATACTCGTCTTGAGTGTGATTTTTTCTCTCATGTGGGTGGCACTATTTGCTTGTCCAACACGCGAGATGTTGTTATTCACCTCAATACAAGCCCTTTATGTACAATAATTCATAAAAATAATTTTTTGATTTATTTTTAAGTTTAAAAATAGTATGATTATACCTACATAATATTATTTGAGAAAATAGCCATTATCTTGATCTTATTTTGTGCAAAAATTCATAAAAATAAATAATAGTTGTTGGACTAATATTGTTGTCATTTTACGAAATGTAATTTTTATTTTTAGGTTTCAATCTATTCATTAATTTATTACTGGTCTTTAATTTATAATACCTACTGTTTTATTTTATGTGTTAACACATTTTTAGATTGATCTATATATATATATATGTCTTTGTGTATTAAAACTTTGAGTAATGTTATATGGATTTATAATTTTATATATAAGACTCAATTTTATCATTTTTTTTTTGAAATTTAAATTTCAGAATTTTCAGCATGTCATTAGCTGACATGTGAAGAATTAGATTTTTTATAAATTTTTCTTAAATATAATTAATATTTCTCATTTGTAACATTGTGTTTAATTGGTAAAACACAAAACAGTACATTATCGGTTTGTTGAATACAGATATTTTCGGGAAGGTTTTGTGCTCTTTCAACAACAGATCAAGTCAAGTAAATAATTGCATCGATCTAGGATGGCAAAAGAAAGAAGGGTAGTTTGTATGAGAAATATATTTGCAGACGGTAAGTTTCGTGTATTTTTTTTTAGAAAAAGGTGGATAAGCATGATATTTATATAAAAAAATTATTTTTTTAATAATATAAATGATTATTTTTTTAATAATATAAATGATTATTTTTTAAAAAAGAAAGTACGTGAGACTTAGTACTCTAAAATTATATATTGCATTAGTATATGTTGAGTCTTATATTTTTAGACAAAATTCTTGTAAGAATTAATCTCTGGAATTTATATACAATTACGGGATTCTATTAGCTCACTAAAAACACGGCTAACAACGGCAACGCATAAATTTGGAACTATTGCATGCTCCAATGATATTTCATTTTCTGTATGTTTATATATATACTAGCAGTAGGATAACGTCCGAGGGACGTTTGCCAATTTTTTTTTTTTTTTTAATCTCTAGTGATTGAAGAAGTGTTTTTTTTAATGATATTGTGAATTTCTTATTTTTTTTTAAAATATTTATGATGACTAAAAAAATATATGAAAAATATTAATGTTTTTTGTGGGGGAGGAATAACTTTTGTCTTGTAGAAGAAGGAGCAATCCTGTATGGCGTAAGATTTTCTAATTGATAAAAAAAAGCACGTTTGCCACATCTGTCAAATTGAAGAAAAAAATAAAGTGTAATTTCAAATATTAAAATGGTCTAATGTATAAGAATAAAATTATTATTTATTTATGTTCATCATTTATTATGAAATTTAAATTATATTAAAAATTCAAATTAAATAGATAGTTTTTTTCTCTTAAAAATGTACAGTAAAATTAATATTTTTTCCACTTTTTATTTCTTTCTCTCTCTCATTCCTAACGCACGATTACAGTATTACGTCGCACATTGACATTCACACGGATTTAAAAAAAAAAAAAAAACTGTTTATTACTGTTCATCATACTGTCGATGAATAGTTAAAAAAAAAAAAAAAAAAAAAAAAAACGGCTGATTTAGATTTACTGTAATGAATAGTAATAATTATACGCTCTTTTAAGTATAAGTAGATATATATATATTCATAGTCGAAGATAATTTAAAGAGATTACCAATCCATCTCTCGTTTTAAAAGAAATTTAAGAAAAATAAAACGAATTACCCATAAAGATAAAAAAAGGCAGAACGCCGTCGGTTGGCTTGTGTGCTATACGTGGTACATTATCATTGGTCACCGGACGAACCGGAGAGAAATGCCGAGCTCAACCCTTTTATTTCTAATGGACCAAAGCCCAGCATCGGTTCTCGCTCTCGTTCTCTTTCCGATCGGACAACTCATGGCGGAGGTAATCTCTCTCTCTCTCTGAGAAATCGCCAGAAGTGAAAAAAAAATTCCTTTCTTGTTAATTACAGGTTCAATCCATTTCGTATTGATCTATTACTTATTACTGTTTTTTTAATTATTTTTTTACAAGGATTTGTACTGTTAATTTAATTACGAACTGGGCCTGGTTGGTTTAGATGAAAGTTTTCGTAATAAAATTGCTAGGCCATTTATGTCATAAGTATACCATATTCACATTCAATGTTAATCACTGGGTGCCATGTGCTTTTTCTTTTTTGTCAAAGATTAAATCGTTTCTGAGGTCACCCATTAAAAACATTCCGAGATTAGACTGATTTGGTGGAAGTTTTTGTTCTTTTGAGTTTGATATTGCAGATAGGTTTCTGGGGAATATTTGTGATCGTTTATAGACATAGACTCTGTACAACAGAACTAAGATTAATGCACACGATGCAACTCACATTTTTTTTTTTGGTTAGGTAATCAAGAAGTTTTATTCATAAAAGTAAGCAAAGCCTGCGCACCTCCGGAATTAGTCGGAACACTGTTTCTGGACATCCAGTGCCAATAAAAAAAAAGTAGGCAAAGCTCAAGTACACATGGAGTATATATGAGAAGTACCTAACTAGAGTTTACAACCAAAAGTAGAAAATCATGGACATCTAGCCTGTTACAAACAATGCCCCCCCGCCCATAAGAGCAATGTAAGATGCAACTTGCATTTTTTTTTGTTTGATGGGAGATGCAACTTGCATTTAAAAAAGAAGAAGAAGAAGATGTTGACGAATATAACATGTTTTCGACATTCTTTATTTTCATAGACCCAAGGATTCAACCGGTTTTCTTAAAATGTTCTATCTGAAATTGTTAATGGATTGCCTCAAAGAAAAGGGAGTGCTTGTCCATGGTGGTTGTATTAGAATGCCTGTAACATCTCGTCCCCCTAGAGTTAAGAATAACGTCATTTTTAGAAATATAAGGGAACCAGGGTGCTACTAACATTGCCTATAGTTTGTTTTATTGGCACCGTGTGTCCAAGAACTTAGTCCCGACTAATCTCAGTGGTCCATAGGCCCTTGACAAGGAGTTTCCTACAAGTGCATCTCGGTTAGTTCAAGGGGAAGTATCTCTAGTCCGATGGCCCTAGAAATTGTTTGCACCCAAGAAGATTCGAATCTTAGACCTGGAGGGAGCATGCCACCAAGACCAAGGCCTTTACCACTTGAGCCAACTCCCAGGGGTTAGTATTTTTTTTTAATGAAGCACTAGGTATAAAAGATTCCATATAATAAATAGAGTCATTCTTGATAAAAATACTGAAAATATAAAAGAGCGTATGCAGAAGAACTTATTAAAATTTCTCAAAATTTTTTACTATAAAAATCATAATTTAAAAGCTTTATACATGACCTAGGCATCTGTTTCGTCATTCTGAGTCAAGTCCCGTCCTGTAGCTCTATCCTCATAAAGACCATCACCTGTGGTGGTTAAAACATAAAAATATACAAAAAAATGAGTCGAATACTCAATAAGGTTTTCTTGAAAGACGTGCATACTTAATACTTACACTTATACTAACATAAACATGTAACATGTACTATCCATAACTCATTAAACTTGTATTTCTTTCTTAAATGGCCAACACACCTTAACCCCCTTGTGCAAGGTTGTGCACCTGTTCCACTGCCTGTGGCCACAAGGGGAATGTCTTAACTTATCATAACATACTATGGTGGATTACGCTTAGGTCTGTGGCTTGCACATCCACCCATAATTGCATTGGTACCATGCATCTCTTATGTCCATTCTTAAAGCTTATTTCATAACTTGTCTTTTATCTTTCTTACCATGATGTATCTAGAATACATAATGACATAGCTTATCGTAATCATAAATGAAAACATATCATGATGCATGTCACACATATTAACATGACATTAAAAAATCACTTTCATCATAACTTGATACGTAAAAAGGGGCTTCCAATAAAGGGAATACATACGTAATACTTTTATAAAAGACATGTCGTTTACTGTACATACGTTTAAGGATAAGATCATGCTATATACCTCGTATTGTTAATCCAGTATTTATGGGGCGAAGCCGATTACCTATAAATAGGCACACAACTTATGCCAATTTCTAATTAAATAGGTACTTTGTAATTAAAACTCGAAACACTTAAATAACCTATATTTCTTTAAAACCTAAAATCCTCATAATTTCACTGTCCCAATGGTCCGTCCTATCTTCATTAAACCCTAAATACCTTAAATAACCCATGTTTCCCATAATTTTATTATGGGAATTCATCATAAATAATGAACCATATGTTCAACACTAATTGGGCAGGGCTATTTTCTCTTACACGGAGCAGCGGTGTGGTGGTGGAGGGTGGCTGGTGTGGAGCAATGGTTGGTGGTCCAAGGGGGTTGAGCCAATGGTGCAGGTGGGCTTCACGTTTGAATGGTGCGTGGTCGAGGCTTATGCATTGGTGTAGTGTTCATAGTGGAATATGGGTGGCGCAACCGATGTGCAGTACATGGTGGTTCAAGGGGTGCTCAACTAGGTGGTAGATGCTCGGCATGGTGGTGTTCGGTGCAGATTCACGTGGCTTGGAGGTGCTTTGTTTCAAAATTATAAAGCATGGGCATTTCTGTTGGCTGTTTACGGTGGCATCGGCTTGGATCTCTTGCTGGGCAATGTGGACTGGTCCGAAGCCAAGGAGGCGGTGCAGCAATGGAGGAGCGAGGGTGGTGCAGTGATTAATCACGCTGGGACGCGGGCTTCTTTGGTCGTGAAACAACGAGGCTCATCCATGGTTGCTTCCATTGCGCTTGATTTGCGGTGTTGGGTGGTTGCTTCCGGCAGTGGGTGGCTTGTGGTGGTCTGGGTGTGAGGGAGGTGCTGCTGTGTGGTGGTGGTGTATGGTGGTTGGTGCAAAAGGTGTGTAGTGGACTAGTGGTTGGTCGAAACACGTTGGGAGTGGCTGTTTTGTGCAGTGGCAACCTAGTGGAGTGTTGCGGCTTGCGTGGTACAGGTACGGTGGAGGCTTGCTGTGAGGATGGTGGACAGCGGTGGTTGACGACAGGAAGGGGCTGGTTTTTCACTGGTGGTTGGACGAGTGGTTTGGAAGAGAAAACCGTGAAGCTACGGCGTGAAGGAGAGGACATGGGATTTGGACGGCGGCTAGCATGGGAGAAGTGCTACGTGATGGTGTAACGGAGGCTAAGGGTCTCCCGTACGTGGAGAAGCTTGGGTCATAGATTGAGGCTATGGTGCAACAACCCTAGTTTTGTAAGGAGGAAGAAGACTACTGCATGGGGCTAACGGGTTATATATATACGCGGGTTGGGTCTTGGGTCTCATGGGTTGGGTCCATTTTATGGGTTTGAATCCAATTATTATAAAAGCCATTAATCCACTATAATAAAATTTGAGACCGTGGCCTATTCAAAATTATCTAATAAATCTCAATTGGCTTTTAAAAAATATTTGCCCATTAATACCATCCAAAATCATTAACTAAACCTTAACAGGCCTTGAAATCAACTTTTGAGCCTATGGGCCTAACTACAATTCCTAGTCAACCTCAATAAATAATAGCTCGTGGGCGTATCCAATATGGCTCATTAAATATAATTCAGGTCGAATAAAATTATCCTCATTCAGTCCCTAATAACATTGGATGGGGTTGTTACAATGCCATATGGGTTAAAGGTGCTAGTGTTTATATCTGTATGCTATGCTTATGTATGGGTTTTAAATCTGATTTGAATGATTTTTTTTTTCACTACAATGATTAGCTTGAGACATGTTAATTATGGTTGTTACTTGTTAAATTCTAGCTTATCCAATGTTTCTGTCATTAACTAATTTAACTCCCAGGTTGAGCTGAAAACAGCCCATGCTGATTTTCGATTCCCTACAACAAATCAAACCAGACTGTTTCACACGCTACGTTGAGTTTCACAGGTACATTTTACTTACTTGCAATTGATTTTAACTGGAAACTTATTAGCTGAGTTCTTTTTTTCCCCTTCTTTTTTAAAAGCCAACATCAATTGCAGGTGCTTGGCAGCAAAACTGAGTCTGGTGAATGTGAGAAGTTTGCAAAGTATTATCGTTCCATCTGCCACGGTGAATGGGTGAGTACTTCTAGCTTATTGTATTGTCACAATTGACTGAACATATAATTATTTGTCCACTTATCTAATAACGCAATTTATGTACAAATGATTAATAAAGACATTAGGCTTTTGAAGTCATTACGCGTGTTATAAAGCATAATCACACCCTTTTGAATTTTTTTGGTCTGGTTTATTAGCTTTGCTGGTTAAATATGGACCAGTTTGTTCAGGTTCAGTTATTAGTCGGTGTTATAAGTTTGGTGGTTGTCTAAAGATATTGTGCAAGAGTGGTGGGGGCTGCAAGGCACTTCCCAAGTCCCTGGATTCAATGATTTTAACTTTTTGAACTTGATGACTATTTATGGACTAGAATGCAAAGAATATGGAGACATAGAAATGGAGGTACTCTTTTTCTATTATAATTATTTTCATATTCATTCATATACTCCTTTGTTCCCTAGATCGGATTCCTCAGCACTGTGTTCACCAAAATTACCATTGAAAGCTTTTTATATTTACGAATTCAGCAGCTTGGACAAAAGCTGTCTATTACAATAGAGTTATCATGCCATTTGGTTGGGTCCTCGCCATTATGCATGTGCTGTCTTCTCACTTCACGGCTCTTACCCTATATATTTCCCCTAGTGCTTGAATTTGTAGCCAATACATAACAGACAATTGAACAAGTTCTGCCATTTTATCTAACTATTTTTGCTTTTATCTTAAATTAATGCAGGTTGACAGGTGGAAATTTGGAATGAGCAGAGGGAGTACGGGTCTTTTCCAGGTCCTCTATAGATGGTCCTTCTGCAACTTAGATTGCTCTGTTCATATTCTTTAAGCTGGTGACAATGTCTTTCATCTAATCCCAGTGGAATAAAAAGGTACAAATTGAGTTTCCTTTGGTGTCTATTGAACAGTTAATCCCTTAATTGCATGTGGACAAGGTGATCCAGAACTTGAAACGTTTGGCGTTTATCATTCTTCTAATATATTAAATTTTTTCGAGCAGATAGTGTTAAATCTCCACAAATATAACACTCTTCGGCTTGGTTGGTTCTTTCACGATTCAGAACTGAACCAACCTGGGCTAATTCTTAAACATTCATACCTAATTTATTTAATGACCCTAGTAAATTGATATGATGATATTTTGAAATCTGACAAAATCAAGGTTGGATGAGATTCTTTTGGTTCTTGGGTTATGCTTTATTTTGAGGAGATTGAGACGACTTTTAGTGGAAATGGAGGAACTGGAAAGAAGCAAGAACAGCTGCTGAGCTACGTAAGAGCTTGGGCGGGCATGATTATGATATTATCTGTTGAAGTTCCAAGGGTTTTGTTTTTGTTTTTGGATGGCTAAGTTATTCGTTGCCGGAAGGAGAAATACAAGAACGGCCCCTAGAAGTACGATAGTCGAAGGTGCAAAAACAGTTAAAAAAGAAAAAGAAAAAACGAAACTAAAGGGTGAAGGGCTGGAAGTTCCTCGCATTCTGAATGCGCCATAAATGGGAGTTGTAGGTAGGGCTGAACAATTTAACCCTGCAACCGGTCTGACCCGAACGCATTTTACCGACCCGAAATGTGAAACGGGTAAATAATTCCGCTTCCCTTTTTTTTCCTATAAAATGATTCGGTATCGGCTAATTATTTATTAGAGCCGTAACTTCGTAACACTTTCCAGAAAGAAATAGTCAAAAAGTTAATTTTTATACTGCCATTTGCCTGAAATTGAATCTCTGACATACAACCTCTGAAATTGAAGCTCTGATGGTGAACCCCGCACGTCCAAAAAGCCAACTGGCCCAAAAACAAGATTTTATAATGGGTAATGCTACAATTATCGTTCTACCTTCCCGTTTATAATTTCGCTTGATGTGGTATGCATTTTTTTTCCCTCACTTACCGTTTCGTCTTCCCCTTCTAGAGAACATTTCGTTTTTCCTTCCCCCTCTACAGTCCCTTTCGTCTTTTCCCTCTAACCCATTTTCCTTTTTTTTTCCTACCCATTTTGTGTTCCCCTTACTTTTTTTTGCACCAACATTTGACGTCTTTTCTTGAGAAGAGCTTTGGGAGTCCTTTTGCTTCAATTGCTTCTTTTGAATCATTAGCAGCAACTTTATGCACCTTGGTTTTCTTGCTTCTTGAGTGCGGCTTCTGTTTTTCATGAACTTCAGTGTTATGATTATCATTTTTAACAGGAGAAATTGAAATATTTGATCCCAGCTTCACATCCTTACTCCCATCTCGCACTAACTGTTCACTAGAAGTCATCATGTTGACATCTTTAGAGGTTGAAATATTCAAATTTGCAGCTGTTTTTTTCCTGTGAGCAGCCAATGCTTTTGCTCGGTTCCTGTGTTCACTAAATGGTTGGAAGCCCAAGGACTTCCCGTCACCCTCTTTGCCACGAACACCAGTGTTTTCATATCTATTTGTTAAACTTGCATCTTGAGAAAAAAACCTCTTAGCCAAGCTTCCATAACTACATAAACTCCTTCTGAAATATCTGTTTAGAGACCCATAAATAATACTGTTTAGAGGTGCCGTGCAATTCAAGAACCCACGTCTTAAGTGGAAAGTATTCTGAGAACCATCAAGAGAGCTTTGGAAAAGATGAAATCTATCCCAACCTTGACATGGTTAGTTGAGATCGTGCAAGATATTATGTCTGTCAAAAAATGGGAAATGGGTTGGAGGTGGAAGACGAAATGGACTCTGGAGGGGGAAGATCACGAAAGGGTAACTGAGGGAAAAAAAAAATGCATGACACGTGGTATGTCCATGTCAAGCAGGAAGAAAAAAGGGGAAGGGGGAACGGTGGGTCTAGCATTTTCCTTTTATAATTTATTGTAAAATGAAATACGTGCTCTCTTGTACATTATTGATTATATCTGTCTATCGGTATGTATGTCCCTAAGGATTCGTTTGTTTTTATAGATAAAATAAAATGTGTTATTTTAATTGAAATTAAAATTTAAAAGTTGAATAAAATATTGTTAGAATATATTTTTTAATATTATTTTTATTTTAAAATTTGAAAAAAATTAAACAATTTATTTTATTTTGTATGAGAATTTGAGAAAGTTGTAATGATTACGAGATGAGAGTAGATGAGTTGAAAGGAGCTATGAAAACAAATGAGACCTTAGTATGTCTTCCGTCTCCGTCTCCGTCTCCGTCTCCGTCTCCGTCTCCGTCTCCTTCTTCTTTTTCTTATTATTATTACTTTTTTTAATCTGATAACTAACTTTTAAATGATTTCTTAATCTCTGTCTTTATTTTGTTTCCTTCAAATTTTTTTGTATAGAATGTTAATCAATTTTTTAAAGATTATTACCACATAAATATAAAAATTTATTAAATATTATTTATTAAAATGAAAAAAAAAACACAGGTCGGGTCGGAATACCCGTTTTCCGTCTTGCATTTTCAGGTCGGGTAATTGGGCAATTGGCCAAACGGAACAACCACTAGTTAGGTCGGGTCGGAAATGTGCCTTTTCAAGTCGGGTTGGGTCGGCTGAACAGTCCTAGAACTTGTAGGATGTAACATACTAGGGGTTCCCCTTGAATTTAGAGACCATCTGAGATGATGAATGCTATGCTCCCCATCTCAGGTATGGAAAGTTACCATTTATAAACAGACGGTGTTCTGAATATTTTGAAAAAAGATTCAATTCATATATCGATCTTTCTCTTAATTTAAGTTCTAGACTTAATTCATGGCTTTATATAAACATTTAAAATGTATCGTAATGTTATGTCCAAGCCAAGAGAAAAATACAACTGCTGTAATACCCCCAAACAAAGTCAATCTCTATCTCTTCAATATACCTATGTACGTAGACAAGTGATAAACACCCATACTTTTTACAACACATCAGACAATTATATGTTTTAAAATAAAGGGTATTTTTGTAAAATATTTTATAAATGTAATATCACTTTACAAAAATACTTTTATTTTAGAATATGTATTATAAAATATATTGTAAACTGTGTCGTGTGGGCATTATTACTCATGTACCAATGAATGTCATGGATATGGCAGCAACTACTTACCACCAATTACTAATACGGTTGAACATTATATACAGCCAAAAGCAAGTAACCTATCTAAGAGGAGGTGTCAGTTTGGATAATGAGTTGAGATAAAAGTTAAAAGTTGAATAAAATATTATTAGAATATTATTTTTAATATTATTATTGTTTTGAGAATTAAAAAGTTGAATTGTTTATTATATTTTATATAAAAATTTTAAAAAATTATAATGATAAGATGTGATGAATTGAAACATTTTTTCTATCCAAACAAACCTTAATTAGCTATGAATTTAAGCCCAAAGTAGACACGTTTTTCACCAAAAGTTACCATGATTTACCACGCCAAATTTCACTCCTTTTTCCTTTTTACCTTCTCTCGAGTAGGCAAAACTTTCGCTCATAAAAAGTTAATTATTAGTAATTACGAATACTTTGAATAAACTATTTTATAATTTCCCGAATTTTTAATAAAATATTGCTATTTTTAAATTCAAACACATTAAGTTCAAACAAGTTTGAGATAAATTATAAAAAATATATATTGAGAACTTCTGTAAAAATTGTAAAATAGTTATGTCTATGTTATTTACACACACATATATATTACATCTTGAAATCACGAGATTTTATAAAATTTTCGAGATTATAAGCTACATGCAATTGAATTATATATTAAAATCATTAAATTATCTTAACTCAATTATGATAGTTAAAATAAATATAAATTTTAGTTTTTAATAGTTTAAAAGCAAAATTTTAATCATTTAAAATATAAAGCTTAAGATTTATTAAAAAATTAGTTTTTTTTAAGTATTTATTTATTAAAAAATAATATAGACACGACCATATTTTAACTTCTACTCAATTTTTTTTATTGCTTTTTAAATGAAAGTAGTGTGTAGGCCACGTGAATATGTAGATTTTTTGCAACGTGTGATATATGAAAAATTCTACTCATCATTCTTACACCACACACCACACACCACACATGATTTTTTAATTTTTTTTCCTTATCAAATGTGTGATGCATAAATAATAAGTATAAGAATTCAATTAGTTTAAGAGAAATAAAATAAATAAAAAAATAAAAAAAGTGTTGTGTGGGATAATATAACAAAGCTCGTGGTATATATAAGACGGTTACATTTTTCAAATGAATTTGCTACTTATCATCCACACATATTATATTTATTTTTAATTTTTTTAAGTATTCTTTTTAAATTAATTAAATTAAATTATTTATCATCTATATATCACATATTTTAAAAAATAAAAATAAAAAATATGATGCGTAGTATATTAGGTTGATAAATAGAATTTTTCCTTCCAAATATACTTACATTCTTTACTTCGCCACTCCTGAATTTGCAGGGTATTCTCGTTTGTTCGGCTTCAATTTCCGGGCTGCACGCTCCAGTCCAACCAAGAATTCCATTGGGGTCCTACTCTCTAGCGCTAGCCAAAGCCACCATACCATGTTCCGCGTCAGCAACAACCTGGTGGGGATCCTCAACCTCGTTACCTTCCTGCTCTCCATTCCCATCCTCGTCGCCGGTATATGGCTCAGCAACCAGGCCGACTCCGATTGCGAGCGCTGGCTCGAGAAGCCCGTCATCGTTCTTGGTGTCTTCCTCATGCTTGTCTCCCTCGCCGGCCTCATTGGCGCCTGCTGCCAGGTCTCCTGGCTCCTCTGGTTCTACCTCCTCGTAATGTTCCTTCTCATTCTCCTCCTCACCGTTTTCACCATTTTTGCTTTCGCCGTCACTAACAAGGGCGCCGGAGAGGCACTCTCCTACCGGGGCTACAAGGAGTACAGGCTTGGCGACTACTCCAACTGGCTTCAGAACAGGGTCAACAACACCAAGAACTGGAACAAGATTAAGAGTTGCTTGCATGACAGCAAGGTCTGTTCCAGTTTCGCTGACAAGTACCTTAACGACACTGTCGAGCAATTCTATGCCGAGCACCTCTCTGCGCTCCAGGTACCTGGGGCTTTTTGTCCCCTTTTATTTTGGGTTTTGATTAGCCTATTTTCTTTCTTTCTTTCTTTATATTTTCTTTGTATGCTGCATCTGTTTGATAGAAATCTGATTTGTGTAGTCTATTTGAAAAGGTAGAAGCCTTTTGCGCGCGGTTTGAACTTTAGGATAAAAAGAATATGTAGTTCTTTCCTCAGATTATCTTTCTAAAGTTTCGTACTTTGTTTGGGTTTCTGATACAGATCTGCTTGGACTACTTTTTGAACAATCATGAACTTTTATAATTGGAGTTGGAGATTAATTTAATTTACTGATGAAGTTGGTGTTCAATTTTATATTTTGTTGTAATATTGCTTTATAAATCTTCATTGGCGATTATGCGGTTCCTCACCCTATTCTGGTACGATCCCACGTCGATTAAGTATGAGATTGATTGGTAGTTTATAAGCCCCTAGGCACCCTTCTCATGTAAGCGGTTTTCAAGGGTGAGTTCTACCTAGTGGGATCATAACATTCCTGCTTGTCGTATCTTTTGGAAGTAATCCCATCATATGGTATGGGTTTCTACTTTAATATTTCATTTGTGTTAAATTGGCACTGATGGATTCATTATGGTCTATAACTAATGGATTCTGGTGCTACTTAAAAATTGTCCTCTATTGCAAAATTTTCTTCAGCAGATGATGCCCGGGACTAATTTTATAAATTTCTGAGTTTTTCCAATTATTTTTTTATTTTATTTTTTGTTGATGAATTGGCTTCTTGGGAGGAAGTTTTGCAGTTTTGGTTCCTAAGAGTAATTTATAAAAAATTTCTAGTCTTGCTCCTTCGGGGTGTTTGGTTAATTGTAGTTGGGATTATCTTAACACATTGTTCAGATCTGTCGTCTTTTTCATCAATTTTGGGCATCATAGGTGGTAGGTGGTGATATTTGTAGTGGTATAAATTGTCAAAGCTGATTAGGTCTTCAAATGCATTTAGGTCCTTTGTTCCCAGAGAAAAGCCAGGTTGTAGTTGTATAATTATCAAGAACTTCCGTGGATTCAGTTTTCACGGTCCCCATGTGGGGTCTTTTTTGCTTTTAATGAAATAACTTATTGTCAGCATGTCATCTTCATACAGAATTTGTATTAAACTAGTTGTAGCTTCCATAAGGTGAACTTGATATCAGCTTGATCAGAGTGTTACTTAAACTGAAAATTGTGGCCTTTTTTTTTTTATATTTTTAATTAGGAAATCACTTTGCTATGATTAGAGTTTCATCTACGGTATAATGAATTTTGGGAGGACACTTGGATATTTTTTTAGGGTGCTCAAGCTCTAGATGGTTCCCTTGTGATTTTATGACGTTTATGGGATGGTTGGACATCTTTTGGTATTCCAATTGACATTTGGTGCTTCTGTGTTTAACTTTTTGGAGCTAGAACTGATGCAATTCTTGTAGGACAAACATAACACCCTCAAAATATATGCTTGTTGTTAATACCTTTTTAGTTGGCTTGCGTCTAATTTTAACTGCTTAAATTAAGAACAGTGTGCAAAGTGCATGTCTATAATGAATCATAGATTGCAGTGAGTGGTTTGACTCAATTTTCTGATTATTTGTATACTACCATTTTCAAAAATTTAATGTGCCTCCTAATGTGTTCACTGAGTTGCAGTCTGGTTGCTGTAAGCCATCAAATGACTGCAATTTCATCTATGTCAAACCAACTGAATGGAACAAGACAGAGGGCGGTGCTTATGCTAACCCTGACTGCAATGCATGGGAGAATGACCCAATGGTTTTGTGCTTCAACTGTGGGTCGTGCAAGGCTGGATTGCTTGACAACATAAAGAGTAACTGGAAGAAGGTGGCTATTGTAAACGTTATATTCCTTGTCTTCCTCATTGTTGTGTATTCTCTGGGATGCTGTGCGTTCAGAAACAATAGGAAGGACAATGCTTATTGGAATCGGCACTAGGATGGATTGTATGTTAGCATGTAGATTGGTTTGGTGTCTCCTCTTATTTTGTGGATTATGTCTCTGAGACTGCACTTATATTCGGTTCTCTGTAAAATGCTTGTGGAAATTCTTCACCATGAAAGTATTTGATCTGTTGTCAGTATGATCACTATTGTTTATGACTTTTAGTTGGTTATGACACGATGTTTTATCTGCTGCTAGTTTGATTGCCATCGGTCTTGTGCATCAGTAGTAAAACATTGCTTCTCAACTCCAACGGTAACTTGACTGCAGAGGACGTGCCCTATGAGTTTTGCTGTTAAATTTTCTCTCTTTTTAAAACTTGCGTATCATTGTTTTGAAAATTAAAAAAAGAAAAAGAAAGTGCTGGGTGTGAAGGTGTGTTGGTTGCATCGTGATCATAAACGCATATATATATATATATATATATGCATCTTGCACAAATGTTTATTTGCAGCAAAAAAGTCACTATGATTTCTATAATTTGCCGTTCTTACACTCCAAATCCTTGTATTGGTGGAGGTAAAGATGTTCGTCAATCTTGGTCATGATCTGGATGCTAGTACTGAATTATGACGTTTCCCTTGGAAAAGATTATCAAGTCTGGCTAACCTAGCGAAGATTTCACCCGTGGGATCACTGGCTGCTTTGGTCCCACATTTCTCATTCCACTATAACATGATGTTGGTTGTTGGTGGGGAATCGCTATAATTACTGTCTCATCGTTCTTTTGGACACTTCTGCATGTGGGATCGAATGCAAACGATCGAGTGGTTGATCGCATCTGAGTCTTATTGAACTGATATGGTGTAAGAAATTTAATAATCGCAATACCAAAAAGTAAGAATATAAACGAAAAATATTATTGTTATATAGTATACTTATCATCTTATCCTTATTTTACTGTATTATTGCAAATTTATTCACCAATTATTGAATTTGCTATTTTAAAAAACATGAGTTCATCTACTTCTAGCTAGTGGTTGATCATGGATATATAATATACAAGGTTTTAGTACTCATGTTATTTCAAATGGAGGATAATCATGTAAAATTAAAATAATTCTTAATGAAATGGCATATATAATTGCATGTGTTGGTAGTTTCAATATAATTCAAAAATAATTTTTAAATAATATTAAACTAATAAAATATTATAATATTAAACTAATAATATCTGCCAATCTGCTTATATATCCTCAATCAACTTCCTTGATGGCAATCATGGAAACGTGTTTCTCACTGATCAAGCACTGGGCTTTTCATGTTCTCATGCTTAATTAAGCTGACTATACTTTTGTGTTTTTCTTTTTCTTCTTCGTCTTTTTGGATAAATGATTCGTGGCGAGCGATATGTATTATGCATCATTTTCGTGGGGTGGGCTGATCATACCAAATGATTATTTTCGTGGACGAAGTGATATACTCCTCCAACTTTCCAAGTGATCAAAGTTGAACAGATCCTACCTAGCTACCATGAACAATGGGTCTACAAATAAATAAAACTTGTAGTGAAAAATCTCAGGTGAACCGATAAAAATCCCATTACAATTATTATAATATTAATAATATATATTTTTAAAAAAAGATATGACCTACGGGACAATGATATGGTGGCTTTGAAACTTGATCTAGTTCACATGAGAAGAGAAAATAAGAGAGCACATGCTCCAATGACAGGCTGCAGCCACCTAATAATTAGACACTAAAAAAAACTAGACCACATGGAATTATTACTAAAATTCTAAAATGATGTTAATTGTTTTAATTAATTTTTAGTGTTTGTAATCTAGCTAGGGAGTGTCATGTGGCTGATCAATGGTCTATGGTTGCTCTTAAGTGTTTTTAGATGTGGTTTGTATTTAATCTAGATTCACATAATTAGACTATTAGTATTAACTAGTTGTCTAAGAATTTATTGAATTTCTTAGTGGAATTAGGGTTTTAAGATATGACTCAAACCCAACTTGAGAGAGTATCTGCAACTTGTGCAGCTAGATTCACAACGGGTAGGGTCTTCGGTCTCCTTCTCCTACCCTTTTTCTCGGCAAAAAAGAGAGTGTGTATTTTATGATTCAATAGAAAATTAAGGTGTCATGTTTTTATTGGAGAGTATAAAAGAGGGGTTTACACCAGTACATTATCTTGATTTAAGTTAAAATTCAATATTAGTTTTTTGCCGGGAATAATGAATGAATTTCGGAAAAACAGATTTTAAGACTTGCAATATATATAGTAATACCATAATAGTACAAGGGGTATGCCTTATAACATGAAAAGCGAAGGAAGGGAATTTTATAATTCATATGGGAGGATTCATATATATTTGTTACATTAACATGATCACTTGATTTTCAAGACAGTAATAATGGCTCTTCCATATCAAGTACCGTACTAGTTATGATCTTCCCCGAAGCTTCATCATGTTGCAGCTTTGGAACTGTCTCTTCTTTGATCTGATCTTGAAGGTCTTCGGCTTTACCCCAAAGAACAACGTACAAACCGATGATCACGGCAAAAGCACCTAGCAGGCTGTGAAATTAATTAACCAATGCAATTATTTGAACGCATTAGCCAACAAATTAAACAGCTAGCTAGCTAGCCGGGATCAGAAGATCAACAGTACCAAATAAGAAAACGTGGCCGGCGAGAAATGTAATTTTCCAGCTCATTGACAAACGAATTAAAGATAATAAGAACTATATAGTTTTGCAAATTAGAGAGTCCAAGTTAGGATCGGCAAGACAATACCTTCCGGTATACAACTCCTCATGCAGAAACATATAAGCTAAAACGGTTGTCATAACTGTGCATAGAGGGAAAAACATTGCAGAGAAGAGCGGACCTCTTTGTGATATGCACCAGGCCTGAACAAAAAAGGTAACCGCAGATCCAATTCCCTATATATATATCCACATGAAAGATACAATAAATTTTGAGACATTTAAAGGACAATTATTTTTTCTTAAATACAACCATGTACGTACGTACTATGTAATAGCAAGAAATGACGTTCATAGTCAAAAGAAGACTAGGGAAAAACAAAAGGTAATTATGAAAAAAACTAACCCATGCAACTACTTACTCCAAATAAACAACATCCCAATTCAACAAATGAATGCAGATACCATGCTTCTGGCTCATGCTCTAAGACTAATGTAACCATTGCTGCTTGTAGCATCGCCAAGAAAAGCATCCAAGTAGATGAATATATATGGTCAGGAACGCTTGCTGAAATTGGGACCTGCTCGAAAATTTAAACAGGATTCGCGATCTAGTGGTGAACATGAGCAACTAAATGATGCAAGTCATGAATTTGATCAGGAAGAATATACCTGCATAATTACCCAGAATGACCAGAAACAACTGCTTCCAAAGAGAGATAAACAACCCAGCAGCCAATTATTATTATGATCTCCACCCGTGACCATGCTGGATTTTGATGGTAGCAATTCCGTCATGTTTATAAATAGCTTTGGTCCTTTGAGCAATGCCATGGAAATGGATCCAATAACGCAGAAGATTGTCCCCATTATCTTGGCAATGCTTCTCAAGCTTCGTATATTAATCTTCTCCATTCTGATCAAAATAGAAATTAACTTTTAAAACGTATCAAAGCTGCTTCTACTGAAAAATATATAAGAGATATTTTAAATGAATAAATATCTGTCATCTAGAATGAGTAGATGATCGAGTCACTCGTATATATGATCATAATATATAGTTAATATATATATATATATATCCCTACTGTAATTTGATATATTATTAATTCCGTGCCATCAATTATTTATTTATGAGTATTAATATATATTGCTATTCGGATATTTAAAATTTACCGCTCAGATAAAAACTTTAGATTTCCTGATCTATCCTTTTTGTATTTATATATTTTTAACTTTTTTTAATAAATCACGTGATATTATATAGCGGTGCCAAGTCAAGATCGATCCAGACTCATGTAAATTTCAGATGACCAAACAGTATTATTCTTCATGGATTATATGTACTACGAAAACATAAAAGATCAACTATATATTTCACGCATGTACGTGCGCCGTCAAAATGAATGGTGCGGAACAGATCAGTTGGTATTGTGCATTAATTTACCCTACAGTGGTTGCCATTACAAAGGTGATTGCAGGGATCAGATTAATTGTGGCACTTGCTGCTGTTGAAGAAGCTAAGTATAGTCCTTCAAAATAGAAGTTCTGATTCGCAGTCACTCTACAAATGAAAAACATTACACAGCATCTCAATATATAATTAATGTCGCCACCTTATCCTCATTTAATTTAAGTCCATGAAGAAGAATACGAATTTGTAGAGAATCATGTACACAATACCCAACAAGAGAGGCCACAAATATCAAAGAAAAGCTCTTTAATCCCAATGAGATCCGACCAGGATTCCTCCTGCCAGCGGCAGCAAGCGTATGAGAACACGTACAAAAAGAAAGGGAGATCAGCTGGAGAGAGAGAGAGAGAGAGCAAGTACTAGTTACTAGTGTATTTATGTGATTATACCGTACGTACCTTCTAGCGAAGCAGGCTATAGGAGCCATGACCAAAGTTGCTATGGCTTGCCTGTAGACCACATACACTCTGGGGCTCATTCCTCGTACCAGAGCAACTCTGGTAAAGAGAGCAAGCCCAGCGTAAATAAATTGTAACCCAACCATAGCCATTGCAGGCTTGTAATCGTCCAACCCACCCATACTTGATCTCCAGCTTGTCAGAAGAATTTGTGAGTAACGTTAAAGCGCCTAGCATATATGCGGCATTCAAAACACTTGTTTCACATCCTTTACTTAGCAACAATCATATAAGCAAGGGCGGGGGGAGAGAGAGAGACATCAATTATCCAGTACTAGACAAGCTGGACTTCCTTGGGGCCAAAGTAAAAAGTATACAGAGACAGCTCAGAACACGGTCAGAACATAAAAATAGTATTCAAACTCTGCACGATGATTCTTAGCTGCGCCTTTAAAAATTATAAAACATCTAAAATAGCTGCATCTGATGTGGTGAGATTAGGATCTGGGCACTAGACAGGTCTTTAAACTTGGAGCTACATACTCTCTTTTCTAATGATATAGATATATGAATATATATATATATATATGATACTCTACTCCTCAAGTGGCTGATCTAGATCTTAGCCTTTCAGATAAGCGTTTTAGATGGCGGAGAACATGGGTCTCCATGCCAAGGTATCTTAAAGGTTGATCGCTGAGATAAACACATAAAAAAAAAAAAAAAACCATTTACGTACGTGGGACAGTAATTTAATATTGATTCTTTTAACCATTAATGTCATCTCATTTTGTTATTAGACCCTTTTCTTTGGACTAACATACTGAATAGGCTATATATATATATATATATATAAATTTTGTTACTCATCATTTCCACACATCACATACCATAGTACTTATTTTTATTTTTTATAAATTTTTTGAATTTTTTTAAACTAATAGAATTCTTCTACTTATTATCCATACACCACATATTTAGTAAGAGAGAAAAATTAAAAATTAAAAAATTATATATAATGTATAGTGTAAGGACGATGAATAAAATTTTTCACATATATATATATATATATATATATATATATATATATATATAGGTTGGATTTCTTTTCGCAGCATTTTGTTTTGTTTTTACTAAGAATAAATGGTCTACTTGTACTTGATCATATCAACCCTTTATTGAAGTATATAGTTTTGTTACTCATCATCTTACACAACACACATCATATTTATTTTAATTTTTTTTAGTTTTAATATTTATCTTTAAATTAAATAAGTTCTTCTATTCATCATCTATATATCACATATTTGATAAGAGAAAAAAATAAAAAATTATGTGTGGTGTGTAGTATGAAAATGATATTAAGAATTTTTCTAAATTTAAAAGGGGCTAGAGATGCTCTCGAAGCTGGGGCAAATGCAGGGACGCCCTACCCACTACTAGGAAAGATAGTGGTAAAAACTCAAGTTCATTACTTTTGATTGATTACTATGATCGCATGAGTAATTAATTATAAGATGATTGCATGTGTTAATTAAGAGGTCTGAAAATTAATGCGAAAAGAAGCATATATGAGAATCTGAGATACAAAGCATATACTGAAGCTTAGAAATATGGCTTGTCCGCTTCTTATTTAGGAGATCATGAAGCTCAAATCCCGAATGTCATGTTGTCATTTGTCAACAAATTAATTAAACTGGCCGTACACTTAATTGGCCCAATGAGTCGTTGGTTTTTGGAGCTGTCCTGATAAATATGCTTAATCTTATCCATAATGTTCGGATCGATCCTCATAATTAAAGCATGCTAGCTACACTCAGGATAGGTTTCGATAAGATCAAATGTCTTTTATTTTTTTCAGTTTTTATTTTTATTTTTAATCATTTAAAAAAATTCACAATATTATTAAAAATTAATTTCTTAATCGGACAATATTAAGGTGACTCTCAACTATGCACACTAGTACAAATGATTTTTTTTCTTTAATTATTTTTTAAACATCCTTAACTATTAAAAAAATAAAAATAAATTTGTTACTGGCCACTTTTTTAATTATTAAATAAATTTGATGTCCTTTGGATTTAACTATATTTTATACCTTCTACCAAGTGACACTATGGTTGGCCTTATTCCAACGGTCATGCTGTTTCGCTGCCAACCATCTCTCCCGGGTTCGATTCCCAAGTGTTTTGTCTTTTGCCCTTTATTTTTTAAGCACCTATTCACTCTATCCATTTTCCACAATAAATTCTCTTATTTTTAAAATTTTTTTAGATTTAAGTGATGTTTAAAAATAAAATTTTAAGATGAGACGTGTTTCCCAAACAACTCTTTAATTTCATAATCTAATAATTCTAAGTGGAAGTATGCGTGCTACCCTTCCCCTACGGGGTGGGGGTGTCAAAATTTCCACTGCACCTCGCCCCCGCCCATGTGGGGGCGGGGTACCCCGTCCGTTCAATGAGGTGCGGGGGTGGACCCCATCCGTCTGCCCCCTTTACTGGGCCTTCGGCCCAGCTTATTTTTCTGGCCCTAAATGTCCTAGAATCTATTTTTAGGCCACTTTGGTCTCATAATTTAACTAAAAAAAATAAATATATTTAAAAATTAAAAAAAAAGATACATATATATAGATAGAACTATTAACTATATACTAAATTTTAACTATTAACTAATTAAGTAATAATCATCACTAAGGCACTAAGCTATTACAATTTACAATTATACAAATTAAGACTCTAAGAGAACTAATAAACTTAAACTATTACAATATTACAAACTCCTCTAAAAATATTAAATATTACAAATTGTACTATTAACTATTGTAGCAACATTACACTTAATTGTAAATTAACAATTATAACTAATAAACTTTCAATTTGATCAATTTGGGATGGCGCTGTGGCGGTGAGTTCAATGAGTGGTGAGTTGTGTCGACTGCTGTGAGACTAAAAATCAAGATCATAAACATTAATAAGTTATAAAACCTGAAATATTAATAAGTTAAAAATAAAACAAATTAGAATTATAAAGTTAATTTCCCAATTAAAAATCAGATCTTATCCCACATTAATGTAAATCCTCAAAATCCCCCTCAATCCGAAACCCTAAATAATTTAGGAGTTTATAGGGTTCCAATCCGAAACCCTAAATTAATTTAGGGGTTTCAAGGATAAAAGAAATTTCACAAAAAATTGTAGTAGATTTAGGGTTTCTTACCTTCGGCGACGGAGATGAAGATGGAGTCATGGAAGGCTGCGGTGACAGCTACAGTGACGGCGAGCGACGGAGCGAGACACAGAGAGATTGAGAGAGAGAGAGATTCTTGGTGAGTGAGTGAGAAGGTGATCTTGCCGCCGGGGGGGGGGGGGGGATTCTAAACAAAACATGAAACGACGCCATTTCGCCATTGACAAAACGGCGTCGTTTCTTTATGGGTATTAAAAAAAAAACCCAGGCATGTCGTTTCATGCCTGGATTATTATTATTTTTATATAAATACTTATATATATTTATATATATAAGTGATATGGGACGGGGCGGGGGATTTGCGGGGCGAGGGTTGCCCCTATCCCACCTGGGGGGTCAGATATGGGCGGGGCCACCCACCCCCCGCATCTGACGGACGGGGTGCTCCGCCCCGTTGAAAGGGGGGGAAGCGGAAGCGAGGCCGGGGGGCCCCGCTGCCCACCCCTAAGTGGAAGTTAGGTTAAAAAAAAAGGATAAACATGTGAACTGGATCAATATAAATTCTCTTATCACTAAGAGGATGTTTGAAAATAATTTTTATTTCATCTCATCTCATTTTCTTCCCAAACATCATTTAAACACAAACACTTTCAAACTAATCATTATAATTTTGTCAAACTGATCATTACAACTTTTCTTAACTTTCAAACTTTTAAACAAAAAATAATTAAAACTTTTTTCAAATTTTAGAACAAAAATAAATTAAAAATTTATATTTTAACAATGTTTTAATTTTATAATATTTTTTATTGAACTTTTTCTTTATCATTTCTCAAAATCCAATTAATACTTAACTCAAACTATTCATAAACTATCTTATTATTATTTACAAAATTCTTATCCCAACTTATTCTTCGAGTCCCTTAGTCTGTATGGCGTCAAGTAAATATTATCGTGTTTATCTCTTTTTGGTTGGAAAAAAAATTTAAAATAAAATAAAATTGGAGCCTCCAGCTTTATATTTGGAAAAACTCTACTCAACATCTGGTTCACTAGCACACACTACACACGTGGCATGTAACACCCCGTATTTTAGTGTATTTTTACTGAAGGAATTATTTTTATGGATTCAAAATTTATTCTCTTATTTTAAAATTATTGGATTTTAATTGGGTTATTTTTAGGATTTTTAATTTGGTGAAAATTAATTTTTAGGTGCTTTCTTAATATTTATTTATTGTTGTGCATTTAAATTACTTTTCATATTTAATTAATTACTGTGGGATTTAATTATTTTAATTTCACTCTACCATTACATTCAAATTATTTCATTTAACTTGTGATTTTAAAATCGTTTTCGTTGGATCATTTTTGTGACCCAAGTTATGAGGATTGATCCTCATTTCTTTCCCTACATTTTTTTCTTTTCCTCCTTTATTTTCCTTTTCCTTTTCTTTTTCTTCATCTCTTTTCTTTTTCTTTTTCTTTCTCCTTCCTCCCGCGCGACCCAGCCTCTCTCTCTCTCCCCGTGCGATTCGGCTTCCACCCAGCCCGCCGCCCGTGACCGGCACCGCCCACCACCACAGCTTCCCCTCCCGCCGGTCATCAACCTCCACTAACCTCAGCCCCTAACTTGCCGCCGGTAGCCCTCACGAGACCCACGAAGCCGCGGCGTTCCTTGAGCTCGCGCGCCGCCGTTGCGCCACCACCGGCCACCATCTTCCTACCACTTCATCCTCGACCTCTTGGCAACCCAATGGACCCAACCCCGGCTCCGATCCGTCACCGGTGAAGCACAATCAAGCCCATCTCCGATTTCGGCATTTTTTTGCCTAAAACCACCCTTTGCGCCGTCATCCACGGCAAACCATCACTACCATTGGCTTCACCGACCTCTTTAGGCCCTACCCTATCATTTTTGGGTCTTCGTTTGTCTCCATTGAAAAGTTGGTATTTGTGACCCACGGCCACAGTGTATTTTACATTGTGGTGTTGCTCAGACGTCGCCTTTTTCAACTTCGTGATCCTTCGGAAATTGCTATATTGCACTGTAAGTATTTCTCCAAAGAATTCTAGTGAATTTAATGTATTTTTGCACTAACGCATTTCATTGTATTTAATCTGCTGATTGGTTTTGCCGGACTGAGTCCGAGGAGTACGGAAGTCAGATGGATTGGTGATTTGAGTTGTTTGATTTGATTTGATGGGACCGGTTATTGATGGTTGTGGATTGGTGTTGGTACATGTGCATTTCATTATTTCATGCATGATCATGTTTGTAAAGAAAACTGAGTTTTCGTGTATTGTATTCATGCTCATGTGTGATTTGGAAAGTTATGATTTTATGTGAGAATATTTTGGGTACGTGTGTATCACGACCCCAAGCCGAGATGGGGCATTATCTCGGTGGAGCTCCTCTGGTTACTCGGGAGCGGAATAAACTGAGTAACGTCCCCTGGATTGTCGCCAGGCAACAATGGGATCGGACGAGAGATTCGTGCCGACTCCGTGGTCCTTCTGCTGGCGGGGACTAGAGAATGTTTGGCCATGTACGCGCTGGGCGCGGAACTGGGCATCGCTTGTTGCGTAGTGGGTGCTCGGCCATGAACGCGCTGGGCGCGGAACTGAGCATCGCTACGAAGCCAGGACGTGCGGATGGTCCCTAGGGGAGGCCATGGTGCATAGGTTAATAACGGATAAATTGGCTATTTTCTAGGAAAATAGTATGCGTTGGATTTTTGGTGTAAATCATTTTCTGGGAAAATGTTTTACGGATATTTGGGCCAATGGGATTTTGGCGTGTGTTGGAAAATTATCATTTTCGGAGAAAATGATGTTTTGAGGAAAAATGCATATTTCATCATATGCATGCATGTTGGTCGCATTAAATGTATTTTATTTCCTGAGGATTATTTGGGTCATACTTACCTGCAGTACCATTTTGTGGTAACGCAGATTTTGATGCAGATGAGGAGGAGGAGGGCGAGCCTGAGGAGACGGCTCCGCCTGAGGAGTGATCTAGGATCACTGGTTTTATTATTTTATTTTGCTTATTGTATTTTGGGACATGTGTTAACTTTATTTTGGATGACTGTATAACTATTTTTAAACCTCTTCTGATGTTTAGTTGTTTTTAAATTCTGGTACTTAGTTGACTATCCGCTGCGTTATTTTATTTGTACACCATTGCATGTACACACACTGACACTTCGTTGGGATGTGTGACCGTGTTGTCACAATCCTGGTGTCTCGATCCCTGTGTATTTATATAAGGGGGATTGGGGGCGCCACATGGCAAATCCGACTGGTACCCATCCACCGATTCTTCCACTCGATCCTCTCCCTCGCTCAGACCACTTTCTCCCTCAACCCTTTTTCTTCTCAGGCCTTCTTCTTTGCAAAACACAAGTTCAGTCGTTATTCTAGTATTGGATCCGCAATAGGCCTATGTTTTCGACCAATTGTGGATGCTAGCATTTCTTTTTGAGTAATGCTACACAACCTCCACACATCATATTTTTTTAAATTTTCTAATAATTTTTTTTTAAATTTTTTTTGAGTTTATTCTTTTTAAAATAATTTAATTTTTCTATTAATTATTTATATATTAAATATTTGATGAAAAAAACAATTAAAAAATGTGTGGTGTGTGGAGGTTGGAGAGGTTGCGTAGATTTTTTCTTTTCTTTTAACCATGAGTACGTGCCCAGAGTTCGATGGGCTGCCCAATACATTTGGAGGTAGGAATTGTTTAAAGCTTGAACTCATTTTACCCAATTAAAAACACAGACATAAACGTCCGGACTTGGGCTTAATGCATTTTCCTGTCAAATTCTCAAGAGATGTGTGATACTCATCCAATACCGATTTAACAAATAATTAGTCAAATTGGCATCAAACTGTAGTAAAACTTGTAAACTAGCAAAAATAGGATTACTATGTTCTCAGACCACAAATAACTTTCCTGATGAAATATTGAATGATGTTTATTGCAAGTGCAAAGAGGCCAGCAAACATGTCACTGTATGATCTCCCTCTTTCTATCTTCATTCCCTTCCCCAACAATTCTCTTCCAAAACCAATGCTCCCTCCACACTAGGCCTGTGCAGAAAATGTTGTGACTCGGTCCGTTCGTGAGACCCGACTCCACCCGACTCGAAAAACGGGTTGAAGTAACGTGTGGGTCGAACCCGCTGAAATCGATTGCATGTTTTAAGGATCTCAATTTCTCAAACCCTAGTTGCCATGAAAACCTTTGCATTAAGGAAAAATTCGAGACCATGAAAACCATGATTTACCAAGCTGATGTTTGAGTGAAGGACCCCATTGGAAGCTGCTGCAGAGCCTACCTCTTTTCTTTCTCCCTTCGCTTCTCTTCTTCTCCATCCTCATGCCAATGCCCATCGGTGGATGATGGATCTACAAGTTTCATGGGTCGTGGGTCTGTGAGTTTTATATGACCACGATAGGTCTATAAGCTTTATCAGGCCTTGGGTCACAGTCACAATTGCAAATTTGTGTTTCTGTACACATATATGGGTCTGCAAGCTTTATGACCACGTCCCTAACCTCTTTGAAATATATATCCATGAACAATATCAGTTGTGCTAATGCTTCCTTACACGCGCATCCACACACACGCACACACTCTTTCCTCCCACATTGCAGATTTGGTAGAAAAATAGCAGATTTTGAGCTGTACATGCATAAAATATTTTCTTCGATGCTGTGGGAAAAATGATGTTAGAGGACAGTGAGGATCGCACCTTTTACGTTGATATTTACATGATGCGTACAAGGTTTGATTTGGGTTTGCTTTGTTCTGATTCGGAGTTTTGCGATTTCCTCCTTGTGCTTCCAATCTCAAGTTGGGTGATCGGGTCGAGGCCGACTTGATTTGTGCCAATGACGGGTCGGGTCGGGTCGGACCAAAACACGAACCGGGTTGCAGCCCTACTCCACAATATCCATATGCTCAATGGGCATATTCTTAGTCTCCGGCAACAAGTACACAAATACTGACATCACTACCACCCATCCCCCAAAGAAGAAAAAAATGCCAGATTTGAACTGGCAAAGCATAGTAAGAAAAGCTTGAGCAACCATAAAAGTGAAGAGAAAGTTGACTGCCACTGTAATACTTTGCCCGACAGACCGAATCTCCAAGGGGAAAATCTCGCTTGGAACCAACCATCCTATCGGCCCCCAAGACCAAGCAAACCCGGCCACATAAATACATATGAAAACTATAACCAAACTTGCATACCCTTTGCTCATCCCTCCATAATCTCCTAGCTGAGCTGCAATGAGAACACCAACCATGATTTGTGAGAGGAACATCTGAACACCCCCAATCATGAACAAAGCTCTTCGGCCAAGTTTGTCCGCTATGAGTATAGATATGAAGGTTGAGGCAGTGCCCGGCCACAACCCCAGTAGTCATAACCGTGGACAGAAGTGACGCACTTTCTCCTAGTCCAATTGTTCGAAATAGTACGGGAGCATAGAAGGAGATAACGTTTATGCCGGTTACTTGTTGGAAAAATGGAATCGCAACTGCCATCACAAGTTGGGGCCTATACTTTCTCTGTATGTTTCTTGAATGGGTGGTTAATGGACTTTGATATGGCACTTGCATGCTCTCATGAGGTCGTCGAGTTCTGCATCGACATCATTCGTGCCTCTGACACGTTGCAGCATTAGCTTGGCCTTTTCGTGGTTGTTGCTGTTCTGGATTAGGCTATTGGGTGTATCGGGAAGAAATAGTGCACCTAGTGTGAGGATTGAGGCTGGGACTGCCGCCATGGCTAGAGAGATTCGCCAACCCCAACCGCCTTTAATCTTCTCAGTGCCAAAGTTGATGAGGTTGGATGATAGGACACCTATGCCAACGCAGAGTTGGAACCCAATGTTCATTGCTCCTCTGCAGTTTGGTGGTGCCATTTCTGAGAGATACAAAGGGACTGACTGCAGAAATTAAAAATATTATAATTACATATATTTTCTAGAAGATAATTTCGACTACAATCCAAATAAAGGATTTTTTTTTTTTTTCATACAGATGGAAGTACTACACAAAGTCACAAACGAAAAGACAAGTAACTTACTATACCTGGTTGGCAAAACCAACCCCGATTCCAAGCAATATGAGACCGAAAATAAGCATATACACGTTAAAAACTGCACCACCAAGGGCTGAATGTAACGCCCCGTTCCTGGAGGTCTGGAGAGTTATCTCTTATAACCTAAATCAAACTTCCATAACATATTTAAATACTCCAATATTTCCAAAAAATACAAATCCATTTATTCAAACCAAATATATGTTCCTCTACCAGGATACAAAAAAATACCTCAATGAGATAATTTAAAAAAAAAAACTCCATAAATATTTAGAAATATCTAGGACTCCAAATATCAAATAACATAAAATCATAAACCTTTTAAATAAGACTCTCCAATAAACTTATATCCTCATGCACTTATTTCACTACGATCATCGCATCTTGCTAAAACTTCCTACTCTTGTTCTTCAGCTGAATGATCAAAATTATCTGAAAAATATTTGGAGATAAGGGGTGAGTTATCAACAACTCAGTAAGCAGAGAACATATACTAGTGTGTAAACATTAGCGTTTACATAGATTAGAATGCAGAACAAAATATTTTCATTTTCAGAGTGCGGATGTAGAACATGTTATCAAAATATCAGAACGAAGATTCATAAATAAATTCATTCAAAAATATACTTTGGCATAGCATAAATGGTCATCATCGTCATCAGAACATCATATCAGAACAGAGGCCATGTATAACCCCCGTGGTAGGGCTGTGCATCTGCGGATATCCAAACAGAACATAAATCACTCTATCATCAAGGTGTGCACTCAAAACAGAGACCACTACTATAACCTGTGGAAGAGCCGTATCCACTATTATAACTCGTGATTGGGCCGTATCCACTATTATTATTCGTGATTGGGTCGTATCCACTATTATAACCCGTAATTTGGGTTGTATCCACTATTATTACCTGTGGTTGGGCCGTATACCACTATTATCCCCCGTAGTAGGGTCGTAACTGAACAGAGCGGAAACAAAATCAAATTCAGAATCAGAGAGTCATGCCAAAAGTTTTCAGAAATCACGTCATATCCAAACAGAGTACTGAACAAAATCATATCATCTTCAAAATCATAACAGATCCAAAACATATTTACATAATCATGCACAAATTTTCATATTCTCTCTTTTTGTATAGTTCAGAAACATAATGCACAAAAATGCTTTCTCTTTCATCAAAGTTCAATGAGTAAGGAAGAATAAATAACTGAGGTTATTTTCATATTTCTTTTCAAAACATATAATGCACATTTTCACAAATCAATTTTAGTTCATTTTTTTATTTTATACAAAGTCTAGCATACGAACCACGCTTACCTGGACTTCTTAACTTTTCAGAATTTCTCCATAGCAGTACTGAACGAAAAATCAATAGTCACCTATAAAATTATCATATAACTCCCATAAATTTCAATCGAACACGTATATCAATGCTTAAACCTAAAATACTACGTAACCTATTTTTCCTAAAAAAAACAATCTACAACTTTTATAACCCTAAAATATAATCACTTCCCAAATGACATCAATATCAAATAACTTCCAACTTATACATTAATTCTGAAATATTTCTATAAAAAAATATAATTTTTGTACCAATATAAAGCAAAACTAAGCCCAGTTTAAAAGAAGATAATTACAATTTTTCTGAAAACTCGTTGAGGCCCATGGTACAGTTCACGTCCAAAAATGAAAAATATGATTTGGCTTAAAATCCAAGGGTAAAATTGTAATTTTATCAAAACTTCCTACCACCTCTACGTAAGGAACTCTACGACGTTTAGTGTGAAAAAAACTTTCCTATTTTGAACACGCAGAGACCTATTACGGACGGCAAAGGGATTTCGTGACGGAAGCTTACCGAGAGGGAAAGGAGGTCGCGGCGGAGCTGGGGTGCGGTGGACGAGAGCTGTCCTGGCGGCGTCGCACTGAGAGAGAACGAAGAGAGAGATTCTGAGAGAAAAGGAAGCACTGTGAGAGGGACTCATCGTGTGGGCAACGACAAAGTGGCTGGGAGCGGCGGAAGTGTCGTCCTTAGCGGTTGAGGTAACCGGCGTGGGCGAGTTGCTGTATGTGGATTGCTCTGTTTTTAGTTGTGATAAACAGAGGCTCACTGTGTGACTGCAGGTGACTTGGTGGCTTTCTTACACGATGGTTACAAGGCTGGGTACGGTGGCTAGCCAGAGGTTGTGGGTTGGTTGTGAAGGAGCTTTGGCAGTGGGGGTGGTTCACGGTGGTCTGGCTTACGTTTTCTGCAAGAGTGCACCCTCCACGGATGGGAGTTACATCGGTTTGGGCTTCCGTGATGGTGTTGGACAACAAAATGGGGTGCAAGGTTGACTCCGTGTGTGGCTGTGCTAGCAGGTATTGGGAGGCAGCGACAGTGACTGCATGGAGGTTGTGGAGGGGCTTCAGCGCACGAGAGGGATGGGGAAGGAGACAGCAGCGCTATTCATGGGTTTTCTTAAGGCACAAAGGATTAAATATAGGGCAACGAAAAACAAAAACAAACCCTAGAAGGATGAGAGAGTGACGTGCATGGCATGGAGACTAAAGCCTATAGGATTTTCACGGCTTGCGCGTTTTGGACGGGGCTTTTTCCTTAAAAAAAAAGTTGGATCTCGATTCAACATTTAAAAATATTATAACTTGTCCCACTAATTTCTGTCCAATAAAAAATTTCACCAAACCCAACGTATTTAAAGATTTAAACCTACTCGGCAAACCCCCAAAAATTTATTCCATATCCATCAAAAATAAAATAAAAAATTGGGCTCGTAGTCTATCCCAACAATAATCGCAAATTTTAAGTGGACTTTTCATCTATATAAAAATAATTCAGACGCGAATTCCTTGCTTGGCCCGGGTGTTACACTGAACCAGCAAGGAATGCAGCGCCTCCTAACAGAATCGATGGCTTGCGCCCATATGTTCTTGTGACTGATGAGGCAAACAAGGAAGCAACGAGACCAGCGATATAGAGTGAGGATGTGAAGGAGGTCAGCAGCTGACTATCAAATTTGCAGTAGTTGCTAATTCTGGTGTCTTCTCTCATCTTATTATACACCTCTCTGAATAACTTCTCAAGAAAAGGCTCCATAGATGTCACTCCACCTTCATAGGTGCGCGGTTTATTTGGCAAAAGTTTGATGGTGCTCGAAAGAAATTAATAATTAGTGCAGGCATATTTGAAGTTGAGATCATCACTAGAAGATCCTCATGATACTAGCCTACTAGGGCTGTAGACCTGGATACGGATCCAGGTACTTGATAATACCCAAATCCATATTCGAATTTTGAAAAGCTGACGGATATCCGTCCGGATAAACCTGACCAAAACTTGTCCGTATACCATATATAGTTCACTAGAAGATATACACAGCATACAAATTATAATATTCAACCATATGCAATTTGTTATAAATAGGAGAATGAGAGCATGGATATTTTTTAAAATCTTACCCTGATAAATAGGAGAATAATAGCATGGATATTTAAGTGAGAAATTTAGTAAGAAGGTACCTGAAACTCCAATATCGTAGCCAAAGATAAGGCCCCCCATGGCAGCGATCATGCAAGAAAGGACGACAAAGGGGGTCATCTTGCTATTATATTGCCCGCCTTCGCTTGTTATGGCTGACCCAACTGCCATATATCTTCTTCCAAAGCTCGTTCACTGTGCATACATACGTACGATAGTGGGAGTGATCAAAGTTGTAGGCTGAGATCATATAAAGAGAGCAGTCTTGTTTGACTGCTATCAGCCTATCAGTGCTAGGAAGTCGAAACAAAATATCACAGTTCTTGGATATATAGCTACTTGGATCTAAATAGCAATTATCCACTCAAAGCTTTTATTTTAGGCTAGATCGAGATTAACACATGATTTAAGTGTTAATTATCATGTTGTCTTGATCGATTTTTCGAACATTATTAAGTATTGCAGAACCTAGTTATTTTATTTGTCTGTCTTTCTTCAACTTATTTCACGTGTTGGGTTACTCATTAATAAATTACTGATAAAAAAATAAATTGTTTAGATAAATCTAACAAAATCATTCATAGTTGATTTAGCCGTATCAAATAAAAGTAGAGCCAATTTTTTCTTGAGATTAATATATTAAAAAATGAAAACTTTTTGTTGGAGATTTCAGATTTGTATACATTCACTTGATGTAAACTTTTTTGGTGCGTAAGGAAGAGTAACTGATATGTTAAATCATGTTAAAAGCATCGATCGTACTAGAGATTTAAGGAGTCATGAGGAAAAACAGCTTATAAAAAGAAAAGAGAGGGAGAAGAAGCCATGACGGAATATAGTTTAATATGATCTATTAACTTGTAAATTTTTTTTTAATACAAAGTATATTTAATACTTTGCATCAAGTCCCTTTAATGTTTAAATTTCGGACTCGACTTCTCTAGCCAAAACTTAAACAATCTGATTACAAAGAAAGGAAAAGGAAAGAAACTTTGGAGAGCTGCCAGGTCGGGGCAATTAGAATGAAGTCACTCCTGATCTGGGCTCTAAAGACTAAGGGACTATTTGGAGTTGCGTTGAGATAGTAAAAAATGTTTGAATAGTTTTAAAAACTTTTTAATTATAAAATTATGTTGTTTAGTTGTTATATATTAAAATATTTTTTTAATATAAAAAGCTAAAAAATAGGTTTCAAGAAAAACATCATTTTGATTATTTTCCTCAAACGTACTATTTCAGATAATTCATAATACAATTTCAAATTTAAAGAAGATTGTTAAAGGTCGAAAATATCTATATAATTTTTAAATAATTACAGCTTTATTTTATAATCCTATCACAAATACGAAACTACTTCAAATGTCCTTTTACATATGTTAATTTTATCTCAAAAAATATTTTTTTATGTTGTTTCCAAATAAATGTATGATGTTCGAAAGTGTCTTAGATGTATGATTACATTTGACTTTTTAATAGTAGAGCTTATTAATTAAACTCTACAACTTAAAATGCTAAAGCTAAAAGATATATTACCCATCCCAATTTCAAACATGTTCTAATAACAGAATAAAAAAATATTCTCTTAATATTAGAGAAAGAATAATTATATTTAAAGAATATAAAATTCAATTAAATATTGCAGCATGCTTATTGGTTCGGTTTAATTATAATAAATTAAGGCTTAATGTTGTGAAAAATTCTATTCATCATTCCCACATATTACACACTACATTTTTTTTAATTTTTTTTTCTTACCAAATGTGTGGTATATGGACGATGAGTAGAAAAATTCAATAAGTTTATAAAGAATAAAACCAAAAACAATTTTAAAAAATAAAAAAAGTGTGATATGTGTTATGTGGTGGGTAGTAATAATGAGTATCAAAGTTAATATTGTATAGTATTGGGCCGAATCTTACCCAGACCGAGCCCCACATGTTTCCCACCTTCCCATATCCATTGCAGCCCAATTTGGCTTGTCAGCTCCATTGCATTAATGGACTTTCGAGTAGAACACTAGAACTAGAACCCGTCCTACCGCGGGAAAAGAAATAATAATATAAATTAATATAATAGTACGATAACCATAGACAGTGGTCAACTGTTTTGTTTTTGTTTCTTTGCCGTTATGTGCTATATTGTATGGTGGTCATTTATATATATACACATACAAAAGATTAGCCCGTATGAATAGTGAGATTAAATGAGATACGTTGAAATGATTTATGAATAATAATACAATTATTAATTAAAATTAAATAAGATGAGATGAGGTGACCTCTATATCCAAATGGGTCCTTAATTATGCTCTAAATAATTTGATTGATGACTCTTAATTTCTTTTAGCTGAAGAATACTGTATACAAAAGATAAAAATCCGTGTGAGTTACATAAATCTTAAAACCAAGATTTTTGCAACAAATATATATATATCTCCCTATATATATAAAGAATCTAACGGTAATTCTTGTTTTAACAGTTCCATTGTTTTCCCGTTAAATGTTATTCCCATTCGTTAACGGCTGTATTTTCAAATTTGATGCCCATTTATTAGGTCTTTAATGCCCATTTATTGATTGAATTATGATTGAATTAGAATATTAAACGGTTGTATTTTCACCACTCATTGAAATTCTCTCTATTTATCAGTTCCTGATCTGCATGCACAAATTCATTGTATTTACATCTGCCGATACAAATCTCCAATTAACAATTACATATTAAAAAAAAATACAAATGCAAAAAATTCAAAGAATAACACAATGTTGAATAATACTCCTCATCAAATACTCTTCTCAGCCGAGGAGATTTCTCCCTTTTCTCCTTGAGTTTGTATTCATCTTTATGCTGTCGGAAGCTACTGGAGATTTACATATTCAAATTTTGCTGGGTTTGAGGTAATCTTTCATATCTTTATTATCTGTTTTATGTCAACTATTACAAGAAAAAATCCAATTCTGACCTCAAGATCTGCATATTTCACACCAGTTTTCTATCAATAAGTTACTAAATATTAATAAAGAAATCTCTGCATATTTGTACAAATGCATATTCAGTTTATTTTCTTCTATGCTTTGTTTCTCTCAAATCAGGTGTCTGCAAGCAGTGCAGTGGTGCTAAAATTTGAAGGAAACATTGAAAAGGTCAGCCTAACCACCTTTTCTGTGTTTATAGTATTATCTATAGTGTAGCTATGTTTTTGAGAAAGAAAACATAGAATTAAAAAAAAAATTCACAGCAAACACGACCTTGAGAAATAAAATGTGAATCGTATAAAGGTAAGATCTTTTTTGTTGTTGACAACTAGACATAAATTTACAGAAAATTCTAACAGCAAAAGATTCCAAATTCTAGAGTTATTTAATTGTAACAAACAATTCTAGAATTATTTACATATAATATGCCGCTTCTAACAAGAGTATGCTAAAACATATTTGAAACAAGAGTATGCTAAAACCAGAGAAGATAAAAAATATACATTAGCTGGAAAATAAAAAAACATATTTGAAAGATGAGCCTTCAGATTAGTTAGATTTAAAAATTCAGTTTTAAAAATAAGAAAAAAAAAAAAACAGAGTTGTTGATTTTATGTAGCCAAGAGATCTAAAAAAATACTGCCCCGACAAAGGCTCCAAGACCCTTTTCAAGCTGATTCCTATCTAGACTTGTACATTATCAAAACCGAAGCAAACAAGTAGACATGACTAAATTAACTTAAGACGATTCTAATATGGATTTAGTCAAACATTATGGACAAGAGCTTATAGAATTGATAGAAACATGTTTTATGAATAAAACATTAACTATGTTGAGAGGTGAGATATCCTAGAAGCTAGCTAGCCATGGTCTTAATTTATAAGTTTCTCGCTTTTCAAGCAACATTCAATATTATTCTCCAATCACTCTGGCAAGTAAGTATATAATATATTAAGAGCTTACACCTTCCTATTTTCCCACAAAAAAAGAAAAAAAACCTTTTCGATCTATCTTCAACACATTAACCTTACGAATAGCTTACATTCGGCATCCTCCAAATTAACCTTAAATCTTCAACACACAAGCTTGGACAACAATTTTTACAGAGATCCGTGGCCTAGATGCACCTCTATGCAGAGGCCTGGACTTCCTCTGATTTGTAAACCCAACCACATGAAAAATTTGCAATAGGGAAAAACAAAAAAGACAACTCATAAATAAACTGAGAAACCCAGGAAATCCCCCCTCAAAAAAGACTTAAACCTCATGAATCAAAGATGCCGAGAAATGTTACACCCCTAGCTCCCAGTTGTCATTTATATGCTACTTACATCTCCCTAAACAGACATCTTACCAACAAGCATGACAAATCTAGAGACACAATGAAGATTCGAACTATAAACAATGAATATCTCTATACATAGAAGCGAGCTAAAGAAATTTGCGAAAGCACAACCACAACTCCACTCCAGAACCCAGAACCAAAAAAAAAAAAAAAATCCCAAAAAAAATCTTATTTCTCATCCATGAATACCTAGGTATGTGGAACTCAAAACGTATAAAAAATCAATTTTTTTAAATTTATTTCATGAACATACACTCGGAAATTTCCGTACCTTATTTCAATCGGAAATTCACAAATCCTTGTTCTGTCTGGTTGGCATTCTCTTCGGCTCTTCAGATTTGTAATTTTACGGAAATAGAATAATGGAGGATGTGTGATTCGGTTATCAAGGAAAAAGAAAAAATGAATCCTGAGCAATAGAACAAGAAGCACTCTGAGTATGAAGGAAATTATCGACTGGCTGGCCGTGAGGCTTGGAAGGTGTTGTCGTGGCTGAGGAGTTCGGGAGGGAGGAGAAATCTAGAGAGAGAGAGAGAGAGAGGGGGGCTCTGTTGAGGGGAAAAGCACCAGCGCTTATGGAGGAGTAGTAGCGGTTTGAGGTTGCGTTTAGCGGTGCTGTAGGCGGTATTGAGGGCTCGAGGTGGCTCGGCTTGGTGCAGATCTTGGTTGACGACCGCACTCAGTGAGGCAAAGGCCTTCATTCGGCGAGTTTTCCATAGGATAGAGAGGGAGAGAAAGCAAAGAGAGACTGAAGAACAGTGAGAGTCTGAAAACACAATAGCAGTGGAATGGAATGGATGAGGAAAAATTAATCCGTGTGGTTTCTCGGTATGAAAACAAACGGTGGATGCAGCCATACCTTGTGTTTTCTCGAGTGGAGTGGACGACGAGGATGTGGTTGTGGGTGACACGGATCGTGATGCGTTAATATTCTTTTTCTATTGATTGAAACAACTTCACTTTTTTTTGCCTTTTAATGCGTTCTCCACACATGAGAGCCGGGAGGTACATTGCGATATATTGAAAATCTTGTAAAAAAATCTTCAGAAAAAAAAATAGATGATTTAACTCTTTGTAAAAAGAAAAACACTGTTATGTCGTCTCATTCTTACCGCTTCATTTGACAGTTCGGCAAAAAAAAAAAAATTTAACTTAATGATTAAAAAAATGATTTTAAGTGTATTGATATTTTTTTTAATTTTTTAAAAATATTTAAAAATATTAAAAAATATCAAAAAATAATAATTGGTGGTATGCCCAACGGTAATAGTAGCCCCACTCTTGTAAAAAAGGGAAATACTATTCTTACAAAAATTTCTTACCAAAAATTCTCACCGGATTATATTTTTTTTTAATTTTTTTTCTTAATGATTAAGTAAGTGTTTACTTAATGATTATTTTTTTTTTAAAAATAAAGGAAAATACTATTCCTATAAAAAAAAATTTTAAGTCTTATGAAAATTATTTGAAATGATTTTGATTCTAAGATGACGTTTATTTACAAGACTATGTTATAGTTTCTATTAATGCTTTTCTTTTACTTGTGATATTAATCTATACAACATAAATATTACATCGTTATTTAATTAAGCCAAAAAATGATATCCTTATTGATAAGAAAATTAATTCTTAAAAAAATATATATATAAACTAAACAAACGTGTATTGCACGTTACTTTTATCTAGTATATATATAAAATCCTATTGAAATACAAACTAGCAGAGCATCCTCGTTAACTTGCACAAAAGTATAAACTAGTAATAAATTAGGAAAGCAATCCTGACCTATCTTGAATATATAACCCAATTATGTGAACTGGAATATGCAAAATGCTAGCTGAAAAAATAACCATCAATATATATATACTAGACGTTGCCTCCACATTAGCTAAGTCATTTGCTATATTATAATTTTTTTCCCTCTTTAAATACAATATTGTTATATACTGATGTCAAAAGGCAGAAAAGAATTCAAAATATCTCCATGCATATTATATGGCGAAAACGCTAGCTGCAGTCGCCTGTGCAGTCGCGGGGCAAACGGCTCTGACGTGGACAAAATAAAAACGCACCGTTTCATAACATCTCTGCATTTCCCCAGATCCCTCCCTCCTTCCATTCCCCTCCCTCTCTGAGTTTCTCCCCCTCGAAGACGAATTCCATTTCATGAGACCGAGACTCTTCGTGTTTCTCTCCCTAGAAGACGAATACCTCTCTCCCATTTCCCTTTCATTTCCCTCCCTCTATGTGTTTCTCTCCCTTGAAGACGAAGACCTTCCATTTTGCCGAGTCCTCTCTCCGTTTCCCTTCCATTTCCCTCCCTCTCTGTATTCTCCCTTGAAGACGAAGACCTCTCTCCCATTTCCTTTCCATTTCCCTCCCTTGAAGATGAACTGGAAGAGAAATAACTCTAACCCAGCCCCTTTCTCTTCATCCCAAAACCCTAACCCTAACCCTAACCCAGCCCCTTTCCCTTCATCCTAAAACCCTAATCTTAGAAGAAGGTACCGACGTGGAACCTGAAAATCAGTCGCCCCAGTGATCGTAGAGTTCCGATCATCTCTTCAAACACGCTTCAAACAGGTATCAATTCCCTTCAACTATTAAGTTTCCCAAGAAAATCCCCTAATTTTCTTGGAGATTTTGTACGTGGGGATTTTATCAATATTGTCAGTGTGATTGAAGCTTTGATTTACTGAGAAACTGTGCATTCATTTGAGTACAGAGCTAACGCTTTGTCAACCTTCGCGGTGGCCATCCTCGCACTCGTGCGCCATGGCCTCCTTCTCCGACAATTTCAACCGCCCCTCGCCCTCTGCTCATGTCGAGGTCCATCTCCCTCACTTAAAAGCTTACATTTTCTTAATTTCAAGCTTTAATAAATTTTTTTAGATCCAGGATTCACTTTAATTCAAGTTCTTTTGGTTCGTAAGTGTTGAACATTAACTGGTTTAAAAAGCAATGAAAGGGTAACGATGAGGTAATTGCTTCATTTTTTTCCTGATTTCTGCGTGTGTTTTCTTGATGCAGACGTATATGAGTCATTTATGAATCTTGTTGAAAATTTGTGTGAACGATGCCTCAAACGTTTAAGGGGGTTTTGTGGGATTGGATTCTTTTTTACTTTTTTTTTTTGTTAATGGTAAATAAAACTTTCAAAACCACCCTTGTGTTTATGTTCTTCACTTTATCCAACAAAGATAATGGTTAAACTCTTTAGATATATTTGTTTTTATCTTAATCAAAATTCTCAAATGTCTGGCGACCAATAGTATGATTGCAAAGAAAAACCATTCATTTCTGAGTGAACATATCAGTGCCCAAAGATGATATTTTTTTTTAAAACTTTATGTGGGTGTCACCATAATTAATAAGGGAGTGCATGTATATATTATATATATATATATATATATATATATATATATATATGAGTGGGATATACTGTGGTCTTGGCTTGTTTGGGATATGATGAGATTAGTATGAGCTTGAGTTCCAAAATTTCCTGAGCTGTTGAACTGAAGCACCATTGGACTAAAAGCCTGTAGGTCAATTGGTTGTTTTAGTGTTCCATTGGATATTTTCATTCCTACTACAAGGTCAAGCCAGCAACTTTAGGTTTGTGACATTCTTGCTCGACATTTTCCTATCAACATTTTTGGGTTATGCCTATTGTTTTCAAGGAATAGAACTTATTGATTACTTCAACATTTTTCATTTCATTTAGCATCGAAACTTCCCTGCTCCCCCTTGTAGACACTCTTCAGTATCTTATACTTACAAGTCATTGCAATTAGTACACATGGAAAGGGGTGCTTCATTGCACAGCTGAAAGCTCCTCTGTGTAACATCACACCATTCTTGGCATTTATATTCCCTATATGTTAGTTTCTTTATCAATTGGTGATGAGTAGATCTGATTCAGGAGATATAAGTAATGAGCGGATTAAACCATAATCCAGTGAAGCTCAATATTACATTGAGAAAATATCCTGTATAGTTATTTTGAGCTTTTTAACTTGCTTATTGTCTAATTTATCAAGCTTTAAAATAGCTGCTGAAGCAGTCAATTATTTATAGTGGTATGATTTCTTTCTGTGCTTTTAACAGATGATTTACTCCATTTGATGTTGGGAACTTTTTGGTTATTGTTATCCGGGGTTCGCCTGCCGAAGCATGGGATGTACACACAACAATGGCATTACAAAATGATAATATGCGTGTCAAGATGAGTTATGATCCTGAAGATACTGTTGTGGCAATTGTGGGAAGCCAATTTTTGTACAGGGGTTTGTGGCTGGAGAATGCGATTGTTTGACAGGCTTTATTACCAGTTGTTCTGAACTTTCCATTAGATAATAGTTCCAATTCTGAGCTTAAAATTATTGTTCTAAGTGGGAATTCAACAAGTGACTATGGTGTGGTTATTGAGGTACACATTTGCAGAAACTTGGTCGTATATATTTGTGGATATATTATTTTAACTAATAAAGTAATTATTCTTAGGCAATTGCTCTTAATATACCATTTTTTCAAGTAATTGGATATATTACATTTGTGGATATATAATTTGGTTCTTCAACCTTTGTAGAATGAACTTCCAGATTACTTGATCAGACTATGACAAGAAGTGTCCAACCCCAATCCTCTCAATGTAGATTAATGTCACTTATGGGAACCAGGAAAAAGTCCAAAACTTTTGGATCTAGCAATGCATTAATCATCCTACTCAAACCACGCAATGTCACTTATGCGTGGCTATATTGGTGCGATTGACCATTTGCATATAAAATGAACCTGGCAATGCATTAATCATCCTACTCAAACCACGCAATGTCACTTATGTGTGGCCGTATTGGTGCGATTGACCATTTGCACATAAATGAACCTGGCAATGCATTATCATCCTACTCAAACCACGCATTCCTCAAAACCATTTGGCCCAATTGCATCACTAGGAATATAAAATAATTATAAAATCTTTCTTCCATAAAATACTATCATTATCCAAGCTTTCTGAATATAAAATAATTACAAAATATTTGTTCTTCCAAAAATAATTGGAAATACCCACTTTCCAAGCTTTGTAAATATAAAATACTTACAAAACCTATCACTTGCAAGATTTCTTCCTACGAAAATAATTACAAAATTAATTACAAAACTTATCACTTGTCAAGCTTGCTTTCCACAAAAATAATTACAAAAACTATAACCACCAAGCTTCCTTCTTACAAAATTAATTACAAAACTTATCACTTGTCAAGCTTGCTTTCCACAAAAATAATTACAAAAACTATAACCACCAAGCTTTCTTCTTACAAAATTAATTACAAAACCTATCACTAGCCATGCTTGCAAAAATTAAAATTTAACCTTTTTGCACCAGTTGTGATCCATCACAACCCAAGGAGGTCCGGTTGTGCGCAATCCAACCCAAAAAAATCTGCTATGATTAATATGTAAATATTAATGTCGTCTAAATATTACAAGTAAATTGTGCAAAATTTAGAAATGTGCTACCAATCATTGTTTCTCGGTGCTGGGTTCTACTACTGTCAAAAGCTGAGTTGTCTACAACAGGCTATTTATAAATAACAAAATCACCGTGCATGTAATTTGGATAGTTTAGTAGTCCAATTTGAGAGATGTCCTAAAATAAAAATAATAATAATTAGGATGCTAAACATTGAGTCGCAATAAGTTTTTTAATTATGAAATAACATACTGAGTTTTGGGGATTTGAGCTAGATGGTGTTAGTGGAGATGGGCATTCTTCCCCTTTTCCCATGCCCTGTACAAGTTGTTCAATATCCAATGTCAGTCTTTGATAAGTTTTCAGGAAAATTAATTCAATCCACCAAGAGTGAAGACTAATATTGTACATACTTCTTCCATGAAAAAAAAAACTTGGCAAAAATTAATTAGCATCAAATAAGATTTACACATGCTAGATATGTACCAAACCCATCAATAGCGATGACTAAACCAACTTTCCACATGCCATCCTCTGTTCATCCAACTAGAAACATATATTTAACAACAACTAAACCACAATAATTAAACCACAATATTTAACCAGAAAATCAATATTTTCAGCCAAGAAATTTCTACATATCTAATAACTCTATGCAATGCAAAATCTTGTTAACAATAACTAAATCACAACATGTTGTAGGAAAAGAAAAAAACTAAATCAAATTTGTTTATTAGTGAGCAAAAACTAAATCTTGTTAACAATAACTAAATCACAATATGTTGTGGAAGAAAAAAAAAACTAAATATCAATGAGCAAAAACTAAATCTTGTTCACAATAACTAAATCACAACATGCTGTAGAAGAAAAAAAAAGTAAATCACGATTGTTTATCAGTGAGCAAAAACTAAATCTTATTAACAATTACTAAATCACAACATGCAGATTCAAGCACAAATAAGCGTACGTATTGGTGGCGACAGGATGACCCACGAAGCCGACCCACGAAAACTTGACCCACGTCGCTGACCCGAAGTGTTGGCCCAAGAAGCTGACCCGAAATGTAGGACCACGAAGCTGACCCAAACCAAGCCCACCAAGCTGACCCAAACAACGCTCGTGCTTGACCCAAACAATGCTCGGGCTTGACCCACACCAATGCCTTGCGTTGACCCACCCAACAAAGACGCCCAGGCCAATCTTCTGCGTTCCACACGATGAAGACGCCTAGCCCGTGGGAGTTGCTTGGATCGATGAGCCTCTCTCGCGCACCCTCAGATTTTCGTTTTGTTTTGCACGCAAAGCAGAAGCGGGAATAGTATTTCATTTGGGTTTCAATCTGCTTTTCCGTATTCTTTCGTTTTCAATTTTTTTTTTTTTTTTTTATAATTTAAATCGACTGAACAACGTCTACACGAGACGACTGTGCATAGAAGAACTCATTATATGGTGCATGATTGGCCTTTCTGTTTAAACCAATTTACAACTAAAAGAGAATCAGTTTCAATGAGGAGATCTTGAACTTACAATTAATATATATAATGTTAAAGCCAATTTTTCAATGCTGAAAGCTTAGCATAAACATTTGTTTCGGTGTCCAAACGGAGTCCGAATCCATAGCCTTTCTCCATAGAACTCTACCTGCATAGCCTTTCTTCATTCGGGAAACTTGGAAGCTTCAGTAACAAAGGAGGGGTCATCGGGAGTGACAACATAAGTAACATGGGCATGAGGCTTTGGCCAAGCAATGGTTCCGTCAGTTCAGACTTTGGGAAAAAGAAGATCGGATTTAGAACGGGTTGTCATGGGATGAACATTGGAGGGTGGAAGAGAGGAAGATGGAGGCAACGATGGGAGGGGCGATTGTGCCCTAGAAGAAATCAGAGAAGAACCAAGTAGACTCTTGGAGTGAGGAGAAGAGGTCTGTGAGGAGGGCTCTAGGACAGAGTTGATGTTGGGCTCATGAATGGGCCCCGAGGGTGAAAGGGGCTTTATAACAGACGGTGAAGAACTGAGGTTATTGAGTGGAGTGGAAAGAGTTTGGATGGGCTGTGGATGATCCGTAGGCCTGGTAGGAGTAAGAGTAGGAAGATATGTGTGTGTAAGAGTGCTTGGACTAGGAACAAATTGTTTAAATAAAAAGACCCCTTCATCAAATAAAACATCACGGGATACATACATCCTGAAATTTGGAATATGATAGCATAGATATCCATAATGATTTGGGTTATACCCAAGAAATACACATGGTAGAGATTGATAAGACATTTTATGCTTGTTATACAGTTTGAGATTGGGCCAACAAAGGCACCCGAATGTCTTTAAAAAATTGTAATTTGGGCTTTTATTCCATATCAATTCAAAGGGTGATTTATTTTGCAATACTGGCGTTGGTAATTTGTTGATTAAGTAGACAATAGTGACAAAAGCATCAGACCAGTGTTTTTGAGGGGAATGAGAATGAGCAAGTAAAGAGAGTCCAGTCTCAACAATGTGCCAGTGTTTTCGTTCAAACGAACCATTTTGAGAATATGCATAAGGACAAGACAAGCGATGTGAAATGCCAAAGGAATGTAAAATAGTATTAAGAAAGCGAAATTCACCACCCCCAATCGGATTGTAAAGCACGAATTTTGGTATTAAGAAAATTTTCAACAAGACATTTAAAAGATAAAAAAGTATTGACTACATCATATTTACATTTTCAGGAAAAAATCCATGTAAACGAACGACACATAATATTTGAAACTTCCTCTGGACAAAATGGGAGCTGGTCCCCATACATCAGCAAACAGGAGTTGGAGAGGAGCAGTGGTCCAGGATGGAAAGGAAACATAGGGAAGTTGATGGAGTTTGGCTTGACAGCAGGAGGAACACAACCCATCTTGAGGAGAGGATTTCACAGGAAGAGACAACTGTGAGATTATTTTGTGGACTAACTGCATAGATGGATGTCCCAAACGGGCATGCCATTGAAAAAGGGTGACTCTGGAACCGTGATAAGCTTGAGGAGATGACTTCATAGGAGGGAAGACATACAAGTCGTGATTAGTATGACCTTTGAGGAGAATTTTCTTGGTGCGGGAATCCTTCACATAAAAACAAGATGAGTGAAATTCAAAAAAGACACAATTATCTTCACAAAGCTTTCGAATTGAAATTGAATTTTTGGAGATAGAAGGAACATGATAGAGATGAGAGAGTACAAGATTTCCAGATGATGATGGAACGTGAGAGGTGCCAAAGAGTTTCCATCTCCAACTCACACCTGGTCATCTCCCTTATACTCAGAAGGATTCAAAGAAAGGTTAGAGAAATTATGAGTAAAATGGAGTGTGGCGGCTGAATCCAGATACCAGTTGTTATCAACATAGGAGACATTATCATAAGAAAATGAAGGTGCTGCAGTGTAGTGAGCATATAGTGTGGGAGGAGAGGGAGATTGATAACTATGATCAAACCTATGATAACACTGGAGGGCAGTGTGACCATGGTGATGGCAAACTTGACATGATGAACGATTGGGTGAAAAATGAGAGGGATGGAACCGACCTCCATTGCGACCACGCCCACGTCCCCTGTAACCACCTCTGCCTCTTGATTGACCCCTTCCTCTGGAATTGTTGCTGTTAGTGTTTGCGGTAGTGGTGTTGGCAGAGAACTTAGGTGATGCAGTAAGAGTAGTTTGATGGTGAGACATATGAGATTCATGAGTAAGTAAATGGATATAAACTTGGGAGGGAGTGAGAGGGTCTACTCGAGTTGAAATGGAGGTGACAACCGAATCAAAATCGGTGCCCAATCCAGCCAACAGATGAGCAATGAAATCAAATGAGGTTAAGATTTTGCCAACCGCTGCAAGGGTATCACAAATGATTTTGGCCTTTTGATAGTAATCGACAATAGTATCGAAACCTTTCTTGAGTGTGGTGAGCTGATATTGAAGTTGCATCACTCAAGCTTGAGATTTTGAGGCAAACAAATCCTCTAATATTAACTAGATTTCTCTGGATGTAAAGGCTTCGATGACATGGGCTATGATATTTTCGGAAAGAGAAGAAATGAGGATGGTCATAATAGCTTGATCCTGTTGTTTCTAGAGTAAATAATCGGAGTTTTCTTTCGTGGGACTTTCGTCAAGCAGTTTAGGTGCCATAATGGACCCATCAACATATCCATAGATATTTTGACTGTTGAGGTAAGGCATAAGTTAAGCCTTCCATAACAGATAATTATCATGGTTTAACTTTACCAAAATGAAATGGGAGGGAGGGAGAACTTAGGAGTCTAAGATTCGGCCATGGATGAACTTTGGACGTAAGTCCTTTGGCTGGCTCTCGATACCATAATGGAAGTCAGAAAAGAACAAAATAGAAGAAGAATTCTGTTGTGATTTCATTGATGATTTTGTATTACAAAGTGGTCTATTTATACACAAATAAGTATCGAATATTCTTTATAACAGAATGATATTTATAGGACACGTATACAGATATAAAAATTTCAGACTATTCCTCATGAGTCATCTGCTGCACTATCCATTTGCTGAGGTGAGTTCTTCATCTGTTGATGATGGAGTGATATTGCTTATATAGGGTCTAACCCTAGCTACTTGGCTGTGGTGGTTGAAACGAAGAGGGTGATGGAGATCTTGCAAGTGTGGATATAAAGGAGAGCTCCGAGCCCGAGGAATTTGGCGCGAGATGCAACAAGCTTGGGGTGCAGTTTGGAAGCTGGATGCTGGGTCTGAGCTGCAACCTCCACTCTCCATCCGTTTGACCTCGCAATACTCTGGCCAAACCCTAGTCGCTAAAGATGTCATTCCTAATGGGTGGAAGCCCGGTGCAACCTACAGATCCTTGGTTAACTACCTCTAATATTCAATTAATTAATGACCAACTCATCCAAACTATTAAAAGCCCATAATGCAACTTCCATACATCCATCTATTTATGTCGGCACATATAGATAAGTACTAGTACTGGAGTTGCGCTTGAGTATATATAGCATGCCGTGGTGCTTGCTGTACATATCAAAATATGAGGCTGCCGTACATATTAGCCTCATATTTTGAGAACTATTTTGCGGGGTGCTTGTTGTATTTAATTTGCTAGGTTTCGTGGGTGTTAAGTGTTGCGTGCTTGTAAACATGTTATACTGAAAAATAGCATATGTTAAATATATATACCAAACAAATGTGGTGATCAGCTCTTGCCTTTGCTTTAATGAAATTTACTTTTATGAATTTACTTCACGGCTAAAACATTTCTCTTTGACAAATTTGCTCCTTGATTATATAAGGTTATACCAACTAGGTTAGTTATGTAAGATATATTTGAATCTATAAAAGCTAATGGGCAATCTACAAATAAATCGTTATGTTTTTCATCTTATAATTTCATCTAAAATTTTTGACAAACCGATTTTGAGTTTATATATAAATAGGATTCTCTCTTTATATTTTTGAATTTCTTCAGATTTTTTCGATATAAAATAAAAACCTTTAAATGAAAAATACAAAGTTCTTGAGTCAAATTTATACAAGTTTAACTAGGACTGTTCATGAAATTTCTTTACGGCTAAAACATATTCACAAATTTCATAAAATTTAATTTGTGAATTTACTTTTATAAGATTTCTTTACGGCTAAAATGTTTCTCTTTGACAAATTTGCTCCTTGATTATATAAGGTTATACCAACTAGGTTAGTTATATAAGACATATTTGAATCTATAAAAGCTAATGGGCAATCTACTAATAAATCTTTATGTTTTTCATCTTATAATTTCATCTAAAATTTTTGACAAACCGATTTTGAGTTTATATATAAATAGGATTCTCTCTTTATATTTTTGAGTTTCTTCAGATTTTTTCGATATAAAATAAAAAACCTTTAAATGAAAAATACAAAGTTCTTGAGTCAAATTTATACAAGTTAGATTCCGACTCGAGAACCCAAGTGTCAAACCCGGACCGGGTTAACTCGAGTCAAACCCGGGCCGAAACCTGGATTCCGGATTCCAGGTTTAAACCCTTTTTTTTTTCCCTTTTTTTAACATAAAGCCTATATATTGTTTATATGATAGATTCGGGATTCCGTTGAACCCTTTTTTTTTTGGGTACATAAAAGCCTATATATATTGTTTATATGATATTGATGTAGCATGAGAATGATTTTATAAAATAAAATAAAATCAAAATGCATGAGACATTCATGATGCAATCCACTACATATTACATTGTTTGAATTAATTTGCTAACAATATTACAAAACATATATATTGCTTTAATCAAACACCAATACACAACAATAAACTACAAAGCTTGGTCTTCTATTTTTTCATACTCCTTATTCCCTTATTTCTTGAAATGTTTTTTCTTTCTCATTAGTTTCTGTCTCTGTACAGCGTGGATTCATTGTCTCATCATTGATGCTACTAGAACTCCTGAAACCATCACATGGAAGTATTATTAGACTATTGTCAAACTAACAAATGATGCTAGCATTCATAAGCAGCACATACTTATAAAAAAAAAATGCATTCATAAGCAGCACATTGTTATTCAATATTTGTATTACATGCTTAGATATGAAAGTTGAAATTTCAATTGAATTAGAAGCATCAATAATAGTGGATGCAGCTCTGGAAGCAACCAAAACTGCAGCTTCTTCATCACTTGTGCTTTTAAATTCCTTAACATATAGAGTAACAAAGCATTACGAAGTAGAAGACTTCATTACTCCATATAATATATGCCGAATGAAAGAAATAGAGAGTGTTGCATACCTCAAAAGCTGCACTTTTGACAACTTCAGCAGTATAATATCAACAAATTATACAATAAAAATATTCTAGGCTACAAACAATGGACAGTCACAGTGCATTTATATAAAGAAAACAGTAACAACAGAAAGGCAATGTCTTATCTTACTAAGCTTGTCCAAAATTAGTCCATATCTAAGAATTTGATTCCCACAATAGTTACATCTCCCATTGAGAAAATTGTTTGGGGAAACTATATTTTACACCCTTCTAACTTCGACCGTTTTTAATTTACACCTTCAATTATGCAAACTATATTCCCCAACAAGTATCTTCCAACTAAGCAAAATAAGAGATTTGAAATGTTGCAAAGCTAGTCTTTATTTCCAATCTACATGCTACACCATCCAATCAAAGCAAAGAGAAGCCATTATAGATAAATAATATAATCAGCAGTAGACATAGACAAATGTTTGAGAAGGCTACCTTTTTACTAGGACCAATTGAAAGATCACCTCGGTCTGCACATTTATTGACAACAACATTAATTATATGCAGAGAAAATAGAAATCCAAATTCAAGCAAAATTTAGTATAAAATCTGTTATAAGAAAACTTATGCCCACGATCTAGATCTCACAAACCCAGATCCAGATATTATTATGAGACTCTATAGTTATGGATATTTTCACTCTTCTCCATTCTAGGTCTCACAAATCCAGATCTAACTTATAAAAATACTACACAAAGATTATTCCATTCAAACATTTACATCAAAAGAAACCCAAAAATAATAGAGAGAACAAAAACCCAGTCATATAAAGCAAGCCAAAACCAGAAAAAATAGCAGATCTAGCAAAATAACAGGATATAACAGACCCAAATAAATAAATAAAATCCCACGTTTAAAAACAAACCAAAATAAACCCTAATCCTTTCCCACATACTTACAAATCTAAAACACTGTAAAAAAAAAAAACAGATTTGGAAGTGTAAATACAAACCTTCGGTTTGTCAAGAAGAACTAACACAGAGAATCTACTTTGGTTTTTGTCAAGAAGACGATGACCCCGAGGAACAAATCCTCGATCGACAGAGGAAGAGTGACAAAAGGTAGGGTTTCAGCATGAGAGAGAAAGAGAGAGAAGAAGACGATGGAGCCAGTGAGAAACAGAAACTCGAATAGGGGAGAGAGAGAGAGAGAGAGAGAGAGAATATAGTGAATTAAAATAGACCTTAAAATTAAACTGAAAATGTGTACAGAATCGTATAAATGCGGCTCCTGCATCCAGACCGTATAGGTCTGGGCTTTATAATCCAGATTTCGGTCTGGATCAAATCTAGGTCGAAACCTGGAAGCTAAATTTGGGTATCCGGGTTTTGGATCGGGCTGGATTTTTTTTTTTTTTTTGGCCCAGATGAACAGTCTTAAGTTTAACCCGATGAATGAATAAATTATAAACCTCCGTTTTATTGATTAATAAACTAGTTTTTTTTTTACTTGTTAAAAAAAAAAAACGAGTTGAATCTGAATAGAATTCATAAAAGTGGAGCTCGAATGGTTTGTGGACAAATGGCCCAACCAGAGCAACCCCGCCCAGACAGATACGCCGTAAACTAAACTAGATAGAAAAGTTATAGCAGAAAATGGGATTATTAACAAGGGTAAGATTTCAGCAGTGCCAGGTAATCCCATTTCCACACTCCTATAACTCCCATCAAAATCTAAACCTCATTCCACAAACTTGCAATTACCCAATTCCATCTGCACGTTCGGGAAGAAGAATCCCAATAGTTACTGCGAGAGCACTTTCTACGAAGGCAGCAGCGGCATCCGCACCACCATCCAAAATGGTCAAAGCCATTAGGGTTCATGAACACGGTGGTCCCGAGGTCAAGCTTCTTTTCACCCAAAATACATTGAAGCCCGCATCGTTTTTGGGTTCTTTCTTTTCGGTTTTGTACAGACTTATAAGTAGCTGTTTTAGTACTATATTTTCTGATGTATCTGTTTTGGTTCTGATACACAGGTTCTCAAGTGGGAGGATGTAGAAATAGGTGAGCCGAAGGAGGGGGAGATTCGAGTGAAAAACAAGGCCATTGGGCTTAATTTCATCGATGTCTATTTCCGGAAAGGAGTTTATAAGGCCCCTGATTTGCCCTTCACTCCTGGTTTGGTTTCTTTCGCTTGTGTTTCTGCTGTAGAACACAGTCTTTTATTTCAAGCAAGGTTGATTATCATTTATGAATTACATATATATGATTGGTAATTGTAAGACTTTCCAAAAGGGAATTGGGTTATGACCAAGATACCGTTTTTTTTCTTTCAGCAATTATATAATACTTAGTTGTAAATATACTGCTCCAGCAGAGTGTATGCAGTTGTCAAATGCTACTGATAATAGAGTCATAGAAAGTTTCCCAAAGATGGTCATCTTCAGAAACCGAAGTGTGACCCTTTCATTCCCATTCAAACTTCTTGCTACATAAGTGAAGGGTTGTTGACATTCCCTACATGATAATGACGCCATTTAACTTGTCAGGAAGTTGGATACTAATGGTTATCAAGATCACAAAAATTTTAGCACTGACAAAGGATTCTTTTATTGTGATGAAAGTAACTTGCTTCAATAAGACATCACTCGCATGATACTTTCTTTAAAGCTACATTACATATATGGTCTTCGAAATAGGGGTGCTACTTGCCCAGCAAAACCCCTCACTGCACAAAACCAACCGAAAAAAAAAAAATCCGAAATCCAAAATCCAAAACCAAACTTAGGTAGAGAGAGAGAGAGAGAGAGGTACTTGGGGCTAGGATGCTCGGTGCGAGAGAGAGAGAGAGAGAGAGAGAGAGATGGCAACTGGCAGATGACGAAACAGAGGAGAAGAGACTGAGAGAGGAAAGATGGGGGAGGGGGAGGGGGAGGGGGAGGGGCAGGGGGTGTTTAAAAAAAACCTAATGCAAAACGGCGACATTTTGGGGAGTTCTCCCCAAAACGGTCTTGTTTTATTAAAAAAAAAAACTTAGGATAAAACAACGTCGTTTTATTATTTTTTTTAAAATATATATATATATATAGATATGTATATATATATAATTGGGTCGGGCGGATGGGGTAAACCCCAGGCTGACATGGTCCCAGCCTAGGCCCCGTCCCCCAACGCAATCCACCTGCACACCCCCCCTTTTGCGGACAAGGTGGCGGGTGGTGGAGCCCCGCCGCCCACCCATACTTAGAAATCTATTGGAGTGTTTATAAGCTCATGGAATTCGCAATAGTTATGATCGATATTGGAGACTCTCATTTGAATGGGTACATAAATGGATTTACCTAGTTAGTTTGAGGTTAGGGTCTAAGGTGTAGGGGTGTAAATCGGTCCGGTCCGTTGATGTTCGGTCCATCATTTTTTCCGGACTGGTAGCTATCGGTCCGGTTGGTCTATTTGGTCCGGCCTAATTATTTTATTATTTTTTCATCTTTTTTTTTTCAAATAAATTAATAAAAAAATTATTTAAATTACTAAATTAAAATTAAGCGAATTTTTAATATGGATTATGTAACTAACTCATTAAAAAAATATATTACTATATTTATATTAATGATGTTGATAGTTACTATTTACTAACTTAAACTTTACTCTTCAGTATGCATAATTATTAATTGTTGGGGTGGAGAATGGTTGGAGCTGAAAAATCGAGAAACAGTGAGTTCGCTCGACTGTCGCTCGACCTAGCGCTCAAGCGAAGCTCTAACCGTGAGTTTGCTCGAGGTGCGCTCGACAGTTGGCTTGAGCAAAGCTCAACCCATGAGTTCGCTCGAGTCTCGCGCAATAGTGGGTTCAAACGAGACATAAACCCTAGTATTCGCTCGAGCCAATGTTAATGACTATCAAATAATTTCATTGTATATAGATTATTCATGCTTGCTTGCAACTTAGGTTTTTTAAAAAAATTACCTAATTGTTTTAATTAAGTGTAAATAGTAGAGTATGTATGAATGTATGATGTATTAACTATTTACATATAATGACATAAATTATCACATGATTTATGATTTATTATTAATTGATAGCATATATTATTTATATTTTATATTGTCAATGATAATAAATTAGATGAAAATTACATCAACTTATATAATTACTATATAAAAATAATATATTAAATTATTAAAAATATTTTAAAAAAATATATATAGGGGTTCGGTCTAATTTGGTCTGGTCCGGTCGGTTTTGCCGGTCCGGACCGAATTACTTACAGCCCTAGTAAGGTGGGACCAATGTTTTACGTTATTGGGTAGTGCAGGTATGGAGGCTGCTGGGGTGGTGACAGCTGTGGGCCCTGGACTGACTGGCAGGCAAGTTGGAGATCTTGTAGCTTATGCTGGTAATCCAATGGGCTCATACGCTGAAGAGCAAATCCTTCCTGCGAACAAGGTTGTGCCTGTTCCTTCCTCTATTGATCCTATCATTGCAGCATCTATAATTCTTAAGGGTATGACGGCTCAATATCTACTCCGCCGTTGCTTTAAGGTAGGCTGTATACCGATCCAGCTGCATATACACCTCGGAAAGTTGTAAGCAACATTACATTTTTAGCATGTGAAAATATGCTTTTTTTAAGCAAATAAAATTTTATTGAAACAAGTAAAAAGGCATAGCATGTGAAAATATGTTGGACAATTAAACTCGATATAAGTGAGATACAAATTATGTCATCTTATGGTAAGTTATATATATCTCTCATCAATAATGTATTGTGTATCACATATATTTATACAAACGTAGTCTGTGAATGCATGTATATACCCAAATGCTTGACCTGCATTATTTAAAAGATGGATCATCATCACCAGTCTGATGCTTGACCTGCATTTATGATAATTACAAAAAGTATGATCATAGCTTTTGCCCAAACTAAGTTGAAGTGTTGACCTTATTTTGATAACCCAATAAAGAATATTTCTTCTATCAGTTATGTGTATGAGTTGGTTCTACGACCAGATGGGAGAAAAAAATTGATGTTTGGTTATCTCTCTGCCTCTCTCTAAAAAAATTATTTTCTAAAAATTTATCTTAAATTCTTTTAGTTTTCATTAACTAGATACAACTCATGTCCATACTGGAATGAAACCCTTACTTGACCCCCGTGGCTTCTTTGGTATGGATATTAAGTGGGTTGACCTTCCTATTCAATTTCTGGGAAACAAGATAAAGAAAAAAGGTCCAAACCATTAGAGAGTATAAATTTTTTTTTTATAAGTCATTAGAGAGTATAAATACACGAAGATCTGATAGAAATCTAGAAATTGATACAAGGAAAACATATTTTCCATATGTATCAGATGAAATGGAATTGATCCAATGTAAGCATGTACTGGTATTATATGTATTAGATCGCTTATGATAATTTAACAAATAGTGTTCCACCTATTATGTAACTGCCTCTTTTTTTATTTGGCCACTGCATTCCATAGTCCAACATGTTTTCTCCTTTTTTATTATTATTATTTTGAAAATAAAAAGGGTAGGAGGGGGCAACCAGATGTGGCTTTCCTACCTGGTTGACCGTAGTAGCATCCTACCCGTTGAGAACCGGACAGGAGGGGCCCAGTCCCACTAGGGAATTCAATGGATCCTCAGGCAGCGAATTAGGTGAATCTATATTCGGATTCGAACCTAGGACCTAGTACATGCCAAACCACTTGGGAGTAACCCAAGAACCACTGATTCACCACCCTTGGTGGTACATGTTTCCTTTTTTTAAGTGTTTGAAACAAAATGATCTTTGCAAGTATTGTTATGTATATACCCCCTCCCTTTTCTTCATGTTTGCATTTGTAAAACACTCATAATCATCTTGCTATGATGGTCTGACTAAAATTGTCTTTTTTCCTCCCTGTTATGCGAGCTTGATGAGAAGTCTTAATTACATTTGCTCCTTGATATGAAATAATTGTGTTGTATACAGGTTGAACCTAGACACACAATCCTTGTTCATGCAGCAGCTGGCGGAGTTGGATCTATTTTAAGCCAGTGGGCTAATGCCCTAGGTGCCACTGTCATTGGAACTGTCTCAACCAAAGAGAAGGCATCTCAAGCCAAAGACGATGGATGCCACCATGTTATAATCTACAAGGAAGAGGATTTTGTTTCTCGTGTCAACGAGATAACATGTGGCAATGGGGTTGATGTTGTCTATGATTCCGTAGGAAAAGATACCTTTCAGGTACTGGCTGCTCTCTTCCTGATTCCCCCCGCCCTCCAAATTTCTGTAGTAATTCTGTTTAACGGTTATAGCTTCATCTTCTGTGTAGGTGGCATCAAATGATGTGTTTGAGATATATCTCTATGTGATTCTCATAGCTCCTCGTGTGATATCATTTTAGTAGCCTAGGATGCAAAGTTGTTTTATTGTTCAACTCACTTTAACTTCAATCTTTACTCCGAGCCTTTAAAGATTTTATTAACTAATAAAAATATATTTTTAGGGTTTGGAGTATAAATTCGAGGATCACCTCAACACATCAAACCGTTTACAATCAGCTCTCTTCTATATAGCCCTTACATTTCTCAATTCTAGGCCAGACCTGCCATACATATTTCTTACTGGAAGTTAACATATCCAGGGATCATTGGCATGCTTAAAGACTCGTGGGTACATGGTTAATTTTGGGCAGTCATCGGGTACACCAGATCCAGTTCCATTGTCAGCTCTTGCTGTAAAATCCCTCTTCTTGACTAGGCCTTCCCTCATGCAATACGCTACTACTAGGGATGAGTTACTGGAAGCTGCTGGGGAGGTATTTGCTAATGTTGCATCAGGAGTCTTGCGGGTTCGAGTAAATCATACTTACCCTTTATCTCAGGCAGTACAGGCACATGTAGACCTTGAAAGCAGGAAGACATCTGGATCTGTTGTGCTTATCCCTTAAGGCATCCTGCAGTAAGTCCTTACTTCTAAATTTCTTATCGGTATATCATTTTGAAATGCCTTGTAGTCTGTGTGGTGTGTGGAAATAACCCCCCCCCCCCGACCAGTAGAATGGAACATATGGATCGAGGATGATTATGGTGTGAACCGCAACAAATGTACTTGGTTATCTCTCTCTCTATTATATAGGGCTTGGTTTTCTACTGTGAGTTACCCGACTGCGTAACTGAGAGTCAGCTGTCCATGTTACGACCTTCATGTATCGAGGGTGTGGCGATCTCATGCATATATCGCATAAAGAACCCATGTTTTTTTTATTACTCTTTCATGTGTTCCTACGTGACTACTAACTATAGAGTGTAGAGTGTAGATAGTTATAATTCATAATCTACTAGCAAAATCTAGGAAAAAGAAAAAAGAAAATACATAACTAGCTTCTGCTCCGTCAAAACTTCATATAAAAGCATTTTCACTATATAGTTTTTATAAAACTCATGATAAAATATATCCATTTAAGAAAAAATCAAAAAGATTTTTGGATTGATTTTAAGCTCAAATTTGAAACTGGAATTTTACAAAATAAAGGCAAAAATGATAAAGCTACAAGTGGCATAAATTTTAAAAATTGAACCGTAAAGATTAAATTATATCAAATGGATGGTCTGATGTGAAAACCTTTAAATAAAATTACTCACAAAATAACATACTATTATGAAATATAATAATACTGTTGAAATACGTACTGTTGGTTAAAAAGTCCTGGGCAAACTCTCATAAAAAATCTTTAGATCTGAGTTTCGGGTGAGGAGGCTTCCTTCCTCTTCTTCCCTCATTTTACCGTCGACCCATTTTATCTATTAAGATAGTTTTTTTTTTTCTTTTTTCTTCTTCAAGGCCGAAAAAGATAAATCTATTATTTTTCGTCAACTCTCTAGAGACATGCGTAGCATAAAAAGACTCTCAAGTCGCAAATTGTTCGAAGGATAGTTACGGTTTTGCAAAAATCATCGGGTGTGGTCCTCATGTGCCATCTCTTCTGGCAGCTTTTCTTGCCACATGTGTCGGATCATCGGAACTGCCACCATCAGATATTTTAGATTTGATTTTTGTGGCTGAAAATAGACAAGTGTGGTGCCTTCTCTCGCTGTCACAGATTCTGAAATATATTAAAGTTGGTCCAAATTATAATCCGTCATTTTTCGCATCTATCTTAGTGATTTTCTTATTGTTTAGTAATTAAAAAAAAGTTGTTTGTCTCTTGGATGTTTGTCTGTATAGGTTTAGTCCTCTTTCTATAAAGGGTGAGGTTGAGTTTCTGTTTAGGCAAAGTGCTGTCTCTTCGACGTTTGTTTGTATAGAGTATCAACAGTAGTGAAGACCAAACCAATCACAAAAGGAAATAGCATACTGGTGGAGCTCTAAATGCATAATTGGTTTACGAGGTAATGGTTGATACGAGGATATCCCTGCATGATTCGGGTTGTGAATGTAAATTTCTTTGATGAATAAATGATGACATTTTTCCTTAAAAAAAAATTTGAAACACGTAAACTAACTAACAAGCTATAATATAAACACCATTACTTTTACAAATTTTCATAACAGAAAAGCAATTATTTGAAAATTAAGATTTAGCTCAAATGAGAAACGCAAATTAAAAACAAAAATTAATTAATTTTTTGATAAAAGAATTTTTTTATCAGTTATAGTAATTTTTAGCACTCTTTGATTAATCTCTATTAATTTCAGAAAACCTACTTATCATTCCCTATAACATACCAACATGTAATTTATTATTTTTATCTTTTTATTTAAATATACATATATTGATGTATAAATATGTGTATTTAAATAGAAAGATAAAAATGATAAATCACATATTGGCGTGTGGGATGATAAGTATAATTTTTCTAAAATTAATAGAGATTAATCTAAGAGTGCTAAAAATTACCATGATTGATAAAAAAAATTATTATTTTATCAAAAAATTAATTTTTTTTTAAAATGAGTTTCTCATTTGAGCTAAATCTTAATTTTCAAATAATCGTTTTTATGTTTTATGAAAAATTATGTTTATCAATTATCATTCTCTACACCACACATCAATATGTAATTTGTTATTTTTATCTTTTTATTTTAACACATATATATTATGTAAATATATATGTTTAAATAAAATAATAAATTACATATTAATATTAAATTTGAGAATGATAAAGTAGCATTTCTGAATAAAATATGTAACACTATTTTTCGTTATTGCTAATAAAATAAAATAATGACAAACGTAGTTGAGCTTATAAGAGAGAAAAGCTGCTAAAAAAAGAGAATAAAAAGGGAAGAAGAGGAGGAAAGAAAACCAGCGAATCTCTCCTCTTTTGCTTTCCTGCAATTCTGAGAAAGACAGAGATGGTGCTATCGCAGAAGCTTCACGAAGCCTTCAAAGGCACCGTAGAGAGAATCACTGGTCCTCGCACTGTCTCTGCGTTCAAGGAGAAAGGTGTTCTCAGTGTCACCGAATTCATCGTCGCCGGCGATAATCTCGTTTCCAAATGTCCCACATGGTCTTGGTATTTTTAATTATTTTGTTCAATTTTACCTCTTTCTCCCTCCAATTATCTGTTTCCTTGTAAATTTCTCTTCAAAATTTTATGTTGTAGACAAGTAATTGCTTTTGATTCGATAACCTGGATTTTTAAACAAAAAAAGTACGGAATAATTCATAAATGACATTATATTGAGTTATGATGGATAAAAATATGGATTTTTAATTCCTTAAAAATTGAAATTCAGCTCCCGTTTGTTTTTACAATTGAGATGATCCGAAATAAAAAGTTAAAAATTAAATAAAATACTGTTAGAATATAATTTTGTAATATTATTTTTATTTTAAAATTTAAAAAAATTGAATTGTTTATTTTATTTTATATAAAAATTTGAAAAAACTGTAATCATCAGATAAATGAGTTTAGAAGGATTCTGAATTAGGCCTAATGTGGAGAACTATTTCGAGCAGGGAATCAGGTGAACCAAGCAAGAGGAAGCCATACTTGCCACCCAGAAAAGCAGTTCTTGATCACTAGAAATGGTAATGGCACCGTCGCAGTTTCTGTTTCTTTTACTTTTAAATTCTTTTTTGTATCATTATATTTACCAATCTCAATGTAAATCTGGGGACGGTACCAAAATCCTGTCAGCATTGCCGTAACGTGATTTGGATGTCCATATTAACAAATCGTACAGTGAGATGCGGTATTTTTTTTTTTTTTATAAACGTACAAAGGAGTGCTCTATTCAATCTTATCACCAATGCATACATGAGATTTGTCGGCAGAACTACCCGGCGAGAGAACCTGGTTTTGTTTAACGAATTTTGAAAACAGAAGAAGAGCAACTTTTCTTTTCATTTCCTACGCAAATATTCTGTGTCACTTAACCGAATTCATTTATTTTCTCTTCACTTTTTCACTTCCTGAATTTTAGTGTTCTGATTCGTTGGGAATTTTAAACCTCCTTTTCAGTTCCTTGTCTGCGAAGGGCTGCGTCTGTAGAAGAAGAATATGAAGCTGCTGGAGGTGAAGTGCTACTTGATGGTGAAGATAACGATGGTTGGCTGGCAACTCATGGGAAACCAAAAGGTGTGTTTCTAATTGGGGCTAGAATTTTTTTGACCAAAGTGTACCCTTTTGATCTTTGCCTTGATTTTTTTTTTCATATTTTAGAAAATAAACATGACGAGGATGATGACTTGCCTTCCATGGAGACCCTAGAAATTAGTCAGAAAAATCCTATTCGGTCAATTCCCTCATACTTTGGGGGTGAGGAGGATGAAGATATTCCGGACATGGCTGAGTATGATGAACCTGACAACCTTATTGAAATGGATCCTGTAAGTTGTTGTTATTTAAACTATTTTGTAATAGCCTTTTAAGATTTGCACCTCTCGTTTTTTCGTCAAAAAATGCCACACATTTTAATTGTTGACCTTTTTCATGGTAGTTTGATATTGTTTTTGCTAGAAAATTGTGAGGTTCATTAGAGTGATGGAACAGGCTCTGGCGTTGTCTCTTGGAAAATTAATATGGGAAATGCTGCATGATGTGTTCTACGTGAACGGTTTTGATAATTTCATGTGTTACATGCAGTAACTTGATGACCACAAATAAATGTTTCATGTGGTACTTACGTAGCGTGGTGACTATAAATAAGTGTTTTTTTCTTATTCCTATAGAATTGGAAGTTAATTAGGTGAGTTCAAATCGTCTTGGTTTATATGTCTATGCCTAATGCAGGCGACACTTCAGTCTACATATCTTGTGGCTCAGGAACCTGATGAGGATAATATTCTTCGAACCCGAACTTATGACGTCAGCATCACGTAAGATAGAACTTTTAAATAAAGTTGCTTGTTCTTTCATGTTTGATTTGGATTTCAATGTTTATGGGGCATCGGTCATCTTATGTATTGGCACCAGAAGCTTTTTCATCATTCCAGCCTAGAGAAAGAATTGAAATTTTGCTCTGGTATACTTGAATGCACTAATTAAAAAATGTTTTGTGCTGTCTGTTTTGCCAATAATAAAAAAAAAATGGTTTTGTAATACATGTTGCAGAAATGCTAATCTACCCTTGAATATAAATGCTTGGATGTCCATGAGTTTATCAATTAGCCCCCAATCCTGACAAAAAACCTTCCCAGAGATCAGAGGAGTATCCAAATATCTTACTGGCAGTCTCCCTTTAAACTAAAGTACAGACAATTTTGGCCATTTTAAGCGAGCTGAAACTCCTCAAAAATAAAAAAGAAAAGGAAAAAAACACAAATTCTACTTGTGTTTGCTGTCAGACTAGACAGTTCTTGGAACTCATGAAGTACTTGTGTGATGCCCCAATGGAAGGCTCAAGCCACATGACCTATACTCCAAAATGACTCGTCAATGATATAATTGTAGCCCCATTAAAACATTATAAAGAGCAAGAACTTCTCATTCCCAAGCAATGCTAGATCCCATACACCACCTACCCTTATAATTTATCAGAATGGGGTATCACAATCTCTTCTTTTATATTCCCGATGTCCTCGTCAGGCCAGTCCGTTGTAAGTGGTATGGCTCAAGTTCCACGTTTCTGGTTGGGATAGGATCTGATTTCATTTGTAACGCCCTAATGGAAGGCTCAACCCACATGGTCTATACTCCAAAAGGACTAGTCAATGATACAATTGAAGCCCCATTAGAATCCTATAAAGAGCAAGAACTTCTCATTCCCAAACAATGTGAGATCCTATACACCACCTACCCTTATCATTTATCAGAATGGGGTATCACACTTGCTTAATTGTATTATGTTTGAGAAATTTGAGCAGCTGAAAAGACCATCAGGTCATGGGCAAAACATATATACGAAGACTTCAAACTTACTCATTTTGGATGAAAAATGAAATTGTTTTCAACTGTCTTTTGCATCATCCTACTAAAAATTGGGTTTTTTTAATGTATGGGCACAAAGCTTTAAAAAATGTTGTTTCTGGACATAGATATACAAAGGTTAGGATTTTCAGGAAGTGTTTGATAAGGAAATTTTATTCAAAGCGTGGAGCAGCGCAACCCAATTACATAGGAAGTGTACAATAGGAAACACCCAACTATAGAGATGAAGAAAAAGAACACAATTCCATGGAATGTTACTTTAGAAATGAAGGTAAAGTTAAAATATTGTTAACAATTTTCAACCTCCCTGTCATCTGATTACATACTTTTGAGAACCCTGATGATCGTAAGTCATCCTTTAGTAGATTTCTTATGGCAGGCAACTCATTTTATGGATAGGAACATGCTCTTCCTTAAGTAATTGAAATTTCGTTCTAGAAAATAATATTTGCACCCCTGAAAGCTAGTTGGTCATGAGGTCCTGTGTCTTTTTTTTTTCAGGTATGATAAATATTATCAAACGCCTAGAGTATGGCTTACTGGCTATGACGAGGTTTGTCTCTGTAATTAATCTTTGTGCTTATGTGCGTTGTATACCGAGTAGTGTAAACATGGCCCATTGATTTTTATTGTGGCTTGTGACTACCAGATTAGAATTAACTTTTGTCTTTCCATGTGATTAGTTAGCCTCATAATTGAGCTATTTCTGGTGTTTTTGTGACAGTCAAAGATGCTTTTGCAGCCTGAACTTGTGCTTGAAGATGTTAGTCAAGACCATGCACACAAAACGGTGGGATATGACATTGACATTGTTTGTTCATTTATTTTAATAAATGCTTTAGAGTCTTATCTTGATGTCTACCAAATGATATACCTTGGAGGTCTAAATTGACAAGAGTTGCTGGAACTTTTCAACTTTTTCTTCATACCCTATGAGTGGTTTTCCAAGCGGTCTAAATGTTGCCAGCCATTACATGATTAGAGCAGAAAATTCCTCTTTGGAAGCCAGACACTGAACTTATTGGATCATGTTATCTAAGGACTTTCAGTTCAGAAACAAGTGTTTGTAGTTGAATCTTTTGGTGTTTATATCTCACTTTAGTCCATATTTGCTTTTATATTAGTCATTTTCGATACTTTATTTCTTCGGGCCTCTGCTATTGTTCTTAATGGGGCTAGTTTTCATGCTTTTCTTTCTCCTTTTCTAGTTCTTAACCTATAAGTAGGTGCTCTCTCTTGAATACTCCTTGTGTAATTGAGCTATGCCTTATTACTTGATTTAATAAAAATTTATATTATTTATAAAAAAAAAGGATTGTAATTTCAGTTATCATTTGACTAGGGTCGTAGTTGCGGATGCTAGTCAGGATAAGTCGATTGAGAAGTGTCAATATTATTCTTATGCTTCTGAAAAGTATGCTCATGCGGTTCATCCGATTGCTTCTTCATCTTTTTTTTATAAGTCATTCAATTGCTTCTTCATCATCCCGGTAGTGGTCCTGTTTCAAAAATAGAATGTATTACTTATCATATTTTGGCCACGTGTCATTACAATGTTGTTCAAAATCACTTCACACGAATTGCTCTCTTAAATTTCTCTTCCGCCAAAGTATATGCTTTTGTATCACTATCTTTTATGTTTAATTTTCCTTTGTGTGACTGCTAGCAATATGTAACCATTCTAATTCAATTACTTATGGAGAAGTAAATGTTCTAATTCATTAATGACAGGTAACCATTGAAGATCATCCTCACTTGCCTGGGAAGCATGCATCTGTTCATCCATGTCGACATGGAGCCGTGATGAAAAAAATTATCGATGTTCTAATGTCACGCGGAGTCGAGCCAGAAGTTGACAAGTTCAGTTCCTTCTTTCTATCGGTCACTGACACATTGAAAATTTTGATTGGTCCATTCTTCTGGAAATTAGGATTGTCTGTAAGTTCTATCACAAAATTCATGCAGACAAGTTGAGCCAACTAGTATTAAACTACTCATGACCTAACACTGTACCACTCTAGTTTCTTTAGTCGAGCATTAAGAAATAAGAATTCTTGACCTTGACCTTGACCTTGCTCCTGTCATCGTGTCAATCATGAGCTTGTAGCTCCCTGATTCAACATTCCATGACTAATATCCTTGCTTCTTCAGTTCATTACTAAGCATATCAACTCAAACAGCTTTAGTTTAGCATTTGCATCTTTAAAACTAAGATCAACTCCTACTTTCACCCGAGGTTGGTGAGTTCAAGAGAGGGCTAAAGCTAACCCATTGTGCAGCCTACCCAAACAAGTGATATTTATTTCTTTCTTTTTTTTTCAATAAGTTATTTTTATATGAAAAGGAAAAACTTCAAATTTTAACTTTACCTTGATGCCCATCAAGTTGAACTTGTATAAAATTTCAAACACCAATAAGGTAATGGCAGTTATGGGATAGAGGAAGGAATAACTGTAATATTACTAACGTTAAGGGAATAGTATTTTGAATCCTGTAATCTGATTCACTGCAATTAATTTGACAAGGACGTTTGCACACGAGTGGTTAATTGAGGAAAGGAGATTTGGATGCTCATTTTCTGATAATTCTTGCCAGTGCATTGAAATGTATATAGACAAGAGAATGTGACATTTTGTAGGGCGGGTAGCTAAGAAGCTGTTTGTTAAACATGTAGATTCTCAGTTTCCAACCCATTCTTATTTCCAAGTTAATGGATGTCGATCTTTAGCTTGCCATTCATGTATGTTTTGGCTCTCAATCTTCCCAGTTTTTTTATTTGTTTCTTTAATAAATTTCTCTCTCTCACCGTAGGTACCTTTTCTTATTCTTGAAATTTGTGGCCTCTGTAATTCCAACCATCGAATATGATTACACTATGGACTTTGATGTTGGCAGCTCAAGCAACCGATGAGAGGTAAATGCTGCCTTACTTCTCCTTTACATAGGTCCTTACCCATAATTTCGTTCTTGCAATTCTTCTGGTCAGCTGGTTTTCAATGTGTTTTGGGCTTTATTTTGTTTTCATTGTGTTTGGGTCAGTTTTGGACCTTTGGTGGGTGTTTTGAATTTTTCGTCGGTCCTCCAATTCGTTGACTAGTCCAACTAGTCTTTTTTGGTGTCCAAGTATGCTTGTGCATGCATTCCATGTTGTCTATCAAATTATATATTGAAGCTAATGAAGAAGGTATTGAAAACGCTTTCTGCTGTGATGTGTATCATGCATCTTCTATTGGAAATGATGCCTAAAAACCCGAGGTCGGATCCCTTAGGTCCCTATCTACTCTTTCTTGATTTATTCCAATTTTCCTCTTCTTTTGACTTCTGTAATTTGCGGACAGTTTTTGACTAGAAGACACCTAAAGCCCTCACCTTTTAGCCATATTTCTGAGTCTGCAACCTCAATCCATAAACCAGTCCAAACATCCGTATTTTGGGGTCAATTTAGTAAGACCCTGCATTAGCATTTTGCCATTCCTTTTGCTTATTGGTACCTAATGCTTCTTATATCAACTATAGCCTTCTATATGAGGCATCTAGTATCTAGCCCTTCCATTAGAATGACTACATTGGGATGATATTCTTAACAAGCTCATCCGGTTCCTGTGTCATGATATTTTAATCTGTTTGCTGTTAGAAGGCTTGCAAGCCTATTAGTGGTGAGTTGCTCCTAGTTGCATTTGTTTCTTATGGCGGAGTATGTGTGGTACCCACCAGATGCAAGGATGTAATACTCTCCTTAAATTAGGCCACCTAGTGCTTATCAATAAGACAAAGAATATTTACTTATTAAGTAATGCTACAAACCCTACTCACATTCCACCTTCATTCCATTATGTAAAATGTGGCATTTTTATGACTATTGGATCATCCTTTATTTTTTTAAAGAAGACACATAAATGTTGATAGGTAATGGCACCTCATCAAAGTAGGGATGAATGCGGGATAAGAGTGTGGTTTGTAGAATTTCCCCTCTTGCATATATCCAGCACTATGTAATTTTGTTACTTCTTATTAGTTAAATGTGTCCTTATCAATGCTTGTAATGTGGCAACGATTTGTTTTGCCAGATGGGGGAAGCTACAGATTTCGTGAAAAAATAAAGCAACATATCCTTGATTACTCCTTAGCATCTACAGTCGTTCAACTGTACATCCTCTTCCTTTGTAAATGATATCCAAATGAAACTTTTAATTTAATAACTTATGCTAGACCGAGCAGTTGTTGAATTTGTATTGTAAGTAGTGTTGTGGAGTTGCTGTATATATGCTAAAACGGAGGAAATAACCTTAGATGTCGTAATAAGAACACCCCCCTCTCCATGCTGTGTGTTTATTGTCATGATTTGATCTACGTGTGTGGGGAAATTGTCAGTTGGTAACAGGCCACAATGTAGGCATATATCAGTTGCACACCTTTTATTATTAGTAGTAGGAAGGAGAATTCTCTCCAGTAGATTTTTTGGATAACCTCTAATATCTAAACCCGCTTTTCCTACAAAAAAAAAAAGTGTATTTTATGGTTGATACGATGTTATATAGTTTGCCAGAATACAGCCATTCTACTCTCTAATTAATTGTGAAGATGGAAGCGAACCTTCTTCCTCTCTTGATCGTTTATACTTTATTTTCTGTAATACACTATCTTAAAAAAAAAAAAAAAAATTAATACACTTTTGTAATTAATTGTATTATAAACGCAGTGTAAAAAACAAATTAATAAATTAATTTGTGCTTTATTAATGTGGATGCAATGAATGTAGTATGTACAGTCTTATAAGTGAAGTGGTGATGATGTGGTAAGATGGAAAATTTTACAAACTATATTTGCTTCCACTTTTACCTCACTATGAGATTGCATTGTGCATCAATTTTTTAATATTTTCTTTTTGAAAAAATAAAGGATGGTCTAATAGTTATTAAAGGCACATTTTATACAATGAGATGAGAATGTAATTTATAGTAGTACTCGATAAAGAATGTCACCATTGGATTTAGAATTGCACTTAGCTTTTACATTTGGAAGTGGAGGGGTCTAATGTGATTTATGTCTGTTGGATTGAGAAGTGCTACAGCTACTTCAGAAAAATAAACTCAAATTGACATGGCTTCCAATGTATGTTAGATCTTCTTTATAATAAAAAGTTGTTTTACAATCTAGCGTACCATATCAAATCACGTTAGTTTATGAATTTATTTTTGTGACTAAAACATTTCTTCTTTTTTGGCATTCTCCAAACTCATTGACATTATATAATAAATGTAGAAGATTTTCTTTGGTCTTTAAAATTACTTACCAAATTTTATATCCTAAGCCTCAAGTTATTAAATTAACTATTTCAACTCAAATGCACGTACTTTATTATACATTCTATATCCTACTTATTCCCTCATGTTTGCTATCTGTTTCCCTCCCTCCTTGGATTGGTCACTACCATCATGGATGCAGGATGCAATGGATCCATTTGCGAGGGTTAAAAACACAATTAAGAACTAACTGGAGGTTCACGTTCAACTCAAGATCTCTTATTTTTTAATAACTGCGGAGCGAATGTTAAAGAATGAGACTAGGTTTGGAAACAAAAATAAATGGGTAAGATTGCAAGAATTTTAAAGAATATAAAAGATCATTAATTGCAGATCAAGACTACATTAATAGGCTTAGAAGAAAGAATATGGCAAAATATGCTTATTGGAAAGAGAGTAGATACATCTGGCCTGCTATATATGCAGGCATGCATGCAGTTGCAGGTTATTCATATTATGTTTCATTGTTCCTGCTCATTATGGCTGCCTTCATAAAACGCAACAACATAATCAGTATTACCAAGAAAACAAACAAAAAGTTTTGGGATCAGACTAAATAAGATATATGAATATGAGAAATGCTAGTATGCCGTTTGAGTTTGCTCCCTCATTTTGACAGTTCATATATTTAATTTTTTAAAATCTTTTTTTTTTTACTTAATGATTAAGAAATTGACTTTTAATGTATTGTCATATATTTTTTTATTTTTTAAAAATATTTATATATGATAAAAAAATATGAAAAGAAAAAGAAGGAAAAAATAAAAAGATAAATTTGCCGCCTAGCACTACTCTATGAATATATGGTATCATTACTCATCTAATTAAGCCATTCCATCATGAGATTCATGACAACATATATATCCAAGATACAACATTCCTGCTTCTCCTAAGATCGAGTTGTTGTGAAAAACGATGTTATAAAAATAAAATAAAATAAGAAAATCAATCATATGATACAAAAATTTACATGGTTTGATAATGTGTCTAAGTTTATGAAATTGTAGACGATTTTATTATCTTGAAGAATGACAAATTATGCTTGAAACGAAATACACAATTCCAGACGGCTATATTGTTCATAATAAATATATATATAGGGTTATACAGCAGAAATCCTAATTCTTCAATTATCGCGTTATTCGATCGAGAAAATTCTCTGTCTAATATTTGTTCAGACAGTGTCGAGCGAGTGTAAAGCAAATTCTCTATTTGAATTTCACTCGAACAATTTGTTTTACAAACATCGAGTTAACTTTCTATTTGACATTTATCGAGCCACAAATAGGGTCAAAATATTTTCGTCCAGAGGGCTCATTGAAACTCTACCATAAAACCGTAATGAATCTTTGTCGGGTCTAGTCACCAAATCGAGTTGTTATAAAAATAAACCAGAGTTCACAAACCCGACATGAGGTCCGGGTAGAAAATTACATAAACAAACTATTTTGGGTGAGGGGTGATCATGACCGACATGATAACTTTTCTTATTTCTTTAGCTCAGACATTTATCTGCCTAGTTAATTTGAAGTTCTCGATCGGGCTAGCTGTTTACCAGTGCATGCTGATTGCTGCCACTGTCCTGTTTTCTCTAGCATCGAGAAAGGGTTAGCCATGCAAGAGTTGAAGCTTTTGAATCCGAAAGGCTACAATTTTGCCCTATCTATTAACCAACTGGAAACAAAAACTATAATAATATGTTGGTAGCTGGTATCTTAATTGATGAAAATAGTTAAACTAACCTTCATGTACACATGAGATCAGTTATTCACTGTTGTAACATGCTTGATGAGCATGCCAATCACATCAGATGAGATTCTAGATGCTGATTCCTTCAAGTTTTGAATCTTCACTTCAGTATCCACTTCAAGCCGTTTTGCATTAAACCCAGAGCTCCCACTAGTCTATGAAGATAATTATATAAGACCCAATGACGTACAAAAAGAACAAAATCTTAAAATCAAGCTAGCTAAACTCAAAAATCTCATGTTTTGCAGCTTGCACACGCACACCCAAAAAAAGTGATTTATGAAATTCATGGTCACGATAATAAGAATTTCATAAAGACATTAAACACGTTGATGGAAACAAGAATGGTTACAAATTGAGGTACCTCAGCGATTTTCTTTTGGAACTCAGCTTCCAGATGAGAGCGATAGAGACCCACTTCCCTCTCTGCCTCTTCTTGCGCTTGCTTCAACCTTTTTATCTTTACTGATCATTTATATAATATAAGGCAAAGTGAGAGATTCATATGGAAAAATGACATTTAAAATAAAAAAAAAAAGTGAGAAAAAAAAGAGCGCAGTAATGAAATGAAGCTTAATAAAAACAATTGGGGGGGGGGGGGGGGGGTGATGAGCCTAATTAATGTTGGGAGATATGATTTAATTAGTCTTCAAGAGTACGTAGTATTATGAAACTCTTAATTAATTAAACAGATATTAATTTGATATATTAATTATGGAGAAGCAGGTGCAGGTAGAACGTATATATACAGTTTCTAGCACTGGAAACGATGTGTTGGGCCTCCTGTTCCGCAGTTAACAGCATCTGAATGCCACCTTGTCCTCTAAAGGAATCCATCTTAACCTGCAGAGTGCAGAGAGAAGAAACAGTTCGTACGTTTAATTCGATGAGTATTGAGAAAAATAGACGCCATTTACGTACGTACGTACCCACCCAATAAGAAATCATCTTTTAAAACAATCTGATGCTCGATCGATCAGGAATAAATAAATCAACGCTAGCTAGCTAGCTACATGATCATCTTCTTGCTGAATTAATCAGTACTGATGTTTTTAATGCCACCCACCCTCGCGTATTAATTCCAAATTAGGTTCTTATCTTCCTAAATTTATGACTGTGATCTCATCAGTTTATTGGTAACCAATTAGTCTCTCAAACTCGATCCATCGGGGTGGGTACTTACTGGTAGGTTTCATATTAGAATTACAACCCTTTAAAAAATGGATCCTTTTCTTGTAATTTCAAGGAAATAAAAGAAAATGTCAAAACCATTCCAAAGGAAAAGCTCTTGAAAACCATATATATGGAAAGACAAAACAAACAATGCATATTGCGAGGGCATAATATCCCAAAAAACAATAGCTTACTCGATATTAAAAAAAAAAAAAAAAAATCATTGTTATGAATATCATGTTTTATTATATTAATTTTTACGTGACTAAAGAAAAGAAAATATTACATCACAAATAAAATGCACTTGCAGTAGTTTCCATGGTTTCCGAAATACGATGAACTATTTGAATATGCACGCAACGAAACGCAACTAATTCTTCCAATTTCCCGATCTATAATTTATGCGATAAAAGGAATATATCGAACAAATGAGAGAATTAAGGACATGAATCTTCACGAGATGGTGATTTAAAATAGAGAATCACAAAACATAAGATATGAATACCTGAATGAAATTGGAGATCAATGCCGATTACGTACATGGAAATTAAGCCAACCCCTAGGAAGAGGAAGAGTGGCTGTAGAGAGAGAGAGAGAGAGAGGGCTTTGCATGGTTAACGGGGTTAGTTAGTATGTTTAATTTCCTAGTCAAAACGTCATGTTACTACGCAAAAGTGTCCACGTACATGCATTTTGAGACATTCTCTCATACATAACCACCCTTATTATCACGATGCACTAAACACTTATATATAACAGAGTCTTGAAGGCCAGGGCTTATATTTGAACTTGCTCATCTCCCTCTTTATTTTGCAGAGATGCGTGTGTTGGCAACTACCAATGTGCTATAACATGCATCAACTTTTTTACTTTTGTACATACATCCTTTAAACAACTTGGAAGTTATCTCTCTCCTCTTTGCTCTGGCGTTAGCCCACCCTGCCCACAGCTAGGGCAACTCTTTAGCCCGAATCCTTGGCAGTCAAAACATCTAAACCAATGCACATTAAAAACTAATATACATTCTTCAATTCATAGATAAGCAAAGCTAATTCATCAAAAATACAATCAACTTACTTCCAGCGCTCAAAAATATTTCCATTCTTCTTATTTTTTCCTGTTCCCTACAGATGAAAAAATTATTTAGCTTGATCACAATATCGAAAATAAAACAAAAAAACGAGAATATGAAGCCTCATTCTTCTCCTGAGTTCAAGCACAAGTCAGTCCAGGCCAAACAAATAAATAAATATAATCTTAATGATCCCCTGCCAGAGCCTTGGCCCCTACACACACGCACTACCTTGCAGCCTGGACATTCTATAGCACCTTTTCCTCTACATGTTCGACAACTTTTCGAGATCTGCACACCATTCGAAAAAAATGCAAATATACATTATAATCTAAATTCGAATTTGCATTATATTTATACCAGTAAAAGCAATGGAGATATAACTCGAAAATACTCTTTGCTTAGTAGGTCGCTCCTTTGTCGTTCACGTAATTTATAATCCAGTCAATCAAGCTCCCGATCGAAAGGTTTTTTAGGTTCTTTCTCATAAATGATAAAACAGTGATCTGACTGTTCCATATTCTATATTTGCTCTCCTTCTCTCATGAAGAGAGATGGTGTTGACTTTCACACACAGGCAATGTTGAGACTGCCATATATATAACTGTCAAACACATCCCAATTAACCACGCCAAGGATAAAATCAATCCTCATGCAGAGAGATGGTGTTGCCGGCTCGTTTGTATAGCTGTTTGAAGTACTTTTAGATTTGTTTTATAATTTTTTGGGCATATGAAAAGTTGGGAAATGCAGGGCTCTTTTGCCAAGATTTTTTATTTCGGACCCAGATGCAATATAGAAGCCACAATTAGACTAGCAGAGCTTTGAACAGGTTGTGGTATGGTTTCTACAACCGAAACTCTCTAATTAAGTTACTGATTAGGGTTCGCAAGTGCCACAATGCCACTAAGGAATTACTAAAAGTGTGATTAAAAGAGTTGATGATTTGTGTTCGTGACATTATATATGAAGAACAAGACGCCAAGCCATGAAATGGGTATGCTTTTAGAGTGAGCTGTAATGACTCGTTTTAATTTCTACACAGGCAAGCGATATTGGAACTGTCTCTGCACACTTCATATTAATATGACAAACTATCTGACATACATTTGCTGACCATAGTTGGTAATTCGACTTTAAAAGTAAGAGCCATGAGAGGGAAACAAACGTGGTCCAAAAATCGTCACGGAAACAAGAGCTACAAATCAAAAGAGTAATACCGAACGAAGCGAAAATCCACCAGGTTTTGCTGCAAACGCTGCTCTTGTTCCACGTCTTTGCTCTAAGCCACCTGTAGGTATCCAGCTTGGACTTGACCGAGGATGCTGAACTGGCCGTGGTGGTAGTGCTCGTGGAGTCAAGCTATTGCAACACAAAGAGAGCTCGGCCATCTGTCTTAATTACCCAAAAAAAAAAAGAGTATATGACGATCTTCTTAATGAAATAGAGAGAGAATTTGTGAGATTGGCCTTGCAATTGCCGGACCCTAAGGCATTATCGGGGTGAGTGGCTTCTTTTCCCTTACAAGTTGAATTTGGCACTAGTGGATGATAATAACCTCATCACACCCACCAATGCTAAAACCAGAGCCACTCATCTCTCTCTCTCTCTCTCTCTCTCTCTCTCTCACACACACACAAATACACGTGTACTTAACTAGATAGGAATACAAAACTCTTTTTGACATATAAATGATTTGTACGTATATAATCCTTGTACAGTCCTTTTATAGAAAAGATACTCGATCATGAAAGTATTAAAAAAAATATACTTTGCTGTGGGACATGCTTTATTTTTTAATCAAGTATCTATGCAATATTTACACATCTAAGACAATGTCTTATTTTTACAGAGTGCTTTTTCTGTTACAAAAGAGTTTGATTAGAAGTTAAGATAATGTCCACCACAAATATATTTGTGTGTGGGGAAGCCCCAGAGCTGTTACGTTAGTTGGCTTATAGATTGAATTTCCTATATATTAGAATTTCTTGTATTGATAAGTCACATTTATAACTTCAGTTTATTAATGAAATGAGTATGTTTTATCCAAAAAAAAAAAAAACTTGTGTAACCTTTATCGTTTTCAAATAAATTTGACAGAGTATGTCTCAGTCTTACCATACAGGGATCTTTCTAAGATTCATCTAAACATGATTTCTAAAACTTTGGTCAATCTCTATAAATTTTAGGGACGCCTGCTGCGCCGAGCGATACAAAAGGTTTCACACCATATAATGGAATGGAGGGCAGACTGTTGAATATTAAACTTAAATAAAATTATATTTTAGTATATTCATGAACTAGAGTCTAGGTTCTTCTTGGAAGAAGTCATTCATGTATTTGGAGATTCATGTATTTAGAGATTCATGTATTTGGGGTATTCATGTACTTGGGTATTTGTGTACTAGGGAAGTTCATGTATTAGAGTAAATGCTAGGTGAATCTACAAGCCTATAAATACCCATGTATGCATTGGCACAAAGCAAGCCACTTGAGAAGTAATTCACTTAGAGAAATTTCAGAAAAAGTCTCTCCTCTCTTCCCTCTAGAATAGAATATCAGTTTTTCTCTTCCAACAAACTGGTATCAGAGCAAGTTTTTTTTTAGATCCTGAAGATGGCTAACTCGACGTTTCCGTTTCAATTTCCGCATTTGACAAAGGAGAATTATGAGAATTGGTGCATTCGAATGAGGGCTTTGCTTGGATCTCAAGATGCATGGGAGATCGTAGAGAAAGGCTATGAGGAGCCTAGAGATGAAGCTTCGTTGAGTTCTAATCAAAATGAGGCTTTGCAAAAGTTGCGGAAGAAGGACCAACAAGCTCTCACGCTCATCCATTAATGTTTGGATGATGTAATGTTCGAGAAAGTGGCCAATGCCACAACTTCCAAGCATGCATGGGAGATCTTACAAAACTCCTATCAAGGAGTTGATAAAGTGAAGAAGGTGCGACTTCAAATGCTACGAGGTGAGTTCGAAGTCCTTCGTATGCAAGAATCTGAAACGATTGTAGATTATTTTTCAAAATTGTTGGCCATTGTGAATCAAATGAGGAGATATGGAGAAAAACTAGAGGATGTCCGGGTGGTTGAGAAGATTCTTCGCTCGTTGCATTCAAAGTTCGATTATATTGTGGTGGCTATCGAAGAGTCAAAAGACTTGGAGACGATGACGGTTGATCAACTCATGGGATCTCTCCAAGCCTATGAAGAGAGACTCAAGAAGAAGAAGGAAGAACCTATTGAGCAGGTTCTCACCACAAAGCTCTCTGTAAAAGAGAAGGAAGGAGAGCATGATAGAAGTCAACGAGGAAGAGGACGCGGACATGGACAAGGAAGAGGAAGAAGAGGACGAGGACGAGGAAGAGGTGGACAAAACAATCAAAACGCCAACCATGAAGAGAGAGGTCAATCCTCAAGAGGTCGTGGAAGAGGAAATTACTCAAGGCAGAATGGGAGACAATATGATAAGTCCAAAATCAAATGCTACAATTGTCAAAATTATGGCCACTATGCTTCGGAATGCTGGAGTTCTCCTAGCAATGCTGAAGAGAAGGCGAATCACGTTGAAAATGATGAAGCGGAGCCCACTTTGCTACTAGCCTACAAAGGAGAAGAAACTAGCAAATCGAATTTGTGGTATCTTGATAATGCTGCAAGCAATCATATGTGCGGAGACAAAAGCAAGTTCGTAGAGCTTGACGAATCGGTGAGTGGGAATGTCACTTTTGGAGATTTGTCAAAAGTTCCCATCAAAGGGAAAGGTACGATTCTAATTCGGTTAAAAAATGGGAGTCATCAATTTATGTCAAATGTTTATTATGTTCCAAGTATGAAAAGCAACATTTTGAGTTTGGGGCAACTCTTGGAAAAAGACTATGAGATTGAAATGAAAAATCGTAATCTTTTTCTAAGAGATGACAAGAAGAATTTGATTGCTAAAGTGTCCATGACAAGCAACAGGATGTTTTTGCTTGATATTCAAACTGATGTGGCTAAGTGCCTCAAAGCTTGTGTGAAAGATACATCTTGGCTTTGGCATTTGAGGCTTGGGCATGTGAATTTTGGTGGATTGAAGTTGTTGGCTCAAAAGGAGATGGTGAAAGGCTTGCCGCCTATTGATCATTCTGATCAACTTTGCGAAGGGTGTCTTGTTGGCAAACAATTCCGGAAGAGCTTTCCAAAAGAATCATTTACAAGAGCAAGTGAGCCGCTCCAACTTGTTCATACTGATGTTTGTGGACCGATCAAGCCTTCTTCATTTGGTAAAAATCGACACTTCCTCCTCTTTATTGATGACTTCAGTAGAAAAACATGGGTATATTTTTTGAAAGAAAAATCTGAAGTGTTTGGTGTTTTCAAAAAATTTAAAACACTTGTTGAGAAACAAAGTGGCTATGAGATTAAGGCTTTGAGATCAGATAGAGGGGGTGAATTTACATCTAATGAATTTAATGAGTTTTGTGAAGCACATGGGATTCGTCGGGCTTTGACGGTTCCGAGATCACCTCAACAAAATGGGGTGGTTGAAAGAAAGAACAGAACGATTCTCAATATGGCTCGAAGCATGTTGAAGACGAAGATGATGCCTAAAGAGTTTTGGGCGGAAGCGGTTGATTGTGCTGTTTACTTATCAAACCGTTGCCCTACAAGAAGTGTAGAGAACTCAACTCCCCAGGAAGCATGGAGTGGAAGGAAGCCAAGTGTTTTCCATTTGAGAGTTTTTGGAAGTATTGGCTATGTGCATGTGCCCGATCAAGAAAGATCCAAGCTTGATGATAAAAGCAAGAAGCACATCTTCATCGGCTATGATCAAAGATCCAAAGGCTACAAGCTTTATAATCCAATCACTAAGAAGATGGTCATTAGTAGAGATGTGAAATTTGACGAAGAAAGTTCGTGGGATTGGAGTAATCAAGAAAATGAAAGATATGATTTCTTTCCCTTCCCTGAAGATGAAGATCAAGGAAATGATGTACGAGAACTTATGACACCTCCTCAATCACCAATAATTTCTAGTACTCCTTCATCATCTTCTTATGAAGGAAGTTCTAGTGAAAGACAATCCCGAATGAGAAGTCTCCAAGATCTTTATGAGGTAACAGAGAATTTAAGTGATGATCTAACTCTTTTTTGTCACTTTGCCGATTGTGAACCAATAAGTTTTGAAGAAGCGGTACAAGAGAAAAGGTGGAGAATTGCTATGGATGAGGAAATCAAATCAATCAAGAAGAATGATACATGGGAATTGACGACTTTACCAGAGGGACAAAAGCCCATTGGTGTGAAGTGGGTTTTCAAAGTAAAGAAGAATGCAAATGGAGAAGTAGAAAGATTCAAGGCAAGATTGGTAGCCAAGGGATATAGCCAACGTCCCGATATTGATTATGGAGAAGTCTTTGCCCCCGTTGCACGATTAGAGACGATCCGGATGATTATTTCTCTTGCAGCTCAAAAGAAATGGATGATTTATCAAATGGATGTCAAATCGGCTTTCCTGGATGGAATCCTTGAAGAAGAAGTTTATGTAGAGCAACCTTTGGGTTATGTAGTCAGAGGGCAAGAAGACAAAGTATTGAAGTTAAAGAAAGCCTTGTACGGCTTAAAACAAGCGCCAAGGGCATGGAATAGTCGAATTGACAAGTATTTTCAGGGAAATGGATTCACCAAGTGCCCGCATGAATATGCACTCTATGCTAAGGTGCGTGAAAGTGGAGACATTTTGCTTGTTTGCATATATGTTGATGATTTAATTTTTACTGGAAGCAATTCAAGCATGTTTGGAGAATTTAAGAAAGCTATGATGAGAGAATTTGAAGTGACCGATATTGGTTTTATGTCTTATTATCTTGGCATTGAGATCAAACAAATGGAAGATGGAATTTTTATCTCTGAAGAAGGTTTTGCAAAGGAAATTCTCAAAAGATTCAAGATGGAAGATTGTCAATCCGTGAGCACCCCAGTTGAATGTGGAGTGAAATTGTCTAAGCATGAAGACGGAGAGAAAGTAGACCCCACAACATTCAAGAGTCTTGTTGGAAGTTTGAGATACTTGACTTGCACAAGACCCGATATACTTTATGGAGTTGGACTTGTTAGCCGATATATGGAGTCACCAAGCACAATGCATTTCAAAGCGGCTAAGAGGATTCTACGTTATCTAAAAGGTACTATTGATTATGGACTACTTTATTCATTTTCTAATGAATTTAAGCTTGTGGGGTATAGTGATAGTGATTGGGCCGGAGACTTGGATGACCGGAAGAGCACTACCGGTTTTGTGTTTTATTTGGGAAATACGGCATTTACTTGGAGTTCTAAGAAGCAACCAATTGTAACGCTCTCTACATGTGAAGATGAATATGTTGCTGCGACATCTTGTGTTTGTCATGCAATTTGGTTGAGAAGGTTATTGAAGGAACTACTCATGCCACAAGAGGAAGCCACAGAGATTTTTGTTGATAACAAGTCGGCACTTGCATTGGCGAAAAATCCAGTTTTTCATGATAGAAGCAAGCATATTGATACAAGATTTCATTTTCTTCGAGAATGCATTGTCAAGAATGAAGTACAAGTCAAATTCGTAAAGACCCATGATCAAGTTGCAGGTATGATACTTTTAACAAGTTGCGGATGTTACTTGGAGTTACCAATAATTAAGTTTAAAGGTGGGTGTTGAATATTAAACTTAAATAAAATTATCTTTTAGTATATTCATGAACTAGAGTCTAGGTTCTTCTTGGAAGAAGTCATTCATGTATTTGGAGATTCATGTATTTAGAGATTCATGTATTTGGGGTATTCTTGTACTTGGGTATTTGTGTACTAGGGAAGTTCATGTATTAGAGTAAATGCTAGGTGAATCTACAAGCCTATAAATACCCATGTATGCATTGGCACAAAGCAAGCCACTTGAGAAGTAATTCACTTAGAGAAATTTCAGAAAAAGTCTCTCCTCTCTTCCCTCTAGAATAGAATATCAGTTTTTCTCTTCCAACACAGACTCGAAAGAATTTGGATAACTGAAATTGCGACAGTCTACAGATGAAATTGCAAGGTGTCATTCTTCGTCATGCAAGTTCATCATGTAAATTAATTGAGGAAACAAGACGGCAATGCGCTTTCGGTTAATACCATGAACCAATTCAATCGAATCAGATATGGGAAGAAAATACATGCTAGTCAATATCATGGCTTTCTTACAATTGTCTTCGATAGATAGTAATAAATAAATAAGGCCTTTGACGCTTTCCCTTACGACAGGAATGCGTTTTCTACTTGTTCAATATCACTTGAGTTCGTAGGTACAGAGAGCATGCAGGTGTCGTGGTTGCTCTAGAGAGTATATGCCTTGAACTTCACATGGCATAATTTGAGTCGTAAGACTCAGTTTTTAAAATTAAATTGATATGTGGTGTAAAGATTTTCAAATGAAATTATTGTATATAGTAAAGATAACAAATGGGGTGGAAAGATGATCGGTTTTTGGAGAAGGGATCGAGACTATCAACTGTATAAATGAAAAAAAAATCATGTCCAAGAAAGGACACGCTTGGTCCGACGCTTCTAAGAGCTATGTGTGTACAAGAGAGCAAGAACCAGCTTGTGCTTCATGTAGTTAAATTGACTGAATGGTTAGGGTATCCCTCTTCATTGGGCAATATATTTTCATCAAGATCAATTCTAAAGAGATTGGTCTTGATCTTGTCACTGGCAGCTACATCTTCAGGTTTTGCAGTTACATAAGATGATTCTTGACCATGAAGACCGTGATCTGATCCAAACATCTTGGGATTCATGCCATGTGAAGGCTCTTTGACTTCCAAGTACAATGCTTCATTTCTTGTAGACATTTTTGGATTTACCACCTCTTTGGTGGAACAGACACTATAACAGTTATCTAGTTCACTACTAGATAACTGGATTCTGCTTCCAGTTTCTGTTAAGCAGTCTTTTTTATTTGACTCTGCCGAATCAACAGAGCTCGTTTGAATTTCCACACCAATTTTCTTTTGTATAGAAGAAGAGCTTCCTGAGATCTCCCCATATGTACCAACTTCTCTCTCTACTTCTCTTGCAACTCTCTGAGCCACCTCCAGTGCATCATCCAGCTCATAAAAAGGCAGCACTTTATCTTTATTCGAAACTTCTGAAACTTTACTCTTAAGCAAGATTGGATTTCGAAGATCAACATCTCCCGCAGGAAGAGAGTTATGGTCTGAAATCATCCCCACCACCCTATTACTATTGCTCAATATGACATGGACAATAGCTGAAGCCTTACCCACATTTTGTTGTTTTCCGGGTTGAAATATGGTAAGATCCAGCACATCTTTGGAATATTTTGCTTCCATACCCATGGCTGAAATTTAGACTGCAGACTCTTTGAGATTACTCCTGAAGTCCATGCAAATGGAAGTCTCGATGGCACAAGTTTTGCTATGCATACAGGCTTTAGCATCCACTGAAGTTACCTGATAGCTGTCATTTGAAGAAGCTGGAAGAGCTATATGTGTTGTGTTAGAAGATGAAGACTCGGCTTTATATTGTTTCTTGTGAGAAGATGCATGCCTGCATCACAGACTTCAGTCCACTTTCACCAGCATTTGACCAACACCCGTCCACTCTTCCCATCTTCTAACTCACTATTTTCTCTGTCAACAGGTTGGCCATTGTCTGAGCTAATATCACTCTTCATGGAGATTTTCATTTTAAAAGCATTTCCTTCCGGGGAAAGTGCAGATGCTTCATCCTACATCAAATTCCCCTTGTCTTCAAGTCCATCACAACAGGGCATTTCCGTAGAAGTCCCTTCGGCACAATGTTTCTTTCTCAAGTACTGACTCTTTTATAATTATTGTGGAAATGACAGAATATTGTCAAATTTTCTACGGTACAATCAGCGGAAGAAATTAGATAATTCTTTTCCATTCCTGGCAGTTTACTAGCTTCACGACAACTAATTTCATCATTAGATTCATGATCTTCATTTGCACTTCCATCAGGACATGTTCCATCATTCACCACCCTAATTGCTTTTAGATCATGCCGGTCCGTAGGTACCTTGATGTGGGCCTTAAAGCAGTTTTAGGATCATTCCACTTCAGTGTAACGATGCTTTGTTATGAGCTCATTGGAATTAACCTAATACAGGTAGTTTAGTCCACCAAATCCATTCCCTTCAGCAACCAAGCTACAGAACAGCAACGAAGAATGACACGAGGTGAACCGCTTAAATGATTATTTACATGTAGAGGATTCTGCTGCACCATGGACCATCTTTCAAACCTACAGAGATGAACAGGTCCATCACTCATTAAAGATGGATGATAAAATACTACAAATCCAAAGTAAGATGTTTTCAAATTTTAGTAAATCAAAGAACACGGCCAGCTATGGACAATTCTATTTGCTGCAAGAAGAACAGTTTATCATAGGTCAGTTGTCTTACTTCGGAACGTTTTCAAACTTAATATTAGGGACGCAAAAGAATATAGATGCTAAAGCTTCAAGGCAAGAGCCTACTGGACTATTATGGTCCACAGGTTAATTTCACAACTTAAGCAACAATGAAATCGAGATAGCCCTTAGCAGCACTAGCTATGCCTAAAGACTTGGGTAGGTACAGTAAGAGAAAAAATCAACTCCTTCACACCAATGAGTTTCATTTAATTCTTAATAAATGAAGTTCTATGCTGCTAATTGCCTATGATGACTGGAATAAGGGTCAATACAATGAACTAAAGTAGTAAAGAAAGTTTAGGGCTCAAAATATGCTATACTTTCGTACAATGATGTTCAATATTCAGCCCAAAAAACACAAGAAAATAGAAAAATCATATAAATGTAAAATTTGCCCTTCGTTTCACTTGTTTAATGGCCTCTGGAACGAAAGACACCTCCAGCTCACACAATCACTTTCTTCCACTTTGCAACTACTTCATCTCTTTGTAATCTGCTGTACCACTCTTAAAACCGAAATTTTAAATCCCAATTTCCCATATTTTAGATTCTGAAATATCCAAACTTTTTTACAAGAAACATCAAGCCCCTCTTCTTCATACCGAACTGGGTTTGCGACCGTTGAGTTTTGATTGTGAAAACCTAAAAGAAATTGAGTTTTGAGGTGAAGAACTTGATGGGGGGGTCCTGGGGTAGAGGAAGAAAAAAGGGGCAACGGGTAGAAATTGCAGAGAATGCCACTGGAGAGAAGGGCAATGTTTTTTGAATAATTCTACATATAACCGTCAAGTGCGTAAATATCGCGTAATCGCTTTGAAAAAGAGTAAGGTTTATTATTAAAAAATCAATTTTTTTTATGTAGGTTCTAAATTTTTTTTTTTTCAAAACGATTATGCGACGATTGCACAATTCACAGTTGTAAATATTTTTTTTTTTATCTTTTCTGTGTGTGTTCGGTGCGAGTTCTGGAGGTGAAGATATTTGTCTTCGTGAGAGTGGTGTCAAAGGCGCAAACGTACTGCTTAACTAAGTCTGATATGGAACCCGGGTACGCAGGGTGTCCCGTCCCGGGTGAAAGTAGAGTTTTTCTTTCACTCGACACCCTTCTGGCCGGCCCTAAATTCGAAACAACCATCCAAACATTCATTCACAACAACTACTTAAAGTAAGGCCCTGCAAATTCGACACGCAGATAGACTACGTGTGCATGCAGTGATGCACACCCACACGTCACTTGAACTCAACTGCAACGTGCTAGCTACCTCCTCCCCGCAAAATCTAGCAATTAACTCAACTTCCACATCATACCACCATTATTACGTACCAAGCCTCTGATTCAAATTAAACCGGAAGATCAATAGAAACAAATTAAGATCGATGATGAACCTATTGTCCTTGTGTCTCCTTCTCACTTCACTGGCAGCAGCCGGAGTGTGGTCTCCAACCCCAGAGCAGCAGAAGCAGAAGCAGAAGCAGAGGCAAGGAGATGATCAGGACGTGATAGTGAAAGAAGGCCATAGAACGATTGTTGTTGAGTATGAACAAGATGGCCAGCCTAACACCATAGTCTCTATCTCACCAGAGCAACACCACATACGCAAGCCCGATTCTATTGCCAGCGCTGAAGGGGGCATCTCATCCGCCGCATCGGGTATGGTAGAAAACGTTAAGGAGAAGATAAAAGAAGCCTCCTCATTCCTTCCGAATCTCGGCCAAGGCCTTTCACAGTCATCTGAAAACGGTGAGATCAGAGAGAGCCATGTCACTCATAAGGAGCTCATATGCGACGCCTTAGGCAAATGCAAGCACAAGATAGCAAGTGCAATGGGTAAGGCTAAAGAGATGGTTTCTGAGACGGCACACGACGCGATTGACAAGACGAAGGAGGTGGCACATGAAGCAAAAGAAGAGGCAAAGGAGAAGGCACGCGAGGTTGGAGAGGCTGCAGGGCACACATTAGGTAAATCGAAAGAAACGGTATCCAGGAAAGCTCGAGAGGTTGAAGAACGCGTTATAGAGTCTGTAAAGGATGCAAAGGACATTACCAAGACGATTGGAGAGGATATAGCCAGGAACGTGTCAGATAAAGTGGAGATGGCTAAAGAAGAGGTGGTGGAGAAGGCCAAAGAAGCCAAACAGACGGCAGAGCACGCTGCGGACAAGTTTAAGACTGATCAGAGTAAGAAATTGAGTTGGAAATTCGAGCGAGGAAGAGAGGTTGGGCGTGATGCTGCCAAGTACGTGAAGTCCCCGGAGGCAATGAGTTGCTTGATGTGTGTGATCAATTTACTGGGGTTGGCCACGGCTTACGGGATGTGCGTCTGGGTTACATTCATTTCGAGCTATATACTGGCCGGGGTCCTTCCGAGGCAGCAGTTCGGGATAGTGCAGAGCAAGATATATCCCGTGTGTTTCAGTGCCATGGCTGTTAGCATCGGGGCGGCTTTGATGGGGCTCTTGTTGGGCAATACGAAGAGTTTGTTCTCAAGTAAAGCCGAAATGTTTCAAGGCTATTATCTATTGGCCTCGCTTTTGATGGTTTTCTTCAATATGCTTTTCTTGGAGCCACGAGCCACTAAGGTATATATCTCAAATATCTTTACATCCCTTGCTAAATTCAGTAGCAAAAGTTTCATTTCTCTCTGTTGTAAAATACAGATCATGTTTGAGAGGATAAAGATGGAGAAGGAAGAAGGAAGAGGAAGAGAGGAACTGACTGCTGAACCTAACCGGGCCTCTGAGCGGCAACAAGCTGATCCTGCAGCTTCAACTACAACCACAACTGCACCCTCACTTGAAGGAGCGGAGCAGGAAATTATCAGGATTCGGATTGTTAGATTAAATGACAAGCTTAAGAAGCTAAACACCTACTCGTCTTTCCTCAACATCCTGACCTTGATGGCTCTCAGTTGGCATCTCGTTTACCTCGGCCAGCGTCCTCAGTACTTGACCTGCTAATGGAAGTGCTGTTTTGTACATATGCTGCTCTCTCTCTCTCTCTCTCTCTCTCTATATATATATATATATGTATATATATGATCTGTTCTTCCCGTGTATATATATGTGATACTTGTGAAGTTGTGCTCTAGGTTGTGACACGGACGGAAATACATGAGAAACTTTCTTAATATTGCATGTAATGTTAGAAAGAGATTTTGCACAGAAAATCCAAGGCAATGTTCGGCTTCTGATTTTTTTTTGTAACGTTACACCTGGATAGCAAATTCACGCTTTGGATTAGAAGAGGATTGAGGGATCTTCAATTAAGCTGGAGGAATATCATTTCCCTTTACATAAAACGTTGCCCCGTCAATATTTACCATCAACTTGAAACACTTGACTAGGAATGGACAACTGCAAAATGGAATGATGATCGTAAATATTTTCTTCTTTACTCTATCGGGAGGATCATATCCATCCCATATTATATATATATAGCTTCTGGTAATTAGTAAACACACAATGGTTTTAGAAAATATAAATTTTCCACTTATCAAAGAAAAGACAAATTTTCCGTAAACATGGAAGTGACTATGATAGAAATACATCAGCTTAAATAAGGAAATTGGGGCAACAGCAATTGGGATAAAAAAAAAAAAATGCATTATTTGCAACTACAACATTTTTTTCCAAGTCGGAATTACAGACCACCCAATTATAGACTCAATTATTGAACCTGAAATCTACATATCAAAGAGGAGTGAGTGGTGTGCTTGATCTTGTAATTACAAAGCGTATATTTGAGAGCACAGAGAATATTAATGGCAAATCAATATGGCGAACCTTGACTGAAACCTCAAAAATCATATAATTACACGATTCTGGGAGCTATTTTAATACATTCTTGTGCTTAATCCTTGGCTATGCATTTGCATTTCTGCTGATGATCTGAGAGTTCCTGCAAATGTTCCGGAAGTCTCGATTTGTGAACAATATGCATTCTGTTTTGTACTTAAGTCAAACACCATACACAATCAAATCATATATATATATATATATATGTATGTATATATCGTATTTTCTTTTATTCTCAAACCCATACCTCTCAGCATCTAATCATTTTCCTAGAAGAAGGGGAAGAAAAATAACATTTGGATTTGCCAGTTACGTAAAATAAAATGGCAATCCTACAAAATCTCACAACTTCATTCATCTGCCTGTATATCTTATTATAAACTCAAAAAATCTTTCAAAGTAGCTCAAAGCAGGGAGTACCTGAATCTGCTTTTGAAGAAACTTAACATACTCCACCGCTTCTTCTAACATATCTGCAGTGTTTATTTGCTGCAAATTACAATGAACATGCCAAAATAAATAATTGCTGCTAAATCCTAAAGATTCAGAAGCATAAATTTATATCTCCATTATCACCTTGCTTGTTAATCAAGATGCAGCAAGTGATTTAAAAGAAACAACCCACCACTCATTAAAATATTAACCCTTCAGTTTTTGTCCACATGCTTTTTAACCTTCAGGTATGCATATGACAGGTTAACCACAATCTAAATCAACAAAATAAACACATTGCTTTGAAAACTCCATCAATGCCATCTAACTTTTCTCCAGCCATGCAACTTACAGAGTGTGAATGGAAGGAGGAAGGACGTTTTCTCTAACATTGGGTAAAAAACTAACTGCAGCGAGGTTTAGCACATTGGGGGGTGGGGTTAGGTAAGAACCATAGTCTTTGGCCATCCATAAAGTAAGAACAAAAGTCTTCTTCAATCCACCAACATGTCAGGTTTTGCACATTGAGGACCGTTTTGATTTAAAGCTCTCTCTTGCCTTTTACCTGTAGCAGACATGTCCATCATTCCCAGAGCCTTTTACCCTATTTTTAATCACTCTATTTTTAATCACCAGCAATTCCTAATTGATCACATGATCTACCAATAACGTTTTAATTTCCACATGAACGTGTTTGATTTTCTTTCAAGAACACCAGTTCATGTACTCTGGGAAAGATCTTACTATGCATCTCATGCGCTGTATGGGACATGACCCTGTACGCACTACGCAACTTATGCACTATATCTCGCCAGCGCATTATTGGATGTTCCATTCCAAACAACAACATTACATCCTACATAGGTACAAAGTTCATCCATGGACCTCCTATCAAGGCGATCGCTAGCCTAGTCCAAATTTGGAGAAGCAACAGTGGATTGTCCTTGTTAATTGTTAAGAAGTCCACACTTTCCACTTTGGGAGTAGCAATAATATGACCCAAGCAAGGAGCATCCTTTACATACATCAAGGTAGGACGTGCAACATGCCGATTAGCTTGGATGAACTAACTACGAAAACAACCAAAATTATGTCAGTCATAATCAAGTAACCATGAGCCACTATTTCAATTTCTGAGGACCTTGACTACTGGTAATCTAAGCCTAAATTGTCTTATCCAGCAGAACATGGGGGACGTATATACGTAAACAGAGGCTCTTCAAATACAAACTTTACTAAGCAATGGGAAGTTCTCATCCCACCAAGAGCTAACAGCAAATGCTCCTGAGGTCAAAATGCAGCCTGGACAGAAACTTGTAATTCCTCTCTCCATCATTAGAAGCCAAAGGATGATACCGGTTAAAATCATCAAGCATTCCCCCAAATCGACACTATTAAGGCCTAATCCAATTATCTCAACTTTAAAATATTTCCTGAATTGTCCTCAGAGCATGACGATAGCTCGCAGAAGGATCCATGATTTTTCATATGATAGTGAACTATTGTCAAAATTTTTTATCATCTCATGGTAAAGAGTGAATCAGGATTAACTTTTTCCTTACACTGACGCATCACCAGCTTAAGCCACAATAAATAATGCACAAATCTGTTTCCATTATTAAACTCAGAAATAGGACATATCGTGAGAAAGCTACAAGAATCAGCCATCAAAAACAGCATTATATATGCCATCCACATGACTAATAACCAACAAATAGCTTAGATAAAGAATAAACTAGCCACAACACAACACAAAAAGTCAACCGACTGTTTCAATTTTAAATTGCATTTGCAAACATTCACAAGATATTTTGAAATAAACAAAGGGCACAAACCAAGGCCATGTAAGCTTTGAACACAATCAAAGATTAGAAAAAAAAAACCACTGAGGTCATCACAATTGTGACCAAACAAACTAGATTCAGAACGAGATCAAGTGCTATTCAACAGTTGAAAAATAAGAGGTTTGGCATATCCATGACACAAAAACCTAAACAAGAATCAATGGGATATTATGTAAAGGAAGATGAATTAGGCCGTGCTAATGTATGTTAATGGGGCTGAAGCCCTGCAGATATAATAGTCCAGGCAGACAGCCCTAGAGTCCTTAAAAATGATATAGGACCTACAGCATCTGACTTTCTTTTGATCGACTGTTTTGAGTTCTTCCGGATGTTGGGACTTGCTACCATTATCTAGAGAAGCGATGGACAAGTCCTCGGGCGCCACCGGGGGGTGATACGATGAGAAAAGACATAATGGGAGGGATGGTCACAACAAAGAGAGCTTCGCTCTATATATTACTTAAAATTTATCAAGTACAATTTGGCTTCCTTAATACACTAGTTTCTTGCTTATTACTTATCATCTGTAAGTATTCTTTAAATAATCAACAATACATCACACATACATGCAGAGAGGGAATTTGTGGAAGCCAAGGGAGTCCATGGCCCCCAAAACCACCTGATTAGAATTTTTAATCTGCCGTATATTATGGATTGGATTGATGGACAATTTCCTTGGAACATTATAAAAATCTATTTCACATGGACTGTTGCCAAACAAAAAGAATCCTTTGCTCTGGCTCCCTCATCTACAGTTTCCTGGATCAGTTGCTGTGAACAACACTTATTACAGTCCATTTGCTCAAATATGTTTTCCAGTTAGATTCAATTTACAATGCAACTTAGGATCACACTATTATTTATATGAAGCGTATCAAACTATATTTTCCCTTGAAATCAAGCATTTAATGGTGTAGAATATAGTAAAGAAAAGACATTTCCAATTAGTTGTAATTTTGAGAATTACCTTATCCATGTTGGGCACCAGTTCCTGCAGCTTCCTTATGCGATCACTTATTCGTGTTCTTCGTACCTAAGCCAAAAGAGAGGGGGGAGGTAAAGGAAACTTTATTTAGGACTAAACATAAACACTTAAAAGTCTTTCTCGATAGCATCCAATAATGCAGCAACAAAGTAATCAGTCTCACCCTCTCTGCGATGCTACGGGGATGTGTAGCACAACCACGCTTTGCCCGAACCCGGCAAGGAACCGAATCCTCCAAAAGATTTTCCATCTCCATATCTCTTAGACCACCCACCCCATCAGGTCCCTGACCGCTTTGCTCCCCTTTCTACCCCAAAATAAGATTGGAAAGAAAAAGTCAAAAAAATTGTACAACTCTATATTAACAGTCAAATTAGCGTAGGCTTGATATTCAACTACCCAATGGTATATCAACATATTCTAAAATCTCATATATACCACACTCAACACTCTCCAATACACCCAAAAAAGACAATCAACAAAAGCGAATAATACAAATCTTGTTTCTTTGTTTTTCTTATTATTAATCTTCTCTCGTATCAAATCACACACAATAAAAAGAAACCCACATTTAGCTTCAAATAATAAACAAACAGCGTACCGGCCGAGATGAAAAATTAGCTGCAGTCAAGTGCTGGGCTTCAACCTCCCTCGCCCGCTTACTACCGGGAGGAGTGTCGATATTGTGCGACACATAGTTGTAATTTTCTGGAATACGAAAGTTGGAGAAGTAGCCTTCAGACCCAAGACTCGAATTCTGAAGCAACTCAGCTGGAGAGCTATTCTGCCTGAAGATGCCGGGGGAGGAACCGGAGTCAAAGAGGCCGGGATCGGCGGAGGAAGAATCAAAGGTGGCGGAGTCCTCTCTGGAAGTGGGAGTGGGAGTGCAAGAGTTGGAAGCTGCAAGTAACTGAGTTAAACTCTGGTTGGGCTTCAAGGGGTCTTCTTCGTCGTCCTCGAGAAGTGCCTCTAACCAGCTGGCGGGAGCAGAGCGGAAGCGGGCGAGTCCACCACGACTCAGTTCACCACCACCACCAGTGCTGCCACTTGTACCGGCAGGCGTCGGTCGCATCTGGGTCGAGGGGGGTTTTGTATTCTTTTTCTAGCTTGAGGCTTCAAAGGAGCTTCTAAATTAAGAAAGGAAAGAAACCCTTCTTTTAATAGTACTTTAATTTTATATTTTTCTGCCCTCTGTTTCTTCTGTTTTTGCTTTTTATGGGTTATCTCGGTAGTTCAGTTCAGTTCACGGTCTTTTCTTTCTTTTTTGGTTTTGCTTTTATCAATGGCAGTTAGTTGTATTTATTGCCATTTTTTAAAAAGAAAATTCCGATATAACCCAGGTGGAGGAGGTCTTCACACTTCACATTACCTTATTTTCGATAGCCAATATACCGTAAGGGTTATTACCGGCAGTTTGGGGGCATCAAATTGTATAATAATATTAATATAATTTTTTATTATAAAAAAATAAAATAAATGAATTTTTGAAAGAAAAATAAAATCTTCTATTTCATAAAAATTATTTTTATCTTTAATTTATATTATTTCATTAAAATTTAATATTGATAGACGGTTCAGTGGACGAAATCATTTGCAAGACCGACAATATTTCTGTTCGGGAGGGAGAGCCAATGGTAATTAATTAGAGACGAGGTGAACGGGCAGAGATAGGTGCACCACGTAAGAGGATGGAAGGGCTTCTGTTGTAAGAGAATGGAAGAGCAGCACGCACGGTCCTCTTTTTGTCTTTTTCTTCTTTTTTTTCTCCTTTTTTATTTTTCTGTAATGTTGAGAGAGCCTCATTCATTTTTAAAGATGAGATATGATAAATTTAAATTTAAAAATTAAATAAAATATTATTAAAAAATATTTTTTAATATTATTTTTATTTTAAATTTTAAAAAATTTAAATTATTTATTTTATTTTATGTAAAAATTTAAAAAAATTGTAATGATGAAATGAAATGTTTTCAAAATTTTTAAAGTTTTGGGTTTTAGTCTTGAAAGCAAACTAGGCCGTCTAACCATCTTATTTCATTACATCTCAACATTCAAATACAAAATATTATTCAATTTTAAATTTTCAACTTTTCAAAATTTTCATATAATCATTATCTAATTATCATAAATTTTCTAAACTTTTAAACAAAATACAAAAAATAATTTAACTTTATCAAATTTTAAAACAAAAATTATATTTTATCCATTTTTTAACTTTATAATTTTTTTATTCAACTTTTTTCTCTCTTTTCTCAAAATTTCATAAAGATTTTCACTACTATTCACAAATTATCTCATTATTATTCATAGATTTCTCATATCATCTCATTTGTATAACTAAACGAGACCTAAAAGAAAACCGCTTCTCAAACCTTTTTTCGTTATTTTTTTATAAAAGATAAGCCTATAATTAATGTACAACTATTTTACAACTTTATTTCAAATAAAAAGATAGTCATGTAAAATTAAAATTATTTTTTAAGGAAATGATACAATTATATTAATTGATTTAAAATAAATTGTAAAATATATGTAAAAAAATTATAAGTATAGCATTATCCTAATTAAGATAATGTATGCCACAAAAGAATTTGTGTGTGGGAAAGTCCTAGAACTGATGAGTAGTTTGATTTATAGTCTGAATTTTTTATGTACTGATAAGTCAAAATTGTAACTTTGGATCATTAATAAAACGAGCATGTTTCCATCCAAAAAAAAATATTGGCATCACGATTCACTGCTGCTCTTGGAGCTTTGTTATAGTTATTAAAATATTTTATATAGCATATTTTTGTTCTTTATATTCATATAGGTAAATATGTATACTTGATTATATATAATAATAATAATACATTACTAAAGTCTGATTCTATTTATAAGCATTTAAGTAACACGTTGCACATATACTAACAGTATAAACACGGTTTTTTCTTATCTTTTAGGGGCTATAATTATAAATATTCTTTTTAAAAAATTTAAATACAGTACCACAAAAATAATAAATGTAAAGGTATTTGAATATATTTGAGCTGTGTCAATCTTTTATACAAATTATCAACATTTAATAAATGAATCAAGCTGAACTTAGATTTGACTTAATTGATCTTGAACAACTTGTCAATTAATTTTATTTATTGAGTAACGATATTCTTACAATTATTTTACAACTTGTTTTCAAACAACTACTGAAATCATGCTACTTTTTTAAAATTAAATTTTAATATTACAAAATTGTTCTCAATTTAATGTAAAAAAATTATAAGGTTATAATTTTCCATTTCTTTTTAACAAAGTCCGGATTTGTTTATCAAATTTATGTACATTATGAGGTTATTTTGAATCTTTTGTGGGTTGCGAGAACAATTTTAGATTCGAGAGGGTGCCTAATGAAATGGATTTTTTTTTTTTTCAAAGTTTTTATTAAAGCATGAGAGGGGGAAAGGAGATTTTAAATCTTTTGGAGGTTATGACCTCCCAAGTCTACACGTGGCTCTACCAATGCTAAAGAACGTGAACATCATAATTTGTAAGAATTTTAATTTTTTATGGTTTGTTTTTAGCTTAATTTATACGGTAAAAATAAAATTTATAGTTTAATTTGACTTATGACAACTGATGAGTTAATACTTTTCTAAATGTAGGGATGTCAATATGTGATACGATTTGTGAATTTAACACGAATACGATATGAAATTAGTGGGTTTAGGTCAAAATGGGTTAACCCGTTAAGACGCGATTTCTTAACGGGTCAACCAGTTTCACACGAAATCAACCTATTTTGATATGTTTAGATTTTATTTCAAAAGTAAAATTTTATTATTGTTAACTTGTAATATTAATATTTCATAGTATGCTTATGTTTTTATTGTTGATATTGTAATTTTAAATCTATGCTCATATTTGTTATTGTATGGTTTGTAATATTGGTTTTATTATATGTTAAAATGTGAAAAATATTGATATATATTTGTTAAGATATTGTGACTACTAACAAATATAGATTTTAATTTTTATGTAAGATTATGTTAATCAAGGCAAATGAGTTATGCATGTTAATTCATTTACATGAAAAGGGTTCAATGTGCAGTTTGGATAGTGAGATGAGATGAGATGATTTTAGATGATAGTTGAAAGTTGAATAAAATATTGTTAAAATATTATTTTTAATATTATTTTGAGATTTGAAAAAGTTGAATTATTTATTATATTTTGTATGAAAATTTGATAAAGATGTAATGATGAAATGAGATGAAATGAAATAATTTCACTAGAGTAGTGTTACACTAATCAAAGGTGTAGCACAAGACGGGTCCCGATAAGAGCAAATTTGTTTTTTCATTCATTTTTTTATACCCTTAAACATTTAAAAAAAAAAATTCACAACGTCATTAAAAAATATTTCCTTAATCACAAACTTAATATATATATATATATATTTTTCGAGACCCAACTGTCGATGAGAGTAGTATTTTTTGTTTTAGTATCCAAACAGGGCTAAATGAGTCGTGTTGTATTAATTTATTTCTAATAAATTATTAAATGGGTCAAAATTGGTGACACAACATGACCGGTTATCTAAATGGGTTGGGTTAGGATTTAAAAATTTGACACGTTTAGCTTAACGGATCGGGTTCAAGTTAACCTATATAGTTGAATGTTTATAATTTGACACGACTTGAACATGGCCCAAAAATACGATTTGCCACCCCTATCTAAATGTATAACTTTCCTTTGAAATGTTTTGGGAATATTATTGGAGAAGCGATGGATTTATAATATTTCTATAATTATTTTACATTCAACTAATGTAAGTATCCCTTTCAATTAAAAATGTAAAGTTGTAAAATATTTATAAAAATGTTGTAGGTTCAATTCCCATATAAAAGATTTTATATATTACATTTTCGTCCCTCAATTATCTCTTTCTAATGAGGTAACGTTACCTATTAACTTTTGATTTTTTATATAAAAAAGTAAATAATTATCTAAAGATTATAAATAAAAGGTTATATATAAATAAAAAAAATGAAAATGGAATAGAAATGCGGTATATAAGATCATTGTTTTTTATTCAAATTTAGGGTCTAATGTGAAAAAAATATTAAAACATGTGTTAACAATATATATTGACAAGTATTAAAAGAGAGGTAAGGTTAGGACCCGTTTGGACTTTAGATGCTTGAAGTATATCATAATTTTGTAAATAGTAGTGAAATAATTTGAGTTAAAATGTTGTATTAAATTTTAAGAAATAAGAGAGAAAAAAAGTTGAATAAAAATATTATAAATTTAAAAAATTGTTTGAATATTATTTGTTAATATTATTTTTGTTTTGAAGTTTAAAAAAAGTTGTATTGATTTTTATATTTTATTTTTAAATTTGTAAAAATTATAATAATTAGTTGATAAATTTGAAATTAAAAATTATTTTATATTTAAATGATGTTTAAGAAATAAATAATTCAAAGTTCGGAGTTAATTTATCAAACTACCCTTACAAATAAAATATTTGATTATTGAGTAATGATAAATACAGTCGTAAAATGTACAAACGTCGCGCAATCTTTAAAGAAAAATAAAGTGAGATAAAAAAAAAAGTGATATTTACTGTTAAAAAAATTAATTTTTTTCACATAAATTTACTTACATTTTAAAAATAACAATTATGCGATACTTACATACTCGACAATTGTTAATATAATTTTATTTATTATTATCGCCTAAAATTATTAAGGGTAGATCTACAGCCACACATAGGGCCTTGAAAACGTATTTTTTTAATATTTTTAAATATTTTAAAAAAATTGTAATATCTTAAAAAAAGATACTTATTTAATCATTAAATAAATAAATAAAAACACTGTCCGGAGCCCAGCTGGTGGAGTTGCATTTCTCAATCCTTCTCAGGAGGTCACGTGCCTTTTCCATTGTTGGAAATTGGAATCTACCACAGCTGTATTACATGTGTGCGCAATCCTTCCCAGACTTTTGAACCAAAAGAAGACAAAAGAATTCCATACTTCAGCGGCCTCTATGTACAAACCCACCCACTCATGTGGGAATCCAGCCTTTTCCACTCCAAACGACACCGTCCCCACCACACTCCTCCCCCCTCCAATTCCAAACCCTCGGCCTCCCAATGAAGAACAACCTCCCTGCCACCATCCGACACCCTCCAACACCGCGCCGATCATGCTATCCGTCGCCGCCGTAGCGTCCTGGCTCGGCTCCCGCCGGATCCGCTACTGCTTGCTGCTTCTATGCTCGCCCCTTCTATTGCCATGCCTCTGCGCCGCGTTCCCGCTGATCTGCGCCGTCGAGATCTGCCTCCGCCGACGAGTCCGGAGACGGAAGGCCGCGCACGGATCCCAAGAGGAAGAGCCGCTGAGGCGATGCGAGGAGGGCTGTGGATGCGGCGTTGTAGAAGAGGACCAAGGAATGGGGCTGTTGCAGCGGTACTTGGAGGATCAGATGCTTCTCGTTGGATCGGTATACGACTGCGGCGATGACGATGATGATGGTCCAAGTGGCGGGAGCAGGACGCCTTTACTTGGCTGATTTTGGGGTTCTTGTATTTTTTAGGTGTGTAAATGACATGATGGAATTTTGTTATTAGAGATCAGTTATGTTCATATTTTGGATTGGTAAATTTGTTTGGTGAATTGTTTCTGGGAATACGTAGGTTTTACCAGAGAATTTCTTCAAAAAATTTCATTAGTTGGAATTAATTGGTTTGGGGGTTGGGGTGGTTGGGGTGTATTTAATCAAAATTATACGTGTACCGCATATTTTTTACGCATTCGTATATAATTGACTGTATTATTATTTTTAAATATTAAAAAAAATAATACAATCAATCGCTTCTTCAAATGGGCAAAAATATGCAAAAGTAATTGTAGCAGATATCGTATTTAATTTAACAATTCTACAATCGGCTATGCACAACTGTCGGCTAATCGTGTTTTCCATGTTATCATCTGACCGAATTAAAAAAAAAAAAAAATTTTGAAAAAATGGAGAAAACAATTGAGTAGGAAGAAGACATCTCAGAAGAGAGAAACACTCTATCTCCAAACTCATTTCGAAACCCATATGCAAATCGAGAAGACGATTGCAGCATTTTGACTGGAAAATCTGAGGTACCATTTGATTGGAAAACGTGAGGTACCATCTACAAATGTTTCTTTCATTTGTAAACCATCTACAAATGCTTCTTTCATCTGTAAATCATCTGCGTTGTGTTTTCTTGTCAGTGGATTAAGTGTTGTTTGCTCAAATTTATGTCCATATGAAGTTTTCAGAAGAACACTGAAAAAATAATCTATTTTCTAATCTGAGTTCGCCATCATTAGGTAGGCTTTCTTTTTGTTTTTTCAAGCTTCTATAGTTCTTTTGGTCTTCCTTGGACAAATTGGTGGAAGAAAAAATATAAGAACATCCATTTCAAGAGTTTTATACTAAAGTTATCTACTTTGAAAAAGGCAATTAATTCTTTGGATGCGAGAAATTATTGTTCTAATTATTTTCATTTGTTCCATTTTGTTCTTTTTAAAAAAATTGCATCGTATTGAACAATTGAAAAGCTTGAGTTTCCAGCATCATTAACCTCGAGGTTCAATTCAAAACATAAGAAAAAATTGATCAGTATGCCATAATCTTTGAGTCCAAGTTTCTTTCCAATTTAAATGGGTTCTGGTTCATTCTCTTAATAAATTCACACCATTGGCGTGCTCCCTGGAGGGAGAGTTCTCCCTTCACTGCATGTCCGTGTATCTCTTTCTACCCCCATTTTTAATCCTAATAAAAAAAAAGATTGCTAGCGTGCAGTGCTGAGTAGATATTGTAATGTGATAACGTGAGCCCTCCCCTCATGATAAGATATCTGAAACTATGGGCATATTTGTGCTCATGCTCTTCAAGTTGTGGGCATTTGTTTTTCTATTGTGTATTTTAGAAAGGGAAAATCTTAAAACCAATCGAGTGTTCATTTACTTTTTACACCCAGCAGTGAAAATCTACCACGTAGTAGACTTATGGTAATTATGGTGGGTGTGCATCCAATTAAACCCCCTCTCTCTCTTCCCTCTTTCATCTTCTCCCCTCGTAGCCGTTCCTCTCCCCCGAGGCCCTTCTTCTCCTCTCCTCTCTGATTCGAACCCAGCTTCTTCCTTAGTCACTTAAAAATGAATCATAGGTTGAGAAAGTTGGTACTGGAAGCATTAAAGATGACTGCTTAAAATTATCAAATGCTCAACCGAAGTCCAAGCTTGTGAAATGGAATAAATGGAAACTTGAGGATGTTAAGAAGTTCTTAGTGGGGAAACACTAGAACAGACCAGTTCATCCATTCTCTTTGTGTGAGAAAGTGATTTGTTTTTTTTTTATGTCGGGGAACCTCTCCAAGGCAGGGCCTTTCGGACCCACCCCTGCAGAGTAAACCCCGATCCCGTGCACCGCACCCTCTGAAGTTTCCCTACATGGAACTGGTTAAATCGTTTTGTGAGAAAGTGAATTGTACCTTGTTTGCTTTTTTGGGTTCCTGATCATGTTTTGACCTCTAGGAAGAGTCTTGAACTTCTTGGGGTCTTTTCTATGTTCTTGCTCTTCTTCTAGTTGCAATGGCTCTCTGTACATTCTCATTTCCTACCCATGTGAACCAGGCAACATCTCCTGACGCTCAAAGATCACCTTCGTTCTCATCTCACTTTACTTGAGGAACAAATCTCTATGCCCATCTTAGGAAAAGCTCCATTATGTATGAATTGGGAAGAGATATATGGAAACTTGTTGGGAGATGGGATCATGATTTTGGGAGATGGGAGTTACATAGCAACAATCGAAGGAGGGTGGGAGAGAAAACGCAACAAGAACCGGTGGTTGCAAGTCACGATTTTGCACTGAAATGAATTTCTAGAGGGGGAGAAAGAGAGCGACGGAGGGTGGGTCATGAGAGAGAGAGAGGGGGAAAAATCAAAGAGCTGAAAAAAAAAATTACCTGTGTGTGAGATTAGGTTGTAATTTGTTCTATTCTCTATGTGACAGCTTGTGATTTATTGGTGTAAAATGCAGTTAAACACCCGACCGGCCTGAAGGTGCACTCTTTTAGAAATACGAACAAAACATATAGGGTATGATCAGGTGCATTTTATGCTAATGGGTGAGGTTCTTTTGCTCTAGTGCTCTCTTGTAGGAAGGTTAGTACACTTTGTTTAACAACCAAATGCTTTGTGTGAGTATCCATAACTGTTATGAATCTGAAACTATGATGATGTAATTGATAAAAGGTGTAATGGATGATTGTAATGTAACAGAGAGGCAGTGTAGGAGATGATGAAGGAAATCACAATAATTTCATAAATCTGGATCTTTGAGGAATCCAAAAACCTCCAAAACAGAGACTACAATTTTTTAGATTCTAGAATAATCCGCCTCTTACCTTTCATGTGCATTTCATCTGCATGATCCTAATAAACTTACAGTAAATGACTAAAAAACCCTTACACACACTGTTGTTTAAAACACAATGTTTGATTGAAAGCAAATAAAAGAAACTACATTGTTTCAACCCATCCTTTGCCTAATACTAAACAACACCATAACTTCCCCTTATGAAATGCATCGTTTAGAGCTCCTAAACTTCCCCTTCAGCCTTCGACAACATCACTTTACCCTAACTCCCTCTCTCTTCATCTTCAATCTCATAATCAAGCCCCTTCATTTTCCCTTCTGCCGTGCCTTTGGTCCCTTCCTTTCAAGCCCCTAAAAACCTCCCTTTCTTATAAGATCTTGCCCACAAGGTGTGGGTACAAGGTTCTAAGCCTCCACAAGCTCTCCTAGGTGCTGTTCTCCACGGGAGCTCCAACCCACTTGACCAGAACTTCAGTCACGGCACGGTGGCCCTGCTGTTTCATGCGGCATTCCAAGATCGACTCGAGCTCAGGTATGACTTCCCTTGTCTCGTTTGTGGGCCGATAGAACTGGAATAGGTTGAACACTCTCACCAATTGTTTTTCTTAGGTAGGACACAGGAAAGACTGGGTGAATCTTGGACGTAGTTGGTAGATCCAACCTGTAGGGCACCGATCCCAGCCGCTGGACCACCTTGAATGGCCCATAAAAATGGGGAGCCAGTTTTAGGTTGTGGCGCATGACCATTGACTTCTGTCTATATGGCTGAAGTCGAAGGTACACCCAATCCCCTACATTAAACACTCTCTTGGTTCTCTTCATGATTGCATAAGTTTTCATTCGGTCTTGTGCTGCCTTGAGATTGTTCTTCAAGAGTTCTGAAATCTGGTTTATGTTCCTCATGATTTGATCGACTGTCTTGTTGTTTGAAGTCGTCGGTATATAAATAATTAGCTTTGGGGGTGGGTATCCATATAGAGCCTCGAAAGGCGACATCTTTGTTGAACTGTGATAGCCACTGTTATACCACCACTCAGCAAGTGGTAGCCACTTCCCCCATGTCTTAGGTTTCTGACCTGCATAGCTTCTCAAGTAGCCTTCCAAGCTTTTATTCAAAATCTTGGTCTGCCCATCACTCTGAGGATGGTAGGCCGAACTAAAATTTAGTGTAGTTCCTTAAAGAGTAAAGAGACTCTTCCAAAATGAGCTAAGAAACACAGAGTCACAATCCGACACAATAGTTTTTGGCATTCCATGTAACTTAAACACCGATGATAGAAATACCTAAGCCACACTCTCTGCTATATAGGGATGAGATAGGGCCATAAAATGGCCATATTTCGTGAACATGTCCACCACCACAAAAATTACAGTAGCTCCCTTGGAATTTGGAAGTCCCTTTATGAAATCCACAGATATATCTATCTATGCTTGTTAGGATATCGTTAATGGTTGGAGTAGACCCGCTGGGGGAATTGCTTCATATTTAACAGCTTGGCACTCATCACATTCTCGCACCCACTTTTTAATGTATTTTTTCATTCCCAACCAGTAAAAGTCCCTTTTTGCCTTCTGATAAGTCTTGAGATACCCTGAATGTCCAGCCATTGGGACAATGTGTATGTAATGGAGTACCTTTTGAATAAAAATGTGACTCGGGCACTAACATCAACCTTCTTTTCTTCACAAATAACCCTTGTACAATATAAATTCCCCTAGGAACCTCTTGTGGATTCCCTGCTTTTGCTAACCAATCTGAAAACTCCTTGGACAACTGGTAACTCCCTTTTAATTCCTCCACCCAATCAGGTTTTGGAAAAGAAATCTGTGCCAACACCCCTTCCTTGGAGTTGTCCTCTTCCCCTTTCCGAGATAGAGCATCAACAACTTTATTCTCCTTCCCTTTCTTATATTCTATCTTAAATACGTACCCCATTAACTTAGTGAGCCATTTTTTATGTGATTTTGTGCCCACCCTTTGTTCTAGCAGAAACTTCAGGGCCTGCTGATCCATTTTCACTATAAAGGACTACCCCCAATAAATAGGAGTGCCACTTCTGGACAGCAATCACCAAAGCCAGTAATTCTCTCTCATAAGTGGAGAGAATAAGCGTCTTACCCTTCAATATTTTACTTAGGAAGGCCATAGGTTGCCCGGACTGCATTAATATTGCCCCAATTCCTTCCCAGTAGCATCGCACTCAATGGTAAATGGGCCCCAAGGTCTCTAACCAGTTCACCCCCAAAACCACATCACATCCACCCAACTCAAGAATATAAACAAAATGATAAACTGAGTAGCTTGCATTTGTAGGAGAACTGAATCACAATAACCCTCACTCTAAATAACAGTTCCATTTACCACCCTTACAGTCAATGTTCTGGATTGATTGACCCTTAACCTAGCCTTTTTTGCTACTGTCGAGTTCAAGAAGCTATGAGAGCTCCCTGCGTCCACTAAAATCACCACTCGCTCGCCACTGATTTTTCCCAACATCCTCATTATGCTTTGGTTGGGGGTTCCAGCTATAGCATTCAAAGAGATTTCGGGCTCCACCTCTTCCTTGGTTTCCACAGTCATTGCTTCGAACACCTGCTTCTCTTCCATGTCATTGCTCATTTGCTCAACTTCAGCATCTTCATAACCACGTAGCAAATAGATTTTGGGAGATTTACACATATGTGTTGGATGCCATTTGTCATCATAATGGTAGCATAGTTATTTTCTACGCTTTTCATCCATTTGGGTAGAAAATATTTTCTTAGTAGGCACCATGGGCTTGGACCACTTACTGCTCCCTTCAGTGGACTGCCCATATGAAGTATTATGAGTCACGGGTAAGACCCCTTTGTCACTCCCTTTTTTTGGTTTCTTTGTGTACTGATTATATACTCTTTTTTTATTTTTACCAATCCGAATGCTGCATTTAAACTAACTAGATTAAACATTTTTAATGGTAGGCAAATTTCATCCTTTAACCCACTGATAAAGCAGCTAAGTTTGTGCACATATGAAAGGCCCTTGAGTCTATTAGATAGTGCTTCAAATTGTGCTTTTTAAGCAGCCACTGTTGAGGTCTGTTTCAACCGCGTCAAGGTCTCCATCGGGTCATCGTAAGCTGTAGGACCGAATCTGATTAGTAAGGCTGAGGTGAAGGTCTCCCAGCTGGTGAAGTGCCCACTATCCCATGCATCTTGATACCAGATAAGTGCCTCATATTGCATGTGATAGGCAGCCATTAATAGATGTTTTGTAGGATGTGTTTGATGAAAGTCGAAATAATGATTTGCTTTGAATACCCAACCTATTGGGTTGTCTTCATCAAACTGTGGGAAGTCTAGTTTAATGCCTCTAGTGAATACTCTTCTAGGATCATTACCTTCAAATTCACGGTCTGATTTGTTTTCTTGTGGTGGTAGATGTTGTTGGCGTTCAAGCCTTTCAAACATAGTGTGGAGCATGTCTAAAATTTGGCCGACCCTTTCAGTGAGGTGTTGGATGGTCTGCTCTTGATCTTCTTACTTGCGTTGCTTAGTATCCTATTTGGATCTTGTGTTGTCAGCCATAAGGAACGAAAGCTCTAAGATACCACTTGTTATGAATATGGAAATATGATGATGTAATTGATAAAATGTGTAATGGTAATGGATGACTATAATGTAATAGAGAGGCAGTGTAGGAGATAATGAAGGAAATCACAGTAATTTCATAAATCTGGATTTTCAAGGAATCCAGAAAACTCCAAAACAAAATTTTCAGATTCTAGAATAATCCTCCTCCTCCCTTTCCTGTTCATTTCATCTGCATGATCACAGTAAATGACTAAAAAGCCCTTACACACACTGCTATTTAAAACACAACGTTTGATTGAAAGCAAATAAAAGAAACTACATTGTTTCAACCCATCCCTTGCCTAATTCTAAATGACATTGTAACTTCCCCCTTATGAACCGCACCGTTTAGAGCTCCTAAACTTCCCCTTCAGCCTTCGACAACATCACTTTGCCCTAACTGCCTCTCTCTTCATCTTCAATCTTAGAATCAAGCTCCTTCCTTTTCCCTTCTGCTGTGCCTTTGGTCCCTTCCTTTCAAGTCCCTAAGTATCCGTAACAATTCACTTTTTTTTTTGTTACCAGCCAAGTGCTTTGTGTGTGTATTTATAACTGTTTACATCTTTTTAAAATAATTGTTTACACATTGTTTTGACATCTTTTTCCTGCCAATAGCCAAAACACGAGCTTACACTTTGCCACTAGTTCTTTCATCTAGAATGTTGGAGTCCTATTAATTATGTTCTAATATTCACCATGATTTCAAAACCTATATTCAGCATAGGAGAAAAAGCATAAGGACTTGGAACAATACTTAGTGATTGAGCTGTGAAAAGTTGAGTTATAACCTAGAATCTTATAATATTTTGGCTTGGCCAGAAATCTCTCTCTCTGTCTCTCTCTCTCTCTCACTCACTCTCACACACTCTCTCTCTCTCTATTATGCTTCTTTGTTTCAGATATATCATCCATGTGACAGTCTCTATTAATATCGATGTGTTTAGATATGGTTCCTCCAATTAAAACAAAAATACACCACTAACACCTAGTTCTTTATGATTTTGCTTATTACTTGCTTGTATCATCTATGTGATAGTCCCTGTTAATATTGATGTGTTTAGATATTATTTACAGTCACTCCAGGAGGAAGAGAACCAGACTATGAATAATAATAATGTTAAATTAATGAAGCGTTTGAGAAAGCAGAATCGAGGTGTCATAGCATCAGTGCGTGGAGGACATAAGAGTCTTGCCTCCAAAAACAGCTACAAAGACAAGGGTTGCAGTTCTTCTCGAAATTCCAAAATCCAGAAACAAATGAGCAGCTAGTGAAATTTTGTGAAAGAAACATCATGTGGTTTATGGTGATGAAGCTATGAGAGGAACTATGACCTTTTGCTGCATAATTCTGACCATCAAACAAGCATGGTGATGGGAAATAAGAAAACAAACCCAAATCAACTACTATAAAAATAAAAAATAAATAAAATAATAAATAAAATAAATAAAAAGTCACAGCAACCATACCTATTAGATTTCCTACAAAACTCGTATACCAAAAGTACTGAACGGAAAAAGAGCAAGATCTGAAAATGCTCAGCCACCCTGAAGGTTGACTGGATGTAGTGAAAAATAGGAAGCGAGAAGATTGCATCATGGCCATCTCTTTGACCTTAAGGCGTAACATCAGCTTCACATTCGGGCAAACGGGAGTGAGACAGCAAAATCAAGTTTATCAGTATCATAGCTGCTAATCAAGATAAGGGTCCCTAGGAGATCCCTTGGGAGACCCCAAATAATTTGAAACACTTTGAAACATAATTTTTCACCCATGAGGTACTGTGAGTCAACCATCTGGTCTGGGCATGTTCTTGCATTTCAAGCACGCTTTTCCTTTCTTCCTCCGTCAGTATCTCAAGCCACCATTTAGCCATAAAAAACTTTGATAGCTTCAACTTCTTCACACACAACCTCAGCTGGCAGAATTACAAGAGGATTTTGTTCCAAGTTGAGTCTGGTCAAATTATCAAGCCAACCAAATGTATCAAGAAGAGCATGGACTTGGTTGTTGCTGAGATCAGGTTTCTTGAGGTTTGTCAAATCACCAAATGTGTCAGGGAGTTCCTTTAGGTCACTAAAATTACTGCTAGATTGAGAATTTCAAGATTAGTCAATCTTCCAATCGCAAGAGGAAGGCCATGGAGCTCATTCAAGTGAGCATCCAACCAGCGCAAAGACTTCATCTCACATACAGAACTGGGAAGGGAACGAATCTTGTTCAAATGTATTGCAAAAGTTGCTGATAAGGCTCTCCCAGAGCCAGCATCCTTACTCTTAAGAACAGCTACTCCCCACAACTAACATAAATTGGTCATCAAATTTTCTGATAAAAAAAACTAAAAAACCCCAACATTTAAAACTTTCTTCTTCCCAACTTAACAAGAATCTAAGTCATAAACCTGAATTACGAAAACACAAGTATAAAGACCAAAATAAAAAAAAACAAATGTCGTTAATTAAGGAATTTTGAATTGAATAATTGTGAATCAACAAAGCTGACCAATTTCGAGGGTTCATTCAGTTAATTTTTTCTGGAGGGTGTTTTGCGAGCGATCATGAGAAGAAGCCCAATCGGAAGGGATGGAGGGGGAAAAAGAAGAAGCAAAGCGTGTAGAGGAGGCCCAAAGAAAATCAGCGATGGCCCAAATCTGAATAGCCCCACACAGATGAGTACAAGTTTCACAGATCTGTGCTTTCCCGAGCCCGAAGGCCTAACAATTATCTCCTCTCAACGGGGAGAGAAATGTAGTGAAGCAGAGCAATTTATGTTCTGCAGATTTTGAAGGTTTTGGTGAAGGACAAGGGGAGTAACGATTTTATCATCAAGGAGAATGAGGAAGAAGGAGAGGGAGGAGAAGAATCAAAATAGTGTGTTCATTAAACATTATATCACACCTGCTATTTACTGATGTGGAGCCGGTTGCGCGGCGATTACATGGGGCAGTTACGTTTAGCATTTTTCTTAATTTAATTGCATGTCAACAATTTTAGAACGGAAGTGGAAAAAAGAGAATCTATTGGATTATGATTTGCTTTATTTGTATAATAAAGCTTTAAAGCTAATGAACGAACAATATGTTAGTGCAGTTGGTGCAATGAGGGGGCTTGGGAAGTGGAGGAAACCAGCTGAGCATTATATGAAGGCTAATTGGGATGCTGATGTGGCTGTTAAGTCAATGACTAAAAATTTAGGAGTGATCAGAGATGTTGCAGGTGAGGTTCAAGTTTCTCTAGCCTGCACTATTAAAGTCATTACAGAAACAAGAGCACTAAAGAGGGCGATGAAGTTATGTGCTGATCTAGGCCTCTCAAATGTAATTTTTGAAGGAGACTGTCATGAGATTGTGAAGGCTTCCAATGCACAACAAGAAAGTTGGACAGCTTTGAGTCCTCTTCTTGAGTAGTGATAAACACATAACACTTTACACAACATTTTTCACAACACATGTTATAAAATAAGGGTATTTTTATAAAATGTATTTTTATAAGGTATTTTTTAAAAATACCCCTCATTTTAAAACATTGTAGTATAAAGTGTTGTGTGTTTATTCTGTAGACAATGAATTAAGTGGGTGGACCATCCAATCAATTATGAAATATAATTCAATCCAGTTAGCGGAATCTCCATAGCAACATACAATACAAGCAACGGATAGAAAAGTGAAATTCATTGGCTAAGAATAATTATAGAGATGGCCATCTCTCCCCCCCTCCAACTCCGACTCTTTGGATGCCCATACTCCGCTTGTGTAAGGCGTCGTCGACTTCCATGGCAATCCCGCCCTTAAAGCCTGCTCCGGTGGTTGGAGGTCCACATACTGATTTTTTCTTTAACATCCGCCAAGTATGATCCCCTTGCAAACAAATAAATAATTTTGCATCGACAAGTTTCTTGAGGTATTTGAGGTCATGGTTTATGCACGTACGCATATCAGGTGTGGAAGTCGCGGAGAGGTTTGCATATTTTGGGATAAGTTGTAACCTTATAACCTATTTGACGGGGACACTAGGCCAGTCCACTGCCATAGCGGTCGAGAACCTGAACGTGTGGTCCGGCACGGCGCAACTGCTCCCTTTACTGGGTGCATTTTTGGCCGATTCTTTTCTGGGGCGCTACCGCACCATTATTATTGCTTCGGTCATCTACATCTTGGTGCGTACCTCTCTATACCCTGCTTATGGGCAATTTTTAATATTTATTGTTAATGCAGCACAAAAAGTCGAAATGGAATGGACTCACGTAATCAATGGAGAAATTTAGAGTTTCAGGCGGTTGAAGATGATGGATCTTTTGGAGTCATCGTGTGTGGAAGAGTCTGTGCGTAAAGAAGTCGTTGAGAGTCCCTTCCAATCTGTAGATATCGCCTCCTTTTATAGAGGTTTAGTTCTTTCTTTTGAGGGATTGAGTCTTACTTGCCATAAGAACCATTTTCCTTTTAGGACCTCGAGTCAATTTTGCCTTTATCTTTGACTAAATTCTTGGATTTCTCTCTGAGCTAGATTATTGAACTTATATCTTCCCTTACTATTAGCAGGAAATTTTCAATGTACTGAATCCAGTTAACTTTATCCATAACGTTTATGTTTCATGGTTCCTTCTGCTTTCGGCTCTGGTGATATATATTGTATGGTGCCTAGGACTTCAAAAAAAAAAAAGTGTTGAGAATGTTGTGGTCAGAAATGAAAAATTAGTTTCAAACTTGATTTGAAATGACCATGATGTATTCAGGTTTCAAACTTCTACTATGGTTTTTTTTAAATGAATCGTAGGGGCTAGGCTTGTTGACTCTGTCAGCTGGGTTGGTTAGTACAAAAAGTCATGGAAAAGGCAAGTCTATGCTTCCTTCTCTCAGCAATTCAGATTACATAGACCCAACCAAAAGAATGTCATCTTCTTCTCAGCTTTTAGAGATCTTATTCTTGTTCTCTACAGAAGCGTTGCGTTCAGGCATTTAGAGCTGATCAGTTCAATGGAGCAAATCCAAAGGAGTCCAAAGCCAAACGCTCATTCTTTAATTGGTGGTTTTTCGTTGTATGTTTGGGTGCCGTGTTAACAGTTTTAGTCTCGAGTTACATGCAAGACAACCTTAGCTGGAGTCTTGGATTCGGAGCCCTGTGCATTATAATGATGGTTGTGAAGAAATTTATGACCTAACTCATCTCATAAAACAGATTCAACAAGAGAAGATTGCTCATTCTTTATAAATATGCTCAAGATCTTATCCACAAGCAATGTAAGATTATTCCTCAAAACCCTCCCTCACATGCAGGCCAGTATTTTTTTCTAGTCTTTGTCATGGGGTAAGTAGTGTGGGTCCCCATTCGTCCTGTGACAGGCTCTGATACCATATAGAAACATTCATTTCTCTCCATAAAAAGGCCTAATAGGAGGAGTACGATAACTCCTTATCAAGATCAGGATGAGTTTACTCCTAAGCCATGTGAGACTTCTCAATAATGTTGAGAAATAATCTCATATTGCTTGTGGATAAAATCTTGAGCATGTTTATAAGAAATGAGCAATCCTCTGTTGTTGAACCTGTTTTATGAGATGAGTTAGGCTCATGAATTTTTTCATGGTATTAGAGCATGCTAACCTATGACCGATGATGGGCTCCTGCGACCTACCCACAATGATGGTACCAGAAATACCGGCCCACACATGAGGGGACGTATTGAGAAGTCTCACATGGTTTAGGAGTAAACTTATCCTGATCTTTATAAGGAGTTACCCCACTCCTCCTATTAGGCCTTTTATGGGGAGAAATTAGTGTTTCTATAAGTTGGACTGTGTCTCTTCTTGTCTGGAACCAGGACTTATCGGTACAGTGTAAGAAGGGAAGGAAAAAGCTCATTTTGAGAATTGGTGGGGTCTTTGTTACTGCACTTAGAAATTGGCGAAAGACCCCCTGCCAATAGCTATTGATCAAGAGGAAGCTCACGGAACCTTGCAGCACCATAGCTCTAAAAAATTCAGGTAAGAGGAACCAACACGATTCACGCCACCATACTATGATTCACAACTGTCCCTTAAGGGACAAACGAACACGTCAAAAAAATTCTGATTACTTGGATCAAAATTTATGTAGTGATTGGTTCCTCTAACGTGGTAGGTTCCTCAACAAAGGCTTGTTGTTCCGAGCTAGTTTGGAAGGCGGTGGTGGCAAGGTTTATATCGTGCATGATGTTGAAGAAGCAAAGGCAGCTCTTAGTCTTTTTCCTATATGGGGAACGAGCTTGGTGTATGCTATTGTATATGCGCAGTGCTCAACTTTCTTTACCAAGCAAGAGGCTAGTACGGACAGAACAATATTTACCGGTTTTGAGATACCAGCGGCTTCACTACAATCCTTAATCGAATTGTTTATTATATTTTATGTATGAGTTTGAAAAAATTATAATAATAAGATGAGATGAGATGAGATGAAATGAAATTATTTTGTATATCCAAACTAGACCTCAAGTGTTTGTAAATCGGCAAAAAGGAGGGAGGCCCAACTAATGGGCCTAGCTCAAATTTGGATCAACTTCATGGATCCCCGGTGTACGGGTCGAATCCAAACATATTGGAGGAGTTGGTTAAAAAATTGTGGATTTGGATTCTAGAATACCAGCAATGCCGTATCAAAAAATGAGTTATAGATGGGGTTAGGACAAAAATGATATTATCATTCAAATTAGATTATTATTTATTTATTAATTCCTGGTATGTACACAAAGCGTGGCCAATATTCAATTGTAATTGTAATTGTAATTTGACTACTCGTATCGTCGTTCGTCAATGACTCGATCGTGTGTGGTCACGTCTCATGTTGTGATATAATAATAAATAATAAAAAAAAAAGTCAGATTTTGACAGAAAAAAATCATATTTTTATTTTATCTTATTTCATCTTACCATTTAAATAAATATCAAGTATTTTTTTATATTTAAAAATGTACTATTCATCTTCAAAAATCATATTTTATTCTAAAATATCATATCTAACTATTTTAATATTTTCCACATTTTTCATATTTTCTATTTTTTAATATTTTATGACTTGAATGTTTTAAATTTATATAAACTTTTAACTAAATTTGAAAGATGATTTGATAAATCCAAGCCAATGCTACGTTGGTAGCTGCGTTGCAGGTGGACTATCGACTGTAGAAATGGCCATTTCTACAGTTGACACGCCACCGCTATTACACACCGTCGATGGTGCCGTTGACTTCAAAGGCCGTCCGGTCCTCCGATATGACTCCGGGCGCTGGAGAGCCGCATCTTTCATCATAGGTAAGACTAGACTACTCATCCTCCGCGGGATCGACTTGACCAAAAGAGAATTAGCTAGATCATGGATTTTAATCGTTTTTTTTTTTTTTTGTCACCGTGGGTTTGTTGTAGGTGTGGAGGTAGCGGAGAGGTTCGCATATTATGGGATAAGCTGCAACCTGATAACCTATTTGACGGGGCCGCTGGGGCAGTCCACGGCCACTGCCGCCGAGAACGTGAACGCCTGGTCCGGAACGTCGCAGCTGTTGCCTTTATTGGGCGCATTTGTAGCCGATTCTTTTCTGGGGCGCTACCGCACTATTGTCTTTGCTTCTCTCATCTACATCTTGGTATCTCTCTCTCTCTCTCCCCGACTTGATTGCTTCGCAATTTCTTCGTAGAAAAATATAAATTCTGAAGTTTTTCTCTTTTAAAGCCAATGGGTTTTATTTGGGCTCAATGAACTTTAAGCTCATAATATCATGCCTATGATTTTTCTTTTTAGCTTTTTCGCCCAAGACATGCACGTGTATCATCTCACAACTCCTGGTGTATGCTAATCCACACACCGCAATTCACAACTTGAGGAAAAAAAGAAGCATCAAAAGTTGTACATTCAAATTTCTGTTCTTGTAAGAATATACACCCGTGCCTGTTTTGGATCGCCACCTGATCATACACACACACACGACCAACTATACCCCCCCCCCCCCCCCCCCCCCCAAAAAAAAAAAAAAAACAAAAAAACTCGGGACTTGCTCATCTTATTTACACCCTTACTTAGTACACCTCAAACTATCAAAATCAATGACTCATCCCTCAAACTATTAATTTATTTCCATTTGCATCCTCCATCTATTTGACCCGTCCACTCTGATGAAATATTAAATTTTTTGAGTGAATTTTCTAATATATCTTCTCTGATATTTAATAAAAACAAAAAACAAAAAAAAAATTTATAGAAGTTAAAAAAATAAATAAAAAAAATAATGCCACCCACGATAGATGGCCCTCGCTAACAACCCCCCGGCTCCTTGATCGGTCACCCATGAGTGTTAAGGGATGGCCCTGATTTTTTTAATTATTATAATGGTTTTTTAAATTTTTATATTAAATTAGGTCACTCAGGTAATATACAATTTATAATGAAATGATATTATGGTTCCGTTAAATTTAACCTTCATATGGATGGTTGGAGTAAAAATTGGAAAAATAAAAATTGTAGTTTGGAAAAACAAACTGTTGGTTTTGATAGTTTGGGGTGGAATTGAAAAAATGTTATTGGAAGCGTAAAATGAAATTTCCCTTACAATAACAAGTCATTTTCTTGTTTATGGGAATTTCATTGCAGGTGAAACTCCAAAACTTGGTTTCTTATACTTGAAACTCAACACTTGCAAAGTATGTATTCTACTAACTGGTTCTAGTGAGATCAACTGTTGTTTCACATTTATGCACCGCCTTTAAGCCAAACATGGGTCATTGGCCGCATCGTTATGCGTGGAATCTGTTTTGCAAGCGGTTCACTTCAACATATAACACTATAGATGAATAACACACGAGCTCAAACTGGATATCTATCGAAGTTTTAGGAAGAATGTCTTGTTTCAGCATCCGTGTTTTGCATGTTTTTACTGCTTATCATCTTTGACATGGATTGAGATGAATCACAGGGACTAGGTTTGTTGTCTGTGTCGGCTATGCTTTCTTCTACAAGCACTTCTGACTATGTACGCATCAAAACTACCTTAGATTCTTCGCATGAGCTCCAAACAATCCTTTTCTTCTTCTCTCTGTATCTAGTAGCAATTGGGCAAGGCGGGCACAAGCCTTGTGTTCAGGCTTTTGGAGCAGATCAGTTTGATGGACAAGATCCAGAGGAGTGCAAAGCCAAAAGCTCATTCTTCAATTGGTGGTACTTCGGTGTATGTGGGGCTGCTGCTGTAACAGTTTTGGTCTTGAGCTATATACAAGACAATCTTAGTTGGAGCTTGGGTTTTGGAATCCCTTGTATTGTGATGGTGGTTGCACTGGGTATTTTCTTGCTTGGTACCAGGACTTATCGGTATAGTGTTAAAGGGCATGGAAAAAGCCCATTTTTGAGGATTGGTCGTGTGTTTGTAAATGCAGTTAGAAATTGGTGGACTTCCCCTTCGGCAATAGCTATTGAAGAGGAAGCACTTGGAATTCTGCCTCATCGTAGCTCTGGACAATGCAGGTAAGGCCAATGCATTTCATCTTACGCTTGTATTTTATGAGGAATATCCAAAAGCTACAAGATAGCTCCAATGAAATAGTTACATACGTACAAGATCTCCAATAGTACTTTTATTTCAGTAGACTTGCCAGGTCCGTTACAGTTTCGAATTTTGGAAATAGTCTGTAAGTTATTTTCTTGTCCCATTAAAGCTGTTCGGTCTATTACGAACTTGTGTGTACTGAAAGATGTAACTTTTAGTAGCTGATCATGCCCCCCCCCCACCCCCCCGGCGCTTATTTACAGTGCAAGTTACATAGCCTTTTGGATCCTCCATTGTGGCAGGTTCCTCAACAAAGCCCTTCTGTCCCCACATGGTTCAAATGAAGAAGGCGAGGTTTGTACTTACAGTGAGGTTGAAGAAGCAAAGGCAATTCTTAGGATTGCTCCAATATGGGTTACAAGCTTGGGATATGCCATTGTTTTTGCTCAGATCTCAACTTTCTTTACCAAGCAAGGGGCTACCATGGACAGAACAATTTTCCCTGGCTTTGAGATACCGGCTGCTTCACTACAGTGTTTTGTCGGGCTGTCCATTATTATTTTGATTCCCATATATGACCGCATCTTTGTTCCTATAGCAAGAGCGTTTACGAGGAAACCTGCCGGCATCACAATGTTACAGAGAATTGGAACTGGGATGATTTTCTCTATCATTTGCATGGTAGTTGCTGCTCTAGTTGAAAAGAAGAGGCTAAAAACTGCTCAAGAATACTGGCCGGTTAACATGCCTGATGCTGCTGCTCTAATGAGTGTGTGGTGGTTGGTTCCTCAGTATGTATTGTCTGGAACAGCTGATGTTTTTACCATGGTTGGTCTGCAAGAGTTCTTCTACGACCAGGTCCCAATGGAATTAAGGAGTGTGGGTCTGGGCCTCTACCTCAGTATTTTCGGTGTGGGGAGCTTTTTGAGCAGCTTTCTTGTCTCTGTAATCGACGAAGCAACTGGTGGGGATGGCCAAGATAGTTGGTTCGCTGATAATCTTAATCGGGCACATCTCGATTACTTTTATTGGCTACTGGCAGGAATCAATGGGGCTGCACTGGCTGCCTTCTTGTATTTTGCAAGATCTTACATTTATAATAGGCGAGTAACGAGTTAGATACCTTCATTATACTTTCATTTCAATTGGTTGTGAGTAGTAAGCAAATATGTAATGTAGGTGGGGGTAATATGCAGGGGAAAAAATGCAGTGTTAGCGTATTATCTCATTATTGATACAGCATATATATATGGGATGGCACAGGGAGACTTGTACTGAATCATTAGCCAAGTATGCGTATCTGTAAATGTAAATGAAGCTAACTGCATACTCATTATTCTTTCTATTAAAAATTGGGTAAAATATATAAACTCACTCCTCTCAAATTACTATTCAAATATCTTCGATCCCCTAAAATACTACAGCCATCCGTTTATAACCATATAGATTAGTATGAAAATTGTATGAAATTTCAAATTAACCATATGTATGAAATTTGTACACTGATCGGAGGGGGGATTCAGTTGAGAATGTGTGTATGCTGTAGGTGCGCAGACGCCCAATCTGTTAACGTATTTGACAGGGCCCCTGGGGCAGTCAACGGCCACTATGGCACAGAACGTCAACATCTGGTCGGGAATGGGGTGATCGTTGCTTCGGCTCTTGGGGTGCGTTTCTGGCCGGCCGACTCCTTTCTCGGTCTCTACCGCACCATTGTCTTTGCATGTCTCCTCTGCATCCTGGTCTGTCTTTCTCTTTCACTCTCTTCTTCTTCTGCTCTTTTTATTTTTAATTAACTATTGTCAGAAAATGAAGGAAAAAGTATTTTGAGCTAACTTACCATCAATTTGCAGAGAGTTAAAAGCCAAACTCTGATAAGATCCCAAATGGCAGCGTACATAGATTAATAGATACGAGCTTGGTAGCATGCATGCTGGCTTGTCTAAAAGCTTTTGAGTTTATAACTTCGGATCCAATTATTTTATAGGAACCCCTAGCCATTGTGATGACAATCTTCAACCTTGCGTTCAGGCATTTGGGTCCGATCAATTTGATGGACGAATTAAATCCCGATCGAAGAGCTCAAAGCCGAAAGCTCATTCTTGAATTGTTGGTATTTTGGTGGTTTATCTGTCAGCGGCTTGGTAACACTTGCCATCTTGAACTTTATACAAGACAGCCTTTATTCGATCGGGGCGGGGGGGAAAGGAATTTAAAAGCCTCAAGGAGCTTCAATTAGAATTTTGAAATATTTAACCGTGCAGGACTTTCTCTCGTAGGACTCATGCACTTACCGTTATAGAACAGAATTCTTGGTCGTGAAGCAGAGCAATCCATGCTCCATAAAGGAAGTCCAGTAAGATTACTTGCTAAAATAACTCAAGTCTCTGTCTCAACCCAGATGGTATTTCCAACGAAGGTGGGGAAGGTGTGTAGCATCAGTGAGGTATGGATGACAAGCTTGGTGTATGCTATCGTGTTTGCACAGCCCCCGACTTTCTTTACAAAGCAAGGAGCTACGATATTGGATAGAGCAATTGCGCCAGCCGCTTCTCTTCAATCCTTTAGCAGCCTTGCCCATTGTTCTCCTTGTCCCATATATGACTGCATTTTTGGGCGGCGCCTGTAGCGAGAGCTTCCACCAGGAAATCCTGGCATCACAGCGCTACAGAGAATTGGAACCGGTATGCTTTTATTTCGACGGCAATTGTAGCTCAAGTCGAGATGACAAGGGTAAAAACTACTCAAGAATATGGGTTGGTTGATTTTCCGGAGGTGAAGGTCCCGATGATCAGCATATGGTGGCTGGTTCCTCAATATGTCTTGTTCGGGATTTCTGATGTTTACCCGATGGTTGATCCGCAAGAATTTTCCATGATCAGGTCCCAAATGAATTGAGGAGTGTGGGGCTTGAGCTGTCCCCCAGTATCTTTGGGAGTGGGGGAGCTTTCTCATCGAAGCAACTGGTAGGAATAATTGAACCACAAACTTTGTTCTGCGATTGATTTCACTTTTAATTTTAATTTTTATCTTATCGTTCATAACACTCGCCGGAGTTAATGCAAATACAACTGACTCTCTTCCTATATTCTGTAAAATCATAAATTTAGCAAATGACTAATAAAACAAGTTTCGAAAGACTGAAAATGTCCAAGTTTGGAGCTGGCATCATGTATGTATATATACATCACACCTACGTACCTAATTAATTTAAATATCAACAACTTTTTAAGACCCCGACCCTGAGAACGGACTATGTACCTAGTAGTAGTTCTACTTGGATTAGTTGGATGTACATACAACGACTTGTGTACCCCCAAGTCCCCTTGATCAAAAGTTTCATGATATTACGTGCCTAGCTAGCTTGTTCCAACACTTTCAGCTGTAAGGCCCAGTACAAAGTCCAAGCCAAGTACGAGTTCTATAAATTTTTTCTTTTTATTATTTTTTTTAATGTATGGGAGGCCCAATTGAGATTTAACAAGTAATTTTGAAATGGGCTACGGATCCAAAATTTATTATGATGGAATACGGATTTTATTGAGCTTGATAATTAGGTAATCTAATCAATGTTTTATGTACCAAGTAAGTAGAATCTATTTATTTGGAAATTGGTCTGAAAAATTTTATGGAACAAATTGGGCTATTTTAGAATTTGAATCAAGGTCCATTAGAATTTATTATATACCCGATTCATGAAAATATGAATAAATCGAAAAGATTATTAGAACTGCTTTAACTGGCCAAACCCTTTTTGATAAGTTCATATCCCACCAAGATGTAGGCCCAAATTTTTTGAAATGGACCCAAAATCCGTAGCCCACAAGCTAAGCCCAAAAGCATTGCCTTAGGCACTTGCATAACTCCATGCATATTGATCTCTCTCTTTGCTTTTATTAGGGTTTCCAATAGCTTGTATATATAGCTAACCATACACTGACATCACACTACATGCACAACGGTTTCTCCCACGTCGCACGTCTTCACCACAGCTCCCACTCTTGGCATGTCTCTTTCTTTGTGACCGCCACCAACCACTGAACCAGTTCCTTAATGCACATTCGTAGCACCTCCGAAAGCCACCATAGGCCAGCCCCCCTTGTTTCGGAAACCACTCAACTCGTGTACACCCATCGCACGAGACTCCCACTGCCCAACCCTAGTAGCAACCGGCAACCCTGCACCGAGAGCCACCAACGTACGACAACCACCAAATGGCACGACCACACACAACCACTTGCACCCTTCAAGTTTCGCTGCCACCCCCACACACAAGGCTGTGAACCAACATTTGCAGCCACGAGAAGCATCACGCTGAAGCACCACCCTTGTGGGAATAGCCAAATCGTGAGCCCAAAGTCCCGCCGTGCGCCACTGCTTTACACCATCACTATCGATCAAAGCCTTTGTTTTACCAAACTCAAAGCAGAGCAGCCCACATCCACGTCGAATCTTCCCCCACTGTCTCTCCATCCCTTTTTTCCCTCATGGTAACTCCCTCTCTCTCCTTCTTTGTCTTGATCTCAGCCACCACTAGCCACTTAGTCACCACAACCACTGTGAGACAATCCCCGTCTGTATTGTAGTCTGTGCACCAACAAGCTAGATAACGCCCCTCTCTACCTCTCAGTGAGTTCTAATCTTTAGATGTACTTTTTTCTTTGTAACTGGTTTTATTTTGTTTGAAGAGGATGTGTTCTAATCTGCGAAGTTCATTTTCCTATAAATCTGAACAGATCTTCACATGTTTGACTTTGTTTTGTTTGTTTTCTCTTCTTTTGTGAATCTGTACATTAATAAGTGGATGTTGGTTTCTGTTGGTTCTTTTTCATTAGAACAGATATTCAGATGCTTATTTTTTGTTTCTGTTTGATCTTTGTTTTGTTTGTTTTTTCCTCTATTGTGAATCTGTACATAAATGAATATATGTTTGTTTCCATTTTTTATTTTTCCCTACACATCTCTGCACATCTTCACATATCAGATTTCTTCTTACGTTAGAGCATCTTTTTTAGTCATATTTTTTTCTATATATTTGTCTGCACAACTTCAAATACTTTGCACATCTATTTATTTAGATTTATTTCTATTATGTTACCAATTTACTTTGTATAATATTATTTGTTTGTCAGATGGACATATTTATTTCTATTTAGTTCTCTACACATTATCAAATACGATGTGCATCTATTTATTTATTTTCACACTCTAAATTTTTCCTGACATGTATGTGTATGTATTATTTGACGCGTGCATAGAAATTATTGGAGGCAAGAAGTTCAGAAATATCAAATCCATAAATGTTTAACATTTCTATTAACAGAAGCATATTTAACTGAACATAAAAGCAAACACAAGCATACCTAATTTATCCCAAGAAACTCACAATTGAAAGAGTAGTTGAAAAAATTTAGAACTCAGAAGGCAACAGTTAGATTTGTGATTTTATCAGATTGCAAATATAAAACATCCCAATTGCTTTTATACTGAAGCATAGGCGGTGAAAGCAGTGTAAAAAAAGTAGATTATCTGATAGCAATTGTTTAAGCGGTGGTGGGATTTTAAGATTAAAAAATTGATAACAAGCGATGTAATCGGCAAACAACACCAAAAAAAGAAGGAAAAGAAAATTCCAAAATGGTAAAGAAACTGAGAATCTGATAAATATGAAGAAAAAGGAAGCGGTGTGGAACATGAAAGAGTGATGTAGAATCTGATAAAGATGCAGACAAAAGAAAGTGAGAAAACGGTAGAACAAAAATTGGGAAAAAAATAGCGGCTGAAGCAGTAGACAAGAGGGGAAAAAAAAGAATTTGAAGCGGTGCGAAACAGGAAAGATAGATCTAAAATCAGATAAATATAGGAAATAAATATTTCGAGAAAGCCATGGAAAACAAAATAAAATGGAACATAAAAAGTCAAGGCAGTGTGGAATATGAAAGAATGATCTAGAATCTGATAAAGATGCAGACAAATGAAAGCGAGAAAATCGTAGAACAAAAATTGGGAAAAAAATAGCAGTTGAAGAGGTAGACAAGAGGGAAAAAAAGAAAATAAAATAAAAGAAACTGAAGCGGTGCGAAACGGGAAATGGAGATCTAGAATCTGATAAAGATGAGAAATAAATATGTCGAGAAAGTTATGGAAAACATAATAAAATGGAACACAGAAATTTGAGGAAAAGTATTACAAAATCGTAAATTTACTTAGAATTGAATCTACAAGAATGAGAAAATATAATGAAAAAAGATGAACAAAAAATTGAAAGACGCATCAGAAAAATCAATATAAAAGTAGAGGCAAAAATGTAAAAGAGAAAAACAAATCAGGGAAGGGAAATGAATATAAAACCAGGTGCAAAAAGGGTAAAAAAAAATTAAACAAATGGACATAGAGGGGAAATAAATATAGAAGCAGTGACAAAAATGGAAAAAAAAAATATGCCAAAGGACACATAAGGAAAATAAATATAAAAGTAAGGGCAAAAAGAGAAAAAATATAAACCAAGAGGTGCCAAAGGGACATAGAGGGGAAAGAAATATAGAAGCAGTGGCAAAAATGAAAAAAAAAATAGGCCAAGGGACAGAGAGAAAATAAATATAAAAACAATGGCAAAAAGGAAAAAAGAAAAGATAAATCAAGAAGTGCCTGCTTATTGGCACTTATTATACATACATATACATATATATATATATATATATATATATATAGTAGCTACTAGGTCCACAGATGACTTCCACTGAAAAGAGTAAATTTATTATTATTATTTTCTTTTTTTGTATTTTTTCATACATTTTTTTATATCTTTAAATATTTTTTTTAAATACTCATAATATCATTTAAAAATACTTCTTTAATCACTAAATAAAAAATAAATAAAAAAGAATCCGTGGAGGGTTTCGGTAAGAAATGTCTGTGGGCATAGGTTTTGTTATATATATATATATATATATATATATATATATATATATATATGTATATATTATACATATGTATATATGAATTTCACCTAAAAGTAACTAGTACTTCACTCTCACTGATCTGCTTCTGCTATCTGCGCGCATGATCAGCTCTCATCAATGGCTTTTCTGCACGATCGACGTTAAAAGTGATTTATTGTTTTTTCCACGTGAATTTATCATGACCTTAATTCAACCTTAAATTTGTAGAATAGAAATTTAATGTCTTATATATTGTTAAACTATTTTATTTAATAATTCATATAGCATGATTAACTCGTTCGTTCGTGCATGATACTCGAGTAGTAATACATGAAATAAATAAATCGTCATGTATTGTGCGGCTCATTTTCGTCGAGAAGATATATATAGTAACATGCAGCTTTATTTATATATAAAATCATTGACGATTCCAGTGCCTTCTGGCACTAATTATAATGAGGAATTTTATTTTATTTATGCAGGGAATTAAATTAAATTAAATAATCGAAAATCATCAAATTAATGACCAATATTTATGATATATGTATGGTGAGTTAATGTTGACATCCAATTGATGCGTATATGTATGTATATAGAATTAATTAGGAATATCGAGGGTGCGTGCATGAATTAGCAAGCATGTATATATATATATATATATATATATATATAGGTGCAGCAGCTAGCTTGAATTAGCATGCATATATATATATATATGAAATCATAATTCATTCCAGCTGGATCCTACTGATCATGTTGATTTTATACAAAACGTACGGTTGCAAATGAAGTACTCCATCTTCTCTAATCTTATTTATATATATATATATGTATTATAGGGCATGCTTGCACAAATTAATGGCGCCGGTTCCAGTTGCTCATGTTGTTGGCGTTGGTATTTTAATTTTAAACGTTGGATCGATTGCAATGATTTTAAGTATGACATGAGGTGTTAGTTGGACCTTACCTGTCAACCAAGCTAGACACCTCATTGCTAATTCGGACATTACTGCTTGCTGCTTAATCATTAATTGCCCATTAATCCCAATAACCATGCATGCATTTAGCTCATAAAAATTAAAAAATATAATATATAATAATATAATTGCTATATATTTACCGAATACATGATAAAGTTTTGTTCGATCTTTCATCATGCATGTTATCTGCATATAGATTCAGTTTCTTCTCCATACAAGTTCTTGGACTTTCTTGAATTTTCTTGCACATTTCGGGTGATTGGATCATCCTAGATCAGTTTTTCTACAATGTATGTATGTATGTATTTATGTAGATGATATTGATCTTGACATTCAACAAATTAGTCGAAGATAATTTTTACTATATATATATATATATTATGATATTAATATTAATGGTAGTACATGATCTAGATTATATATATATATATATGTAATTAAGGTTAGATATTATATATTAAACCACGATTAACATGATACAGTCACTTTCAATCACAATCCATTAGATCATTAAGAAAAAAAGGGAAATTAATGACCCCTATTGCCAACTATATACATATAATTACGATATATAGCTTCGTGAACCATGTCTTGGACGACCGGTTTTAGGCCACCGAAGCTTCGGTTGTGGCTCTCGTCAACCACTCCTTCACAATGGGGTGGCCTTAGGCCTATGGCTGCCAAGCTGCTGGGCCACTCACGAAGGCCCTTAATTCATTGTCTTTTTAATTGTCCTTTACTTATTTCTTATTATCTTGTATCCTGCTGTAAGTGTAAGAGATCAGTACTCTAATTTTGCAATAGAATTAAAATGGAAGGAAATTGAGATTTTGGGGTCTTAAATGAACGATTTTTATAGTTTCGGGTGTTATTGAACAATGAGATGTAATTCGGGGGTGGCAATTTGGAAAGTGAAATTCTTTTTATTTTAAGCTACGTTCGGATCTTAAATCCATCTCAACTCATCATTATAATTTTTTTAAATTTTAAATTTTAATATAAAATATAATAAATAATTTAATTTTTTTAAATTTTTAAATAATAATAATATTAAAAAATAATATTATAATAATATTTTATTATCTCAATTCAATTCCACTCAACTCAAAGTCTAAATAGTTACGTTTAAAAAAAGGTCAACAGAATTTGGCAGGCATGCCCCTTGGATCCCAAGTCAGGCCGACGAAACCAGCAGGCAGCAAACATCCACTTGCTGACGCCTGACAGGATCCCAAATATGGATCCCAGTACTTTCTATATCCTCATTCATGAGCAGAATATTAGAAAAATTTAATTATAAGCAATTATATGTATTAATATATATATTTATTTAATATGATTAATTAAAAAGTAAATTTTATTAAAAATAATATTAATTTAAATTTAAAATATGAAATATGAAAGTGAAAATATTAATATACAGATTAATATGTAAATTTATTTGTACATAATAAAACTCAAGAATATAATCAAATATTCAAATTAAGTCGGGCAAAATATAACGATAAGCCATCAATTGAGTTATTTTCAGTTTGGAAAAACGATATATGCATTAATAATATATTAGGTAGGTAACGTCGAAATTAAGCAAAATAGAAGACGACCAAACAATTATTAGTTGGCGTATCATACATTATTCTTTCATAAATATTTCTTATTATTTATATATTGGAGTAATTAATTATATAATATTGTCACTTTCTTAATTACGTCATCGTCGATTTCGTATTTGGTCTTTATATAGTTTTATGAATCGATCGGTACTCTCGGTACCTAACACATAATACTTTTTATGATTATGACCAGTTCCTTCAAATTTTGTTGCTACAATTCTTATTTTTTTTTAAAAGAAAAATTAGATATTACTTTTACCATTTTTATAAACTCTTCCTATATATAACATATATATATATATATATTATTATTATTACGTTTTGAGAGAGGGATGGGATGCATAATATTGTTGATGTAACAAAATCATATGTAATAAATTAAATATCCAACACAAATAGATCATAGATGGACGGTTTGGTTTTAATATTATATATGGTTTTATTTTTTCTATAGATCATCAAGTGTACGTTTATCAGGGTACGTATCATGAGGGTATACGAGACGCGTCCGTCCATAACATCATCCCTTGTGAGTGAGGATGATCATCGAGATAAAATATCCTTAAATCGCGCGCATGCAACAACATTAGAAAATTAATACGATATTTATTATATACCTATATATAATGTAAATCTTCATCATGTATATATATATATATATATATATATAATATTATCTTATTATTGCCCTTATATATGCGTGCGTGTATGTATGTGAAGAATGACCAATTAAGAGATTCTAAATTATTGCCCTCATCATCGGCGGTCCGGTTGTACTTCATATGCAAAAATAGTAGGAAAAATGATAGTATTACTATTAAATATACCCACCAAATATGATCACTCATATTTTTTATTTTTTTAATGATTATAGAAATTACTATTAGTGAATTTATTTATTTTTTAATGGTTAGGGATGTTTAAAAAATGCATAAAGAAAAATAAAATAAAATAACTCATTTGCACATTTGGTAAACACATTTGGTAAACATATTTGTTAGGCACCCTAGCATTGTCCAAAATAGTATTATAGGTCATATATATATATATATATCGATTAATGATAATTAGGATGCTAAAATATTAATTACTTCCTAGCTTCCTTCTTCTATTCTATACAAAATTATAATTAGTTTCTTCTAACTAATATTTTTTTCTTGTTTGTTTGATTTCAACGAAGCCTTTAATTTGTCTCTTTTTTCACTCGATGGATCGGATGCAACGGTATATTAGTATCTTAGTTTATCTTAATTTATAATTATTTGTTTTGGCATTGTCGTAGTTACAGTTCGATAACTCAACTCAACTTATCTTTTATATTTATATAGTTGTAGAAAGAACAGTGGGAGTATTTGATATTAATTCATTGAATGTGGCGACATTCATAATCATGGTAGAATATCTTCTGTTGTCTATATACTAGTGTGTTCCGCCTGTAACTTACAGTTTCTTAATCCCATCATGTGCATGTAACCTCTATATACGTATATATGTTCACTTTCCTATCCTTATTTTTTTGTATTCTAGTAATTATTTAATTTAGGATGTCTTTTTCTTTAATCGAAATGGAGAAAGCTAGGGACGTCAATCTCACAAAAAAAAAAACCGTTGAAAAACGGAAGGAAAGTTTCCAGGACAAGGAAGAAAGCAGAGCAGGCGGCCGTAGTTCCAATTTCTTGTTCTTTAATCGAAATTGAGAATAAAATAATAATAAAAATAAAAGTTGAAAAAAGGATGAGATATTTGGATTGCTTTCCAGGACAAGGAAGAAGGCTGAAAGACAAAGATGGGTTCCCTTCCTGAGACATCTGATATAAGTGCGTCTGTCGGCTGTCCCGGCCGGGCCGGCCCGCCCCTGTTTTCAATTTTTTTTTTTTTTTTTTTTTGCTAGTTCGGCGGACGATGAGTTCAAGGTTTCGGGTGTCTTGACACGTGTGACAGGAAGGAAGAGACCAATTGCAACCATATGTAATGTAGCCGTGGATTTTTGTTCCATGGGGATGGATAAGATTTGTGGAATAAAATCGGATTTCAATGATTTTCCTCTCGAAGAGTATTGGGTGGTGGTTGTGTCGTCTATTGCGTAGCAGAAATGCCTCTGCCGCCCATTGTTTTAGCTTTTCAAGGATTAATTTATTTAGAAAAATAAAAAATAAAGACAGCACGGAAAAATAAATTAAAAGGCAATAATTATTAAGAGGAGGATTTTGTGTATCAGGTTGTGGATCACAATTGGACTGACGTTTCCCCACCACTCTTTTGCAGCTGGTTGGTTCTTTTATTTTATTTTTCAACACTATTTAGTAATAATAGAGTGGCGTGCCATTTAATTATAATAGTAAATAAATAAATAAATAAATAAAGTCGTATGCTTATGATTTTTTGATCAAGGCATTATCTATCCCCCAAATCCAATATCGTTTGATAGAGTTTTCACGAGTTCACACTTCAAATAAGCTTTTATTTCATTTAGGCCTAACATACTGATCTAAACAAACTTGATACATATTGCATACAACACTTTATATCTCTTTATAATTAAAAAAAAAAAAAAGGGTACAAATTCTCTTTTTAACAATTCGTGTTCAATCACTTTTTATTATTCTCCTTTGTATAGCTTTGACAATAAAATCATGTTTTCCCACCTTTGATGTACATGTACTCTAGTGTAAAGGATGCCAACAATGATAGATGTTCTCGTACGCACTCCAGCGAAGCTCGTGATTGACAAATTAAAATGTGAAATAAAAGCTCAAAATTCTATATTTAGTGTTTAAAGAATCCGAATTTGAACAAGATAACTAATTGGGCTCTTATTCTTATCCTATACTAATATTATTGGGCAATTGAAAACCATATGAATAATGCTTGCTTTCAATTATAAGCTCCAAATGCACGAACATCATAAAAAAAAGTGTGTTTTATGATGATATATATATATATATATATATTTTTTTTTTAAAGACGTGAGCAAAATTTGTATATTTAAATTTTTGTATATATCATTATTCAAAGTAAATATGTCACGTTAGAACAACCATTACTCACATCATAACCTAATTTATACTAAAAGTGTGATTGATTATAACTCATAAAACACCAATGTCTGGGGGGTTTGATATGCAAGTCGTGGTATTGATTTTCATACATTAAAACGGGGGGTTTGGAGTATAATTCATATGTTAGTAAACACAAAAGGACAAAGGAAACTGCTGTCCTGACTACCTAATTGCGTATATATTCCAACTTCTTAAGGAATCTCATGATTACATATATTTAACCTCTAAGGAAAGTCGTGTCCACAGCTAACTTTTACAATTAACTCACCTAAGTAGCTCTTTTTTTTTTTTTTTTTTTGTGTTGTTTATTCGGAATCACATCGCTATGTGATAATTGGATAAAGGAAACTAAATACAACACTTTCATTTTAATCTACAACAACAATATTTTTTATTATTTTTCAGCCAAACTCATTCACATTTCAAAATATGGATGAAAAAAAAAAGGCAAATTATTATTAGATTTGGAAAGGAAAGGTTGAGTGCACAGCCAAATAATTTTTAGTTTTTGGAATGGAAAGTAATTAACTCCCCACCCGATGTTGGCCAGATTCCGCACTAGTTTAAGGGACTTACCATATTCAGGAATTGGATAATAAAGTTGAAAGAGATAATCATTTATCTATTTATTTTATAATAAAAATAATTTAATAATTTAATAAATCATATCAAATTACGTTTTTTTTTAAAAATTATTTTAGTGTAATTATTTTGTAATCAGGGTATTTTCTAAAAAAAAAAAAATCAGTTGAGGGTAGGGTAATGGGGGGAGGGGAAGTCACTCAAACTGAAAGGACGGGGAAGAAGGTATCAGTTGATTCGGTTTTACATATTTTTTTACCAAATATGGATGGGGGGAGCTTCATAGTCAGAGAGGGGGGCGTTGGAATGGGTCCCACTTACGAAGTAGCGTACTAGGCTACTAGCTGGCATTGCTGGTCTGACAGACTGGTTTTTTTCTCTTCTCTCTCGCAATCCCTTGTTTTAAGCCCTTCCACCGTCCCCCAACAACCTCTGTTCCTTTATACGCATCAACGCTCCAACACACACTCTGTCTTGCTCCTCCCCCTCCCTTTCCAACATTCACTACAACCCCAGCGGATTGTTTTTTTGTCCATGGCTGAGGAGCACCAAAATCCCGGCCCTGAAGCCTCCCCATCCACCGAGGATGTCGTCGTCGAGAAACCCGTCGCTGACAAAGTGCCTCCGGCCCCCGTACCGGAAGTCGAGGCAACGGAACAGTTGACTCCGGTTGCCGGAGACGTGGAGGCCGCCCAGAAGCCCAAGACCGAGGACGAGGTAGTGAAGATTGCTCAATCGGTCTCTTTCAAGGAAGAGACCTACGTAGTCGCAGAGCTACCGGAGCCGCAGAAGAAGGCTCTTGAGGAGCTGAAGCTACTCATCCAGGAGGCCCTCAACAAGCACGAATTCACTGCTCCGCCGCCTCCTCCTCCACCCGCTAAAGAAGAAGATAAGAAGGAGGAGGAGAAGGATAAGGAGACCGGTCCTTCTGCTGAAGTACCCCCCAAAACTGAAGAACCTCCCAAAGTGGAATCGGACGAGACTGTAGCAGCGTCAACTGTGGAAGCGAAAGAAGAAGTGCCTTCCAAGGCGGAGAAAGACGAATCTGTAACTGCACCACCACCGGTGGAAAAGAAAGCAGAGGTTGTTACTGAGGTGGTGGCCGCGGCGGAAACTGTGACTCAGACAACTCCACCGGTCGAAACGAAAGAAGAAGAGAAGGCTCCACGAGCACCAATCACTGAGGTTGTCGCTGAGGAGGTGGTGGAAAAAGTGACGGCTGCCGATGAGGACGGCGCGAAGACTGTGGAGGCGATCAAAGAGACCATAATAGTCGAGGTCTCGGCTCCTCCGACAACAACTGAACCAGCGGAGCCAGCTTCTGAGGCTGCCCCTCCTCCGCCTCCGCCTCCGCCTGAGGAGGTCTCCATCTGGGGTATCCCGCTGCTTGAGGACGAGAGAAGCGATGTGATCCTCTTGAAATTCCTAAGAGCCAGGGATTACAAGATCAAGGACGCTTTTGCTATGATCAAGAACACTGTTCGCTGGCGCAAGGAGTTCGGAATCGATGCCCTTCTCGAGGAAGACCATGGAAATGACTGGGAAAAGGTGGTGTTCACCCATGGGTATGACAAAGAAGGCCATCCAGTTTGCTACAACGTCTTCAGGGAGTTTCAGGACAAAGAATTGTATCAGAACACCTTTGCCACTGAGGAAAAGCGCCACAAGTTCCTCAAGTGGAGAATTCAGTTCTTAGAGAAGAGTATCAGGAACCTTGATTTCAGTCCTACTGGCATCTCCAGCATTGTTCAGGTCAACGATTTCAAGAATTCCTTTGGAATCCGCAAGTGGGAGCTCTGGCAGGCCATCAAGCAGGCCGTTCAACTGTTCCAGGATAACTACCCCGAGTTCCTGGCCAAGCAGGTACTTTATAACTGAAGTCCCAATGATTTTAAGATAACTGTTTATTTTTCTGTTGTAATTTATTTTTGCGTTTTCATCGCAATTGAATGTTGGACTTTGAAGGTGTTTATCAACGTTCCATGGTGGTATATAGCCTATAATAGGATGATCAGTCCTTTCCTGACACAGAGGACCAAGAGCAAGTTTGTCTTTGCTGGCCCATCAAAGTCTGCCGAAACCCTTTTCAAGTGAGTCTAATAAATTCGTTCATTTCTTTTTGTCTTTTTTATTCGGCTTATGCTTGTGGAAGAAAATGGAATCACTAATATGAAATATTCTAAGCCTAGTCTCACTTGTTTTGGTGGGTGTTTTGAACAGATATATAGCTCCTGAACAAGTACCAGCGCAGTACGGTGGGCTGAAGAGGGAGGAGGAAGAGGAATTCACAACTGCTGATCCTGTTACGGAGGTTACAATTAAACCGGCATCCAAACACACCATTGAATTTCCAGTTTCTGAGGTGGGCAGGCAACAAACAAATTTCATTAATTAAGATTGATGTTACGTTTGTACTTGTATAATGTAATAGGATGTGACATTGGATGAATTTGCAGACCGGTCTGATTGCTTGGGAAGTCAGAGTGGTGGGTTGGGATGTGAGTCATGGAGCTGAATTTGTGCCGACTGCCGAGGGCGGGTACACCGTGATCGTACAGAAGACGAGGAAGATTGCCGCTGCTGATGAAACTGTGATCTCCAACAGCTTCAAAGTTGGGGAGCAAGGGAAGGTAGTGCTTACTTTTGATAACCAAACCTCTAAGAAGAAGAAGCTGCTGTACAGGTCCAAGACCAAACCCTCTTCTGACTAAGCTCAAAATTATCGACGACTTTTATGGCCTGTGGGCGTAACTTTCCAGCCAATTCAATTGGGAGACATTAGAATTACAGAGCAGGGTTCTTAAATTTGTTTTTAGTACAAGGTTTTCTTTCTTTCTTTCTTTCTTTCGTTCCGTTGGTTGAAAGTTAATTTGTTTGGAAATTTATAAAATGGGGGATTGGGGATTTATTTGTATTTCTTTTCCAAGTTTTGTTGGTTATTATTATTGTTATATCTTTTTTTTTTTTTCCTTTTTTTTTGGGTCTATTTGGGTTTTGGATTGCAAACAATTACTGGTGAAACAACAGCATGAGATGGGGACACATTTGAGGTACATAGGTTTGGGGAATGGGCATGCGTGTAAACGGTGGACAGAAACTGTTACTATTCTTGATTCCCTCCCTCTCTCTGCCTGTAAAATTCGTGTAAATTTGTTGTATTTATATATTCCTTGCTCTATCTATTTTAGCTGATCATTTGTTATCTATTTGGTATAATGCTGCATATATTTATAGTTTCTGACATGTTGAGGGTGGAATTAAATAACTGGCTATTTCCTTTGGTAAATCAAGTTTCCCATAAAGTTAATTTGATTTGAATTTAGAGATGAGTTAAAATAGTTTTAGACGAGTCAAATAAAATATTATTTTTAATATTATTATTGTTTTAGAATTTGAAAAAAAAAATTATTATATTTTTTTATAAAAATTTAAAAAAATTATAATGATAAATTGAGATGAATCTCGAATTTAAACGGTGCCAAGTGTGTGATTGATTATAGCTCTTAAAGAGTAAGTGTGTGATTGATTATAGCTCTTAAGAGTATTAGCGTTAGTCTATGTATATGCAAAATCACCTCTTTTGCATATTCACTTTACCATTCAAGTAAAATTTTCACATTGATTTATATATATTTGAGACAAAATAAAAATAAAATACTATTATTTTATTATTATTAATTTTTTGCTAAAATCAATTTTATATATATATATTTTACAATTAGTATCTACTATATACATTTGACATTAATAATACAAATGTAATAATAAAAAAAATATATATAACATATTATAATAATAAAATGAATGTGTAAGTGAATGTTTGTTATGTTGTTGAAAGAGGAAAAAAATGAAAGGATTGTAAGAGAGAGTGGGTGGAGAGATAAATAATTATTAAAATATGATTTGTAGGGTGAATAATAGTTATCTAAATTTGGATAAGCATTGTTTATAGGTAACTAAATATTTAGATATGTATAAGTTAATATGAAGAATTTTAAGATCATATTATATAAATAAATATGACTTTATATATATATATATACACATATATCAATGTTAATGCGTTAAATCAATCAGCAGAGTCGTAATTGATTATCGGTTTTAAAAAAGTTTAATTGATGATGAGGGGTCCCTACTCCAATAATGTGAGTTATTATACATATATCAAATGAGTCTGATTATTTCATTTCGGTGGACGTCATTCACCATCAAAAGAACTTCCTATCGTGTGTGTGTGTGTGTTTTTTTTGTTTTATTCAATGTCTAATCTAGCGGCCTCCCTTCTCATCAATTAGGTTTTTACCTGTTGTTGTCGTTTTCGTATTTATGATGCAAGATCCTCTGCTCCGATTGATAGATATCAAAGGTTATATATATGTTAATGTGCCGTTTTTCTGTCCCATGATTTTCCCCTCAAAATTACTTGCCTGGTATTAAATTAACTATATAAGTTTTCTATAATTACTATATTCATAAACTGAATAACATTGGTTAGTTGGCACTCAATAATGTTCAAATTAACGATTAGAAAATATAATAACAATCATTAAAAAGTAAAAACTATATGTCCTGCAGGTATAGAAGGCTGTTCTTTCTAATTTGTAATTTCCTTTTCTTTCCTTTCTTTAAGAAAAAACATGTCTTGTCATTTAAGGACAAGCAGTAAATGCGATGGAGTACAATATCCGCAAACTTTTGTACACGACAGTTGTGTAGCAAAACTCTATTTTATCTCCTCTTTTGGTTATTGTATACATATAATATGCTGTATCACATGTCTAGCTTTCATTCACTTGAAACTTTCAAAAAACCTTATTTCCACTTATTTTTACAATTTTTCTTAATTCAACTCATTTTATTTTATTTTATTTTATTTTTATTATTTTTTTAAATTTTACATATAAAATTACAAAAAAAAAATTCAATATTTTGAAATTTTAAAATAAAAATAATATTAAAAAATATTTTATAATAATATTTTATTTAATTTTTAATTTTTATCTCAACTCATCTCATTTGTAAAAACAAATAATTTTAACACATTCTATTTCAAGCAGAGCATGTAAAAATAGAGAGTAATCATCAGATGGGAAACATCTTGTCTATCCTATGTACAAGGTGATATTGACATGGCAGCTAAGGGTTAACTAAGGAGAGGATCGAACACCTGTATATGTCGACTTAGGTTGGATTTGAATAGTAAAATATTTTTAGATATTTCATGAATAGTAATAAAAAATAATAAATAAATAAATAATAATAAATTAATAATTAATAATGAATAATGAGATATTACGAGAATATACCTGAACTAGGTCTTAACCAATTATACGATAGTCAATGAAAACAAACACGGCTATAGACTTTTTCAATGAAGAAGAATGAATGAATGGTAATGACTCCCTAAATGAGTGTACAGAGCCCCTTCATTTTATGAAATTTCGTTTGTCTTTCAGTCTTCATAAAAATATTTCATTTTGTGAAAATTATGTTTATTTTGTCAGTCATTTCGTCTCTAGGCCATTTATCCAATATTTTTAATTTCGTACCGTACTGGTCAATACGGCCGAAATTCGGTCGATACAGGTATTAGGGGTGTAACCGGTCCGGTTTTAAATAAAATCTAGGACCGAACCGGTATGTACCGGTTTTGTATTTTTTAAAACCAATTACGCACTGATTATCCTCCTAAACCGGTACTTCTGGTTTTACCGGTTTCCGGTCCGATCCGATTTTCTAATTTTTTAAAATGTAAGTTTCACAATTTGTCATTAAAAATTTGTTTATAAAAAAAAAAACTGATTTTAAAAAAATTTTTTTTATACTTTTATTAATATATTAGACTATATAATAGTATTAATATTAGACTACTGATATAGTTATAAGTTATATATTAGTATTAATTATAAACTTTTAGTGATTTAGTATTAACATTTTATGTAATAATTTATAAATTATAATAAGAAATTATTTCATATATGAATATATATAATTATATATATATATTATATATATAAATTTCACATAAAAATTTATAATTATACATTATATATAAAACTTATATATATTAATATTTAATATATAAAAAAAATATTTTGTATAAAACTTATATATAAAAATATTATTTTTTATTTTTTTTAATCAACCGGTCCGGTCCGGTTCGATTCGGTCCGGTCCAAAAAATCCCAAAACCGAAACCGGAACCGGACCGGAACTAGCCGGTTTTTAGATTTTAAAAACCGGTTTCGGACCGGACCTGACCAGTTTTCCGATTTTCCAGTTTGAGTTTACACCCCTAACAGGTATCATATGTGTTTCGTATCGGCCTATATTTCGACCTGTACTGGCCAATATTTCAACCTTTAATTTTTTTTTTTTCAAACTACAAACTTATTTTTTGACTCCCAATTTAGATTAAGCTATTTATAATTTATATATGTATTTATATATAATTTATTCATATAAAGATTATTATTTTAGAATATAATTTATATTTATATATATAATTTATTCATATATCGATTATCTCGAAACAGTACACGAAACAATATCAATATCGAAATATTTTGTTTTAGTACCTTGACCAGTACGACATCCGGTACAGTATTCAAAACATTGCATTTATTAGTGTGACCCATGTTCCGAGTCCTTATTCCCAACAAGAGAAATGCATTAAATTGCAGCTACCAGTGGATTTTATTTTCTCAAATTGGAAACAGTAGAGTATAGAGGCAGAAGGCTGCTAGGATCATTTTGAGAATTTATTATTTCAAATTAATTATTTTGGGGTGCACTGGTCATCTATCTATATAAATTATATTATAGAAAAATGATAAACACATAATTTTTCACAATATATTATACAATCATATTTGAAAATGAAGGATAATTTAATAAAATACTTTATAAAAATACCCTCACTTTAGAATATGTGCTGTGAAATATGTTGTGAAATGTGTTGTAGTGGGTATCATTGCTCTATATTATATATAAGGTGGCGGTGATGGGAAAAAAGAAAAATAATAAATCGATTAGGACATGCTTCTGCTTCACTCTGTATGTGTGAATGGAAAGTTGAGTTGAGAAGATGAGAAGGACAGGTGTTTGGAGAGGATGCATGCTAAGGAGGCCATGTGCATAGCCCTCAATGTCTGTCGGACTAGGACTACCTACATTCATTTTTACAAACAATTAAATCTCTGATTCGAAGAAGTCATTGCATTGCATTACATGAACATGATGATGCATGTGCTGTGCTTGGCTTTGTCTGTTCCTTCTTTCTCTTTCTGTATTATATGTGATTCATGTCATCTGCCCTTGCTTATAATTTCTCGGAATAAATGTGTTGCGAGTCTTCAACAATGAACATAAATGGCGAACGCCGTCACACAGAGAGAGACAAGGTACTGCATACTATTAAACGATTGAATTCTCATCGCTAACTCCTTTGTTTACTTTTAAACAGTTGCTAATGCGTATGCATATCTCTACCTCTTGCTAATCCTAATTCCTCCCTCCCCCAAACAAAAAAAGTGAAAAAAATTGGGAGTGATAATGAGATCATTGTCAGATTCAGTTAAATGATATGATTCGAAGAGAAATAGGAAATGGTCCCCTTCCTGCTCTGCCTAATTTGACATCAGAAAACGACAACATACCCGACCAACCTTAGCCTTGTTGATTCCACCGTGCACCCGACAGAATCGCCTCCTGTCTTGCTGATCTCTTAATACACACATCACCACTAGAAATGTTCCTTCTTCTTCCGCACATACTCCAATCCATATATATTGCGTTTAACATGAGCTTAATTTGATATTTATCTAAATCATATACTTTTGAAATATTATTGGATCATACATGAATCCACCTAATTAATACCACTCATATAATTCAAAACATCTTAACACATTAATTATGTGTCGACTTCATATCAAGTTTATGGATAATCTCTCTCTCTCTCTCTCTCTCTCTCTCTAATAACATACAGAGAGTCACGTTAAAAAGAGTAGAGCTCCAAATTAATTAGAAATCTTGGAACTACACATTTTTTAAAATTTTTTGTTTTTGTTTGTTTCATGGGACAGTAGTTGTGGACCTACCCTGCATATATATGAAAAAAAAAAAAAAAAAACGTTTTTATTTTTAATTTAAATTTTAATTTGTTGTCTATAATCCGTAAAGCAGATGCCGACAGAGGAGATCGTGGATTCTATATCAATAGCTGCGTTATATAATTTCGTAGATCCTCTAATCCTGTGACAATATACATTATTGGCCTGCTGAACCACAGTCAGCACCAGCGCAAGAAAGATGCAGTAGAGCGACTGCCGATCCACCAGGTTTTACGCACAATATCATATAAATGGCTTATGTATGTAGATCTTTATTTGCAAGATTAGGCCTAATCCATAGGCAAGGCCCGATCTCAGGTTTACCAGTGGGCCCGCAATGCCAATACTCCCAGCCCAACAAAGAAAATGAACATTTTAAGAATTACAATGCATGACACTTTGATCTGTAAAAAGCTGTTTGCCGTCCATAAACAGCTAGCTTTCCAAGTATGACAAATAATAATTGATAAACGGCCTCGCATGAAACAGTATGTCAATGATTATAGGCCACTTTTTTTTTTTTTTAAAAAAAAAAAAAGAAGACAGATTCCTCAGCAATAGTAATGGTTTATGATGTATTTAAGCAAAAAGCTTAGATGGTATGGAAAGTTTGAATTTAGTTAGAGGTGCAGAGCAATATTTCAAATACTGTAACGAGAAATTAGTTGATAGGACGGAGTGATGTTATTTTTGAAAAGAGAAATGATAGTTGCAGTCGTAAATGTATAAGCACCGTATAATTATTTAAAAAAAATGAATAAATATAGGACTCACATGAAAATAAATTAATTTTTAATGATAGACACATTCTTTTTCAAAACGACTGTCCAACGCTTGCATTCTCTGCGACTTTATGTAGAGTTACTCTTTTGAAAAAGAGGTGCAAAGAAAAGAAAATGATGATTGTGGAAAAGGAAAAAGAGGGAGGGGAGGGTGGGTTGGAGTAGACAAAAAGGCAAATGATAAAATTTAAAAAGGGTAAAGTCACCAACCAATGACATATGAATTGAAGTTTCAACAAATATCATTGAATGGTGGGTGGATAAACAAGGGCAGGTGGTTCCAACTCCAAGCCTAAGCATTGCAACATTTCTAGATGATCAGATCAGATCATGACGAATAAGAATCACCGGCTGGTTTTCAATTTCAGACAGCCGGGGCTTTCCAATAACATTTCTTTAGTTTATTTATTAATTAGCATAAACTTCCAAAAACACATTCAAATCTAACATACACAGAAATCATCTTCTTGTAACCAAAAAAATGATAGCTTGTAACCTAATTGATGTGCCCTGAATATATTTTTGAGGAAATAGATAATTCAGAGAGATGGAGATTATCGCTACTTTTTTAAGGGTTAATTTTCATTCAGTTCTTTCTTTCCTATCCTGGATCTGCGAGCAGTGCACCATCTCATGATCTGATGCACGCCACAAGTCCTTGATAACTGCTCACTGCGCCGTCAACTAAAATGTCAAACAGCAACAAGAGCAAACATGCACCACCTCCTGCAGTCGATCCTAAAAAAATACATCTTCTCTCTCTCTCTCTCTCTCTCTCTCTCTCTCTCACTCCCTCTCCCAAAAGGTACAAATTAAATAAATATATATGCATATGACACGAGATTATTGCACAAAGAATTAAGCTCTTAACAAAAAGTATTAACTTTGATGATGATAGTGGCCATCCTCCCCACCATTTTAAGAATGATGTAACAAAGCCCCCATCCTCCATTTCATATATACTGATTTAACAGAGCCAAAACATAATACCCTACAAAGAATCCTTCTCACATTCATAGGAGGTAAGGAAACTACCAACTCTCTCTATTTTAGCTTATCCCAGATTTAAGATTTAAGATTACATTGCTACCTACTATTCTAATTCACATCGCTAATAACAACCACTTACTGATTTTTATTCAGTAATATATTTGAACCTAAGAACCACCACCTCAACAGAACTTCATCCCACACCGCTTGGACAATTTCTCATTTTGTGCAATCTAACTCTAGTTTCATCTTTTAATGCTTTTTCCCATCAAACATACCTTAATTGGTAGTAGTAGCAGTATAGATTTCACCCAATCCAGGTCTTCCTACTTTTTTTTAACTCGCTTTAGACATGGTAATTCCTTTTCAAATTCCAATGTTTGTTTCGCTCTCTCCCTCTCCCTTTTCTATTCTCACTTTGCGCATTTCCTCATATACGCTAATAATATACACGAGTTTCAACCAACACAAACAAATTCATTGAATTGAGAAGAACAAAGAGAAACACCAAGCATTCAATAACATGTTACATTTGGAGCACATCTCAAAGACAGATTCTATGTCAATACAAGCAACATTAACAATGCTCGCAAATTACGACAGGTGGGTGTCAGATTGAATGAGAAATGCTATGAAAGAAATGAAGATTTACACGTGCCAACCACTAGTAGTTTGCTATATACTGATGACTGTACTTCCAATATACTACATATCAATTTGGTCATAACAGTTTCAGACGTCATCCATAAAACAAAACAGTGTCACACCTGAACACAAAATTTTACAACCATAATCACACCAACTGCCCTCAAATTTCTCTTTGTTTCCCAAACTGAAGTTATAGTGCTGGTATTACAAACCAGCACCAGATACTAAACAGACTGACTCCAACATCGTACTCCCCAGGAACAAAAAACCCATATGAGAACAGACTCACCCAAATACTAAGAAGGGAATAATTATATATCCATGTTTAAATACTAAATTCCAAGCCTCAAGTAAACACCAATTTACAGCACAATGATCGAGCATAAATCTTCAATCAGTATAAGGATCATCAATTAATGAAAACCGAAACTTCTTACTCTCAATTCATCCCGAGCACAGGAAATGTTTCGTGTGCTTTGAGTTGATTTGGTATCATCAATCTAAGAAGGATTTGACATTGAACCTGTAAAGGAGCTTCTTCTTTTTTGAGGTTGGGTTATCAACCGTGAGCAGTAGTTTGCCTAGTTCACCAACTTTAAAGCTGTTGGACACCACTGGTTCATCAGTAGGGGCCTTCTTTGCAGATTTATGTATAACAACGGTATATCCATCTTCTGCGTTGGGTACAAATTCAGCACCATAGGTCACCTCCCAGCCAACCACTCGAAGCTCCCAAACAATGATGCATTTCTACAGTTTACCCAATGTCCAATTAGTAAAAGGATGGCTCTTTCATTCATCATCAATGATAAATATAAAACACTACTAAATGGCAATTTTATATTAGAATTAGCATATTAGAATTAGCAAAAAAAAAAACAAAAAGCAAAAAAACAAAATAGAGAGAAAAGAAAAACGTATAAACCAAGGTTAAAAATGCAATTAGACCTCGTAAATTATAATTTCCACAGTTTGCTTAGTTGCTGGCTTAACCGTAACCTCCGTGACTGGATCAGAAATGCTGAATTCTGGGTTGCAATCGCAATAATCGACACTCAATCCACCATATTGAACTGGCACTTGCTCGGGAGATATGTATCTGATTTACCAAGAGCAATTTAACGTTAAAATCAGCAACAAAGAAAGAAGCAAAGTTGATAAAGCAAAGTAATAAGTTCAAAATTCAGCATTCAAAATATACAAAGTATCTACTAACTTGAAAAGGGTTTCAGCAGTCTTAGATGGCCCCGTAAAGACAAACTTGCTCTTGGTCCTCTGGGTCAAGAATGGACTGAGTATCGTATAGAACGCAAGATACCACCAAGGAACATTGATAAACACCTTAAGAGATCAATACCCAAGCGAAGCAATCAAATTCATCCATTTTGATGGATCTAAAACATATTTGGCATAAAACAGAAACATCAAATACCAAAAAGAAAAAAAAGCGGGATTATCATACCTGTTTGGCTACAAACTCGGGATAATTGTCCTGAAGCAACTGAAGAGCCTGCTTTGTGGCCAGCCTAAGCTCGCGCTTCGCGGGTCCTGGAGAGTTCTTTAGGTCATTGACCTGAAAGATGGTGCAAACGCCACCAGGACTAAAATCAAGCTTCCTGATACTCCTCTCCAAGAACTGTATCCTCCACCTCAAGAACTTGGCTCTCTTCTCCTCATCTGAAAATGCTTTTGCATACACCTCCTTGTTCTGAAACTCCCCATATACATTGTAACACACGGGATGCTCGTCTCTGTCATATCCATGCATAAAGACCACCTTTTCCCACTCGTCCCCGAGATCCTGGTCGATAAGCGCATCGATCCCGAACTCCTTCCTCCATTTGATGGTGTTCCTGATCATGACGAAAGTGTCTTTGACTTTGAAATCCCTGGCTCGTAAAAACTTGAGCAGAATCACATCGGTCCTGTCGTCCTTAAGAAGAGGAACCCCCCAAATGGACACCTCCTCCACTTCTTTCGATACTTCTTGGGCTTCCTTTTCTGGGTTTTCTTCGATTCTCGGTGTGGATTCGGAGGGCATAGCTGGGGTATCTTCTTGCTTCGTCTGTGCTTGTCCAGTTGAACTCTGTTTCTCTGCGTCTTTAGGTGGTGGTACGAAAGTAAATCGGCTACCGTCGAGAGCTTCTTGGACGAGCTGCTTGAGTTCTTGCAGAGCCTTCCGCTCGGAATCTGAGAGATCAGCCTCTAAGTTGCTCTCCTCCTTGAACGAGACCAGAGACTGAGGAATCATTTTCTTCTCAGTCGGCTTCTGTTTCTCATCCTCAAGCACACTAACCCCGTCTTGGGTAGCTGAAGTTTTCACCTCCACAACTGCAGCCACAGGTGACGGCGGAAGCTCTTCTTTCTCCTCCAGCACCACCAGTGGACCTGACTCGGCCCCTGGAAGTGGGGTAGGCGGTTGCTCCTTTTTTTCAGCCACAGTGATGGATTCAGACTCCGTCACCACCACGGACAATGGGGCTGGTGAATCCTCCATATAAGTTGGTTGGTCGGAGGATGGTGCTGGAGGTGGGGTAGGCGGTTCCTCTTCTTTCTCAGTCATAGCGAGTGATTCAGATTCCGTCACCACCACCGACACAGGGGCTGGTGACTCTGATTCCTCCTTCTCAGTTGGTTGGTCGGAGGATGGTGCAGGAGGTGGCCTTGGAGTTTCATCGGCCATTTTGTTATGAATGTAGAGAGAGAGATCGATGTGTTGGGTGAAGAGGAAGAGGGGGTTGGGAGAACAGAAGAAAGGGTTGAGATTGTGACAATGAACGAACTCGCGAAGAGGGTGGAAGTACTACAACTCTACACTACTATTCCTTTGTGTACCGTATTTGTGTATTTATAATAGTAAAAATATATTTGTAATCGTTAATTTTGTAACTTTCGGATAATCGTTTTAAAAAAATAAATAAAATATGAGATTTATATAAAAAAAATTTAATAGTAAATTTTACTTTTTTTAAAACGATTACGCGGCGTTTATACACTTCATAATTATATGTAAAACTATTAAATACTCTCAATCGCTTTTATATTATTAAAAAAATTATAAATTATTTGAATAATTGTTATAAAAAAGAGTTTCATCCGATTATGTAAAATAAATTGTAAAATATAATTAGTTACCGTAACCGTTACATACAACAGATTTTTATCATGTAAATTTTATTTACTTTCTTATTTTATTTTACTTTTATTTTTATCATGTAAGTAAATTCTTTTTTATTGTTCATCATTTAAAACACATATATTTCATTTTCTTCTAAAAAATATCTTTAAAATAATTTTAAACCAATATTTTTATATTTTGATTTTATTTTTAATTTTTATTTACCTTATATATTTTTATTTTACATATATAAGACTGAATTATTTTTTTTGATAGGTAAAATTTAAATAAGACTGAATTATTTTAAATTGTATATAAAAACAAATTGTAAATATAAATATATATATATATATAGATAGTAAGTTTATCGGTAGAAATGAAATATTAAAAAAAATAAAATTTAAATAATATGAAAGAAAGAGTTAGTCTATATACAATTTTCAAATAAAAATTATTCATGTAGGATCATACAGTTATATTTAAAAATTACAATAATATCTATTTTAAAATATTTTTTTTTCCTTTTAACTCTATTTATCAATAGGGCTTACATGCAGTTCTTCGTTCTGGATTACAAATACAATTTAAAAAAAAAATAGATAAATTGATGAATAATATATTGTAAAAATTAAATAAAAAAATAGAATTTTGATAATGTAATTTAAAAAATTGAGACTGCTTTACACACAGTCGGTAGGCTCCCAACAGCGACACGCGGCTGTGAACTGAGGGTTGTGGGTGAACACCGACACGGACGGGAATCCTAGGCATTGCAGTCCAAAACTTTGATGTCTGTATCATTCGAGGTGTACTATAATGTAAGGTTACGTGTAGTTGTAAAATGTATAAATATTGTATAATTATTTTAAAAAAAATAAGATCTATTATTAAAAAATTAATTTCTTTTTATATGAATCTCATATTTATTTATTTTTTTTAAAATAATTAGACCATACTTACATATTCACGATTATAAATATCATTTCTCATTATATAATATTGAGAATATCTATCTATCTATGTCAAAGTGTTCCAACAATCCTAAATGGAAATTACAAACTCTAAAGTTCATATTTTTTTTTTATTCTCTTTGATAGAAATAAATAAATATTTCCCTCATCATCTCTACACATTATATATTTTTTTTCTTATCAAATATATGATCTATGGATAATGAGTAGAAGAATTCAATAACTTTAAGAAGAATAAAATTAAAAAAAATATATAATATGTGGTGTATGAAAATAATAAGTAGCAAAACTCATCTCAAAATAAGGGGGAAAAAAACGAAATGAAAAAAAGGTTCATGGGCCTAAACAAAATCTTGGAGAAGGAATAGGGCCTGTTGGGGTTCGTGCAAAATGAAATGCAAAAAGCCCATGAGTCTAAAATAAAATCTTGGAGAACAAATAGGGCCTAATGGGGTTCGAGCAACCCTAATAAGCCCAAAGTGGCACCTACTCGCACTCGTACGGACGAAAGCCCAGTATTCATAATTTCATTCTACCCTAAATTCTAAAATTGGTGAGCGAATCCAAGCCATCAGCATCAGCACTGCAACGAAACAGAAACCCTCACTGATAAACCAAACCAAACGAACCATACCCAACTACCCAAGTCAGCTTCGAGCGGAACGCAAGGCAGGGCCTCCCCCATTATTTCGTATCGAGATACATAGCAACTCAATCGAAGAATCCATATCTTCCGAAATCACAGAGCTAATAGTCTAATTGAAACCTAGAAGAAGTACAAGAAGAAGAAAGAGGAATGGCCGAGAAGAAAGAGATTGTGCCTCCCAAATACGACTTGGACGCCAAATGGGACGCCTGTCTCGACCTGACCGTTCGCCGCTTCGTCTACTCCTCCTTGGTCGGCGCCTTTGGTGGCCTCCTCCTCTTCAGTCCGTTCTCTTCACCCTCTCTTTCTCTCCTTTCCTTATCTTCATTTCCCCCCTTGGCTGCTTCGAAAACTTTACTTCGAACATAAGTGAAAGCTTACTATATAAATATTTTTTTTTTCCCTTTTCGTTGTTTTCTTGCCCCATCACTTGTTCTTTACTGAAGATAATACATTTTCTCCCCAGACCAGCAGTTATATTGGGAGTAGCTTCTCGATTTCCGTGCTTTTACTGAGATTTCGGAGTATTTGAATGTGTGATTGCTCTGCTGATCGATTTCCTTACTGGCTCTGAATTTTGAGTTAGACAAGAAATAAACTATGAATTGGTTTTTATTGGCCAACTTCTTTAATCCTAAATACTTCAATATTTCTGGCAAACACAACGCCAATTGTTTTAATAGAAGTCTAGATGCCTTTGGAATCTATTTTGGTGACACCCGAGAGGTTCGGGGTTGGAAAAATTATGATAATTTGTCATGTTAAAAAATCTATTAGAGGCCACGTGTCCCTAATAATGCAGGCAGGCTGGCTCACTTATTTTGAGCAGCAAAGTGCCGGTGCTGAAAGCCCATGGCCACATAGCGGAGTGGAATCTACCGATTTATTGGACGAAATTTAAGAGGTGTTGATGACAATCTGATTTTACAATGCAACTGTATATGCATTTATTAGGATCTATGTGTGTCTCATTTGATTCTAATATTACTTCCAATTACTAGAATGATATCTCTTGATTTGAGATAAGGAGTTGATACAAGGCACACCAATAAACGCTTCATTGGTACCTGCAAAAGATCGGCCGTCTCTGTAGGTGTGAGGAAGAGAGATGGCACAGATTAAGTGGATTTTATTGAGTAGGATAAGACCTCCTGAAAGTCAATTTTTAATTAAAACTGTGCTACTGATCGATGGCTGAGTTAGTCAGACTGATGGGATTTAGCTCCACTATAAGCCCTTACCTAGATGACCATTCACTGTTTTTGCTTGCTGTTGTTTTTCTTCTTTGTAACCTGAGCCCCCTTTTTCCCAGAGCCTTTAGCCCAGACTTGCTACTAAGTTTTGTTCCTTTATGCTTGCTACAAGTTGCAAGTAAGGATATAGGAAGCAACTATATGACGAGGCTGTCAATCCTCTTATAATCTGCATTTGATGTTGGTGTTGTGAGTGCATTTTCTATTTCATGTTTTGTTGAACACTTAAAACAAACCTATTTTACATCTTTAAGACTGTCATTCTGTTGGAATATCTTTTACGTGCTATTCTTGAGTGCAGGGATGCATACTATTTAAGATATTTTTGCATAAAAAACTTCTTTTTAATAACTCTCTTGAAATTACTATAATATTTCTATACCTGTGTGCTGCATTTTTCGTACTTTTTTTTTAGGTTCGTAAAAGAAAATGCTAGGGGTATTGGATTTAGTATTATATGATATATCTTCAGGTCGCAGTCTCACTCTTTTAGGAGTACTGCTTTTAGCCCAATCAAATAACCTCATAATGAGATTTTTAAGTTTCGTTTGGTTCCTCAACCCATCTCAACTCATCATTACAACTTTTTCAAATTCTAACACAAAATATAATAAACAATTCAACTTTTTCAAATTCTAAAATAATAATAATAATATTCAAAAAATAATATTTTAATAATATTTTATCATCTCAACTCAACTCAACTCAGTTCAACATTCAAACACAGCCTTAGTTTTAGATGTAGGTGGGTTGGGCTGTTGGGTTGGCCATGTTGATCAGGTTGGTGCAACACAATTCCTTTTCTGTCACTTCCACCAATCAAGTAGAGTTTATAGCATATCGAGAAAGAATCTTGTAGTGAAATGCATTTGAAGGCAGGACCTTTTGTTTGGTGATTATGACTTTTCTCATTTGCACTGTAAGTGAAATGCATATTTGAATTATGCACAATAAGTTTCTGCTCTATGTTCATATATGAATGCATATTTCATATTTGAATCATGCACAATAAATTTCTACTCTGTTCATTTTTGATGTTGCTAAAGGCTTCTATTCCCTGGCATAATGATACACATTTTCTTAATTTAAAACTTTCTGCTTGGTCCATATACTCTGATATATCAACCCAGGGACTCCTGTTACTCGCTGGGCATCAGTGGCTTTTGGTGCTGGGGTGGGCATTGGATCTGCTTACACAGACTGTTCTCGTTTATTTGATGGATCTCCAGCAAAGGTGACAGCTCCTAAGAGCGCAGAGACGCCTGCTCCTGGGAGCACGGAGACTCCTGGTCCTAAGATCACCGAGACTCCCGCAGTTCAGGTCGACACTTCTTTTGAAATAATGACTGGGTTAAGTTATATGAGAATTTAACACCACAACTTAGGTTTGATCAAGCCATTTTGTTGGCGTTTATGATGTTTTTCAATGGGATCTGATTTTGAAGCATAGGCATTTACATTGGCACAAAGTCATCTTCTAAATAAAAAGAGCAAAATAGGAGTTACTTTGGATGAAAAAAGAGTTTTAGTAGTCCGGTATAAGTTCAAATCAAGGAATTGTTCCTGGCCGATACCTATGCCACACTTTCAATAGAGGGTATCTAGACTATGAAAATGACAGTTGCATGTTAGTCAGTTAATTTATGACCCCAAAGGCTATGATCTTAGGAAAATGCTTGGGCCACCGAGAATGATGCCCCCAAAAGTGACCGATCCTCTTTTTTTTTTTTTTTTTTTTTTACTTGATGGTTAAGGAAGTATTTATTAATGAGTTTGTGATTTTTTTTAAATGTTTAAAGGGGTTTAAAAAATGTTTGAAAAAAAAAATACAATTTGCATTATCGGTACAATGCAGGTGTCACCTTTGTTGGTGGCCCTAACATTGTCCATAATCTCATTATTGTTTGAGTACATTTAATGCATTTAAAAGAAGAAACTTGTGTGCTTATTATGAATTCCTTTTCTCCTTTCAGGAGGCCGGGACTGAGAATTGATTCTCTTGAAGTTAATCATAAGTTGGCTGGAGAATTGGATCGAGATTGTTTGCGGATTTTCTCACCGTGGATGTTTTTTGAATAGTTAGTACAAAACATTGTTTTTGATGGATAAATGAGTAACCTGGTGTACGTCAAATCCCAGTATCTCTAGTTCTGTAATCCTACTATATTGGGTGGAGTGTACTTTGGGAAGGAAAATGAAGAAATAATTTGTTAGGCTTGCAAGAAAGTGGTGTGACTTTAATGATATACACTAATACATTGTACAACATATTATACAATAAAATTATAAAATAAAGGTATTTTTGTAAAATAATATTATTTTTATAAAATATTTTACAAAAATACTCGTAATTTAAAATATTGTTGTGTAAAGTATTATAAAAAATATTGTGTAAATCAATTTTTAAAAAAATAATAAATTTTATCAATAATTAGTTTGAAATGAATTGTGATCGGTCTCATCAAACACAACCTATACGAAGAATGACAACTTTATATACGAAGAATGGCAACTTTCCATCTTTACCATCGGCTGCAGCGCTAGCACTTATGACATCTGGATCAGAAATCTACCATATCCGATCCATTGCCATCTCTTCGACCATACATACGAAAGAAATACATCGACAAAGAATGAGAATAACATTACCCTCGGCTGCAGGAACCACTAGCATTAGCTTCAACTATAAAAAAAATTACACAGGTAACTTGACATAATTATAATTATAAAAGAGTAATGCTAGAGAGAAGTCACTATAGCAGTGCACACTTTGCACTCACTGCGTGGCTGCTTCTAGTTTATTGTTCCCAACACTCACTTAGAGAGATGTGTGGTCTAAATGATGCCACATCATGTGTACAAAATGGATGTTCCCAATAGTGACTTCTATCTATATTTATTCATTATAAAATTACCAAGCCGTTTAGTTGTTGTTTACAACCAAGCCATCGTACAGAAAGTTTCTCATCATCGTGAAAGCCTGTTCTGCATCTCCATCTTCTTCAGGAGATGCAGGCCTGTGGGCAAACCCATGTCCTCTTTCCCCGAAAACCACTACCTTGGCTCCGCTACCTATGCTCTTCTCCATATCCCTCAAGACATTGACAGAACAAAGTGGATCATCGTCCCCAGAAATAAACAGTACAGGAACACTTATCTTAGAAGCTATAGATGGGTCCATCCTGGTACCATAAAAAGAGACCCCAATGCCAAAACATGCGCCCCTGTCTCTGGCCAGCACCTCTATCACCCGCCCTCCTCCAAAGCAAAAACCAATTATGCCAAGCTTCTTTGAGATTCCTGCAGCAACAAATTCATCCACCATCCATTTTGTTGATGATTCAATGTCTTTAGCCACCCTCTGGGGATCTTGTCCACCAATCCATTCTTCAAACATAGCCTTTGGACTGTCCTTTCCCCATGGATCTCCACGAAATAAGTCTGGAACTAGAACACTGCAGTTGTTTAACAACCAAAGGAAAATTATATATAGCATTTTAAAGAGTCTGTCAAAGAACAATAGCCCGTCACATGACAGAATGATATATAGTTTAATGGAAATAATGATGCTACAAGGCTAAGCAACATACTTGTAACCATTACAAGCAATACGATATGCAAACTCTCTTGTGGAAGAATCTTCAAACCCAAAAACATCAGACAAGAGCAGTATGCCAGTTCCATTATTATTTTTAACTGCCTTGAAGAGATACGCTTGGATGTTATCAGCACCCTCCCCAAGTGAAAGTTCCACTCCACTGACTAACTCGCATGCCTCATCATTTATGCCATCTTCAACTTTCAATAGGCTACATGATACCTTTCTTACTCTATTCTCTGTAACTGATCTTCTAAAATTTTGAGTGCATCTTCCCTGAACATAAACTGAAGCTTTACAGTCAAGAGTTGCAGACTTCTTCCAATATGCACAAGATAAACAGTTGCACTAAGCAAAAATCAAGATGACCACAGTTTGATATGCACAAGTAGTAGATCATATGGATTGCTTTACCAAAAACATAAAGAAGGAAAAAAAGAACGAATTTTGGTAAAACCAATTTAAATATCCGACAAAAATGAAGGAATACTTCATACCATAAGTCAAACTTTAGGGATTAATATATTAGATATCAAACTCTTGTAGATATCATGTAGAATATCTTTTTTTTATAAGTAGATATCATGAAGAATATCTTTTTAGGATTAACTTTTGGTTTTTGCTTATCATATCAACAAGATTCAAAATTCGCATTTCTAGTTTCAGTTTAAACAGATTTGGTTTCAGGTTTAACAATCTTGGAACAAACCTCAAAAGAACAAATTACCAAACGTGTGTTTGAGGCATCTAAGGATCAACATTCTTGGCGGGCAAGTTTCGGGGATGAGATGAGAATTTTATGTTTTATTTGAAAGTTTAAAATATTATGTTTTAATATTATTATTTTTTTGGGATTTGAAAAAATTGAATTGAGATTTGAAAAAGTTGAATTGTTTATTATATTTTGTATGGAGATTTGAAAAAGATGTAATGATGAGATGATAATTTTATGTTTTGTCTTGTGTCCCAAACCAGCTAGACCATTGCTAAAAGAAATGGGTCATGCTTAAAGAGTAGGGGTGAAAACCGACCCCATCAGCGCGGTTTCGGAGCAAAACCGATGCCGACTGATGCTTAATTTTTGGGGGAGGAAACCGGTCGATGGGGAGGAGAAACACCAGCAGTTCTCTGGCGGTTCACGGTCGGTTCATCGGCGAGCTTCGTCTGAGAGAGTAGAGAGAGAGTGCGTGTGTTGCAAAGGAGAGAGAGGATGAGAAATGAGATCGCGGCTCTGGGAAGAAGAAGCTTGAGAAAGAAGACGACCCAATTTCGAAACAACACGTCGTTCTACTTAATTTTTTTTAATACGTTATGAATAAAATGATGGGCATCGTTTCAATTGTGTTTAAAACACAACACTGAGGCTTAAAACAACGTTGTTCCACTTAAACTTAAGTAGAACGACGTCGTTTTGAGTACAGAATATATATAAAAAAAAACATTTCTTTAATCGGCCGGTTCAGCGGTTTGAACTAGGTTTGAACTGATGCCGAACCGGCCGATATCGGTTTACTCTATTTTCTGCAGCACGCCAACCGTTTCTCCACCAGTTTCGGCCGGTTCTGAGCTCCGGCGGCCAGTCTAAGTCGGTTTCTCGGTTTCTTGTACAACCCTATTAAAGAGTTAGCTAGTAGCTACGGAAGGGGAAGAAATATTGCCCAAATGGATTGCGAATGAGCTCTCTTTCTTACTGAAGATTTATCCTCGTAGGACGAATTGATACTCTTGCTGCAGCAGCACAAGCAAAAATTCCATCATATCAATCCGGACATACCCATTAAAATTTAACTGGAGTTAAAATATTAAATATATATGAATAAGAATAAATGGCAAGATTTGGCCAATAGAGTTCGATACACCAATCAGGTTAGAGATCAGGAAATCAATTAACTATATCTTCAATAATTACGTGGCTCCATTTTAGTAACAATCAGAATCCACAAGCATGCCAAATTGCCCAATTGCAAACACACCCTTTCTATAGTTCGTAAAAAAAGTAAGCAAATAAACTTGGGTCTAGAATTTCATTTTCACACACACACATATACACATAAAGGAAAATGCTAAATATACTAAAAAAACTTACAAAAAAAACTTATTCTCCACTTATGATATGCTGAAAATATGAAATTTAAAATTTAAAAGAATATTAATAAAACGAGTCTAAAGTGTAAGTGTAGCACTACTCATACATAAATCATAGAAAGTTTATTCAGAAAGATTGCAAGAGAAGTAGCACAAGATGCATATACATACACATATTGCACCACTTTGGCCATCAACCCAAAATATAAGCATTCAAAAGATTGTATAAACAAATAAAATTAAAGAGGAATGGGAGTGAATGTACAGAGAGGAGAGCAGAGGATAAGCAGACGTTGCGAGAGGGTGATATTGGTACTGAGAGTGGGCTTCTAGGAGGCAAAAGGCTGAAGGTGCTGGAGCTCATTGAAGCACGAAACCAAGGGGCTCCCGTTGAAGCTAAACCCATATCCCTCTTCACTCGTTAACTCCGTATCTCAGTCACCACAGACTGTCAGATATTTATTTTCTTCCAACGGACGCGAGCCCCTTATTACGATTCGGTGGATATACGGATCCACAATTTTTCATTGTTTTTATGACTTGGCTGGCGTTTGCAATACGTGATACCATATGTGAATCCAAAATACGATACGAAAATCAGTAAATTTGGGTTTTGATATAAATTGTTGGATTTAAAATGGATTCACATGTTACGATACGACTAATAAAAAGGTTAATTCACTTTATTCGAAATCAACTTGTAATAATTTTTTTAGATTTTATTTTAAAATTTTATTATTATTGAATTGCAATATTGATATTTTTTAATATGTTAATGTTTTTATTGTTAAAAATTTAAAATTATAATTCTGGACCTATGCCCATATTTATTATTGTAAAATTTGTAATATTGATTTTATTATAAGTTAAGACTTAAAAAATATTGATATTTTTTGTTAGTAGCTAGTATTATTATTATTTTTAGATATTATGACTACTAATAAATATAAATTTTAACTTTTAAGTAAAATTATATTAATCATGTCAAATGAGTTATAAGTATTAGTTCAACACATTTACATGAAACATATTGAAATTAGTCATATTGTATTGACATATTTCTAATTCCTTATTAAACAGATCAAAACGGATGACACGATTCGTTATTTAAATATATCAAGTTATGATTTGAAAGTTTGTCATGTTTAATTTAATAGGTTGAGTTTATGTTGATCAATATAATCAAATGTTCATAACTTGACAGAACACAAACACGACCTAAAAATATAAATTATCACCCCTAATTTTGGTGGACATAGAAGAGATACAGCCCCCTTTATACAACTTGAAGCCATAGTTTTCTATTAGTCAACTAAAACTTGGTAAAGTGATTACAAAAAGAGTAATGATACATACATTCGTGGAATGCGCAAATGCCGTGCAGTCGTTTTGAAAAAGAGCGGAGTCCACTATTAAAAAATTAGTTTCTTTTCACGTGAGTCCCATATTTATTCACTTTTTTCAAAACGACTGCACGGCACTTGCACACTCATGACTGCAAATATCATTTCTCTTAAAAAAATAGTGGTTTGTGCTTTAAAAAATGAAAATTATATACATCATATTACCATCTTATTTTTATCCTACTAAGTAAAATATGATATATTTATCACTATTAAATGATCATTTATTGTATACTTCTTTATCATCTATGACCAAAAGGCACGCGTTAGCCAAAAGGCACATCTATGACCAACCAAATACGTAGACAGTAGACTTCCCAAGCAATGCATTTAGGTAATCTTACAAGAAAATGATATATTGGCGGCCAGAATCCGCCCAATCAATCACAGTACTCACTCTCTCGTCTGTACGTAACTATTACAGTTAAAATTTGACAGCCAAAATCAAAATAATCACAGTTTCCCCTCGCTTTGGGAGGCAGCAGAAGCTATAATATTAAGTTACATAGGCTATTGTATCTCCAATGATTGTATAGCGAGCTTGGCTGCAACCATGGAAATATTCTCTTTAACTATTTCTAGGGAATCTTCTAGCCTTTGATACGTGTCTTTAAGATCCATGGCCTCTAGCTTCAGTCGTTGTAACTTCAGCAGTTCTGCTTCAGTTGATCCTGTCAAAGTAGCAAATCCATATAATTCATCATGCCAAGCTAAGATTATTTTGGATAGAAGGCTCCATAAGATTCCAAGAACATCAATATAACAAGAGTAATTAGTTTAGTTAGTGCTAAGGCCTTCTAACAGCCCTGAAGAGCATAATATGGGCTATCTCTATTTCAGATATGAACACAACACGAACTGAGAGAGAGAGGCTAATGTCGTCCTCAAGTTAGTATAATGAACAACTAGTAATGGAGTGAACAGCCAAAGGTTAATGTAGATAAGTTGGCATATAGTGACTGATAAAATAAGAAGAAGAAGAAGAAGAAGAAGAAGATAAGTTGGCGTGTAGTGATCGTGCATATTGTTCTGAATTTGACATGGGAGTTTTATGAGCTTGCAGAATAATCAGTATCCGCAAGTTAAGAGAACTGACTATTTTGCTAGTGAAAAGCTAAAGAGTGTTGAATAATGGATTGAGAGACATTTGCCTGTAATAGGCTGGAGTGCTGCAAAGGATACACGCTCTGCCAGGGACGGAATGAAATCTTCATCACACTCGAAGGATGGCTCCTTTTCAGCCCACAACAATGAGTTTGTGATGTGAGTCTGCAACGATGCTTCATTTGGGGTCTGCTGTCACAAGATAGTATACAGACAACTCTTACACATCAAAAAATGCAACCAACTTTTTTTTATTATTTTTAAAAGAAGTATGATGTCTTTTTATGCACAATAGCACTACAAAGAGTCTATCAATGACATATAATCTACAACAATGAGCAACTCAAGAATCGTACTATCATCAATAAAATGCTAATTCACACAAATGATTGATTTTCCATCTCAGAGATTTTTTACCAGAAAGTTCACCTCTCGGAAAGTCTACTATGTGACAAACAAACCATCTAAGCAACAGTCATTTTCAGAAAGGTGGTATTGTGAAAGAGTCATTATCTTTTAGAATAAATTTGAAGTAACAAGGAAATAAGAGCTGCACTCTGATGTGATGATATATGCAGGACACAAGCATCTGTGATCAGTTAGTCAGTATCCTGATCAAAACAATCATAACATACGAATGCTAGTTATGATGCCAGAGGTCTATGTCAGACACCATCATGACTCCCTCTTTGTGCATTTTTGAGGCATCATCTCCATCAAATACACTCACTAATGAATTTCTAATTTCTAGATGAAAAGCTTGACCTCCAAGCTCCTGTGAAATAAGAACCTGATTTTCCCTTTGGAGTCATAGGTACCAGAGATGCAAGTAATATTCTCAGAAATACCATTGCTATTGGTTGGATGACAATAACCAAAGCACATGCTTCGGCTATCCCTGGCAATTGCACTCATGCTCAACATTTTTACTTCTGATAGAAGTTAGCAAATTGATAGAAAAGATGCTACAGGATGCATCTGTTATGAATACTTTATTCTCAAAAATATCATTCTTTAGAAAGTGGAAAAAGAAAAAGAAAACAAAAAATATTTAATATACAGAGCTTCTTTTCCACTTTCTGAAGCTTCATTTTGGAGTAAGGATAGTGGTTTAAGCATTTCCTCATGCCGAGGAGTATCTCCATTTCTTTGTGAACAAATGCACGTGTGCACATTTTCACGAGTGTGCATTTGCACGCAACACATGCACACAAACAAAGTGATACCTTCAGTTTGATCTCCAAACTATTCAAATTGTAGATAGCTTTCCTTACTTCCACAACTTTTGAGCTCACGTTACTTGAACTTTCAGGAATCTCATCCTGCATTGGTATGATTACACCTAATAAGTAAGGATCTGCCTGCACATTACAATTGCAAGCACGGAAATAAGAGAACGTTAATTAAAGAGCAACAAAGCTGAAAGGTTGAAACTTGTTAAATGCAATAAAAAACCCCTCACGCACACACATTGGACGATGAAATTGAAAGGCGTTTGAAAGATTTAACGACATGAAATATTAACAGAAAGTTTATCAACGGGAATTTAAACGTTTGAGATTCAGTGTTCACTCACCTTAACAAAATTCAGAATCTTTGTTCGACCAATACCCCTTATAGTGACCAATGCTCCAACATCTAAGCGTTCAACCTACACAGAGCTGAGTCTTAAATTGGGTCATAACCTAATATTTTTATTAAGTGAAAATCCTGGAAAATTCAGAAGCTTACGTTTTCTATAAGAATCAAACAGCCATATCTAGCAGCAAATGATGCTTCACCGGTTGAATCACTAATTGAAATAGGGTCCAACACAAAATGCACAAAAAGCTTCTTCTTTCTTAATAACGACTGCAACCAAAATAATTAAGAGATGCATTACGACGTATAATAAAAATCGATAAGAAAAATAAAGATAGATATTCAGTACCTCATCCAGCAGGGATAAATATCTTGCTTCATATAAATGTAGCGTCTTACGCTCGGTTGGAACAAGAACCTGGTATTTAAAAAAAAAAAAAAAAACGAAAAGTAACAAATTCAATAGTAGGCGTAAATAAGTTGAACCACAAAACATAGAACTTGTGAAACGTAAATTTTATCAAACTCAAGAATCTGGTCAAAACAAAGAGGCGATTGCAATTATACCTCGTTGATGTTAAAGGGAAGAAGCGGGAGCTGAAGAGAGCTAGCAATAGGGAGCAGACGGCGTCGTTTGATAAGAGGAACTCCGGAATTCTGAAAAATGTTGGTGGCTCTGGCAGAAGAAGAATGGAAAGGAAGGAAATGAGAGAAGTGGGGACTGAGCGTGTTTCGGGTAGGGAGGTGGTGGCGAAGTCGAGTTGTACTACTGGAAGCAATAGAGTTGAGGATAAGGGTACTCGTACAAGTCATGGAAACTCTCACTCGAGGTACCACTACCACTAAATACCAGTTTTGCTTGACTTTTTATTTTAAGACTTCTAGTCCCTCCCTCGTTGCAGTCTCTCTGCTTGTAACTACTGAAATGGCCGGATAAAAATGCCTTTGCCTTTCATCTTATTTTTAGTTAGTATCATCCTTTTATCGTTCTTTGATAATTCATAAGTAAAAATTAATAATGCAATTTTTTATTTATTTGATATCACATAAATTAAAAAATATATATGAACTAAGAGTTTTGGATGAATTAAATTTGTACACTCTGGTGTTTTTTTTTTTTTTTTTTTTTACGACACTTAACCTGTTTACAAACTTGTATTCTGTTGCATATGTACTAACTTTTTAAAATAATGAATTTTATACGAAATCATTATTTTTTTAATTGTTTGTTAGATACGATACTTAATTTAACATATATGTTAATTTAGCAATGCAACATGAATATGAGCCTTGAAGATCTTGCTCCAACATAATCGTTTGTATTATGAACTGTAATATCCAAATTCCAAGTGGAGGATTCATGAGAGTAATATTCATTTAGCATTAAATATGAGATGTTTTGATCATCATGTTGTTAAGAAAGATTAAATTGATCATCGAAAATACAAATGCATGAATACTATTTATTACATAATATTTCTGTCCTGTAATTCTACATAAATGTCATGGCATTACAAATTATCATAACATGTTCTAAATGTCATGTTGTTTCAAATTAAATTATGGTAAGATTCTTTTTTGTTTCAAATTAAATTCTCGTCTAAAATAACCCTGGAAGATAGTTACCAAACTAACTGGTCATAGGGGAAATCCCGGATTATTAAACTTACAACCCCAGTTTGTCACAAGGCCTGGAACTGAACCAAAACAAAAACAAAAATTTTAAAACCACGCCACAATGTTCAGAAAGACCAAAAGCGAGTAGCAGAGATACGTATGCAGAATCCCTTTCCACGGAGATAAAAAGAAGAGAAAATTAAGAAACAGAATGGGGCGGAGGATTAACTTGACCAGAGGTTGGAAAGGGGCTTGCCTTTCTGGCATATCGTGACACAATCCAACACAATCTCTTGGAGCTGTTTCTCGATGTCTTCCATTGGTTGGCAGGCATCGATTATCTGCAGTCAATCAGTAATAAAATTCAATCCATACATGGATGGTTAGAGAGGAAATCAATCGACAACAATATTCTAGTTAAACCGTGTTACCATCGTTGGGTACAAGTGCATTATCTTTTAACTACAAGTGGCTTTATACCAAGCAGTGGCAGGCTCCAAGGTAGAAGAACCACAACCGGCATAAAATTACCTTCCAGGAAGCATCACAAAGGACCTCATAGCATCGGGCAACTTTCCTCTGAAACTCAAGCTGTTCATATCTCTCACCTCCATATCCTGCTCTCTCTGCAGCTTTCTGAAGATTTTGAAAAGACTTCTCAGTCCTGGAAATATGCAAGTCTGCATGTATGAATGTATTTGTGCACGTGTTGTGTGTGCAAACCATAGAAGGGTGTGAATTTGTGTGAGTATATGTGAGGTGCCCGTAAGTTTGTCTATGTGTGCATCAGGTTCATCTTCCACCAGTATTATACTTTCATTAACAGAAGAACTATGCTATCTCTACAATTGCTAAGGCACATCAAGTGCTATTCCAATAGAAATCTATCATTCATTACATTCATTTTCATCATCAAGAATATTTTATAAATGCAAAACCTGTCTTTAATAATTTATCACAGTGGCACAATGGACAGTTGTCCAATTTCACAATAATTTTTTTTAAGAGCCAATTTCGCAGAAACATCAAAGTCAGTTGATTTGGGTTATGAGTTCCCCTGCATACAAGTGCATATAATCCATCTTGCTTCCCCCCTCCCCCTCTTTTCTTCTTTAACATTGTTTTAGACGGCTCAAGTTGTCTTGACAGCCTAGAATCTGTCAGCATGCATGTATGAAGCACATTACTGAAAGTGGGGTATGCGTGTCTCAAAATACAGGTTAGAGTTTAGACAAAAATACCACATCGAAATATTTCAATGCAAACTAAACTAGCTCTCAGGCAAGACAGTTTCATGCCCCAGAAAACATTTGAAGAAAGCAAGTTGCCAGTATAACTGGACAGGACACTATAAGGCTGAAGCCTTTCATGCTTAATTTCATTGATATAACAGTCTACTCAGTGGTGCCTAAAACTTACCTCTGGCTGTATGTCAAGGTACAGCACCAGATCTGGTGCCAGCAACCCAACCTCTGGTGCCTTCAAAAGAAGACCTCATTTGTAACAAGAATAAATGAAACATAAACTTCAATATAGAACAGTCTGAACCATGTCTTCACCTTACACCATTCAATGCCAAGTCCCTTGGCAGACGAGAAAGCCACCCCAGAAAAAGAATAACGGTCAACAATGAGGGTGGTTCCAGATTTCAGTTTAGCTTCCATCAATGATCTGTGTATGCATTACAAGTGACTGAGTACAAGTCCAACCATTGTCAAAATTCAGCTTGTGCACAGCCACAAAGTTCTGTGTCTCAAGAGATAATGTTTCAAAATAAAAAATAAAACCAAGTTTTATTTCCAGAAGGTGCACTGAAAGCCATCCTATCAACAAAATGGTTTGAATTTTCCCAAATGGGAAGTATTGATCAATCTTACAAGATACTCGTGGAAGAATTATAGAATTGCATCTATTACTATTTCATCAGCACAATGCAGGCTACTTTCAAGCATCAAGAGCTTCTCTAACCAATAAGTGCCCAAATCCCCCAGCATTCACACATTGTGGTCCACGACTCAAGCCACTAATTAGGATCCTGTTATCACCTAAGTCACCATAAGCAGCTAAGAAAACCTATCTACCACACACTCCCTGCTTCAAACGGCAATATATCTATTATTTAAGTGCTGCATTGCAGATGGCCTGAAGAGTGAAGACCAAGTGCCATTCCACCCAGCAATGCTTGGGGGCTTGAAGAATTTGGAAAATTTTATCACAAAAGAAATATAATAAATTGAAAAGTTCACAAACTATTAGAGATACTTTGATTTGATACTGCTATAGTCTCCGAATACTACAATTTTATTCATTGAGCTGTAATTACAAATAATATGCTATGATCCATTCAAGCTAAAGAAAAAACTATCAAAATTTAAATGAAACTAGGCTATGTTAAATAATACTCCAACAAATCAGTTTAATATGCAGATTGATAATAAAGAAACTGCAACCAGGAAAAATATTTCAGGCATTGAATTTTTTATTCTCAAATGCCAAGATTTATCATTTTCCTCCCCTTTCTATATATGCATAAGAAATAGAATAAGCAAGAAACTACTATAGAACAAACATCTTATATAAAAAAATCCTGCAAAGAAAACGAAAAAAAGAATATAAATTGAAAATCCCACAAACCAGAACACAGTAAGTTGAACAAAAACAACAACATAACAAACCTCTTCTCCCAACGATTTGCACTAAAGAGTATATGGACTGTATGATCATCCAATTGCGATTTGTTGGTAAGATATGATGATATCATTTGCCCAACATCTGTACTTCTGTCAGGAAACCGCCATAATTCAGCTGAATGTCCCAGTCCTTCCAAGTATTTGAGTAGGTTACTAGACTGTGATGTCTTCCCACTACGATCCAAGCCTTCTAGAACAATCAAGGCACCTCTTGACTCACTGTTGCTTTCACTTAGGATAGAATTGTGAGCAGCCATTCGAATCTGCCTAATTGGACACTTGCAAGGAAAGTTCAATTGAGATTTCAGTAACTTTCCTAGTGCTGATCCTCCGAAATTCCTAGAGACCCAAAAATATTCCCTATAAAAGAGGCTTTAGATAATAGAAAAATAGTAGTGCAAAAAACTAAGAAATAAATTGTAAGTTTTTCATTATAGTATGCTTGGAAAAATAACAATCCCCACTCGACCAAGCCTAACATACCTACTGTCCAAGTTGCGCTTCTTATTCTTCAGTAAAAATAAATTAATTAATTAAAAAACAAAAACCCACGATTCAAAGTGGCATTTTCTTCTCTTTTCCACCACTCTCTCATCAATTAAATAGAGATTTGGAATTTACGACTATAGCCAAAAAACTTCACTCAAAAATTAAATATGAAAGAAAAAATGAAGGCACAAGTAAAGTATTCTTACTTACGAGGCCCTGGAGAGTGTGAGATAACAGACACGGGTCATGTCCCTCCCAAATCTAGAAACTGCAATCAGGAGTGTAAGAATCAAACAACTTCAGATCTAGCTCACTGAAACACACTAAGAATAAAGCAACTCTTAAAGCTGTTGGAAGATGATCCCTATATGCATTATGTGGTGTTTATGGCAGGGGTAATGAAAGGACATTTGAGGATAAGGAGAGATCGCAGGAGGAGCTGAAAGATTTATTCTTCAGAACACTCTGTACTTGGGCCATTGCTGTTGACTTCAATGACATGGACCTTCATGATTTTCTTGTCTATAATGCGCATGTAGTGAAGGGCATGCTCTTGTTTGTATATGGCTATGCCTATTCTTTGATCAATAAAATTTGCTTACTTAAAAAAATAAAAAAAATAAAAAAATAAAAATAAAAAAAGAAGAAGAAGAAGAAGAAAAGAAAAGATATCAATGTCATCGCTTGTAATAGTTGGGAGTAAACTATTTCTAACTAAATTCTCAACACTTATCAGCCATAGCTCATACGTAAAAGAATTAGCCCCGAATACAACAAAAAACGTGACTGATTCTAAAATAAATAAAGAAAAAAAAAACAGTATGCTTACGTTTCCCCAAAAAAAAAAAGGAATAGAAAATCTGTTTTCAGGAGGAGAATAAAAAAGTTATTCTCTCTTGTTTTTCAGTAAAATTCGTCCTCATAAAGCTGCAATTCAGAGAACTCTTTTCGGTGACAGAAATCGGAAAAGCCATTGGACTGCATTCTACTAATTGGAACCCAGAATCAGAGTGACGAAATATAAAAAGGACATTCTACAAAATCCGTTCAATTAATAAACAAAGAATGATGAAATTAAAACAAAAATAAGAAGAAAAATCGATGAGATAGGCCGATTACCGCATCATTTTCCTTTTTCTTTGAAATTCCTTTCGATTTCTGATGTTGGAGCACACAGTCCTTTGCTTTCGGTGTCCTTTTCCTTCTTTCCTTTTCGTTTCTGAGTTTCGGGGAAGCCCTACAGGCTATAAATCCTTCAGACTTCGATTCTTTCTCAAAAGCGGGAGGGCGCGGCAATTTAACATATGATTATTCTACTCTTAAGCTCAAATTGGAATACATACTTAAATGAAAATATTTAATTTATAAAATTTAAAATTTATTTTTTAAATTAGATTATATCATTTAAATACTTTATTTTGTGTGCTCTATGCCTCTATACATATGCTTGATAATTAAACTTTTTCATTTGGTATTAGCCTATTAGGTACGTGATTTACTATATATCTTTTAATAGTTATACTATTTTCAAAACAGTATGTATAAAACATTATTCATATCATAACAAATATTATTTAAAATTTTTTATAAGTTCTAAATTTTAAAATTTATCTTTCAAGTCAAATTATATTGAGTAATGTTATATACAGTCGTGAAGTATACAAACGCAGTACAGTCCCTTTGAAAAATAGTGAGATCTACTATTAAAAAATTAATTAATTTTTTTCATGTGAGTCTCGTATTCATTCATTTTTTACAAAGTGATTAACCAACATTTGCACACTCACGACTGCAACTATTATTTTTAAATTATATTATATAAATATTTTACTAAATATGCTTGCACTGATTTGATAATGGAATAACTTATATTTTAAATATTTTAAAATGTTTTATCATGTATTTATATAATGCTATGAAAATAAAAAAATATATAATTATTTTAGTTGATATGGATTTTCGTGAGTTGAACCATGCTCGAATTTGATTGAGTAGATATGTATTGTCTTGACGTGTAATATTATTTATTGAGCAATAGTGTAAATATAAATATATTTTATAAAAGTAACTCATAAAAGGATGTCACTTTATGGAATATATTAAATCTCTTTTATAATAAAATAACTTTACAATTTACGTCAATTTGTGAATTTATTATTATAAAATACATTTGTGGCTAAAACACTTATTTTATTTATTTACAATATAAATAATAATTATTGTATAATAATATTCATAATAAATGTGAGGAATGAATGTTCTTCAAGAAAAAACGAGAGAAATAACTTTTTTTGAAGTGCATGATTGTAAAATTATTAAAACATTGTCATAAATTTGTAAGAGTAAAACTAATATGCCCATTGTGACCGCTGGTCAAATTTTTTTTTTTAAATATATTAAAAAAAATGTGAAAAAAAAAATCACTAGACAGTACATCCATCAGTAAGAATGGGATGGCATAATAGCGCCACTCAATTTTTAAAGTGGGTGGCCAACCATATAGAAAATTTGATAGGTTGGTTTGATCACCCTTTTGGCCTTGGTCTAAGCTTTAAATTGGTGTGATTTCTCGTTTGGTTACAAAGATGATATGAAAAGTGAGATAGTTTTAAATAATAATGAAATAATTTGAATTAAGATATTTTATGTGATTTTATGAAATGAGAGATAAAAAAAAATTGAATAAAAATATTACAAATTTAAAATATTTTTAAAATATTATTTGTTAGTATTATTTTTGTTTTATAATTTGAAAAAAATCGAATTATGTTTTTTATTTTTTTTAAGTTTGAAAAAATTGTAATAATTAGATAATGATTAGATTAAAAAATTAAAAAATTTAAAATTTAAAAAAGTTTATATTTAAATGGTGTTTAGATATTGAGATGAAATAATTTAAGACTATCTATAAAACCAAATAGGGCCTTAGATATTTTAAAATTTTCACTCTAATTTCAATCATATGTTTATCTACTCTAGTTTATTGTTCATCCATGTATTTTTGTTAATAGTCGGATCGGGAACTTGGATAATCGAATTCTGAATGCGATTATAAATCTAGATTTTAACTAGACCGATAGTCAGATTATCCAACCGTTCATATCTGGGAGCGAGTATGGAGGTACATGAGGCGGGTACCGGGATTAAAATCCGGTACTCGCAATCCAGGTTTACTTTCTAACAAAGTAAATTATGCCTAACACAGGTATCCGGATTATTTTTAATTTTTTTACTTTTACAAGACTTGGCATAATTCGGGTTAACCCGGGCAAGTACCCGAGCAGCATTACACATCCTAGTCTAGATCCGGATATAGCTTGATAGCCAAATTCACATGTAAGTGAAGGGTCTAATTTTATCGTGTAAGTGAAAAAATACAATTAGCATCCTTATTTATGCGTGAACGAGAACATGGACTCATATTTCTTATAACAATGAAAATAATCATCATGTGAAACATAACGAATCAAACGCAACGTAATAGCACTCTCAATGACTTATTTATTTTTCAAATCAGAAGTTCTATTTGTAATTTTTTAGTGGAGACTGCATATGCAGGTACATTATTAAATGAGAGAAAATATAATTTTAAGAGGGATAATTTTGTAATTTTAAAATTAAAATAACCTAGGCTTGTATTGCAGTCTCCATTTAGAGACTGTACCTAGCATTACTCTTTGCAAATTGATGTAAAATGACCAACAATATGTCACTTCAATCGGATTAGGTAAAATAAATACGAGCTAAAGTGTTTTTCTACATTTAACATGCACTATTCATCTATATATATAATTTTGTTGTTATTGTTTATTTCTTTTTCCTATATTTCTAACATTTACACTTTACTTATATAACATGAAAAGTTACAATATTATTATAATATTTTATTTTAATAAAAAGAAAAATACTCATGTTTAAATTTTTGCAAAACATGATAAAAAGTTCACAAAAAAGGATGAATGAGTTTTTCCATCTTTATTTAATTTTTAATTTTTATTGGGTTATATTGATGTCATTTGGACATTAGAGATATTCTATTGGTATTAATAAATGAAAAATATTAAAAGATCTGAAAATATTATAAATTTAACGGTAATTAAAAAAATATTTAAATTTTATAAAAAAGAAGAAATAAATAATATTTAAATGATATTGAAAAAAATAATATTTAAATGATATTAAAAAATAATAGATAACTTGATATATGGTGTATTGCAAAAATCATTAACTAAAATAAAAAAAAAAGAGAGTAAATTTTGATGATGCATAAGAAAATATATAAAAACCATTAGAGTGCTCTTAGTAATTCACATATACGACTGTAGTTTTTTGTTTTTGTTTTTTAATTTATTTTTTTAATTTCGGCGTGGTTTTATTTGATATTAACAATTTAATATGCGCAATATTTTAGAGGGAAGAGCTTGCTTCCAGTTCCATATATCCAGATCTACCTCAGTGGCCCACTCGGTACAGGGCCCAGATTCACAACGTGCCTGAGAGATGGACGGTCCTCCGGCGAACGATTTCTGTTCGGTGTGCCATAGCAGCTTCAACATCCCATGTCAAGCCAACTGCTCCCACTGGTTCTGCGGTGCCCTTCTTCTTCTCTTTCTTCTCCTCTGTTTGATTTCTGGGAAAATATTGGAGATTCAATTTGCCTTTTTCGTTGCCTACCGTTGCCAATTCTAGAAAACTATAATGCCCTCCGATAAAAAAACTGTTGGGTTTCTTAATCACAAAAAACCTCCGTATTCTCATTCTTTTCCTCCATTTATCGGCTGCCAAACATAGCGCTTGCCATTAACAGGCTTACATAGGATTTGAGTGTCATTTTATTAGATTACTTCAGATGACATCCCGCGACGTGATGCCGATTTCATTTCCTGAATGAAGTTGGTAATAATTTCCCTAGATACAGCTGAACAATAAAAAAAGGGGTTCGTATGGTTGTCTCAGGGTCTAATATTCAAGGCTGTGCTAGAGTTGAGTTTTATTTTTAAGATAAATAATCTCTTGACTATCTTGATTGTAGGCAAAACTCTCCATTTGCATATGATGATTTCTGTCTTCGGTTGAGGATCATGCAAATGTTTTATTTTTTTCATTCTGAATGAAGTTGCTTATATGTTTACTCGAGTGATCCATCTACAAATATTGTATCGCGAATATTAATCTTTGATTTCTTACCATACAAATAGCTTAGTTGAACGAATTGTTTTATGTTATTCACTTTAACTACACTCATGTCTAATCATATTATTATAGGAATACATTTATTTATTTTTGAAAAACATAAATAAATAAATAAATGTAATGACTTGGGCTAAGGCTATTGTATTAGAGGGGGTTCTTTTAAAACATATTTGTATAAAAGGTTGTAAAAAGGGTTGTATATCTATCAATTTCCTAATTTTAATGACTTGTATGCTTCTTCTTTTTTTTTTTTATCGTGGGCTGTAATTAGGTATTACTCTCTTATGTACTACCCGTGTACTTGAGTTATGCCTAATTACGAGGGTCATTAAATTTTCTTATAAAAAGAATTATTTATTTTGGAAAAACAGTTTCCCTATGAAATTATAAAACTGATTCCAAAACATTTCTACTGTACATACCTATAAAAGCATGCCTTCTTTCTAAGTAATTACAAGTTACTTACCTGAAATGATTGAACACACTAGCTGCATACTCACAGTACATCATCACATTTCTCTTGTATTTATTAGCCTTTGAATTCTCATTGTAAATATGTATGCTCTCCATTATGAATTATGTAATAAGGAAAAGAATTTTACTTGAAGGGCCATTGATAATAATGCATTTTTCTAAAAATATTAGGATAATCATGTGGTTAAATTGTTGTCTCTTCACGTTTAGGCAGTTGCATTATGCTTGTTTGGCATCATGGATCAGCACTCCAACCATGTAGATGTCCTCTATGTCGCCGTCAAATTACCTTGTTGATTCCTGGAGAAGCTTCATTAAGGCAGCGACATGACCCTGAGGCCGCTGAGATTCTAGAAAAGGTTGAAACATACAATCGGCTTTTTGGTGGGGGTACCAATGGTCTTGTTCAGGTAATATATTTGTGGCCATAATATATATTTTTTTAAAATATGCTAGCAACATTTCTTGCATATTTTCTTATTTACTACTGCATTCATATCTAGGGACCTGGCAGTGCGTCCCTTTGAATTGACATCTGAAAGATGTTTTAATTTAATATTTTATTTTTTTGCAACAGAGAATGCGGGATCTTCCGTTTCTCCTCCGAAGGTTGTTACGAGAACTGCTTGATCCTCGGAGATCCCTTCCTCTTGTTATCAGAGCCCGTGTCTACATAGCAGTTAAGTGAACAATACGAATATGCAGCCAAGTATGTTAGCATCTCTCATTTATGTTAGATTCGTGCTTGCTTCTGCTATCATCATCATCGGCATCCGATTTATCTGTCTATTGGGATACCAGTTTGTTTTTTTAATCAAATAAAGGCATATATCTTTTCAGCCTTAGCTGCATGGTCTGTTACAATAGCTATGGTGGCATTTTTTGTTTCATGGCATCAATCTGGATCTTTGAAGTCCTAGAGCCCTTAACAAAGTATCCAACGTTTCTTGTGATTCGTACTATCAAAGTTGTTATGGAAACTCCATCAATTTGAGTAACTTGTACTTGTCGAAATATGTGACGTAGCTTAAGACCCGTACCTGTATAATGGTTAAGGAGGTTGCCTTGGTCATGCTGGATGTCTAGATGACAATCCCTCTTTTGTTTTACATTTTCGATGCTGCCCAAAAATTATATGAATAAATTTATCCTTAGTGGTATTTGAGGGACAAATTCTTATTCTGTTTCTTACGTACAGATGTTTCTAAGTGCTGTCTATATAGTCAGCCCCGTTGACATCATTCCAGAAGGTATCTTGCTGCTTGTACACCAAATTTTTTTAAATTGTTGTGGTGGGTGGACATGTTTTGGTAACTGAAGATGATATAATCTTATCTACAATATTGCAGGAATATTGGGAATAGTTGGCCTCTTGGATGATCTTCTTATAGTGCTCATCTGCTTCCTCCATGTTGCTGCCATTTACCGATCTGTACTTTATTTCCGTCATGGAGGTTCATAAGCTCTCCCACTGACATATTTGAAACCCAAGAGAGTAGAGAGCAGAGACGAAGGAAAAGAGAAAACTACATGTATTCTCAAGAGTATATGCTGGTTTTCTTCTCTTTTCTCTTATCCACTTCGTTGGTGGTGGAGGCAGAACTTGGATACACTTGATTTGTATTATAAACTAAAAGCTTTGCCACTTCGTCCCTAGTTTCTCTGCTCGTTTTTCTTCCCCCTTCCCCCTGCCCCCGCCCTCACCCTTCTCCAACCAAACCGGTACTTTCGTAAGGAGACGTGGATATATGGTTGTTGTGAGGAATTTAATTATTTTGTCGTTAATAATGTCATGTTCATAATGGCAGCAAATGAAGAAGACATTATTACTTCAACACCACAGCAGTCTAATAACAACATTTAAACGGTGGTAGAGTAGAGTTACATGAACACTTGGTTTTGATTCTCCAAGTTTTCGTTCTGGCTACTGATTCTTGCTCTACCCAAAAACTTAATTCCACGGTTTCCGTTGGCAACCGCAAGGATAGGCAGCCTTGTTTTCGTCCATTTTAACGACTAACTGCAGTCTGCTACTATTAAGATCTGCGTTTTGGGTTGGGCCGAATTGTCTTTGGTGGGCTACACCTAGGATGTCACGTGCATTTTGTTCACATCCACATTATAATTACACGAAAAGGAATTGAGGAGCACTCGCTACTCCCTCCCTCTCCAGTCTGAACTCTCTCTAGTCGGAACTTCACTCATGGAAACCCAACCCGGCGATTGCGACGCTGGGCCTCTCCCGATGGAAATGGACGAAGCGACGCAACCAAAAGATCCTCCCAAAATTTCCCGCCTCGATGACTCCGTGGTCAACCGAATCGCGGCAGGCGAGGTGATCCAACGGCCGGTATCCGCCGTTAAAGAGCTGGTGGAGAACAGCCTCGACGCCCACTCCACCTCCATAAGCGTAGTTGTCAAGGACGGCGGCCTCAAACTCATCCAAGTCTCCGACGATGGTCACGGAATCCGAGTTTGTTACTTCGCCCTCTGTCTTCAATCTCTTACCTTCTGTCCCCGTTTTCTTTGTCTGGAAAATAAGAGAAAGAAAGCAAAATCGAAATGATAATGCTCTGTTTGGAGGCGGAGATACTGAAGGAAAATAAATTGAAAGGAAAATAGCCTGCCTTGTTGTTTCACACGATATTGTTTATTTTCTTCTTCTATTCAACTCGCAGTTTTAGTTGGTTGTATTTTCTTTGAGCCTTTCTATTTCTTTTCGTCCGCGTATCTGCAATTTCCTTGGCAACCAAACAGAAACTTTGGTAGAACTCCACGTTAATGCTTGACATGCAGTTTCCTTTGTTCGTTTTATAAGAAATTTTTTCAGAAATTCGCTTCCCTTTCGTCCTAAATTTTCTTTCTCGAAAACCAAACAGAAACAGAGTCACTTATCTTTTGCTTCCGCTTTATTTGCCTTCTCCTCGATTATCTTGGGAACCTGGCTGAGCCTTAAGATGGCAGCGGTTAATGCTTTTAGAATATAAGTTTTTTCAAAAAAAAAAAAAAAATCTTCAATTTCATAAAATTTTGAGCATTTTGGTTTGGTTTTCGCTTAAGTTTCTCGACAACCAAACAGAAAGGGATTTTGTCAATGATTCATTTCATTCTTTCTTTCTTCATTTGATAATAATGTGGCCATTGTCTTTGGTGCTGGCATAGTACGACGACTTGCCGATATTATGCGAGAGGCACACAACGTCAAAGCTTTCTACGTTTGAAGATTTACAAACGATAAAGTCAATGGGGTTCCGAGGAGAAGCTCTGGCAAGCATGACTTATGTCGGTCATGTTACTGTCACCACCATTACCAAAGGGCAGCTGCATGGTTACAGGTGGCTATGCGGAGCTAGTTGTTTTGAGTAAATGCATCTTACAAAGCTTTAATGTTTTTTTTTTTTTTTTTTTAAATTTTTGGCCAAGGCATCTTATTTAAAGGAAACGGAAAGGAAATAAAGACTTTCGAATCTTATGTTTCATGTAAAGTGAGAAATTGGGGTGCTGAATATTGAGAGTAAAGAATAAGCTCATTTTCTTTGAATGCTTGTTTGCTAGTGACGGAGTGTGAATTAATTTTAATTTGATATTTTGAGCTTATTGTTCAGAGTATCTTATAGAGATGGTGTCATGGAGCATGAGCCGAAGGCATGCGCTGCTGTAAAAGGAACTCAGATAATGGTATGAAGCAGACATTTGATCGGAATGTGAAAGCTTTGAGTATTTTAGGAATCATTTGCAAAAGCTTTATGTTCCAACTTCCATGGACTATTACCCATGATTTGGGTATTTTCTATCATGAACATTTAAAGATATTTATTATATTTTGTTAACTATTAAAAACATAATATGAAATTGAACTTCATTTGCTAATGGAAAATCCAGGATTTGCTGATATTTTCAGTTTTATGCACGAACATGTAGGATGTGCTCATGCAGAAAACTAGATTTCCATTTTCTTTCTTGAAGGTTTTGAATTTTGCTTCCTGTGCCATCAGGTTGAGAATCTATTCTATAACATGATTGCCCGGAGGAAGACTCTACAAAATTCTGCTGATGATTATTCGAAGATTGTAGACTTGCTAAGCCGGTTTGCCATTCATCACATACATGTTGGATTCTCATGCCGAAAGGTTGGTTGCTTCAAAAACGGGACTTGTCTTTTTATGTGGTCTTGAAATCTAGGGCTGACCTAGTGATGTAGGCTTGTGATAAAGAACATACCAATCATTAAGAGACTGCTGAAATCCAAGTATGTATGCACATAAATATGGTAACTGTATATAAGTTAAGACTAACAATTTAAGCAAATATCATGACATTCTGGCAGGAGGTTTCCAAAGATGGTGGATCAATCTTCCCTTTAAAACTAGCAAACACCGTTACTCTAACCACGGTGTTGAAGACTCAAAAAGCTTGAGCTTCTGCACAATCATGGATGATACAAATGCAGCATTCAACAAACAATATAAAAGCGACTATGATTATCAATAACAAAAATAAAAATAAAAATGTATTATACTATTATGTATCCCAGAAGATACATGTACATGACTTCAATTCTTCAGCCAACCAAAGTTTGCGAGTTTTAGTTTTCTCATAAAATTTCTTAATTCTTCAACCAACCAAAGTGAATGGAGATTTTAAGTTTATTGTTGCATGATTGGAACTTCCTTTTGCACCATAGTAAAGCTTTTTCTACCTTCGTTTAATCAGCATGGAGCTGGCAGAGCAGATGTTCATACAGTTGCTGCATCATCTAGGCTTGATGCTATTCGATCAGTTTATGGGGTGTCAGTTGCTCGATCGCTTATCAAAATTGAAACTTCCGACCATAATCCATCTAGTTCAGTTTTCAAGATGGATGGGTTCATCTCGAATTCAAATTATGTTGCGAAAAAGATAATTATGGTACTTTATATCAATGGTATGTGCAGATAAAATATGTTTTTATGGATGCCAAATTTTGTTTATCTAGATGCTGTCCCTTAATAAGCGCATTGCGTGTGAGAAAAATGAGTAGGGACACCTAATTATAAAAAAAAAAACCTAATTTTGTATTTGTTCAATCTTCTACTGAAAGTCCTGAAACTCTTTTTTTTTTTTTTTTATAATTTATTTATAGTTTTTATGTACTTGCATTGGTAGAGTATAAAATGGTATGCACAGTCTCACTTATCTCTCACTCCTTCCCCTCCTTATTCAGATAGATTGGTGGAATGCACTGCATTGAAGAGAGCTGTTGAAATTGTTTATGCTGCAACCTTGCCCAAAGCATCTAAACCCTTCATATACATGTCAATCGTATTGCCACCTGAACATGTTGATGTGAATGTGCACCCAACAAAGAGAGAGGTACATGATTCCAGGAGTATTTAATATTTGTTTGTTTCTCACGGAGCCCAACCTAGAAATGAAAAAGATCACGAGACACCTAAGAGGAGAAGAAAGAAAAAAATGAAAAAAAAAAAAAAAACACAAACAATGTTTCTCAAGGTACATGCTTAAAGTTTTATGATGCAATTGTACCCACCAGAATGCCATAGCCAACTTCAAACCTTAGAGGTACAGAAAAAACCCAGTGAATCTCATCAGTACCCTTGACATTCTGAGATTTTATTCCATCTTGTCTTACATCCTCGTGTTTGCTTATCTTATGCCTGATTCATAATTGAGCTTCTACAACATGTCAGTATTTTACTTTTTAAGGTGGGTTGTATTTGCTTTGCTTTCAAGAAATACTAGTCAAACACTATAGGTAAATATATTTCAATCCTTTTTTTTTTTTTTTGTCTACATATGGTGTTGTGTAATTTAAAGCAATGAATCAAACAATTGATAAATAAGTTGTATCAGGGTGAGTAACTTGATTCGACCTAGGTCAGCTTTGCGGATTAGCTTGAGATTTGTCATTGCTAATTTTTGTGTAATAATGGCTTGGTCGTTGCTATTTAGAAGAGAACATTCATTTGAAAAAATAGGAGGATTCTGGTTGCCTGGAGAGTAGTTATTTACTTTTCACCCTTACTAATAGGTTCTTTACATTTTGCACCCAAAACAACCAACATTGACACACATTACAGTCTCAAACTACCCAAAAGTTGCAATATGCATTCTCTATTAAGATCTGATAATTGAGATTGTGCAACACTACCGATATCACATCTTTTTCATTCGTCTTTTTATTTTTATATAAGTAAATGTTTTTTTATTCATCTTAATGATCAGGACTCATAATTGGATGACCATGCTATTTGTCATTTTTTTTTTCGTAGTTGGAGGGTGTAATGTATGGTGTTAGTAGTTTGGGGTGTAAAGTGTAAAATGCAGCCTATTATTTGGAGGTGAAAGGTGTATTTTCCCCTTATTTATTGTTTAATGCAGTGTTGGATAGCAACAGGCTGCAGTTGTACAATTTGATTTTTTCTTAGTCCATTACATGTCATACTAAGAATTATTTCCTTTTTTCTGTCGTGGTATATCTGGGAACAGAAAACTGTGTTTTAAAACAGGGATGAAATATGTAGCTGCAAGATTTGGAGATTCAATGCAAGAGTAACGGAATTTGGGATGCCCCATTCTGTGTTCTTCGTACTTCATCGGTCATGTAAACATGCAGACGTTCAACAATATGTGTCCATATCTTGTTTATCTGATGTTTTGAAATAGTCAAGAGTCCCTTTTGACTTATAAAGTGAAAAAGCTGAAACATCTTGAGTTGTTCTAGCTTCTTTGATTGTTTCTTATCAATACGATTGGAGCAAAGAATGGTATGCTCCCTCTAGGTGACTAGGTCCAAGGTTTGAACCCTTGGGTGTAAACAATTTTTAGGAGCCACGTCCCATTGATGAAAAGTCAATGATTTACTGAATCCATGTGATTGGGTTGCATTCCATGGGTCTGAGGTTTACCGGGTAAAAGGCATGTTGCGTTTGCAGGGTCTCCGGGTTTCCTTGTCATTAAAAAAAAAAACCCTTGTTAGAACACTATATTGGTAGGTTTTAATAAAAGAAGACACTGTTTGTTGATATGCAGGTAAGTCTTTTAAATCAAGAAGTTATTATTGAGAAGATACAGTCAGTGGTTGAATCAAAATTGAGGAACTCGAATGAGTCACGGACATTTCGGGAGCAGGTATTTCCTGACAACTTTGTCACCAAACTGCAAACCAGATGACTTCCGGTGTTTGATAAGAAAAATATATGCTTCTTTGAACCATGTATATATTTGGACTGTTCTATGGCCAGTACAAAAAGAATTGAACACAAATTTTAGTGAGCTTATTCTTCATAACATTTAAAAATCATCAAAATTTCTTACTGTGGGCACTGGGATTTGAACCATTGACAAAGGATATGGAGTCCCCCATCTCAGGGCTTGGCCATGCTACCAAAATGATGCGTATGAAACTTTAACTTCGTTTCTTTTATGAGGGTTATAGTTTCTGTATTTGATCAGTATTCTAAAGTTCATCTAGTCTGACCGGCATGTGGCGCTTTCAATATTTGCCATTTTTATGTCTCGATAATTCTGATTGATGTTGTTGTCTAACTTGTAAAATTTTTTTGGCATCTTTTGTTGCATGGTGTGGTAGATAGTTGAACAATCTCCATCGGGTAATATTGCCATGGACAAGGACCCTAATTTCAGCCCCTCGCCATCTGGTATGCAAAAAATTTTCCCTTTTAATTGTTTTGCATGTCCTTGTTTGGCCTAATGTTTTGTAGTATATTCTATTGATCGTACTTGCTCATAATCTGGGAGTTCCCCCAGTAGTTAACTGCCTCATACTCTTATAAATTGATAGGATCAAAATCACAAAAAGTTCCAGTGCATAAAATGGTCAGAACAGATTCATTAGATCCTGCTGGAAGGTTGCATGCTTACTTGCAAGTTAAGCCTTCTGGACCACTTGAAAATAATCCGAGTTTGACTACTGTGAGGTAGACCCATTTTTGGTTTATATGCCTTTGCTTTACGTGGATAACTTTAACAAGGATACTTTGGAGAGATGGATTTCTGCATTGTTTCTTATGAGTGTGAAAAGTGCATGGTAACTCTGTTAGAACAAGATGATCTATCTTCAGATCTTCATAGCCTTTTGCTTTGTTGCTATTTTGGTTATGCTTTTATATATATAAGCAGATGAAATTTCATTCAAACTCAACAAATGCCGAATCCAAGTACACAGGGAGTATATAAGAGATACACCTAAGCGTTAACTATTTTGATATACTGTTATCGTTGGCCTGGTTATGCTATTATCATGTTAATATTTTTTTTGCTTTTACTTATAAAAAAAAAAATATAATTTTGCTTTCTGTGGGAATTTTTGTCATTATGATTATCAGGGACCAGTTATGATAGGACACAGCTTCATCGATATTAATAGGACCTTCTAGTTTTATGTATAATGGTGAATATATATCACAGTTTCGGTCATTCGGTAGGTTAATGGTTTCTTATAGGATTGATAATAGAGCAAAAACTAGCAATTAGGTGCTTCTTTTTGTTAGAACACGAAATATTTTTTTATTCCTTAAATGCAATGTGATTCTCCATAGAAAGGGGTTTGAGAGGGATCGCATGTGACTGGGTTTAGGCAAGTCTGTTGGTTAGGAATTTCATTATTCTGAAGGCACAAGTGAGTTTCTTTTTTAAATGCAAAGGGTAGGCTCCTCAATTTCTCTTCCTGTTGGTGGAATCCCTCTGACATGGATTGAAGAGTAATTCCGGAAACACAGGGGAGATCCATGTGCTTTCACTCAGGGGAGGTTGGAGTATTTTCTTTTTGTTTGAAATAGAATTAACGTGCTCTGTATGCATAGCTGGTAACCTGTTTTCTATTTAAGGAAAATATAATTTTCACTTGTAGATCTTCTGTTAGACAAAGAAGAAACCCAAAGGAGGGGGCAGATCTGACTAGCATTCAGGAGCTCATTGATGAAATTGACTGTAATTGTCATTCTGGTGAGGTTTTTGCATGCTCATTTGAATGTTAAGCAGAGGTGCTTTCTTTTGAGTTTAGCAGATGCAGCTGTTCATACAGAAATATGTTTTCACAGGTCTGCTGGAAGTTGTAAGACACTGTACATATGTTGGAATGGCAGACGACATCTTTGCAGTGCTTCAGCACGACACTCATCTCTATCTTGCAAATGTGGTGAACTTGAGGTACTAATTATGTTGTTGTAGTTTTCTTTAAATTCCGTATAATCAAATGACTATCTATAGAACTGTAGAAAAATTAAATTTGCAAGCTAGTATGGAGGACACACCCTCCATACTACTGACATAGGCAAGATATAAAATGAAATTGTGACGAAGATCCAACACTAAATAATTGGCCTCGGAAGAAGTAGGTGCTGGATATTTAATTCTCATACCTCCTTGAATTTTTGACTTGTTATACGACTTGATTGTTTATTTTTCTGTTTTGATGCAATTACAGCAAAGAGCTCATGTATCAGCAAGTTCTGCGCCGGTTTGCCCATTTTAATGCTATGCAATTAAGTGACCCGGCTCCAATTTTTGAGTTGATTATGATGGCGTTGAAAGAAGACAATTCAGATCCGGGATGCCATGAGAATGATGGCCTAATAGAGAAAATTGCAGAAGTAACTTTGGCTTCCTTGGAGTGATCTCCTTTCTTATATTTGCTATGTCTCTCTTCTAAGTTAGGCTGTAGTTACTTGCTTTCAGCAATATTCTTCTCTTTTGTAGATTCTATTGCTTTATGTAAGTTGTAATTTTTAGGTGAACCTTTTCTATACTGCATGTGTACACAAGCATCATAAGAATTTTCTTTTTCTGTTGGCTTTTGCTGTTTATTTAAGATGTGTGGTGGGAACATGGAGCTGGAACCGGGCATGTGAAGGTCAATGCATGTTCACATGCCCAAGTAGCAGAAAAACTTAGTATTGATAACTAAGGTCTGTAATATGTATTTAAGGTCTACATGTGTTCATCTACTGATACACTCCTTATACAGTAGCAGAAAACTTAATATTGATAACTTTTGGTAATATGTAAATAATGTCTACGGTGACTATAGAGATTACCCAATCATGATGCAAGAATATTGATGGATCTGAGCTCTCTTACAGGTGGATGAAAACACAAGCAAAAGGGATCTGGAACCATTTCAATTTACTAGAATTTTATTTTTTATTCTTAACTATCTGAATTCTCTTCTCATTGTACCTCAATAATCAATTTGAAACTGTTTACGTTAAGTTCTCTAGATATCTATTCTGTTTTGAAATCCTTTGATAAGTTATTATAATAGAGTTGAGGTTATATGTCAGAAAATTGCCCGCACCCATGCACCTTTTTAATTTCATTAGCCACATTTGATTGATTCTTTAACTAACATCATATTTTGATGTTTCTCCAGATGAATACCGAATTGCTCAAGCAAAAGGCTGGACTGTTAGAGGATTATTTCTGCATTCATATTGATATACGTGGAAATTTGTCTAGACTTCCAGTCATACTTGAGCAGTACACACCTGACATGGATCGTGTCCCTGAATTTGTACTTTGTTTGGGCAATGATGTACGCATTCAAGTTTATATAACTTATTCCTTTATGATTTTGTTTTCCCCTTCAATATAATATCAAGTTTTTGGTTTATGATTATTGGCATCGTCAGTTTCTTCTCTGGAAAGATTGTCTCCTTATTACTCACACTTGAAAAGATATATTAACATGCATGTACATTCAAACACATACAGCCACGTCTTTGCTGCTATTTACTTGATCAATGTATAAGACCTTCTTCTTGTGTTGTATATTGGTATTGAAAGTAATTTCAGCTATTAGGATTTAATCAAGTAGGAAACTTATGGGTGAAACATGAGGAGTCTGGTATCAGCGCTCACATTCTTTTTCCTTGGCTGAGATGTGTACTTTATTTCCTGTGAACTTTGATTTGGTCTTTGTCATAGGTTGACTGGGAGGATGAGAAAAATTGCTTCCAATCAATTTCAGCTGCTCTTGGAAACTTTTATGCAATGCATCCTCCCATGTTACCCAACCCATCAGGTGATGGTTTGCAGTTCTACAAAAAGAGAAAACCTCTCAGGAATCCTGAAGATGAAGAAGATACTCCTGAGAATATAGGTATGGTGTTGTAGCTTGTGCTTTCATTCTGTCCATAATATTTTTTTGCTAAATTACCTAAAGTTTCATGTCTCTATGCTCTTTCCTTTTCAATGAACTTAGTTTAAAAGCCAAAAAATGGTATACATTTGATTTCATCACTTTCCTCGACCTTTGAGTACACATTTAGACAGTATGAGAATTCAAGTTTTAAAAGCGTTACACCTAAAACTCTGGGTGGTTAAAATGTTTTTATGTTTGCAAGTCAGGCATTTTTGTATTCAAATGTTAACTCTAGCATAATTTCCCAGAAGGGAAAGGAGGGTAGGGATGCAATATTTGACGCGCTGTTAAACTGTATAAGCAACTGGCTTTCTTGTTGCAATTAGAATTTAGAACCTTTTGTTGTCATCAATCCAATCATAATCAAAAAGCTACATTCTCAACCACTTATGGGGGAACATTGCACTTCTTTTTTTGGTCGGGTTTCAACCTCAGAGTGTTATTTGGTGTTTCCAGGGGATGATACTACAGAAGAGAATGAAATTGAGCAGGAACTACTTTCGGAGGCAGAGACTGTGTGGGCCCAGCGTGAATGGTCAATCCAACATGTCTTGTTTCCATCCATGAGACTCTTTTTCAAGCCACCTACTTCTATGGCTACTAATGGAACCTTTATCCGGGTAAGTCTTATTTCATTGAGGCTCTAATGAAATCTCGGTCTATAAGCAGAAAAAATAATAACATATTGAGCTATGACCTAGGCTGGAAATTATTTTGTCACATGCGTCTTGTGTAGGAAGCTTCACACTCTGACAACGCTATCAGTTGACCAGCATTAAGAAAGAAGTCCCATAATTAGGTGTTTTCTTAGTGCTTGATCGTTTAGATATAAGGACTCTTCTCTCCTTCCCTCACTCGCTCGCTCACTCACTCTGTGTTCTTTAGTTTATTTATTTTTCTTTCTTTTTCAGTTTTGGGATGGTCCAAAGGTGGGAAGGGCGTTATATGCCCTTTACATTTTAGGATTGGGAACTTACTTGGGTCGCCGCTTTCTACAGGTCGCTTCACTGGAGAAGCTTTACAAGATATTTGAAAGATGTTAACATAGTTGTTCTGTTCAGATCCAGTGACAGGAGAATGGGGCTATTGTCTGATGCAACCGTGTTCATTGATAGTGTAATTGTGTTCATTGATAGTGTAATTCAGTTTATTAACTTTTTAGCTTTGCTTTGTAAAGGGATCTGGGTTCAGTGTCAATGTATTATGGGTTTTGTGGGTTTCGGTTGCCATGGTTCACTATTGGGAACCTCAATAATCCCCTGTTTGTTCATACCCCATACAAAATTAAACACCTCAATGGTACATCTGGATTTGGGGCTAACTTGATTATTCGATCTGCTACTTGAATGGGAACTGAGGATGACGACAAGGTGGCTTGGTCGGTATGGTTAACATAATTTTTTTATATTAGGAAAGATGAATTGAGAGATTATAACTGGAGTTAAATGGTAATTTTTTTTTTTTTTTTCCTTTTTGCATGAATTCGGGAAAATGATTTGAGTTGCTCGTTTCTAATGTCTTGAAGATGATTGTTGTATAATATTTATTACAAGGAGAAATAAGTGTATGAATAGAATAAAATAAAAGGAACGTAGTATCCATCTCTATTATATAAGTGTCTATCTAATTGTTAGTGTTTTTTCTTGTTCTCCCGTTAAAATTTCTTGTTTCCGTTAACTCCGTTAACTTTTGCCCTACCTTGCACATCTTCCGACCTCTTCTTCATTGCCAAAATCTTCAACAGTCCTACAAGTTGTTCCTTTCTCTGCTCTTGCAAATATTGATCTCAATATCTCATTCTGCTTCCAGTCGAAGAAATAAACCAATTAGAAATTAAGATCTGCCAAACATTTGACAAAACAAGAAGAAACCCAACGATCCAATTCTAACAATAATGTGGGGAAAACAATAGAATTTTGGCCTTGGTAATCTGAAAATAATATGAGGGTGTTTTGTCTAACTTGTGCTCTGACATATTGATCCATCTCTTGCCTCTGTCCCTCAAAGTGAGAAGCTATGCTCTGAGAATACAACATTGGTAGATGACTATTGTTGCCGATGGCATTGGTGTTGTCTTCCAAGGTAGAAGTTAGAGAACTGTTCTCAAAAAACAGGTTCTGATTTCTCTGTTGCTGATTTTGTAGCTGCTACATGTGTTGTCGTTGTAATTGCATGGGCTGGAAACTAAGGAAACCGAGAAGAGGAAGAAGGAAGGTAGTGGCGCGCAGGAGAAGAAGAAAACCTTAAGAGCAGGCCAAAACGGCGCCGTTTGAGGAAGAGAGGGTTGGGCTGAAAACAAGCCTACGGGCTGGGCTTTACAAAGTCAAATGGGCTAGGCTCAAAATAAAGAAAACCCACTAAAAACAAGCCCTATCTGAAAAATACAGGCCCAATAAAATAAAAAGACACAAAAAATAGAAAAAAGGCAAATAAAAACACTACAACCAAAAATTAATAAAATAAAACAATAAAGCCGAACAATGAAATAAGTTAAAATAGAGAGCAACTTAAATACTAAACAATAATTAATATCATGAAATCATATTAAAATAAATTTCACAATTTAGTTATGACAAAATAATACAAAGAAAAAATCACGTTAAATTTAAAATAAGAGGACCAATATTACTAATAAATAAAATAATTATTTAATTAAAACACATGAAAATACTAGGTATTACAAAAGAAGCGATTACGTTAGGGTAGCAAGGAAGCACTAGCCGAACCCGTTGGTACAGTTTTCTTTGGACCATACTATGTTGGGGCAGGGATGGGCAACAAAGAAATTCTTGCTAACAAGAATTAAAGTACGGATCGCAATAGTTAATTTGTTTGTTAAATTTTTTTTGTAATATTCTATTAATTATATTATTTATATAAAAGTTGAAACAATATCTTCTAAACTATATATGTCATCAACAAATTTTGTAAAAAAATATATTATTTTTATAAAAGAATTATTTGATATAACTAGACAAATGTGATTTACACGTTGTTTTGATCTAGTAATATAAATAAGTCGTAAAACAGTCGAGGAAAATTAAAGGCAGCGCCGCATAAATGTGAGAAGAGTTTTTTTGTAAGAAATAATTATTGGTGTTTGTGTTGATGAGAAAATCAAAGTAGAAAGTTATGGTTGAAATTGAGAGAGAATGGTTGTTGAAAGATTGCATTGAGGAAAGTGGATGAGGAGGGGTTGTCAAATCTACGATGGATTGGTATGTATGAAAGACGTCATTGCTTACAAAAACAAACCATTCCGTAGGTGGACCGGCTTTTAATATGCTTTAGAATTATTCTTGCATGAATACGATACGTGCACACAAACACAAAGACGAGAATAATTCTAAACTCACCGAGGATCCATCCCGAGGATGGGTCCCGATGATTTTTTTTTTTTTAGGATTAAGAAAATATTTTTTAAATAATGTTGTGAATTTTTTAAAAAATATATAAAGATATTTTAAAAATGAATAAAAAAATAAAAAAAAAATAAAGAAAAAAATTATAACTTATCGGTATCCATCCTCGTGCTACAGCCTGCACGGCTCGACATGCAAATCAGGGAGCTCTGACTTGCGTATTTTCAGCACCAAAAAATGAAAAGATAAACCCCCAAACACAAAACAGAACAAAATTTGTCAATCAACAGCTGGGCCAAAGATGCATGCATGTTGACTTTCCCACGCCTGTCTATTTTGGAGTATTTTCTCGAATCTTGAATCTTCGTCGGTCTTAAGTACAAATTATTGAATACTTATCCACCAATGTAGAGGAGCCATTTGTTCAACATATCTCTTCAGTCAGTCTTCCACTTTTCATTGTAATATTTTTAGAATATTATTTTCTCCAGTCTTATATAGCAATGTTTTTCGAATACTGATCCTAAGTTAAAGGAGTTTTTGCGGACTAAGTACAAGGCTAATTAGATTATTCAATTTGAATTTGAACTAATCTTAAACTATAACTAAGTACTCCATATTATATCTGTTTTGCCACGAAAATAATGTATCTAATTAAATCATTCGTTATCGTCTTCTAGCTAGCTAGTCTCCTCTTTTGAAAAAAAGAAAAGAAGCACAAATGGATAACCCATTCCATGATATGTTACGAAAATATTTGATCTTTCCGAGGTTGTTTTTCCCCCTATCCCAACCAAACACGAGAAAAACTTCCTCGATTGCGAAGGCGTTGAAATTTTCAAGTTTTTTAAGTTAGCTGCCTCCTAAATTGAATAAATTCACAAAGATACAAAAGTAGTACTGAAGTCGTGTGGTAATCTTTCTATATATTAATTAATATAATTGGATCCTCTCTTTTCTGAGAAATTCTTACATTTTGTGTTGTCCCGACGTGATATATATTCATTCTCGATATAAAGCACGTGATATATATATGTTATCTATATATAGCAAGTGGAAATAGAATTAATATACGGACGGGATCACCCTGTAGATCCAAAACCTTCAAGAAAAACAACCACACTTCCAACCCACCCAAAAAGAAACAAGAAAACATGGCGAAGGAAAATGTGTCCATGCATGTAGCGCGCTTGGTATCTTCCATGGTTCTCAATCTCTTCTTTATCATCAATCTGTGCGTGGCTGAAAATAGGAAGCTCGGCCTCGGTTGGAGTAAAAAAGCTGCAGCAGAGGCCGAGGCTGTGGCTGCTATATCATGCTCAGGCCATGGCAGAGCCTACTTGGATGGGTTGGTTCTTAACGAAAAGGGATTTCCGGTTTGTGAGTGCAATTCTTGCTATGGAGGCCCTGACTGCTCTGAGTTTTCACCTGCTTGTGCTGTAGATGCTGGAAGGTACTGTTCCTTTATCTCTCTTTTAAAGAAGGAAAATCCATGATCACAAGTCTATGTTACATATAATCAGTACCATTAATATTGAATCCTCGATCCTTACATTGCGTATATTATAAGATTAAGCATCTACATATAAATTGTTATTATATATTGTAGTGGAGATCCATATTTTTTGGAGCCATTCTGGAGGCAACATGCAGCAAGCAGTGCAGTTGTAGTGGCGGGATGGCATCGAATGGGGTATTCATACAGTGACAACACTTACATGAGTCAAGAGCTAGAGAGGCGTGTCCGCGTCTTACATTCCATTGTTGGAAATGCAGTCACTGCCGGAAGGTACATCGTCTTTGGTGCCGGCTCGACTCAACTTCTTAATGCAGCTGTTAACGCATTATCCACCGATAATTCCTCTATGCCCGCACCGGTGGTTGCATCAATTCCTTATTATCCGGTTGGTATTAATTCATTCATGATATCAAGTACTCTATATATTTGTTTAGGGTGTGTGGTACAGTTTACATTTTAGATATTATCTTTTGATTGAATGATTTAGATTCGTCCTCTCGATATGAGATACAAATGAGTAAGGATTGAAGATTATGGAATGACCATTAAATTGCTGATTATGAGATGATAAAATTCGTCTTAGTTATAATCGAAAAAAAAAAATAGCAGTTAGAATTTTATTTCTCTATTCAAGAGTTGTCCTAAAACTTGGAGATTTTTATTCCTAGTTCATTCTTAATTACCTCTTAAGTTCTTTTTTAAATGATGTACATGAAGCTGGAATCAAAATACTGCAACAGGTTTATAAAACGCAAACGGACATTTTTCAATCAATCAACTTTAAGTTTGAAGGAGATGCATCCCTATGGAAGAACAGTACTTCAGATGCTACTGTGAATGTCATTGAGTTTGTGACTTCACCAAACAATCCGGATGGACAGCCGAACAAGGCAGTTCTTAGTGGTCCAAATGCCAAAGCAATTCATGATCATGCCTATTATTGGCCACACTTTTCACCCATTCCAACTCCAGCAGATGAAGATGTCATGGTGTTCACAATTTCTAAACTGACGGGTCATGCCGGCTCTAGATTCGGGTAAGAAGAGAACCCTTTATCACTATGTAGAGCACATTAACAAGACTGTATTAGTCCTTAAATTTTAAACTGTTGTAGATAATTTGATTGGTAATAACAAATTAATATGGGCTGCATTTGGGTAATCACATTGTTGGTTTCCATGCATGCATGCAGGTGGGCAATAATAAAGGATAAGGCTGTGTACGAACGAATGATACAGTATATGGACTTAAACACTATGGGTGTTTCTCGAGATTCTCAATTAAGAGCTTTAAAGCTCTTAAAAGTAGCCATTGAAGGGGGAGGAAGAGAAATCTTTGAATTTGGGTACAAGACCATGAGAGATCGATGGCAAAAATTGAGTGAGACTCTATCCAAGTCTAAACGCTTCTCTCTCCAGAAAATTGCACCTCAGTACTGCAGTTTTTTCCATGAAGTTAGGGAATCTTCACCAGGTAAACAAACATGGTTACACATAGATAATACTACTATATGTTCCATTTTGGAAAGCAAAGATTAAAAAAAAAAGACCAGCTTGAATTAAGCCTGCATTCTTATTTTTAACAGTTTTGAACTCAATTAATTATAATGACAGCTTATGCATGGGTGAAGTGTGAGAGGGAAGAGGACAGAGATTGTAATGCGGTCCTCCAAGGAGCCAATATTAATGGCCGTAACGGCAGCGTGTATAGTGCTGAAGATCGTTACGTACGTCTGAGCCTCATACGAAGCCAAGACGATTTTGATTTACTGTTTCAACGTTTGAACAAACTCGTGTAGGGGGAAGGAAGAAGGGGCGAAGCTTTTATAATTAATGACGTCAATCATCATTAGGTTTGTATTTATCATAATTATTATCTTTCTGTAGGGAAATAAGACGATAATGATTTTATTAGCTGGCCGTCCCGATGTATACCGCCGCATATTTCATCTGTTTAATAAACTTTTTACCTCATCCGTCTTGGATATTGGGCACACCAACATGAAAAAAGAGAAAATCAATGCTTATTAATAGAAGAGTATCTCTCGTATTTTTGTCTGAATTTGAGAATTTTAAGTGGGTGAGAGATAGATATATATATATATATATATATATATATATATATAAATAAAGACAGACTTATGCCATTTATTATTCACTTTTTTGCTAGGTAAACTGAGAGATTGTGGGTTTATTTATATGGTGCTTGGGATTTTTTTTCTGTACTTCCCCTTTGGACTGTCCAATCTCTTTAGATGAGCAGAGGGTTGGGGATGTGGCTTTGCCTTTTCTCCAGAGTGACGGTGTACAAATGATGGACATAAAATAATATTTTTTATGGAAAGGTGAACTATTTGTTTGATTTAATAATGTAATAACTTAATATTTCAAGAGAATGAGAACAAAATGGTTTGAATAATATATGAATGCTTTAAAATGAGAAGAGATATATTCTCCATCCAAAGGAAGGTGAGGAGGGTGTGAATGGAAAGGAATCTGTCTGACTTTGGGGGAGAGAAGTGAATGCAGTTTGACTGAAGTACATCATACTTACTACTTAGGTATGGTTTGAAACTTGTAAATTTTATACTTACTACTTAGGTATGGTTTGAAACTTGTAAATTTTTAGAGCAGGTGAAACCTTTGGGGTCCAAGGAACAGGGACCGCTATTCAGATTGAGCCTAGCATCTGCAGTCTGCACGAGAATTTATGGCTTTGGAATCCACTTCAGGAAAAGAAGATGAGTGTATATGTATGGCTGGCACATCTGGGTTAAACATTACATTACGCATGAACTGTTACCAAACCTTTCTTGATCCTCTTTTTGTTCACTCACTTTTTTATTAATAGAAGAGTATCTCTCGTATTATTTCATTTTTTTTTAAACATGTTCAAGTGTTAAGAAAGTTTGGGTTGATATTTCTCTGATTATTTGCATGTGGCTGAAACTGCTTTGTGAAAATGAAATTGAATGATTTATGAAAAATGTTCTTTTATAAAATGAAAAGAAAAGAAATGTTTTCTTAAAATGAAAATATTTTACGAATCTATTCTAAGGTATTAAAGTTTAAGTATATGTATATACTGGTCCTCTTTGACAGACTCTTTTTACGCACTCCAAGAATAATTGTATGAATGTAAATGAATGCTATATGTATCATGTATTATATGTATATTCCATGAAATGAATGACGATGTTTTATACTTTATGTTACCAAAATATGTTTTATGAAATGACTAATGAATGAGAGGTATAAAATGATTGAAAATAAATTAATGTTTTAATGTATGAAACTTCGTAATAGTCATAATTGATGAATGAATGATGGTATCAAATGAATGGACAGATTGCAATACCGGATAAGTAGTACTGGTAGTGCATCTAGTACTGACCCCTGACTGAGGGATTTTCAACCCGTGGCCACGGGTGGAATAGGGTTCAAAAGACCACTAACCTTAATACACGAAATGTAATATTGTGTAACTGTTAAAGGAAAAGTGATAAGATTAATTGTATGTATAAAAAATTTTGGTTTTATGAAGAAAAGTATAAGGCGATAAATGTTTTGAGTAAATAAAATATTTTTAAAAGAAAAACGTGTAATCAAAATACTGCAACAGGTTTATAAAAGCAAACTGACATTTTTCAATCAATCAACTTTTAAGTTTGAAGGAGATGCATCTCTATGGAAGAACAGTACTTCAGATGCTACGTCTGTGAATGTCATTGAGTTTGACAGTTTGTAACTTCACCAAACAATCCGGATGGACAGCCGAGCAAGGCAGTTCTTTAGTGGTCCAAATGCCAAAGCAATTCATGATCATGCCTATTAGTGGCCACACTTTTCACCCATTCCAACTCCAGCAGATGAGGATGTGAGTTTATAATTATTCTTGCATGAATACGATAGGAGCACACAAAGGCAAACAGACAAGAATAATTCTAAACTCACCGAGGATCCATCCCGAGGAAGGGTCCCGATGATTTTTTTTTAGGATTAAGAAAATGTTTTTCAAATAATGTTGTGATTTTTTTTTTTTAAAAAAATGTAAGGATATGTTAAAAATGAATAAAAAAAATCAGAAAAAATCTATAACTTGTCGGTAGCCATCCTCGTGCTACAGCCTGCACGGCTCGACATGCAAATCAGGGAGCTCTGACTTGGGTATTTTCAGCACCAAAAATGAAAAGATAAACCCAGAAAACACAAAACAGAAGAAAACAATATTTCTCTATCAACAGCTGGGCCAAAGATGCATGCATGGTGACTTCTCCACGCCACTCTATTTCTTCAATTTTTTTTTTCTTCCGTCATTTTAAGATTTTGGAGTATTTCTCGAATCTTGAATCTTCGTCGGTATTAAGTACTATTTATTGAATACTTATCCAAGGTCGCGGAGCTATTTCTTCAATATATCTTCTCTTCCGTCGAATACTGATCCAATGTAAAGGAGCCATTTGTTCAACATAGCTCTTCAGTCAGTCTTCCACTTTTCATTGTAATATTTTTAGAATATTTTCTCCTGTCTTGAATAGGATTATATAGCAATGTGTTGGTGCAAAGGGGCTGTAAAACAGAAAATAGTGAGATAAACTTTTACTTCAAGGGGCGTTACGAATGTCGCTTTCTTTAAGATAATATTTGCCCCCGCCAATAACAATATGTACACGGGTTATATATGAATTTATCTCCAAGATATAATAAAGTCCAGAACAAGTATGTTTGTCTAACTGCGTTATGTACATACGAAATTAGATCTCGAATATCCTCAAATTTTACTATTCAACCAAGAGATTAAAAATATGTTCTCTGCAGAATGAACAAATCCCAATAACAAGTTTTGAGGAAATGAAAACTTTTTGGGAGAGAGAATTTTGAAATTGCCTTCTTGAATTCTATGATTCTCTTTTTCATACTAAAATTCATAACCAATAGGTCTATTTATAGAAGGTCAAAAGATGTTATAACTTTTTTTCGGAAACCTGAAATATATTACGCCTGTTACCAAGTGATATAACTGTTGGGCCTAGTTCAATGGTCACGTTGCTCAAACCACATTTGCACTGTGCCTTGGGCCGACTGAGGTGGGCCGCACATGCCCATGCCCATGGTAGGGGCCATCATTTCTACAAAATAATTAAAACTCCTGCGGTGTGCTTTGAACCCTTGTCCTCTGGGTTAACCAAAGAGCCTCGATACTACTAAACTAATTAAAAGCTCATGGTATCCCTATAGACCTAAAATGAATTAAGTTTCATAGACTTTCCATAACTTTTCTTTTCAAAATAATTCATAACTTTCAAAAATAAATCCAAACATATCACAAATAATAAATATAATATATATTATTTTAAAAATATTTCCAACACAAAATTGTTTTAATTCTGATCCTAAGTTATAGGAGTTTTTGCGGACTAAGTACAAGGCTTAGATTATTCAATTTGAATTTGAACTAATCTTAAACTATAACTAAGTACTCCATATTATATCTGTTTGCCACGAAAATAATGTATCTTTTTTTTTTTTTTTAAGAAGAGGACAATATTCCGAATTTATCGACGAAAAATAATATATCTAAATCATTCGTTATCGTCTTCTAGTTTCCACTTTTGACCAACAAAAAAAAAAAAAAGGAGGAAGAAGAAGAAGAAAAAAAGGCACAAATTGATAACCCATTCCATATGTTACGAAAAAACATGTAATCTTCCGAGGTTGTTTTTCCCCCTATCCCAATCAAACACGAGAAAAACTTCCTCGATTGTGAAGGCGTTGAAATTTTCAAGTTCTTTGAGTTAGCTCTTTTTTTTTTTTTAATAGAAAAAAAAAAGACGGAATCTCAATTTTATTGATTGTCCTCACTTGTAGAGGAGGAAAACCGTGGTTACAAACACGACACCTGGGAGGTACATAAAGCTAAATCTAGAAAAAGAAAACTCAGACATCAAAACCAATATAACCATATAGAGTACACGGCCTAAAGAAATATACATAACCTACATCCGAACAAGACAAAGAAGGGAACTTGCAGAAAGCCAAGTACACAAAAACAAAGAGATGCAAATAACGAGAGAGCAATGAGAGACAAGCAAATAACGCAAAACACACCTGGTACGAAGTTTATGATATCCTCAGGTAGGACATACCCAATTGACCCCTCAACAAGCTGGGCAACATGTGAATATCAGATCAGTCAGAGTTCAAACCTTCAACCCCACACTTAGCTAGAAAGTTCTTTGAGTCAGCTGCCCACCTAAATTGAATAAATTCACAAAGATATAAAAGTAGTGAATTAAGTTGTCATGTGGTAATCTTTCTATATATTAATTAATATAATTGGATCCTCTCATTTCTGAGAAATTCTTACACTTTGTGTTGTCCCCACGTGATATATATATTATGTATATATAGCAAGTGGAAATAGAATTAATATATGGCCGGCCGGCATCTCCCTGTAGATCCAAAATCTTCAAGAAAACAACCATCCTTCCAACCCACCCAAAAAGAAACAATAAAACAGTCGAGAGGGCTTGAAACATGGCCAAGACAAATATGTCCATGTTTGTAGCGTGCTTTGTATCTTCCATGGTTCTCAATCTCTTCTTTATCATCAATCTGTGCGTGGGTGAAGATTGGAAGCTCGGCCTCAGTTGGAGCAAAAAAGCTGCAGCAGATGCCGAGGCTGTGGCTGCTATATCATGCTCAGGCCATGGCAGAGCATACTTGGATGGGTTGGTTCTTAACGAAAAGGGATTTCCGGTTTGTGAGTGCAATTCTTGCTATGGAGGCCCTGACTGCTCTGAGTTTTCACCTGCTTGTGCTGTTAATGCTGATGGGTACCCCTCTCTCTCTCTCTCTCTGATATGTGCATGAGTTCGTGCATTCTGATTTTTTTTATTTAAATAAAAATGAAAAAAAAATTTTAAGAAAAGAAGAAAATCTCATGAATCATAAAAATTATTTTCATTTTTAATTCACATCATTTTGTTAAATATATATATATTATGTATCAATATTAGTGTACAAATTGGTATACAAACTTCATTTTTCCTTTGGAATATCTTGTTTTCATCTTTGAGAAACTTTTCGTATCCGGTTGAAACGGTACAGTGAAAAAGTCATCCTAAAGTAAGCAATCATTAGTTGTGGCAACACATCCTCTGCCAATAAGGATGATCTGTCAAAGTCGATGTCCGGTTGATATCCACCGTTCAGATTACGACAGAGTGTTCTCAACTATCCAAAAATCTAACATGCATGAAGATTAAATTTCATGTTATCTTTTCTTAACAAGATTTAACAGAAGTTTAGATATTAGTTATTGATACTACAATGAATATTTGGCATTATATTTGCAACAAGCTAAAAGCTAATAAAAAATGGTTATAAAAAGTAACAGCTAGGTGCATTAATGGTGGAACCACGTCATCTTCCATGATGATCTACACTCCTATATAGATTACTCACGAAAATTCATCTCAGCGACCATGATGCAACCTCAATGTTGGCGGGGTGCTGAAATGAAAGAGGTGTTTTGAGAATCTACAGTAGTGGCTTTTAAATATTCTTCATGAATAAAAGAAATGCCTTAAAAAGGTTTTAGCAACGATTTCTTTTTTAAAAAAAGGCATGGGATCATATTCCCAGTACTTTATCGATATCACCTTTCCTTTATCTCTTTTTTAAAGAAGGAAAATCGATGATCACAAGTCTATGTTACATATAATCAGTACCAATAATGCATCCTCGATCCTTACATTGCGTATATTATAAGATTAAGCATCTACTTATAAATTGTTATATATTGTAGTGGAGATCCATATTTTTTGGAGCCATTCTGGAGGCAACATGCAGCAAGCAGTGCAGTTGTAGTGGCGGGATGGCATCGAATGGGGTATTCATACAGTGACCACACTTTCATCAGTCAAGAGCTAGAGAGGCATGTCCGCATCTTACATTCCATTGTTGGAAATGCAGTCACTGCCGGAAGGTACATCGTCTTTGGTGCCGGCTCGACTCAACTTCTTAATGCAGCCGTTAACGCATTATCCACTGATAATTCCTCTATGCCCGCACCGATAGTTGCATCAATTCCTTATTATCCGGTTGGTATTAATTCATTCATGATATCAAGTACTCTATATATTTGTTTAGGGTGTATGGTACAGTTTACATTTTAGATATTATCTTTTGATTGAATGATTTAGATTCGTCCTCTCGATATGAGATACAAATGAAGAAGGATTGAAGATTATGGAATGACCATTAAATTGCTGATTATGAGATGATAAAATTCGTCTTAGTTATAATTGAAAAAAAAAAATAGCAGTTAGAATTTTATTTCTCTATTCAAGAGTTGTCCTAAAACTTGGAGATTTTTATTCCTAGTTCATTCTTAATTACCTCTTAAGTTCTTTTTTAAATGATGTACATGAAGCTGGAATCAAAATACTGCAACAGGTTTATAAAATGCAAACGGACATTTTTCAATCAATGAACTTTAAGTTTGAAGGAGATGCATCCCTATGGAAGAACAGTACTTCAGATGCTACTGTGAATGTCATTGAGTTTGTGACTTCACCAAACAATCCGGATGGACAGCCGAACAAGGCAGTTCTTAGTGGTCCAAATGCCAAAGCAATTCATGATCATGCCTATTATTGGCCACACTTTTCACCCATTCCAACTCCAGCAGATGAAGATGTCATGGTGTTCACAATTTCTAAACTGACGGGTCATGCCAGCACTAGATTCGGGTAAGAAGAGAACCCTTTATCACTATCTAGAGCACATTAACAAGACTGTATTAGTACTTAAATTCTAAACCGTTGTAGATAATTTAATTGTTAATACCAAATTAATATGGGCTGCATTTGGGTAATCGCATATATGTTGGGTTCCATGCATGCAGGTGGGCAATAATAAAGGATAAGGCTGTGTACGAACGAATGATACAGTATATGAACTTGAACACTTTCGGTGTTTCTCGAGATTCTCAATTAAGAGCTTTAAAGCTCTTTAAAGTAGTCATTGAAGGGGGAGGAAGAGAAATCTTTGAATTTGGGTACAAGACCATGAGAGATCGATGGCAAAAATTGAGTGAGACTCTATCCAAGTCGAAACGCTTCTCTCTCCAGAAAATTGCACCTCAGTACTGCAGTTTTCTCCATGAAGTTAGGGAATCTTCACCAGGTAAACAAACATGGTTACACATAGATAGTACTACTATATGTTCCATTTTGGAAAGCAAAGATTAAAAAAAAAAAGACCAGCTTGAATTAATCCAGCATTCTTATTTTTAACAGTTTTAAACTTAATTAATTATAATGACAGCTTATGCATGGGTGAAGTGTGAGAGGGAAGAGGACAGAGATTGTCATGCGGTCCTCCAAGGAGCCAATATTAATAGCCGTGAAGGCAGCATGTATAGTGCTGAAGATCGTTACGTACGTCTGAGCCTCATACGAAGCCAAGACGATTTTGATTTACTGCTTCAACGTTTGAACAAACTCATGTTGGGGGAAGAAGGGGCAAAGCCTTTGTAATTAATGCCGTCAATCATCATTAGGTTTGTATTTATCATTATCAATATATTTCTGTAGGGTGTTGAGGAATAATTCCACATTGACTGTGGACAAGGTCTTGAGTATGTTTATAAGCAAGGAACAATCATTTCTTGTAGAACCGGTTTTATGAGATGAGTTAAGCTCATGAATTTCTTCGTAGAGAAATAAGACAATACTGATTTTATTAGCTGGCCATCATGATGTATACCTCATTCATCTGTTAAAGAAACTTTTTCCCTCATCCGTCTTGGATATTGGGTACACCAACATGAAAATAGAGTCAGTGCTTATTAATAGAAGAGTATCTCTCGTATTTTTGTGTAAATTTGAGAATTTTAAGTGGGAGAGAGATAGACATATATATATATAAAGTAAGACTTATGCCATTTATTATATATTCATTTATACAAGTAATCATAAATATCTTAGGGCAGGTTTGGTAACCAAAACAAAACATAAAATTCTCATCTCATCTCATCATTACACATTTTTCAAATTCGCATACAAAATATAATAAACAATTTAACTTTTTCAAATTCCAATTCAACTTTTTCAAATCTCAATACAATAATAATATTAAAACATAATATTTTAAACACTAAAATAAAACACAAAATTCTCATCTCACCCCCCAAATCTACCCTGAAATCAACTTTTATGTATCCCTCTCTTTTTTACTTGAGACCCTCAAATTCAAGCTAAAATTTGAGAGGAACTTGTGATGATCCCTTGTTAATGTGTGTGGCAACAGGTACCCGTAGCTTTGGCATTACATTTTCCGAGTTTAGCCAGAGAGAAAAAGATCACGTTTAGTCAGGGGAATAGATCCCTGAAATACAATAGCCATTTTGCAGTTTGATTAGTTTGAAAAACTGGTTTCATTCTACCTGCCTGATATTGCGATCTTCACCATATGCATAATTGAAGTACTTTGACACACTAGAGCAAAGAAAATATTTTACCAAATGAAATTGAATTACTTAATTAATTCTCTCTCAAATACAACATCTGTAAGACACGATAGAAATCTCTAAACATTGATCTTGCAGATGGATAACAAAGGTATATGTTGCTGAAGGTGTACTCTTTAAGGGATGACAGCTGCTGGTACAAGCTTTATTTAACATAATCGAGTCACCATTAACTTTTCATACAAGTTAAGTCATAGGGTCGAGACGAACCAGAAGACCATTCACTGGAGTAGGTGATGGATTGTATGTAATCTTTTCGTATGGATCTACTTTCTCCAATTTGAATTTGGTGACCACATTATGCATGAAAGCGAGAATTTCTAATCGTGCATATTCTTTCCCCGGGCACATTCTAGGTCCTCCTCCAAACGGTACAAAAGTGTATGGTGCAGGCCCCTTTCCTTCGAATCTTGAAGGATCGAACTTTTCTGGGTCAGGAAAATATTTGGGATTTTTGTGTGTTGAACTTACCGTCCAGTAGGTCTGCAAGAAAATAGAGATTGAGAAAGACAAATTCCAAGTTTTTTTATATATGATTGATACCCTCAATTAATTGGCTTGTATATATGCATAGACACTTAAAAAACTGCATACCTTCCATCCCTTTGGAATTGTAAAACCTGCATAAGTGAATTCAGACGTGACCTCTCTGAATGCCCCTTGACCTGGTGGTGCTAACCTCATTGCTTCACATGCCACATTCCAAGAATACTTCATCTTTTTAATATCATCCCAATTCAACAACTCATCAGGACCTTTGGACTCTGCAATCTGCATTTGTTCTGTTAAAACAAGCAAACCACTATCAGATCTAATTAATTAAACTATATACTTCCTAAGAGCTGCAGCATAAATAAAGGAATATTGCCTTTGGGCTTGGCCTTGCAATATGCATAGGAGATACTGATCAAAATGTTACCTTTCAAGACCTCGCTATAGACATGGGGAAACTCTGCAAGGTAATTCAGGACGAATGTAATTGCAGTGCTTGCCGTATCGTGGCTGGCAATGAAGAAACCTATAATCTTATTAGCAATGTCCTTCTCCTCCATTCCCCTGCCATTTTCATCTCTTATAAGGAGCATGCGAGTCAACAAGTCTACTTGTGTCGACCCTTTATTCTCTGAGAGCTCCATCTTTCTCTTTCTAATGATGGATAAAAGCTCCTCGCGAATGAGTTTGCCTCCTTTGATGGCACGGCTGAAAGCTGTACCTGGAAAGTTGATGGGAATGGATATGAGGCCAGCCGTGACAAGACTGAAGGGATTCCCGAATCTGGTCACATGGTCGGGGTCTTTGATATTCATAAACAACCGACAAGCCAATGCAAAGGTGTACTTCCTCGTCAATGGGAAAACCTTAACTTGTTTATGAGGAAACCAATCTGTCTCCAAGTGTTCTTTAGCCAAAGAATCCATTATAGGTATGTAATGCTGTAGAGCTTCTGGCTTGAGAAACTCGGGGAGATAGCTACGCATTTTGGCGGTTTCTACTCTGGTAGAATACTCGAAGTCGAGGGGAAAAAGCAAAATTCGTTCCATCGAGTGTGGCCACCAGGTGGTGACATACTTGTTCTCACTTGAAAACAAGAACTTGTTCCCAGAAGGGCCGCAGAACACAGCAAAGCTCTCTCCAAGCAAGGAGGTTCGGAACAGTTCTGGTGAGTATTTGCTCATTCTATCAGCAATGAACTTGTCTGGATCACCATTTTTACTCGCCATGGCATATTCCAGGGTTTCACCTATGATGGGCCATCCTTTTCTACCTGGCGGAAGATTGCGGGAAGAAGATTTGCGTCTATAAATGCGGACGATGAGAGGAAGAGACATGCACAGGATTACAATCTGAAGTAGATACGAAAGAAAGAGATCCATTATATCTTTCTGCTTAACAAGAACTGACTAGTGAACAGCTTAAAAACACGACTGGGATATAAATAGGCAGAGACAGAGAGGGTATGTATGTATGTATGTATGTATGTTGTTTTCACGAGTAGACAGGAGCAATGTATATGGTGATTTTTTAAGTTATAAGAGGTAATTGATTATTCTTCTTCTCGTTTCGATAGTCAAAAGAAAATCCTGTTTTTTGTTGGACGTGATCATGTATGTCCCTTTTGATTTGAGGTGATCTAACTGCGAATGAGCATCCTAATATTATTAGGGGCATAGGAAAGTGGAGATATTAGAGTTAGAAATATAAATCCAATTAATTGTTTATGAAATTTCACAAACCAAATAAACTATAAACTATAGGAAAGAGAATATAATATAATCTTATTTTGAAAAAATAAATAAAAAAGACCGATAGATTCAATAAATTCCATTTTTTGTTTTAGTATGTGATGATTATGACCCGACCCGGTGCTAAATATTATTTTAGTTAAAACAGCTGCCGCGAGCAAAACTGTAGGAGCGAGTTTTGAGCATTAGAGTAAAAAAACAGATAAAAGAATAATTTTAGTAGGTTTTATATTCCACCCTCTCTGTTCTTTCTCTGTTTAATTAATTTTATGGAAATGAGTTGGCCGATTCAGGAGGCGTATTTAACTATTCTTGCAGGCCGCAGGGAATATTGTTAGTGGATTATGTTCACATATGCAACTTGGTCTGAATGGAACACAGCCGGAGAGCGTGGTGGATGAGACACAGCTGGAGCACTTATTGTAGAAGTTTGTATTTTTTATACCTTTAAAAGCATGTTTATGTGTTAAGAAAGTTTGTGTTGATATTTCTCGGATTATTTGCAGGTGGTTGAAACTGCTTGAGGATTATGCTGAAGATGTTGATGTTAGCTATGCATGAGAATTCTTTTAAAGATATTTTGGAAAAATGTGAGACATTTTGGCCTGTTGTACTTCTTGAGACAGATCTTGTATTTCACAAATAGATACTGGACATATTTTGATTTTTCTGATATATGGGCAATAATGGAAGATTTTATTTACTTAATGGGTCATAAGAGACATTTCAAAAATAAAGTAAAACATTAATGGGTCATAAGTTACACTCCAAAATGTCTTCACAACATCTTCATTAACATTCACAAAAGATGATTATAAACAACCTAATAACTCAACCTAATAACAACTTTTAAACTTGGCTTGTTCACTCATAACACACTCTAAATATATTCTATCGTTCATTCTTTGAGCTAACTCTAACGTAATCTTGCAGCAAGTCTTTTGTTCCATCTCTCCAAACCAGCTTTGTATTTTGCTCTTGCAGTCCAAGAACTTGACCAGAATGACTTTCTGTACCTTTCATATTGCTTGATTCTGGTTGCGGAACTGCCACAACAATATGAAGAACAAAACAATTTGTAAGTGAATAACTATTTGCAAGCTTCTAAGTAAAGACTATAATGAAGATGAGAGAAAAATGAAGCAGCAAAAAACTTTGCAATATATGAGATAGAACAACAGTCAATGATGTTAAAATAGAACGAAACAAATCCATGAAATTATGAAAAGCATTTCTTTGTAGGAAACAAAATTAACAGTGAAACCAGCATCAGACAAATCGAGAAAGACAACAACATATATTCAATCGTATTACACTCCATCACAGATATTCAAAGAAGCCCAATTCACAAAGTTACAAACAAAGAAAACCCAGAAAGCCAAAAACCCATTATACCTGGACATAAGATATGGTTGGCAGGTCCAAACAAAACATATTATTGAATCCAATCAATTCACAAAACATGTCTCATCAGCAGTTCAGTACATCTCAAAAATATTTTTTCTATGTAAATTAAAACAGAACAACTGTTGAAGTTGGAGTTAGTCTTAACTCACCTCAGATTATAGAAGGATTTTGAGCTCGACCTACTGAGGCGTTGACATATCGAGATGTGGTAGAGCAATGCAGGAAGGGGAGGTGGAAGTTGGAACTACCCTAGAGACGGGGAAGGGGAGGGAGAATCACCATAGGCGATTTGGAAGGGGATGGGGAACTGTTAGGATAGAAAATAAGAAATTAATGAAATGGATAGTGAATTGATCTGCCTCCAAGATATATATTGGCTTGAATAATTCTACGTTTTTCATTGATGCAAATAATATTTATAGACAAATGATTCTACTGACTTGGTAAAATAATTGCCTACTTACAGAGAATAAAATAACTGACTGGCATATGCTGCCGAAACACTTGGAATTAAATAACAGACCAAACGACTCCACACAATAATCTGTAGACCAACAACTTTTGGAATCAGATTGGTTATTTGCAATTGACTAATTCAACTGAAGGAATTAGAAATTAAGGTAGTGGGCCTATGGGCCTAATAGCCATGAGATCATCACGTTTCAATCATTTAGGGCCCAACATAGCAGACCCAATTACGGGGCCTGACCCGTAACAGGAACTGACCATTGTGATTGGAAGGGAAATCTTAGCTAGCGACGTGATGGAGACGGGGACGGAAAAAGGGAAGAGGAAGAGGAGAAACCCTAGGTTCACATATGGGAATTGGGAAAGTGAAAGGGGGAATGGGAAGGGGAAGGGAGATGAGAAAAGGGAAAGGGGAGATGAGGTTTAGGCCTAGTTTGGGTATTGAAAATACCTCATTATTATTTTTTATTTTTTATCTATTTTTTTACTACTATTTAGTACTATTTAATATTCTATCATTCACTATTATTTAATATTCTATCATTACTTTTTTACTATTATTCACATAATATCTTAGAATATTTCACTACCGAAACGTATAACCTTAATGAAATTGTGTGTTTTGGTAAACACTAATCCGCATCGTGTAGATGTAGTTTGTCTCTCCCGCGTTGCATTTGCATTTTTGTTTCCCGCCTTGGATCTCAATCCCGTTTCATTAAGCCCCTTTGGAAAAAGCGCCCCGTTTCACTAAACGACGTGGATATCCACGTCAGTGCCTACGATTACAGACTGCATTTAACTTTTTAATTTAGGAAAATACTAATTTGCTCTCTCATTTTTTATCCACTCATTTTGACCGCTTGTGTATTTATTTATTTATTCACTTAATGATTAAGAAATTGATTTTTAATATATTTATATATATTTTTATTTTTTAAAAATACCTACTCAAGCGGCAGAGTAGCACCACTATTTAATTTAACTATTCTTGCAGGCCGCAGGAATATTTATCTAAGCTATAGCATTAGCAACAAACAGATACTAAAGAAAAATACGATGCAAAATACACAGAAAAAAATACATCAAAATACACATGCTAGAGCCATCGGTGGCTTCCAGCGGGATCCACCAGCGGTGGCTCTAGCATTACTTTTTTTTTTTTTTTTTTTTTTGCGGGGGGTTGAGGAAGAATGCGGACAGGGAGAGGATCATGCGACGTCACAGGCTACCGTTGTATCATGTAATTGTTTTATCAGTACTACTTAAGTAGCTTTAGAATAACTCAACTTGAGCTGGATGCACTTAACACTTAACAGTAGAGAGAGGCTAGAGCACATCCCCACAATATATATATATATATATATAAATTTTTTTGTTTTGTTTTGTTTTGTTTTTGGATCCTAATTCCATGGTTGAATGAGTCAAGTCGTGCTAGCTCTTCCTTAATAATGCACCAGAGTGTTATATCGCTCTCATTTTGAAAGAGATCTGCACCGTTCCCTCCTCCACACAGCAAACTTTTTTTTTTTTTAAATAATTTTTCCTTGGATAGAATTAGTTACTTTTTGAACATGGCATTAATTAAGATAAACATCGCCAGAATTGATGTGTATGAGGCAATATTATATACATTATTTAGGATTACATGGTATTAGTGTTATGTGATTGGTAGGGACTGGAGTGAATAAAAAGTAAGGAAAGAGAGGTGCGAGTGAAATAGTATTATTATACAGTTGGTATTATTATACAGTTGGTATGTTGAGGAAAAGTTTCCATTTGAGAGCTCTGCTTAACTATATAGTTTTGTATTTTTTCTAAAACTAAAAAAGAAAGTCTGGCTGTCCTAAATTCTAATTATAAACCCGCATGATACAGAGATGGATGCCCAGGCCAGCACCGCCAGTGTCGGTTGCAGATAGAAAAGCTCTGGATATAGATGAAAGACCATAGATATCTGTCTGCTTTCAAATCTGCCAGTTTTTATCAACTTTCTGTTCTCCACATGAACCCCATTTTTATTTTATTTTTTCTTTTTGGTGTGTTAGGTGTTAATATATTTCGATCAATTGGCCCCCACCCCTCTCCTTGCATTAATGCCATTGCTTGTAGATGGGTCCCAAATTCTGAATTCAAACGCCAACCATTGGGTCCGAAAATAACAATAATGTGATTGTGGGGATAGTGATGAAATGAGATTAGATGAACTGATTTTAGATGAGTTGAATGAAATATTGTTATAATATTATTTTTTAATATTATTATTATTTTGAGATTTGAAAAAATTAAATTATTTATTATAATTTATATGAGAATTTAAAAAAATTATAATGACAAAAAGAAATAAAATGAGATAAATTAAGAATATTTCTTAATCCAAACGAATTCCTATTCTCCTAATTTTTTTCTATTCATTAGGAAGGGATTCCAAGAATATTTTAATATAATAAATAATTTATTTTTTTTAAATTTTAAAATAATAATAATATTAAAAAATAATATTTTAAGAATATTTTATTTAACACATTTAAAATTATTTTATCTTTTCTCGTTTCATTATCCAAACAAACTTCAATCTCTTTTTTATTTTTTTAAGAAAAGCTCTTAATCAATTAGTAGTCTATCAATTTGCTCATTCATAATTATTATTGTTTCGATATGATGGGGTACCTGATCTCTCACGACCGCACGCAAATATTTTAACCATACTTAATTTTAATTACTTTGTCCAACACTTGAAGAAAAATGAGTGGACGGTACAACTACCGTACCACTGTTTATTTTTTTTTAATGTTATTTTGAAGAAAAACAAAAATAACTAAGAATTATTTTGAGCAATTTTCTGGCTTCTGTATCACTTCCGAACATGAAGTCGTGAGAAGATATTATTCATAATTTTTTATATAACAATATGAGTTGATGCGTTAGTTATTAATATATTAAAGATTAAGAAATTCAAAAATTGAATTAAAAAATATTAATAATATAAATTTGTTATTTAATACATATAATATTATATTCAAGAAGTATAAATAGCGTGGAAAAAAGCGAAAGTCCTATATTGTTCTTTCAAATTTCGAAGACAACTTTGACTCTATACGATCTCCAAAATATCCAAAGTAACCGAAATTTAAGGCTACACATTTATATTTATAATTTCTTTCTAGAAACAACAAGGACGTTTAATTTGTTCGCTTTTCGCTGTTATCGAGGTGGTGGGGGATGTAAGTAAAACTCCAGAAAACCTTACCAAAGCATATTTGTCTCCACTCCATCGTCTCGTGGCCCTATGGCCTACACCCCACTGGCCACTGCTTAGCTCACGTACCCTCTCTTCTCACCACAGCTCTCTGTCTTCTGCCATGTTTTGTTTTTCTTTCCTTTCCTTTCCTTAACAGATTTATCGGCTTCTCATCGTCGTCCATTTTGAAAAGCTGTGGCCGGGAGCTTTACGTCCAGATCAGGGAGCTCTGCTATCTTCTACTTTATAAATTCTGTTTTGATTAATTACTTTCTTTTGAGGAGGAATCTCTCTCCATTGAATTGTGAAACCGAAGCAGCAAGCAGTTGGACTTGGAAAACATGCATGGAGCAGATCAGATTTGAGCTGCCGCCTTTTGGTTATCGCATCTATCAAATTTCAGGTTAAATGGTTACATACATAATCAGCTTCCAACTTCTTCCCTTGTTTTTTCTTTCCTTATATCTTTCTCTCATTCTTTTCCCCTCCGCCCTCCTCGATTCAAGTTGTTTGCTTTTTAAGTTTCCTTTCTTAATGGTATAGTTCATAAAGTACACTTTAAAAAAGGAAATTCACAAAGTTGGGTGTTAGATTTGGAATGCTTGAAGGTAGTTCACAAAGTTGGGTGTTAGTGGTTTTGAAAAATGTTAGGATTTAGAATTGGTAATTACGTGGGTATCATTAGGAATATTGATATGTTTTATGCGAATATGAGATGAAATATTTTTTAATATTATTATTATTTTAAAATTTGAAAAAAATTAAATTATTTATTATATTAGAAATATAATAATATTTTTCAGTTTTAGTTGAGTTAGGCTGCTTTTAGATATTGAGTTGAGTTGAGTTGAACTAGACGTGATGAAAATTGAATAAAATATTATTAGAATATTATTTTTTAATATTATTATTATTTTAAGATTTAAAAAAATTAAATTATTTATTATATTTTATATTAAAATTTAAAATATAATAATTAAATAAGATGAAGACCCTTAAATTACTGATCACTTTGTGCCAATGTAAAAGATATGAGTAACTTTGAAGTACGGTTTGATTGTTTGATTACCACGTACGCCACTCATCCACAGCTACAAACAAAATTGACGTTTTAACCTCAGCTTTCTTTGTGTTGATTAACTTCAACGCTCTCAACAGTAGTTTATTTATTTTATAGGTGCTTTAATTATAAATAAATATTATAATAATAATCGGCTCAATTATTTCATTTGTGAACGTTTGTTTCCTGCTCAGCTGTTCCCAAAGACGGTGACCAATCGGGTACTAACGGCGTTTCATGCTCACACCCCACACTCTACGTATAGTTCTACATCACCGGGCAAATTAGATCCATCTCCCCCCTCCCTTTTTTAATTACCATTTGGCCCCTGCTCTTTTCACCAATGGCCACAACTACCCCCTTTCCCTCCCTCCGGTTCCCAACCCTCCTGTTCTTCCTCTTCTTTTCTCTTTTCCCGCCTTGTACTCCCCTAACGGCCGAATCCGAAGCCCTCCTCCGCTGGAAAAACCAGCTCAATGACCCCCACCATTGCTTGCAATCCTGGAAAGCTTCAGACTCTCCCTGTGACTTCTCCGGCATTACGTGCCACCCGGTTTCCGGTAGAGTCACCGAAATCTCTCTTGAAAGCAAGTCTCTTTCGGGGGTGATCTCGCCGTTTATTTCTGTCCTCGAGAGCTTGACTGTACTCTCGTTGCCGTCCAATAACATCTCCGGAAAGCTTCCTTTGGAACTGAGTAACTGCAGCAACCTTAGAGTGTTGAATCTCACCGAAAACAACATGATCGGACGTATTCCCGACCTCTCCGGGCTGAGAAGCTTGGAGATTCTCGATCTTTCACTAAACTACTTTTCGGGTTCCTTGCCAAGTTGGGTGGGGAATTTAACCGGATTGATTGCTCTGGGGCTCGGTGAGAATGAATTCGACGAGGGTGAAATTCCTGAGACTCTTGGGAATTTGAAGAACTTGACTTGGTTATATCTGGGGGGTGCTAACTTGAAGGGAGACATTCCAGAGTCTATTTTCGAGCTCAAGGAGCTGGAGACGCTTGATATATCGAGTAACAAGATCTCTGGGAACTTCCCCGAGTCGATTGTCAAATTAAATAAACTGAACAAGATTGAGCTCTTCGATAACAATTTGGCTGGAGAAATCCCACGAGAGCTTGCCAACCTGACCTTTCTGAGGGAATTCGATGCTTCTGCCAACAGGATGCATGGGAAGTTGCCCAATGAAATTGGGAATCTGAAGAATTTGGTGGTTTTCCATATTTATAAGAACAACTTTTCCGGGGAATTCCCTGCAGGATTTGGAGATATGCAGCATCTTGTTGGGTTCTCAATCTATGGTAACAGCTTTACCGGGGAATTTCCTGTGAATTTTGGCCGGTTTTCACCGTTGGACAGCATCGACATATCTGAGAATAAATTTTCGGGTGGTTTCCCCAAGTTCTTGTGTGAAAACAGAAAGCTAAGGTTCTTACTTGCTTTGGGAAATGAATTTTCTGGAGAATTGCCAGAGTCTTATGCTGAGTGCAAGTCTCTACAGAGGTTGAGAATCAATATGAACCGCTTGTCTGGGAAAGTTCCCGATGGGGTTTGGGCACTTCCATACGTAAGAATGATTGATTTTGGTGATAACAATTTTAGTGGAGGTATGTCCGCCGAGATCAGGTTTTCTGCTAGCTTGAGTCAGTTGGTTTTATTGAACAATAACTTTTCAGGTGAGCTTCCACCAGAACTTGGCAAACTGAGGAACTTAGAGAGGCTTCATTTGAGCAGTAATAACTTCACTGGTAAAATACCTTCTGAAATCGGTGCTCTGCTGCAATTATCATCTTTGCACTTGGAGAATAATTCTTTGACAGGATCAATACCCCCTGAACTGGGTAACTGTGTGAGGCTTGTTGACTTGAATCTTGCCTTAAATGCTTTGACAGGAAATATACCAGAAACATTTTCTTCAATGACCTCGTTGAACTCTCTGAATCTTTCGAGAAATGAACTTACAGGTTTGATTCCTGAAAACTTGGAGAAACTGAGGTTAAGCTCCATTGATTTGTCTGAAAACCAGCTATCGGGAAGGGTTCCATCTGATCTCTTGACCATGGGTGGAGACATAGCATATCTTGGAAACAAGGGACTCTGTGTTAACCAAAATTCTAAAATCAGGTCAAGCATAAATGTTTGTACTAAAAACCATAGTCAAAGAGGGATCTTTGCAGGTAAATTCGTTCTGTTATGTGTTATAGCATCCACCTTGGTTGTCCTATTAGCTGGATTATTGCTTGTGAGTTATAAGAACTTCAAGCTTAGTGAGGCTGATATGGAAAATGAGTTGGAAGGGGAGAAGAAAGTAGATCCTAAATGGAAACTTGCATCTTTCCACCAACTAGATATCAATGCTGATGAAATATGTGATCTGGAAGAAGAAAATGTGATTGGAAGTGGTGCTACAGGAAAAGTTTATCGACTGGATTTGAAGAAAAATGGAAGTACAGTGGCGGTAAAGCAACTATGGAAAGGAGATGGCGTGAAGATTTTGGAAGCAGAAATGGAGATTCTGGGAAAAATCAGGCACAGAAATATACTGAAGCTTTATGCATCTCTGCTAAAAGGAGGCTCAAGTTTTCTGGTATTTGAGTACATGGAAAATGGTAATCTGTTTCAAGCTCTTCACAGAGACATCAAAGTTGGGCAGCCAGAATTGGATTGGTACCAGCGGTATCAAATTTGTTTGGGAGCTGCAAAGGGGATTGCATATCTGCACCATGATTGTTCACCACCTATCATTCATAGGGATATAAAATCAAGCAACATTTTACTTAATGAGGATTATGAGCCAAAAATTGCTGACTTTGGGGTTGCAAAGGTTGCTGAGAAGTCTCATAAAGAGTCTGATTATAGCTGTTTTGCTGGCACTCACGGCTATATTGCTCCTGGTGAGTTTCAAAACTTCTTATCTTTTCTTTTTTCATGCATGGATAAATAAACCATGAATGATATTCATTGAGCCCTCATGTTGGCGGTTATCTGTCTCCTAGCCATAGGACCTTAATTTTTCATGAAAGGATCATGTGTGGTTTTGGCAGGAAACGTGGATATAATAAATCTTAGGTAACCTTTTCAGACTAGTTAGTATTAAACGTTCTTTGTTGAGAATGTAATTTTGATGGTTGCTTCTTATAGAGCGTCTACTTGAAAACCCGCACTAAGATATGACCCACTGGAATATGGTTTCTGAAGTGTAACCGAATTGTAGAGATAGGTGTCTGCTGAAGTCAAAAGAATGGAAAAAGTTATTAAACTAAGGGAAATTAGTTTTGTTAACCTGATGAAAATTCTAATTTTGTAAACTTGTGTGGCTGAGGTTTCCTTTGTGACTAATGAAGAGGTTTTTATATAAATCCATTGTCCTTTAGGGAATTGCGATTGTCTTTTGTTACTAATGTATAGACTCCAATTTTACTATGCAGAGCTGGCATATAGTCTTAAAGTCACTGAAAAGAGTGACGTATATAGCTTTGGCGTGGTGCTGCTAGAACTAATTACGGGTAGAAGACCTGTTGAAGAGGAATATGGAGAAGGAAAAGATATTGTTTATTGGGTTTTAAATCATCTCAATGACCGTGAAAGTGTTCTCAGGGTTCTGGATGATAAAGTGGCAACTCATTCTGTCCAAGATGACATGATTAAGGTCTTGAAGGTTGCAGTCCTTTGTACTACTAAGCTTCCATCCGTTCGCCCTACTATGAGGGAGGTGGTCAAAATGCTTATTGATGCCGATCCTTGCGCTTTCAAGTCCCGAAAAAACGATTCTGACAAAAACAGCAAGTTTTTCCTCTAGTCAGTCATATTTGGTTTCAGGAATAGCTGAGGTTCAAAAACTTCATGCAAATCTTAGGAGTTCCGCAAGTGTTGGCCAAATTGTAGTTCCTATGATTATGATAAGACCTCCTGCTCCTAGAGTACGTATCAGACGAAATGGTGTTGGTTGCTGTAATCTGATGCGGAGCCTATTGCTGGTTTGGTATATGCAATATATATATATATATACATATATATTGATTCAGGAATAATTTTGCATATGAAAGGCACAAGAAGCATTTCAAGCAGATTTGATGCAATATTACTTCGAAATCAACTACTTGATATTTAAAAATACCTAAAGATAAATTGCTGATGTGGAGTGTATAGATTATATATATATATTGGTCTCAAGAAACCAAAATTTATAGAGCAACAAAACAAAACATGAACATTAGGGGCCGAATGTTTGTTATTTGTTCTTTAGATGTAATAGCCCGACTTAAAAAACCGACATAATTCAGAAGAAAAGTAAAAGAAAAAAAAAAAACACAATTAAAGAGGGAATCAGCTTAACCACTCTGGATTGATTGGGTTGAAATCCAGAGGGAAGACAAAAAGGTTTCAGACCGAACTAAAAATGTCCTACTCGGGTTCATAAAAATATCATTTTAATGATATTCATATTAGTCTACTTATTTATTAAATAAAAGTAATTCTTACTTGGGTAAAAAAAAAAAAAAATTGGTTGCTCTTATGGCGATCATTACCAATTTGTGATAAGTGGATAATGGACTTTAGATGTATGAATCATGATTGCATAATGGACTCAGCTGACTTCAACTTGTATTTTGGTGTAGATAACAAAATATTAAATAAGAAGAGTCAAATATATATATATATATATATGAAAGTCGTTAATCACTGATGATGCAATTACAGAGAAATTACACAAAGCATAGGATGAGATTTATTTTATATGGCTTTTGTGGTCCCGACTCCTTCCTGCACGTATGATACGAACCTACATCCCCAGACAACTGTGGCTGCTCAGCTCTAAAATCATCTTCTCGACCTAATTTTGAACGGAAGGTTAGGACTCTAGGCTTTGGATTAATGACTAGTGTTTTGTAGTTTTCAGCTCTCTCCTTGGGGTAACGACTAAACGGTCCACTTCTCAAACTATTAACTTTTCAAATGACTTGCTTGGTCTTTGGTCCTCACAAACCCTCCCTAAAGAAACCGCGTTTTCCTTCACTTTTCTCTTTCGCCTCCCCCTCCGAAACTCCTATACACACTTCAAATTGGCCTAAAACCTCATGCTCCTCCTTACCCACCATGATATTATCAAAACTTGCCCATTATTTCTATGGCTTTCATCTTTAACAACTCCAACTTTATCCTCCCCTTAATCCTCTCCTTATCCTTGGTTTCTTGTATTCCGTTCGTTTATTCACTCTCCGCTGTATCGATTTCTGAGACTTCTGATCGAACATTAATCTGTGCAATAACTAAGCCTCCTAACCAGCCAGTTTCCCTCAACTGTACTAGTTTCCCTCAAGGAATTCGAATCCTCGAGAACACGTCATTTTCTGGGTTAGTCGCTGGAAACGGGTTTTTCTGCGCATTGAGGCCGCCATCTTCCTCATCCACATCGATCATGCGTTGTTGGAGGTTCTCTACCGATCGTCCTGTGTCCTCCAAGCGTATCTATCGTGGCCCGGCTCTCAAAGAACTTGATGCTGGGAATTCTCACATTTGTGGCCTCGTAAACGAGACCAGTCGCCTAGAATGCTGGCAGTGGGGCAGATTCTCTCCGAGTATCGATCATAACTTTTCAAGAATTGCAGTGGGTGAGAATTTTGTATGTGGGTTATCGCAAATTGGAAATATTACTTGCTTTGGGAGCTATAGTTCTAATCAAGTTGTCGGCAAGGAGCCTAGCGGGAATTATAGCGTGGTTTCTGCCGGGTTCAGGCATGCTTGTGCCATCTATTCGGACAACAGTAGCTTGTATTGCTGGGGAGTTATGGTGGGCGAGAAACCTCAGGGGGAGTTCACATCATTGGCTTTGGGAGAGAACCGTAGTTGTGCTCTGAAGCTTGATGGAAGAATTGTTTGCTGGGGCGAACAAAATTTCAGTCTGCCAGAAAACTTGCAGGGGAAATATTTCAAAGCGATTGAAGCAAAGAGCAGCGTTTTCTGTGGAGTTGCATCATCGGACTCCCTTTATTGTTGGGGTGATAATACTCTTGATTCAAACTTCCCGGTGTTTGAGCATGTTTTGCCAGGGCCGTGTAGAAGTAGAAGTGAATGTCCATGCGGTCCATTCGGAGGGCCTTTTCCAGGGAGAACTCCCCCTCCACCACCGCTGACATCATCGCCATGGGCTCCATCACGGCAACCTGGAGAAGAAACCGGAAGCACTGGTTGGGATGACAAGATGGTGGCTTTCCTAGTGGTGGGGTGCGTGGGGTCGTCGGCTCTTTTACTAGTCTGTTGTTTCTTTCTGTTCAGATATTGCAAAGGTAAAGGCTGCCGCGTCCATGACTCAGGTCCCTTGGACGAGACAGGAACTGCAGCTGAGGCTGAGGATCGACCAGCTGCACCAGCACCAGGCCCAGCAGTGCCAGCACCCGTTCTGGAGAAGCGGTTGAGCCACTTGATTAGCTTGGGAAATGGTGGAGGCCAATTGGAGGAATTCTCTTTGGAAACACTACTTGAAGCCACAAATAACTTCTCTGAAGACCACAAGATTGGAACGGGGAGCTTCGGTTCCGTCTACCACGCGACTCTAGATGATGGCCGAGAAGTGGCTATCAAGCGCGCTGAGATATCAATGTCTTCAACGACTTCACCATATGCCACAAAGCGCGAGGATGACAAGGACAATGCTTTCCTAAACGAGCTCGAATCTTTGTCCCGCCTCCACCACAAGAACCTCGTCCGCCTATATGGGTTTTGTGAAGATAGCAACGAGCGCGTATTGGTCTACGAGTACGTGCACAATGGAACCCTCAATGACCATCTCCACAGGCTCCAAAGCTCTCCTCTAGTCTCATGGGCTGCACGCATTAAGGTTGCATTAGACGCAGCTAGGGGGATTGAGTACCTACACGTGTACGCGGTTCCACCAATCATACACCGCGACATCAAGTCCTCCAACATATTGTTGGATGCCACGTGGACTGCCAAGGTGTCTGATTTTGGCCTATCATTGATGGGCCCTGTAGACGAGGAGTCGCACCTTTCGCTTCGTGCGGCTGGCACAGTTGGCTATATGGACCCCGAGTACTATAGACTTCAAAAATTGACTACCAAGAGTGATGTCTATAGCTTCGGAGTGGTATTGCTAGAAATGTTGTCAGGGTACAAGGCAATTCATAGAAACGAGAATAGAGTGCCACGCAATGTAGTTGATTTTGTAGTACCCTACATTGCTCAAGATGAAATTCATAGGGTTTTGGACCCAAAAGTGCCGCCGCCTACACCATTTGAAATTGAGGCAGTGGCATATGTTGGGTATCTAGCGGCAGATTGCGTTAAATTAGAAGGTCGACATCGACCATCGATGACCGAGATTGTAAGCATATTAGAAAGAGCCTTGGTTGCATGTTTAGCGCACCCAGCACTTTCTCGATCTACAACTGGGTCTTCTACGTAATAGTTTTGCACGCATACCATGAAATAGTCCCATTTTGTAGAGCAACACATTTAAAAAGAAAAGATTATTTGGTTGTTTACTTTTCTGATTCATGATATTCAACTTTTCCCGACCCTCGATTGTTGATTGGGCTGAGATACTGTTTAAATTCATGGGTTGAATAAAATATTGTTAGAATATTATTTTTTAATATTATTATTATTATTTTGAGATTTGAAAAAAATTGATTTGTTTATTATATTTTATATAGAAATTTAAAAAAATTATAATGATGAAATGAAATGAATTAAGATAAATTTAAAAATGTGTGATAAAGTAAGTAGCACGGAAGGAGAGTGGAATGTGCTTGCTTTTCAACCCACTGATTGTTTGTTGGTTTGTTGAACAAAGACTTTTTTTCCCCCTTCAAATTAAGCTTTGAATTTCATTATTCAAAGACAAGGTCAAATAGGTGGAAAATTTTGAAATGGAAGACTCCGGATGCACCAAATCATATGGTGGGAACCTTTTCAAGAAGGCAACCATTAGAAGCGTAGGACTTTAACCAAAATATGAGGACAAGATATCTCTTTGTTGCGAAGGTCTTTCTTTGTAAAGTTTTCCTTTTTAAGACTTTTTGATCATCGTTAATAATGTTCGAGGCAAAACTTTTTATTCGCCGTTTGTTGTTCGAGATTTTTGTAGCATAAAGACTTTTTATTTCTTGTACAAGAGAACTCAAATATCACGAAATGCCCCGTTTGGATTCCGTAAGTATTTCATCTCATCATTAAATCTCAATTCAACTTTTTTAAATTTTAAAACAATAATAATAATAATATTAATTAATAATATTTTAACAATATTTTTTTTAACTTTCATAATTCATCTAAAACCATCTCAAATCCAAACCAACCATTCACAAGTATCGGTTTGAGATTACAAAACAAAATGAGAGGATAGAGACCCTAATAACACCTCTTTGAAACAATTATAGCCCATAAATTTAACATAAATTAATAGGAAATGGTGGGTTTTTTCATAATCAAACAGTAAAAAACAGAGCCTATTTGCCACCTGAATCTTTTACGGAGTTTCTCAAAAGCTTCTTCAACTTCATGTGACCAAGCAGCAGGGGTACACTGCTTGTAGTATTTTCTTTTTTAACCGTCCAATCTATCAAAACTAGATTTAGCTTTCTGAACCAAACCACCAACACCACCAGCAGCAGTCACACCAGTCCTTAATTACACCTACCACCACTTGCTCTTTGTCGAGCAAGCTGCAATTTATAGCTTTTGCTTTGACCATCAACAACGAAGGTTACAAAATACCCAAGTTAGTGGGAGCGAATCATATGTTAAAAGTACTAAGCAGCTTAACTCATTAACTCGCTCAATCATTTAATAAAGAGTTGGATCCAATAATATCGCGTTGAGCTGGAATGGAAAGCTTATAGATGGGCAAGGACCGAGGCTCCTGTTGTAGCATTACATATTCTTTGGACCAAGAAAAGAAACAAAAAAAAAAAAAAAAACTCGTGCTTATTAAAGCACTAGTATTCATCCAAACAGCTTTATCGCATTATTCCTTTCCAAAAGCCTTTATGATTTAGTTCCTTCAAGGTACAAGCCATTTTACAGAAACCTGCCCAAGTGAGGCCCGACTATTATGCTTCTATGCCTTGTTTGCCTCCAAATATCCTAAACCAGCCTTCCTTTGCTCAAGAAGTTCATCCAGCACACTATCAATTTTGGCAAACACATCATTCTTGGAAAGGTTACCATTGACCTGGAACAAAACAAAAAGGCCTCCCAGTTGGATTCTATTGAAAAAAATCATATATACTACATAATAAGCACAACGTTGATAGAAATTTTCCTTCATAAAAATTCACACAAACATTTGTTTTCCAGCCGGACAATTTCTAGGACAGCAGACCATCCAACGAAAGTCACCACCTACTTTTATCTTGCAGGGAATGACAATCCAAGCAGGGCGCTTTATTGCCTCTAGTTTGACATATTGTGGAGTAAAATGAAAAGGGAACTGTCTGCTCTCAGTAGAAAGCAGTAACCAAAAAGAAAGGAAGGATAGCCAAACTACCTGCAAACTAAGAAGTCGCCAAAACCTTGGTAAGACCCTTTCATAAATTGGATATTGTTGACTTTCCATGAGATTGATGCCAGGGGGCAACCCCTAAATTTAACTAGTTGAATCCACACTAACGGTGGCAACAAGCCTTTCAGGCACTCAACTCTATCTTGTGAACTCATAGCAGTTTATGCATGTAATTGTCCCTTATGTCCCTTTTTTTTTATCGCTTGGCTTTCAAAGTCATATGTGAAAACATCTCTTTTGGGCAATATCTATGTTGTTGAGTATCTCCCCATTGACAACCCAATCGCATTCCCCGCACACACACAGACACTTCCACCACCACCAGAGATTGGACATATATATAATCTGTTTTCTAAATAAAAAAAGATATAATTCTTAATATTATATAATAAATATTATTCTTTATTATTATATATTATTAATAGCTGCAAGACCAAAACAGAACTAAGATACATACCAAGGTATCTAAGACCCGCAATGGAGGAGAAGTAAAAATGTCATTCAAGATAAGGAGCAGTCAGCCATTGCTATTACCATTAATATAAAATCGCTACTTCATATCCTACTTGCTTCGCCATCATACTGTCCTATATGCAATGTAAGCACATTATGCCACACACACACACATGAGAAAGAAGAGCAGAGGCTTTACATGCCTTCACTGTTATGTCTTTATACATTGAAAGTACTGCCTCGACATTCTGATGATGAGTACGCAACCGCAATTTTACCTAAATCAGGCAACAAAACAAATGGTCATTAAACACTCACAGCAATCCAAAATGCCAGGAGATTAGCACAAACCAAGATTGCTATTAACAATTTAAAAAATTAAGATAAATGATAAAATAGAAGCATACAACTCCTGAATAACCCACAAGTTCTTTGAAGTTGAAGTGCTAAAACTAGGTAGATGGTTTATAATATACCTTTTCTTTGGTATCATCAAATCGCTGGGTAAGCCTGGCAGCAATTTCTTCAGTTTCAGGCGGAGAATACTTCAAGTGGTAAATCTTCCCGGTAACAGGATCTAATCTTCGTCCAACGACTCTCTCAACAAGAGTATCTTCAGCAACCTGAAGATACAAGTGGGCATGTTTTAATTAGCAATGTGGAAAGCACACACTTAAATTCCATATCGACCATAAGTTAAAGAAATAGCACACAAGATTTCGATCAAACTTCACATTGGCATATTGTATTATCATACAGAATCCCAAAGCTAATAAAAGCATATGTAAACCAAAAAAATCAGCTAAAACAAGCATCAAGTTCATCTTTCTCCTTGTTATTTATATTAATTGCTCATTACCATCTCAACAGCAATAAGAATAAATCCTTACGTCTAGGAGAATGAAAAGATCTGGCTCAAACCCAAATTCCTTAAGAGCAGTTGCTTGTGATGAGCTCCTTGGGTAACCATCCAAAAGCCAGCCATTTTTGTGAGCGTCGGGCCGCAATAGACGCTCCTTCACCATCTACAGGATCAAAATTCAGGAATCACCAATGAGAGCAGGATCATATGTCAAGCTGATATTAATTTACCTACCATGACAACAATTTCATCAGGGACTAGTTGTCCCTTTTCCATGAATTGCTTTGCTCGCCTTCCATTTTCACTACCAGCTGCAACTTCTGCCCTGAGTAAATCGCCAGCAGCAACATGCACCAAGCCATACTGCATATAGGAGGATGACTTGATTCAATCTGTTCTTCTTCACGGGCAATTCCGAAATGAGAAATTCATGAAATATACCACTATTTACATGGAAAAGGACACTCGGTGATTGGGAGAAATAATAAAGATACAATGACCGAAAAACAGAATGTCAAACAGATGAGTGTCTTAAATTGCCTAGATAACGAATAATCAAATGTAATCTAGATGAGGTAATTATCTCTTTCCCCATGGACCATTTACTTTGAGTGTGTATCTTAATGGAGAAAGGGCATAAATGTATTTGAAACATTGAATCTAAAGTCTGTGAGCTAATCTTCTGGCTACAGATACCATTAACACAGACTGACAGACGGTTTAAACTATACAGCAGAACAATCAGACACGTTTAATTCTAGGCAATTAATACACCAAACAAAGCAACCACTTTCACCCCAAAACAATCGGTATTCTATTTAGACATGGTTAGTTACCATCAAACAGATCTCTATGGGAAAACTTAAGGATATGTTTGGTTTCAGAAAATTTAAAACTTCAATCAAGACCGAAAAAAAAAATCTATTTCTCAAAAAAATCTAATCATTTGACAAAGATACCGTGAAATAATATACCCCAACAAATACAATCTTACTTACCAAATAATAAAAAAAAAAAGTTTGAGGAAAAAGAAAGAGTGTATACTGCTTAGGATGTAGGATTTAAAAAATAATAATAATAATCATAATAAAGCTTACTTTTTGTGTGATGAGCTCGCATTGGGTTCCTTTGCCAGAAGCTGGAGCCCCAGATATCATAATTTTGAGAGGTTCTGGCTTATTAGCAGCTGCTACTATCTGCTCATGGTCACTAAAACACGATATCAATCCCACCTCAAGTTCATACAAATACGCAGTTCCACCGAGCCACAATCATATCAATTAAACCATATAGACACAAAAAAGAATCACAGAATAAATATCAAGTAGAAGGTACCATGAAATTAGGAGCTTTTGACAACAAGGTTTCCCTAGGAGGAGAGACGGCTAGGGTTCTATCGTAACGGAGGGAGATGCGTGAATTGTTCGAGGCGAATGACAAGTGTGAAGTTTGAAGCTTGGGAGAGTTAGAGCGATGGGAAGAAGTGGAGGCTGGGAGTGAAGCAAAGCAAGGCTGAGGCTTTGGCTTTGGCTGCGTTATCGCCGAGAAATTTACGATGCACGCCATTTGGAATCCTTGATCGCTTCCGCACTCGCTCGCTCTCGCCCGCGCATCGAGGTTAGGACATTTATTTATAATCTCCGTGTGTTGGTCCTACCCTAGCATTATACTCCTTTTTATTTTTCCCAAGCAACAATTTCTTTTCATTAATTGATATTTGTAAGTAGCAAGATACATTAATCGTTTACAATTAACAACGTAGAAATAAATAAATAATGGATTTTGAGTATAAAAATCAAGTCTTCGTTCATCCTCACCTTCAAAGATTTAAAAGAAATTGATGATCTTTTATATTTTTTTGGTCTTTGATATTTCTATCTAGCTATATGTCAGTCTTGCTTTAGTGAGTACTCTAGACTTCAAAGTTACCGCACCGAGCAATCACGTCTAACCTTAACATTACAAGATTGGATCCACTCATTAAGAGAGAGCATGCTAAAATTGTCTCGTTTCCAAGCAATTGAAACAATAGGCCAACAGAAGAATCTTGTTGACTGTTGTAGCACAATCCATACCAGTCACTAGTTAGAGCTATAATTCGGATTCCCCGTCAGTCGAGGAAATAAAATGGAGAAAAAAGGAGTGGGAGGGCGGGGATCAAGAGAAAAAACAACATTTATATATAAGAAAGATGCTAAAGATAGAATACTTTTCAATCACTATATACAGTACAGTCATAACATTACAGAAGTCGCAAAAGCATAGAGAAAACGTCGAGAAAAGAGGGGAGATGTGTCCTATTGTAGTGATTATATGGAATACATGCCATAACTTTGCTAATTTGTGTAGCTCGCCGAGGAACAAATCAATTGCACAAATCCTGACTTCCCTCCCGGCCAGACCAACAAACAAGACTATTGACATGAGGCAGAAACGAACATGACAATGGGAAGCGTCCATTTTTCATCTCAATTCTTGTCATCACTTGAAGCTGGAAGTCATAAGCATAAAATGATCCATCTTCTTCCCTCTTAAAAATCATATCTCCTTTCATCTTCAAACTGAAAAAGGGAAACATATCCACTATACATCCCATAGTGATACTATGTTGCTTTGTCCAGGCTTCACCCAAGCCCTTCAAGATCCAAATGTCTATTTGGTTCACTTCTTCATGAGTCACAAAACTTAAGAAACCACCCATCTCGACAATCCCATCATGAGTCCTGCAACTTTTTGGTAGTGGTGTTGTATGAAACTTCTCCTCGTCCACATCCGTAGACACTACGTAATCACTATGATCAATATGAGGAACCCAGTGCATAGCTCCAATTGCTGAAACAGGCTCACGACCAAACCAGCTAACAAGTCCAAAAGAAGGTCCATTCACCCAACTCCATAATCTCGTACCAACAATTAAGGTCTCACAACCGATAAAACCTAGCTCATCCTGAAACAAGTGTATTACTTTATATTCACCAGTAGCACTGCTTAATGCCATGCCATAAGATTCAACATGAGCAGGAAATAAAGTACCCAGAGGAAGTGCAATCAACTTCCTAGTCACCGGATTCATTACTATTAGTCCTCCTTTCTTCAGTTTGTTATCAAGCAAGATTAGACCATTGCAAGTAGCCCTGATATTTCCCAAGCAACTTATATTATATTCTCTGATTTTGCTCTTTCCATCATTAATTTCCAAGCACTGAATATAAGACTTTAAGGTGGGGCTCAAGTTTGGCAGCCCAAAAACAGGGACACATTCTGGCTGAAGAGATTTCACCTCAACTGAAATGGTATTTGGTTTCTCTCTTTTAATTGATGATAGAAAAATCAAAACAGACTCAGATCGACGTAGGTGGGCATCAATAAAAATGGGGCTATTAATTATGGTATACCATGCCTTACAAACAAACCTTGACCTTTGTAGAGAGTCAATAGGAAGTCGAACAAGAATGTTTGAGATGCAGTCTTTAGGAAGATAGGGGACTAAAGCCTCTTGTTGCTTCTTTTTCTCTTCCATTGACAATGCTCTCTCCTCCACTAACCTTAAAAAGCTTGCATTTTTGTTGCCTATTGCTTTGGCCATCGTGCCTTCTTAATCATCAAAACATGAGAGCTGGGGGGAGGGGTTCACATACACTATCAGTACCTTAACCTTACAGGAAATTATATTAAATAAAGGAAAAAATGTAAACATATTCACCCATTGAAGAGTTCAGTAGAAAGACATTTAGAAATGATTATCCCATTTTTATTCTAAATTTCAGAGATTAAACAACTATGTAATCGCAAAGAAGGAAAATATAAGTCAATTAGGACTTGGAATACCAACAGGAAAAGAAAATCACATTATTAGTGTGAGAAATACCCATTGATAATGAAAATATCAAACCACAACTTGCACCTTCATTGTTGCCTCTACCAAGTTACTTACGATTTAATAGTGTCACTTTAGTAGCCATAAGTTCCTATTTACATTTATTTCCATGCGCCCTTCTCTAAATGAAATTTATGCAAGAGAAATACTTTAGTCATAAAGAGATCTCACAAAAGTAAATTCATAAACTGATGTGGCTTGATGTGATACATTAGATTGTAAAACTACTTTTATTGTAAAATATATCTAACATATCATATGAAGCCATGTAAGTTTGTGGATTTACTTTTTGTGGCTGTGGCACTACTCTGCAACTATCTAGTCTTAAAATAAATAGTGGAAGCGATATAATAATAAGTAGGAGATAGTATTATGATTGGAAACTACCATCTTGTTTTTGGAGGGGTACCACTCAATGTCCTTACCTGTATGCCGTTTGTACCATCACAAATACAAATTTTAGAAAGACATTTAGAAAGGCTTTACCTGGTACCATCACAAGTACCAGGTAAATTTGAAGCCTATACACAAATTGGAATCAAATAATAACTTCATAATTTTCGGTTTGGAAAGTGTGCCCATTCATTTTTCTTATTAGCAGGTAAATCTCTGAACTAATCTACAGCCAAAAGACTGAGTGCCATTAGTCATTCAGCACTAACTAAATGTGACCTACTGTATTGATTTCCATAGGTTAAAGCAAGACATTTACAGTCATGATAAAGAAAAGGATTGAAAACAAGATACATAAGAGAATCAACAAAGTGGATCTGGTCATAAATATCAACAATAAGAAGTAACGTGATAAAATCACCTTTCCTTTACTAAGTTCATGACAAACGCACCAATGCAAGAATATTAAGTACATTTGATAGAGTCAAAACCGTAATTGATATGTGGAAGACTGCCAAAAAGAAAGGCAATTTTATTCATGGATCTCAACTATGAAAAAGAGAAATCGATAAGTGTTGAGTAATTGAGTTAGTCTTTTCTGATAATAATAGATTTTAATAAATGAAAGGGCATACCTTAGTAAAATGCAAGTATAGAATAGAAATGTAGGAAAACAAAAATAATTGAAAATTGAGATCTAAAGTTACACAGAACTCCAAGGAGTGAAGTGATAACTAGTACTCAGCATGCAACTAATAATTTATCTTTATTGAGCCTAATTACTTGGCAACTGTATGGCATGAAATACTTCTAGGATTAACTTTGTTTGAGATATGCTGCCAATAGAAGGAAGGGGGGGGGGGGGGGGGTGGAGACAGAAGTTTTATCTAAGGGTGGGCCAGAGAAAATTATGAAACAAATATACTAGAAGTGACATAAACTGAACTCATCCAAGTGGGAACCTTTAGTCATCATTGTATAGGACACTTTTACATGAGATTTAGAATGCTTCAGGATACAAGAAGCCTTACCCTCTTTCACCTCTTTGTGACAAGTACTCATTGAGGAGGGAGTCTCAATTAATTTGGGATGAGTAAACCTCAAGTGACACCAGATCTAGCCTTCTTTTGGGAAGCCCCTCACCTGCTCCAGCCCAAAAAATAAAAGTACAACTATCAGATGAGGGTAGATCAAATGTCACGTGGGCATCGTTAGAAGACGTGTGCAGGTGTGAGTATATGTGTGGGATTTTCCTGGTTTCCATTATAAAGTGTCCAGCAGAAATATCAATACCAATTCATATGGAAACAACTATAATGATGGGGAAAAAAAAAGAAGAGAAAGAAACGATATGTAGAACCAAAAGCTTCATTTGCAAGAGTGCTCCTAATGGAAACTACCGTCTACAATGTAATACAAAGTTATAATTTAAGATTACAAAAGACACAGAAGTTCACCTATTCTGAGAAGACAAATGGTATCAGCAGCCGAAGATCATTTTTTTAAAATCAATTTTAGTAGCGTTCTTGAGTAAGGTTAAAAGGAAGGGGAATGTACTGTTCATACATGTGCAGAAATGTATGCACGAACATTTGTGCAATATTAGGGGAATGATCAAGCAGGCGCAAACGCCAATCATTGTAAAAAGGGTGTCTGTGTTCCAAGGCAACCGTGATGTCTGAAAATTACTGGTGACTACAAACGTAATCTCCCTGCAAAAGCAGATAGCATGGAGCCTGGTATTTGTCACAAATCCTAAGAAGTTTTTTGTAAGTAAAAATTCGTAGACGTTTTAAACTTACAGATACATATGTAAAAGAATTCAACCCTCACAAAAATCTACAACGGGAAACTCTAATATTCACATATCCAGAATAGTTTTAAAAATGAATCAGAACTTCATACTTGTGATAGTTGCAGCGATAACCTTTGATCACTAGAATTAGAATGATTGGTAATAAACAGCATACTTAAACTTAAAGCGGTTCCGAAGCAAAAAAGAAGATATCAATAGAAGATTTTGGAGGCTTGGGAGCAGAACTTAACCGAAGCTCAATCACAACCTCAATCGAAAGATGGCAGATCCGAAATGTAAGCCAAAAGATTAGACATAATCCAGAAAGGAACAGGACAGAGGAATGCATTGACTTAAGATATCACTACCAGGATACACAAATTTTTTTTTATCGGAATTACAGGACTTGTCTCGGAAAAATTTACTAGGCTACTATCAAAAGGAAAAGATGTGAACTTCGAAAGTTTTGACTACCCACAAGTTACAGCACAGTTTCTGCCGAGACACACAGGTTTTATGAAAGGCAAGCTTCTTCTAATCATCCTTCAATGTTGCGACACATTTCTTGTGCTTCTAGTCAATCAAACCGCACCACTCTCATATTAGCAAGCAGTTCTGTGACACGGCTCATATAAAAGTTTCCCCTCCACAGTGGCTTGAACTTTGTTCCGCACTTGAAAGAGACGAGGTTCGGTCAAGGCCTAGTTAAGCCACCCTATAGTCTACAGACATTGAACCTGATATTTTGATAATTTTTCGTTCATTCTTCTAATTTAAAAAGGCAAAAAACAGCGTAGCTGCGTAACAGACTCAATGAAATCTACTTCTTTGAGAGAGAGAGAGAAACATGGTAAGAAAATGGAAAGTACGAAACCTGAGTGATTGTCTGCTCAAACTCGAAGAATACGATCGAGCATGTTCATGTTCTACCTGATGATGTCCCCTGTGCCTTGTTTGCCTTGAATTCTGAGACTATGCGACGGATAAAACAAACAAACAAGAAGCTCCATCATTGTCCTAAGGCGATCCGTCCAATAACAAGGAAACAATATTGTTTGTTCATTGTTGGAGTATATTTCTTGGGACTTGGGAGAGAAGAGAGAGGAGTCGGAAGAAGCGTGACGAGGTTGACCTTGGATTTGTATTGACCGCTGTGCAGTACTGCTTTATCTGAGCTATCGGTCTCTGTCGGATTGAAATTTGAGAGCTCCTTTGATTCAATTTGGGTTTGGGGGAAATATCGGGCCCATTTCAATTGCTTTGGGCCTTTTTAAAATGGCTTCAAAGTTTACATATTTTTGCTTTTTTTTTTTTTTTTTAAAGACTATTCTTCGTTAATCGGGAAATATGTTAAAAGCGGGAAATAATAAAAATTCTAATGAAGAATATCATATTTTTCAATTTTAAAATTATATTCCTCGCGTTCTTTTTCGATGTGTTTATAATTATAATTATAAAAAAAAAAAGTTAATATAATAATATTTTATTATAGTAATTGATTTATCAAGTTTTATATCATCTATATATTTGATAAGTGAATAAAGAGATTTTATTATGTAAAAGTTAATTTTTTGAATTAGTAAATATCATTTCTCTTCTAAATGACCTCAGCCTTTTTTTTCTTTTTTTTTAAATATAAAAATAATACTGTATACAATCGTGAAATATATCACGTAATTATTTTAAAAAATAATAAGATTTATTATTTTTTTAAAAATTAATACAAATTTCTTATTTGATCACTTTTTGTCAAAACGAATTCACAGCACTTCACACTCGTGACCGGAAGTAGCATTTCTCTAAATATAAATACCGAGACGACGAACACGCCTTTCTGCGATGTTGGGTGTACAGTTTACTCGAAATCTTGCTTCGTCTCTGACTAAATACTGTCGCCTTCTTCACGGGTAAATAGTACTCTCCATTCCACTCTTCCTTTTTTTCTTATTTCACTTCTGTAAGTACCAATTTCATTTCATTTCTTCCTCTTCTTCTTGTTCTTTTTTCTTTTTAATTCGTTTTTATACCATTGAATATTTATACCCAAGTTTTGTTGTCTATGTGTCTCTCTAGGGGATTGAAATATTGAATACCTCTTTTTATTGTTGTTTGCTTGCCAGAATCCTTTTATATATGTCAGACACCGACACTCTTGCCTGTGTTCTTGTTAATTGTTATATAGAGAGCGACATATGTACTGCCTAACATGGATACTTCTTGGCTACGTTTATCACATTTTACTTTTTCACGATTCGTGGATGTTAAATCTTCTCCCGAAAACTTAAACCGAGGGAAAATGGTGACTTAATCATATAGTTAAGTGAGCTATTTCTAACCTAAACGGCAGGTATATTATGGACGCAAGTTCGAACTCAGTATGTATCTCTAACATCAACTTAAATCATCGTTCCTCCAATGGTTTAAGTAAAAATGGTGAATTTAACTACTTAGTAATTACTTTTAACATTAGTTTTGTTATGAGTGAACGGTGACATCTACTTGATGAGGAACCAATTACAAACAACTCTAATTTAATTTTGTTGTGCGCATTCCATTCCTTGGTGGAGTTATGTTTTGTTTTTCTCTTTCATGTCACCCGTTAAATCTTTAAAACTGCACAATGGTATTTCATAGGACTTTCAATATACAGTTTTGCGTTGTTTTATCAACTCTAAATAGCATTTTTCTTTCTTTTCCTAATTCCAATGTTATTGGTGCAGATTGTCAGGCAAGGTTGAGAGTATGGATGGGAATAGCGAAGAACGAATAACCCGTGTTCTTTTTTGTGGGCCACATTTTCCAGCTTCTCATAATTACACGAGAGAATATTTGCGAAAGTACCCCTTCGTCCAGGTACTTCTCCTTGCTGCATTCGTTTCTTCCAGCTTTTATGTGTGCCTGGCTTTTCTTTATACATTTGTTTTCAATATATCGAATTTGTGAGTATTGTAAGCTTTGATTTTTCTTTTGACAAGTCCTTTTAGTAACCTTACAAGGAAATGAGATTCCGACCAAGAACAAAAGTCATTTGTGTTGAAGCATGGACACATATCATAGAAACAGCTTTTTTCTCTTATGTTTGATAGCCGTGTCCCCCCATCTCGTAACGTAAGTGGCCCCCATGTTAGTTGGGGACCGTTTCGATCGCAGTCTTTATTATCAACTGCTTTCCTCTGTGTTTGGCGATATTACTTCCTCTGTGAAGGAAAGCATCTTTACATCCAGTTGCTACAATTCTAGATTAAAACTGGCCACTAATGCCAACACTATCCTGATGGGAAGTGTGCCTGATAACCGGGGAGATCACCTCATCATAATCCACCCCTTTGGATAATTTTCAAATAACCCAAAAGAGTACCTTAGGCGTTTTGTTTATTGAGCGGTCTCTAACCATGGATGGTGATAAATTTTTGAAGAAGAGGGGGTTCTTCTAAATTATAATCACGACTAAAAGAAACTCGTGCTGCTTTTATTGGTAAGACTACTTTTACAAAAAGGGGTCAAGTAATGTGCTTTTATACTCAAAGTAACTCATAAAACAATAGTTTTTTTTTTATAAAAAAAAAAAGTGAGTGCAAGAATTAAGAAACCAAGCTTGGGTATGCTATGCACTATGCCAAAAACCTAGGTTTAGCCTTTTAGCTATCATGCATGCTTGTTTAATTTAGCATATTTGAGACTATGGGGTGGTAGTTTTATGGACTAGGGAAGGCTAATTGGCTCAATAATGTATCCCATCCACTTTTAAGCTTTGTAAACAGATATGGTGGATAGATAATGATGAATGAATTTTAAATAAGGAGATGGACTAATTTGTTACAGAATCTCATATCTTCAATGCTTGACAGTGGACATTCCACAATTATCTGTATCTATATTTGTAACACCCCATCCCGTAGGATAGAGATATTACCAACATTTAGATCATAATACCCGGTAAAGAGATCCATATCCTGAAATACCTCATTTATTGAAATTCTTCAAAACATTAAAACTGAAATGTACATGATTGTTATGGAAACTGAACGAAGTACAAAAGATCATAGACCAATCCTATGAGTGACATAAAAGAAATCTAGATTCTGGTGATAAATTCACTTATTCAATCCTAAGTCTTGGTACTAGATCTACTCCTGGCCTTCCAGCTCTTCATCATCATAGACATTATCTGCGAAAATCAGACATGGAAGAAAAACACGAAGACACACAAAAATAATGAGTTGAATACTCAGTAAGTAGTACATCATATCGTAAAAATATAATTTTGCCTAACATACATTTTATTTCTATGATACCCTTCATACATGCATACAGCTTCATGAATTTACAATTATACACGTAGCATGACTTTCTGAAAGATTTTATATATCTATATCATCACAGGCTTTACATAGCATACATCTTTAATATAGGCGGAACATATATAATCCACACATAAAATGGTGAATGCATAATATCTTGGTTATCTTGTCTTAACATGAAGTGAACACGCTTGTGTCCGTATTTTCACTTATCTGACATAACATGGAGTGAAACACGCTTGAATCCGTGTTTCACTTAACTTGCATAACATGAGTAAAACACGCTTGAATCCGTGTTTCACTGAACTTGCATAACATGGAGCGAAACACGCTTGAGTCCGTGTTTCACTAAACTTGCATGACATGAAATGAAACACGCTTGAGTCCGCGTTTCACTTATCTTGAATATCATGGAATGAAACACGCTTGAGTCCGTGTTTCACTTAACTTGCATAACATGGAGTGAAACACGCTTGGGTCCGTGTTTCACTTAACTTGTGGTTAACCACGCTTGAGTCCATGGCACCATAACATTTTTATCTTTCTTAATGTATGAGATTTTTATTAGACTTCATGAACCTTTCTAACATGGCATAATCTTATACATGGCATGATAGGGCATGACATATTCTTGTACATGGCATATTCTTGTACATGGCACAGCATAATATGATATAGCATGGCATGTTCTTGTACATGGCATAGATATAACATGGCATGATATATTCCTGTACATGGCATATTCTTGTACATGGTATGAAATAATATGATACATGATCTAGTTACTATATAGACATGGCATATACAATCTAAGCATTTCATGAACATGGTTTGCATAATCTGACAATTCCATTACATGGCATACTTGACTTTGGACTACTAAATGAACATCTCATGGCTTTCATATGATTTTAGTAATATTCAATCATTCAAACGACACTTTCATTCATTCAAGCATAATCTCATTTTTCCTCAAGATCATGAAAGGAATCGAACATTGACTTGTCTCTTAGCGTAGCATAGATTACCATCCTAAGCACATCATATTTTTATTCATAATAAGAATATTCACAGGATGCATGCATTATATGATCATACTATTTACCTCTTAGCGTTGCTTCCTGGTTTCCAACTTGTAGCGCGATACCTAAACGAGATTCTAGGCGTTAATAACTTCCTAGCAAACGTGTCGTAATACTTTACGTCATTAAATACGTATAAAGAATTTAACTACTAATAGACTCCAACAAACGCTTTGAAATCCTTTAAAAATCTTTTATAAAAATTGAGTCTAAATGCTGATAATTATTCAAGTAGATGAAGCCCACGTAAAAGTAATGTATTTCGGAAAATATACTAGCCTTCTTTAAAATTGTAAACCAGTTTCTGTCGACCTAGAGATTAGCCACTTAAAGAACTATCTGACTGACTTAAGGCCCCAAGAAGTAGAGGCTCATGAGATTACACCCTCACGGGTCAAAAGGGCATGCATGGAATTACAGAATTTAATGGAGGGCTTTATGGGGAAACTGAGGCACACGGAATAAACAAGAAGAAAGAAGAAAAAGAAAGAAGAAAGAAAGAAAAAGAAAGAAGAAAGAAAGAAAAGAGAAAGAAAATAAAGAAAATAAAATAAAAAGAAGAAGGAGTAAAAACAGGACTTACGGGCGAGAGTGTAACACGATGCTCACCGAGGGAGAGCAGCGTGCGTCGGCGGTTCTAGGTGGCTAGAAGCGACCGGCGACGTGAGTGGGGGGTCCCTATGGTGGTGCGACACCGAGGGAGGGAGAGAGAGAAAAACAGTGAGAGTTTAGAGAGAGATGGTTTGAAATTCAAACAGCCGAAAGGGAGGAAGGTGGCGCGCGGTCGCAGGGGCTTACCTGAGGGGATGGGTTCAACGGGGTTGAGTTGGCCGGCGTTTTCTGGTGCCGTGGGTAGGGCTCCGACGTCCCGGGATGGTCGACGATGGTTGGGCAGAGGTATGTGTTATGCGGGAATGTGGTTTCTCTTGCTATATCAACGTGTAATCACAGAGGCTTGAGAGTCTTTTATAGGCGATGGGAGGAGGCAGTGTGAACACTTAGTGATTGGCTGAAATTGAAATTGCCTAAACATTAGGAACCTAATCTCACGTGGATACCGATTCTGAGAGAGTTTGAAAGGTTTGACTTGGTGTTGCCCACAAACTCTGGAAACCGAAACTAGAATGGGGTTAAGTGGATAGAATATATGAAGGTTTTTAAGGGAATTGAGTCACTAATTTAATCTATCTGTTAGTCAAGAATGATAAAAAAATAAATAAATAAATAAATATGAAGACAATGAAATACTAATAAATAAATAGACAAATAAATAAAATACTAATTTTAAGCCCTAGATTTAGACCCAAATGTTACAATATTTCAGGTGTATAGTGCTCATAAAAATATTTCAGGTGTATATTTCAAGCAAGGTTATTTATTTTAGTCACTTCTTAAGTCTTGGAGAGTACACAATGCTTATGCGATAGTCTTCTATCCTTTAGTATGACATGTGTGTAATATGACGATCTTACTCTTGGTTTTTATAGCAACATATAAGAAAAGTACTCTCATTTTCTCATTTTGTCTGCTTACTCACATGGTGATGACCTTACTGTTGGTTTCTCATTTTCTCTGTTCTTCTCACTTGTTTCTTTCCACATCTTTTCTCTTGAAATTAGACAACGGAATCTAATGAATAAAATTGTTATTAGAGCATATATGCAATTATGGACTGGACTTTGTAGTAGCATTTTCATTTTTAATCATCTCCTGGCATCCCATAGGTGATGTTGAAGAACTTCTTGAGTTTATTTTTCACTTTGATTTTTATAAAATGACCCTAGTATTGGTGCTAAGCAGCTATTCAGCAGCTATATTTCAAATGTTGTAGGTTGATGAGGTTCCCATTGATGATGTGCCTAATTCTATATCAAAGTATCACATGTGTATTGTGAAAAGCATGAAGCTGGACTCAAATGTTATCTCTCTTGCAACTGAAATGAAGCTTATAATGCAGTATGGTGTAGGCCTGGATGGTAATTGTAATTTCTGTTATTTACCATCATTTAACACATTTTTTTTTGTTCTTATGAGTAATTTTCTTATATTAACTTAATAAAGGTGTTGATATTGATGCTGCTACGAAGTATGGAGTCAGAGTTGCTAGGATCCCAAGTCATGTAACTGGAAATGCAGCATCATGTGCAGAGATGGTTATATATCTTATTTTGGGCCTTCTTCGAAAGCAAGTATGCTAGTTCAAAACTAATGTAAAGATCATTACAACTTTTTCACAGTACAAGCCAATTGATACACATATTGTATCATGACACTCGGAGGGGTAGAGAGAGGAGAAGAGAAGAAAGACAGGTTTTCTTGAAACTTTTCGTAGACTTTTTCTGCAATACATGAGTGACAAGTGGAAGCACTTTTGGAGTGAGAAATTTGAAACTCAATTTAATTGCATTTGATGATTGTGGTTAGTTATTCCATGTAAAATTAGAGACTACGTTTCTATTAAATTTGAAGATAAAAATGTGTGTTGGGGTTTTTGTTTTTATGTTGGTTGGGATGGCTTTTTACATGCATATGTATACACTCCTAAGTCTGGCTTTGCTTCTTTTCTATGAGGTCCTAGTGGTTTATGATTATGGGAGTAGCCTTACACCCAATGTTTATCTTTGCTCCCACGGTCTGAATTTCTTGTATGTTCATTTTGTCTGTAATTTTCACTATTTTTGCAGAATGAGATGCAAATTGCAGTAAAGCAGAGAAGGCTCGGAGAACCAGTTGGTGAAATACTACTTGGAAAAACCGTGAGTTGCGGCTATCATTTTTTTTTTTTGATAAGTAAAGAGATAAATAAAAGTTGCGGCTATCATCTTCAACCACCCAGTTAAATGCATTAATTTTAAAGCCTTTTTTTTTTCCCTGAATTCTGTTCTTTGGAAATAAATTGTGATATCCAAAAAAAAAATTGTGGAAGTTGAGATGTAGCCTCAAGGAAAATGAAAGAACATTTTAGGGTGTTTTGACAGGGATTTCACTTGTAATTAAAAAAAAAATACTGTTAATGTTCAGCAACAAGGATTCTTGAATATTTTAGTATTTTGCAAATTAAGCTATACTGGAGGGATTCAGCCGTCCTTTTAAATATTGTTTTAACATCAAGATTACATATCATAATTTTTTTCTATGCCATGATTTCCTGCATGTTCACTTTGATATTTAATTTTTCATTTGCAAAGTGTGTTGAGACTAAGATTTAGGCCTTGAAGACCAATATATGATCCAGTTCTGGTGCATTATGAAGCCATTTTAGATAAACACGGTTCTCTTTTTTGGAAACTCAATAAGGTGGTCCTAAAAAAATTCTTGGCCATGAGCTACTGATAAATTAGAGGTCACAAAGTTTTTGTGTTTGTGTTTAAAGATAATTGTATTCCATGTCTCTTTTGGTGATTTTACTTATGTTTGGCAAAATGAAGAAACAAAGCTTGATATTTTTTAAAATTTGAGGTAACAAAACCTCTTACAGCTTCTGGGATGATGTGGTTCAAGCTACGTTTGCAGGGGTCATCTATTGCATAATTACTTGTTCATATAGATGTCTATTGACAGGTTGATGATCAGATATGCTTGTTAACCAGATAGGTTGGCGTTAACTGTCTTAATTTTTAAAATCATGATATTGAGGGGCAAGGGAGCAACAAGGTTCATTACCCCACTTAAGATTAGCGAAACAATTTTTATTTTTACTGAGTTTTTACTGGGAATAATCAGTTTGATGGAAATTGCTAGGAAGATGGACTTTTAAATAACAGCAGCTTAATCTTGCTTTGGCTACTGTATCAAACCAAGTCTCTGTAATTTGTCCTGCAACCGGTGCAGAAGGGATGCAGGTGTGACTTGTTACATTGGCTAAAAAATATGACATGTAATCAGGGATTCTACGTTCCAATATCAATCCCATTATACATCAGCATCAGTGGTACTATCAAGTCTTGACCTACACCAGTGTTAGTGTAATTTTTTTTGGTGACATATTGATCTATACAAGTTTTGTAACTCAATGTTGACTACAAATACCTTTTGGTGTGCACATGTTGGTGGTGTGATGTTCACCATTATGAATTGGGCTATGGGATAATGTTTTCTCTGACAATACAGGTCTTCATTATGGGATTTGGAAATATTGGCATTGACTTGGCAAAGCGTTTGCGACCTTTTGGTGTGAAAATTATCGCTACAAAACGGAGCTGGGTGGCACAATCACAAGACTCTTGCCAGTCTAATGGTATGCAAGGGCATAAGCGAGAAGGGTAAAATTTGTTGCTGGATAAAGCTTTATTCTTTATGTTTCATTTTAACATACAGATGTTCCAGGTCCAAATAGTACCACAAATGATTTGATTGATGAAAAAGGTGTTCATGAAGATATTCACGAGTTTGCAAGCAATGCAGATATCATCGTTTGTTGCTTAAATTTAAATAGTGAAACGGTAAGATTGGTCATTTTGTTAGTAGTTTTTTCCATATACTCCTGCCGTGAATGGTAACTTTTGTGTTATACAGACTCCTGCACCAAAATCAATTGGAAATGCTGGAAAGACAATTATTATTGTTGTTGTATTATTTTACATGAAAAGAACGTACTTGTGATGCAGAAATGGCACTAGATGCTTATTAATCTCACTTTCTAATCCTTGTCAGACACCTGAGGGAAATGTCCTTCGATAAGGAAGTTTCATTCAAATTCTATGTGGAAGTGTCCAATATTTTGCTTTCTAAAATGTTCTTATATTTTGTCTACTCTGAATTTCAGGCTGGCACTGTAAACAAGAAATTCATATCTTCAATGAGAAAGGTTTGTTTTTTATGCACTGGTGGTATATGTGAGAAACGTTATATCTTCATATTTTTGCAATATTCAATCAACCAGCATTTTTGAGAAAGCATAACGTGTAAAGAAGGTAGAGAAAATATTGACCAAGAAAGCTCAACCAGCAGTTTCTGAAGTTGGACTGAGGGTTTCCTTCATCTTATTCACATCAAATTCTGATAAGTGGAGTCTTAGGCTCATGTCCCTGTCATTTTATTGGTTATTCAGGGTGCCCTTTTAGTAAATATTGCTCGAGGAGGTGTTCTGGACTATGAGGCTGTTCTTGATCACCTCAAGTCTGGCCACTTGGGAGGCTTGGGCATTGATGTTGCTTGGACCGAGCCATTTGATCCTAATGATCCAATTTTGAAATTCAAGAATGTTCTAATCACACCTCATGTTGGTGGAGTTACAGAAGTTTCTTACAGATCCATGGCTAAGGTATGCACCTTTCTTAATCTACTGGATCACTTGCTTAGATAATGATTTCCTACCCAAAAAGAAGAAGTAGACAGCAGTTTCCATGCCTTTCCCTAGTTTCTATTTAACAGTCCAACAAATAGATGATTTGTGCATTATGTTAGTAATGCATATTTCACCATGGACCTGACCACCTTTATGCTTTGCTAATTTTAAAACAGGTTGTCGGCGATGTTGCTCTTCAACTTCATGCAGGCATTCCTTTGACGGGGATAGAAATTGTCAACTGATAACAGTAAAGAGAATTGGTTGATTGTGCGTGCAGCAATAAGATCTTAGTCTGAAAGGAGTCAGATGAGGAGTAAGGCCTGGTGGATTTTGGGTTATAGCGTAGTGGGAATGATTAATAAACCTCCCAAATCAAGTGATGAAGTCACTTTTCTTTTTTCTCCTTTTTTTGTTTTGGAATAACCAAAACAACCTTCTCTTCTTGGCTCTTCTTGTAAGAACAACTCTATTATTATTGCTGCCGTTCTTGTCTTCATCAACTTCCTTGAATTTCATCAAGTTTGTCGTATGTCCAAATTATAGTCGAGTAAAAAGCCTTACCTAAGCTGTACCATCCCCACCATGTGACAGCTCTCTCTCTCGTGACGAACCCAGCAACAGACAGGTTACTTTGACGAAATTTCCAAAACCATTAGATAAAGATACATCAAGCACAGTGCGTTTGGCACGAAAAACTTGTACAGTTGCTTTATAGATCCTTTTTTATTTTTTTAAAAAAAATAAAACAAATTATCAAATATCATATCGTATAAAATTTATACTAAGATCCCGTTACTCGTCTTATTCTAAAACGCAACTATACAATTTAATGTATCAATTCGAAAGAAGGTCTATATTCAATAAAGTAAAACGAATAACTTTAGAAATTTAAATGAATAAAATTAACTCTATAGTCATTTTCATTTTAGCTATTTGATCAATGCTTACTACTCGATGAGAAGGTATTTTATTTTCATAATTATTATTATTCTCTTCTCTCTCTCTCTCTCTCTCTCTCTCTCTCTCTCTCTCTCTCTCTCTCCTGTGTTCCATGCAGCTTTTTGTCTACACTTCATAATCAAACACCAACTACTTATTCTGACTCTGATGAACCTCTGGAGCTTTGTTTCAACAAAAGGCATTCAACGCAGGAGAAAAAGTATTCTTCTTTTAATCCCTTCCTCCCGACTTGGAATTTACACGACACCATTGTCGCTAAAAGATCATGTAGTTGGTTATATGTCTCTTAAAGATCAGTATTGTTTTTCAGATTTTCTAATACTGTTCTTAAAGCAATCTTACCAAAGTAATAAAATAAAAACCACTTAATTAAAAATATATATATGAAAAATTCTTTTAATTAATCACTATTCACTACTCTACACCCGATTCTATGAAAATCATCCCCACACTATATGAAAATACCCCCCACAACCCATCCCATCTCTCTGTTGAGTGTTGTGTTCTTAAATTAGAAAAATGTAAATATAGTGTGAATATTTTATGCAAAATCTTGATACCTGATTTGTTGGCTATTTCTGTCCTTTTAATCCAAGACCTGCAAATCTACATGCATTATCTTATCTTTGCAGATACTATATGACCTCATCTCTTTATACCATCTCTAGTTCTCTGTCCTCCTCTCAGAGCCGCACCGTCGACATATCACACTCCCTCTCCGGTCTCCATCTCTCTGTAGGTTTTTGTCTCACTGCCTCTACATCCTGTCCCCCCTACAGTTTCGTAGTACACAGTACAATTCCAAGAGCAGAGTAAAAGATGAATGGTTACTCAAAGATTAGCATCCCAAAGTCGAGGTCCGTAGATTTCTCGAACCTCGACTCTCCTCTTCAAACACCCAAACTCATTTCAAACAACTCTAAAAACCAAGAGATGGCACAAAACCAAAACATCAGAAAAACCCTGACCCATGTCTCGTTTCCTGAGCAAGAAGTGCATGAAGATGGTTCGGGAGAGATATTTGGGGTGATTTTGAGCAGAACCTGTTCTGTTTCATCTGCTACTTCCAAGGCGTTAAGGGCTGAGAAATTACAAAAGAATTCGTCGTTGGAGAGGGCAGTGAGGAGGGCATTATCAATGAGTAGGTCGCCTTCGGTTTCAGAGGGTTATCATAGGATGCACCACCAATGTGATCCACTCGTTGATGACTATTCGAGCGCAACGCATGCAAGAAGATCAAAGAACAAGAGATCAGGCAAGATCCTTAGAGCCTGTAGGCGCCTCTTTGGGTTTTAGTCTACTTCCCTCTTCGTAATTGTTGCAGGTTTTATATATAATTAAATCGATCATGTTTTGTTCTTAAGCCAAAAAACGTTCAAAGACTGCTTTTTTTTTACTTTTTTTTTTATATATAAAAAAAAAAAATAGAAGAATCGTTGAAAGAGTTAGCAACTCACATATACGAGTAAAGAGCTAAAATATTCACTCCTCACAAATATGAAAAGGCAATGATCCATAACATTCTGCTTTGCTTGTAAAATTTTATCCAAGTGGTTCTTAAACTTTAGCACGTCTTAAAGGCCCTTACTTTTATTGAAATTGTGGCTATATATTAAATAAATACGTACATGGAGATTTCGAATTTGTTGAAATTTTCCATTAGAGCTTTAATTTGTCTGAGACCAAGAACACGCCCCAGTTCCAATGTTATTATATGGAAGTTATAGGTTTCTTTGATGGTGAAGTTTCAAAGGTCATAGTTAGGTGAGCAACCGTTTTTGTGGCCTCACCCTTTGATTTTCCTAGTTAGAAGTCGGAGGTATAAACTATATGTTCAAGAAGTAAAGTCTTTATATTCATCACTAAATATTTGAGAATATTCTTGGAAGTACTTATTAAATATCAGAGAATAAGATCGATTAATTTATATGATTTCAGTACCAAGAGTTTTACGCTAACGATTCCAAGAATTTATGCCATCTTCTCTAAAATCACGTCGGTCATTAGATCGTACGAACAGGATTGCCCGGAGTCACGATGTACATCACACCTAGCAAAATCACATTCACATCCCATGCACATAGCCTGTACAGAACAGCACAAAATATACAAGTTCTCATTGTCACCCAACGCCATCGAAATTATTTGAATTACTTGGTATCAGTGAAATCCGCGTCGATTACTTCCCCATCAGCAGCTTTCCCAGCGGAGCCAGATGACCCACGCTGAGTGCCAGATGCATGCCCGGCTCCCGGTTGGTTATAGAGGAACTGCCCCAGCTGCATAACTTCTTGATTCAGTGCAGCCATTGCATTTTTAATAGCTTGGGTTAATCCACCAGAGATGGCATCCTTGAGCTCTTTCAGTTTAGCTTCCACCTTCCCCTTGACTGCGGCAGGGACTTTGTCTCCCAGCTCTTTAAGCTGCTTCTCGGTTTGGTACACAACAGAATCTGCTTGGTTCTTTGTGTCTATGGCATCCCTCTTCTCCTTATCTTCCTTTGCAAACTTCTCAGCTTCTTTAACCATTCTATCCACCTGCATCATTTATCATTCGTACATCCAAAAATTTTACTTTTTGATTTTTTAACAGGTCCTACTACTAGTTATAGCTTCATAAGTAGAATATAAATTTTGAACATTTCCTTGTACCTATGTACAACAGGTTATGTTTTACAGGTGCTACAGCTATAAGATTGTCGTATAAGGAATAAAATGAAGATTAAGAACTGAAAAAAATCATATTCTGCCAACAATGGTCAATGACTGTATATTAAAGTATTAAACCTTCTAGAACTACAAAATATATCAGCAGTCTGCATTTACACTTGTTATAGATGTCATTTCTCAAATAGGTTAATAACAACAATTAATACAAGATAAATTGGGTTTCCGGTTCATTCAAACCCGCTCAATAAACAAAAATCTCGAGTTCAAATTCATTCTAGTAACATCTCTAGCCAATAGCTTCAACCACTTAAAATCTAATTCATTATTCACGCCTTAGGTTAAGCACTAAAATTTGCTATCTCCAGTTTTTGAATAAGTCTAGCAAAATTTTTTAACAGTTCTTTTGAATGCATACCTCATCGCTGGGCAAGGTACTAGCACCGGTTATGGTAATGTCTTGCTTCTTTCCAGTTCCCTTATCAATAGCAGTGACAGAAAGGATACCATTAGCATCAATATCGAATTTCACCTCAATTTGAGGAACTCCACGCGGGGCAGGTGGGATGCCATCTAAGCGAAAACTTCCGAGGGATTTGTTGTCCCTCACAAGCTCTCTCTCACCCTGACAGACATTAATCTCTACACTGGTCTGTCCATCTGTTGCTGTGGAGAACACCTCTGATTTGGAAGTTGGTAAAGTTGTGTTCCGTGGGATAATCTTTGTCATTACACCACCCAAAGTTTCGAGGCCGAGAGACAAAGGTGTGACATCCAAGAGCACAATGTCACTGACTTCTCCGGCTAAAACACCAGCCTGTAAACAAAGGTAGACACAAGTATCAACATATCAACGGTTGGTGCGAGTTTCACTAAACACTATGGCAATCGTTACCAGACTAGGGCCCCATTTAGATAGTGGAAGTGTTTCACATTATCTCATCATTACAATTTTCTCAAATTTTTACACAATATATAATATTAAAAATAATATTCTAACAATATTTTATTCAACTTTTAACTTTCATTTCAACTCATCTCAACTCACTTTCCAAACGGCACCTAAAAAGTTTTGTTCCGTGTTGTATGTTGTTTTTTAATCTCTTTGTGGCAAGAATATTTCTCATTTTCTTATGCTTTTGATGTTTCATTTTTCTTTCTCATTTATTAAAAGAGAAATACACTAGTTACAAAGAGATTACACAAAAGTAATCCTACAAACTCATGTGATTTAATGTGATTCGTCAGTTTATAAAATTACTTGGTAGATCTAACGAACCACATGAAACCACGTTAGTTTGTGAGATTACTTTGTGTAATCTGTTTGTTGTTGTAGGAGTTACTTTAAGAAAAGAACAAACCTGAACTGCAGCACCTAGGGCTACAACTTCATCAGGATTTACTGTCGCATTGGGTTCTTTACCAGTTATCTTCCTCACAAGCTCCTGAACAGCTGGAATACGAGTTGAACCACCGACGAGGATTACTTCATCTATATCTTTGAAAGAAATCTTTGCATCTCTCAAGGCAGATTCCACTGGTCCCCGTAGCCTATGGAAAAGTAGATTGCGGTTGTAAGCCACTTGAACTTAAGCAGGCAAGTAGACACCCGGATTGCAGAAATTCATAATAATAAAATGGAAAATTCAATTAATGGAAATCAAGCAAACTGGTATTTGGATATGAGAATTACTCTATTCCCGAACACACACACACACTGGGAAAGCATAGAGTGGTAGTTGACAGAAGGCAATACCTGTCTAGCAAATCTGAACACAATTCTTCGAATTGAGCCCTTGTCAGGGTGGCTTCAATGTGTTTAGGGCCATCAGCAGTGGCAGTAACGAAAGGTAAACTGGAAAAACAAAGGCTTTCTTAGGGATCATGGCTAAGATACAGATTCACTTATAGAAAGAAGGCCCAGAAATAGCCATATCTACATATATATAAAAGAGAAAGAGAAAGAGAAAGAAATATCCATATACTTAATATTGGTCTGAGTCAAAGATGACAGCTCTATCTTTGCTTTCTCAGCAGCCTCTGTCAGGCGTTGTAGAGCTTGCTTGTCTTTCCGAAGATCTATGCCTTCATCTCTCTTAAAATTTCCGGCAAGCCAATCAACTATTCTCTGTTTCAATTTTTTTTAGAAAAAGAAAAATACAAATGATACAATGTAATAGAGTCGCTATAACTCAGAAAACAAAGATTATGAGCTAAGAGCTACTCATGGTCTTGTTTCAACCTTATCAAAATCATCACCTCCCAGATGCGTGTCACCAGAGGTAGAAAGTACCTCAAATACTCCATCACCAACCTCAAGAACTGCACAGGAAAAGCATATATATGTTTATGCAAATCTGAACACAAATCAGGCAGGGATGTCTTGGTCTCCACAACCTTTTTTTTTAAATCTTTCACTTGAACAATTGTTATGTTTTGCTCTGTTTTAGTACCTTAATTCATGGATAAGAACGTGTCCATTTTTAAGAAAGGAATACGCTAAACTTTTATCTCGAACTTGTATAAATCATTTCTTGAAGAACAAACACCGTGTGTGACCGCGTGTAAAATAGAGTAAGTGAAAACTGGCTACAAGTAGATTGCAGTGACGACTACATACTTGAAACATCAAAGGTGCCACCTCCAAGGTCAAAGACGAGAATGGTCTCGTTTTTTTTCTTGTCAAATCCATAAGCAAGCGAAGCAGCAGTGGGTTCGTTAATAATTCGTAGAACCTCCAACCCAGCAATGCGACCAGCATCTTTTGTTGCCGTCCTCTGAGAATCATTGAAATACGCCGGCACCGTAATCACCGCTTTGCTCACATCATCGTTCAGAAACTTGGAGGCATCGTCCACCAGCTTTCTCAAAACCTGAATACACGACCGAGAACTCACGTGGATACTCCATAGATCGCTTATATAACAAAGGAGGAATTAAAAATGAACTTACCTGGGCAGAGATTTCCTCGGGGGCGAATTGCTTGCCGATAGCTGGGCATACGAGCTTGACGTTTCCATTGTCGTCGCCAACTACCTTGTAGGAGACCTGTTTGGCCTCCTCGTCCACCTCCCAAATCTTTCTCCCGATGAACCGCTTCACGGAGTAGAAAGTGTTCTCCGGATTCACCACCGCCTGCCTCTTAGCGATCTGCCCTACCAGCCTGTCCCCCTTCTTCTTGTAGGCCACCACAGACGGCGTCGTTCTCTGCCCCTCCGCGTTGGTAACGATCGTCGGCTTTCCGCCCTCCATCGCCGCCACCGCTGAGTTCGTAGTTCCCAGGTCTATCCCCACCACCTTCTCGCACACCACCGCCAAGCCACCACGGCCTGAGGACTTCAGCTTCGGAACGGTTGTCGTACATTTTGTTCTCACCCGCTCCCCGAAGAACAACACAGATATCTTTCCGTTTGGTTTATGGGAAAGTGAAGGAGGATGAATGGAATTGCCAAGAAAAGAAAGGTGTGTTGATGAAGTTGTCATAGTTATACTTAATTCCCGCGAAATGATGAGTTCAAGGAGTGTAAATAATTAGGAGATTCAACGTGAAGTTTGGTATTCTCAGGTTCTTCAAGGAAGAAGGGTGTGAAGTGAAGTGAAGTGAAGAAGAGAGTGAGAGACAGATCGGCCGGTCTTCTCCATTGAGAGAGAGAGAGACTCCGTCACTCCAGCCGAGAGTAGTAGAGACGTTTCTTTTTCGTGGGTAGCCCCTCTTTCTACTACTAAATTCTAGTTATTTCCTCCCAGCATGTGGACACTTCCAGAATGAGAATGCTATTGTCCTCCAAGTTCCAACCGCGAAGCATCGGTGACTTGAAAATGAGAGAAATATAAATCCCAAAATTAGAAAAACATGTCACTTAGAAAATGAGAATAACATATATATATATATATATATATATGAGAATAAATCTGCTTCACACGCTAGTGTGTATATGCGAAAATTCAAAATACACATTAAAATTAGAACCTTTAAAAAAAAAACAAACAAACAGAATATATACATATAAATAACCTAAAATCACTAAAAAAAATAAACAAGTGAAGAAGACTGATTCTTCCTCCAATATGAAGGGATGCCACGTCTTGGTCTAATTTGTTCTCTTGGTCATTGCTTATTTTCTAACCTCATTTACGTTGTGATTGGGCTGGCATTTAAAGCCCACCTACACTAAACATCTTCAAATAACATACGGCCCATGGCCCGCACGCACAAGTGCACCTTACGCAGTTTCTCTAGGCTGTCGTTGAGCCACATTTGCACCCTTACTCTGTAAGCAGTAGCACTCGCCATGTGTCTCTCCGACTACTTGTTCCCCAGGCAATCTATTTCTCGCCCCTCAAGCTCAGACTCTTTCTTTCGGAAAATTATAGAATTTTCATAGCTGCTACAGAAGAAAAGGAAAACCCCGAAAGAAAGTTAAAAGATTTGCATTGGTACTGAAATTATTAAATGAGGACAGTAATCTCCCGCTTGATCCTTTCAAAATCATCGGTTCCTAGGCTCAAGTAAGTTCTCTCTCTTTTTGTTTGTGTGTGTGTGTGTGTATTTGCGAAAATTGATTCGCCAATTTTCATTTTTATTTAGACTTCACTTCGATTACTTTTTCCTTTCCGTTCTGGATTTTGTGTTTCGTGCCTGTTACCAAACAGTTCGACCTAAATGCTACTTAGGTTTCAAACTCTAATCATTTTTCTCTGGCAATAAATTCTCTAATTTTTCGTATCATATACGGCATTGTTTTAATTCTTACTTCTGTAATTCTCTATGTTGCTTTAACAAATAAACAGTTTTTGAGCATCCCTTTGATCAGCCGATCCCATATTCTTGGATGAGTCCATTTTTTAGAAATTTGTTGCTCGTGTTTAGCATTGCATCTTTTTATTTTTTATTTTTAATGTGTTAAGCTTATCATTCTACAAATGAAATAAAGCTGGCTCATTATTTATGAAGTGTAACAAGATTAGCACTTGCACTGCGAGATTTGATTCGCTACCCAAATTTACAAAAATATAATACTGTTGACATAGTTTTTCTGGGCTATTGGCTCCCCCCTCCGGATTTTTTTTTTCTTTTTGTTCTAGACGAGTCAGATTATTCACTAAATGATCCTAGTTGTGGGTCTTATGCTCAGTTGAGATAGCAGGTTAACTTTATGATCTACCCTTGGCTCCAATTAAGTTAATCTTTTTATACTTTTCATTCCCATCAATATAGTACAATGGCCGTATCCCGAAATGGGAGATATATCTCAACAGATTCTACAAAGGTTGACGAACCATTCAAAGTTGAGGAAGCAGAGACAGTAAATGTTCCGCCACCTCCGACAGAGAAGGTAGTACACTGTTAGGGCTACAGTTTACAATGGATTTTGCAATCCAGTAGTCTTGTGCGTATGAGTGTACTCTTTCCTTTGACTTATATGCATTTTGATTCAGTTACTTGTGTTGGGTGGAAATGGATTTGTTGGCTCACATATTTGTAAAGAAGCTTTAGATCGTGGTTTGTCAGTTTCTAGTCTCAGCAGGTATAAACCTCTTAATACTTATAAATCTTTTGTATGTTTCCATCACTGATGATTCTTATCTAGTGGATGCAACTTTTTGTGCATTCAAGAGAATTTAGATGCAATTGTTGTGTTGCTCCTAGTTGATTAACTTTACATTTATATGCACATTTATATACATATAAATGTAGGATAATCTAGTTTTATCATATAGGGATATAGACCATTAGAAGTCCAACGGAGGCAATGACAGTAAGAAAGTTATGCATAATAGATATTTGGAAATAAAAATAGTGATGTATCTTTGCTGCAAATACCAGAAATAATATATTTTCACATGTCTTCATTTCTGTCCCCTTGGTTCTACTGCATGTCGCTACTTGATTGTGCTACCAAATGCTGCATTCCTCTGATAACATTTTTTCTGATAAGTATGGTAAATTTTATTAATATGAAAGAAAAAGGTGTTGCCCAGTACACAGGAAGTATAGAAGCAAAAGGAAAAAGCACTAAAAATTATTGAAAAGTAGAAATAGAGAAGTCTACACTAGTTTGGACCACTATCCAATGATAAAGATTACTAAGAAAGCTGACTTGAGCTCCAACACCAACTTTTTGTGATATTTGAAACTATACCTGTATACCAATACAGAACCTAAGTCAAGATGGGCCTTTAAGTGATTTTTATTCCAGAACATGTGATTTAAAGGAAGTACAGTGGGAAATTTGTATGGGCGGGGGCTATAGTTTGTAACGGACGTAGTGTCCATGATCTCCTTCTTTCTATTGTTTCTTCTAGCTAGGTGTGTTTTCATGTATACTTCCTGTGTACCTGGGCTATGCCTATTTTTATGAATATATTATCTTTGATTACCGATCAAAAAAAAAAAATTATTCCCACAATGCAAATGAAACTTTAATAATGCCATAGAAGCCTCTTCGTAGGAACTTCTGGTTCTCATGGTGGTTGATAAAAATGTAAGGGTTTTTTTTTCACTTGTATGACTATTGAAATTTCTGTTCTTTGGCCAGCCTTTTTTTTCTCAAATAATAAGTTATGGCTCGGTTTAATAGAAAATAGATCCGCAGCATTTTCCCTCCCCCATTTGTGCAGCTGCTGCCCCCCGCGCCCGGTGCACGGATGAATAAGGTACACCATATTTTCATGCTTTCTTCTTCCTTTCAGGTCTGGCCGTTCATCTGTAGCTGATCCTTGGGCTAACAAAGTGACCTGGCATCAAGGTATGCTCGTATGTTATATTTCTTGATGAGTTTATTCTTGGTATATTTCAATTACTCTAAATTTTTTCTTCCAATTGCCAGGAAACCTCCTTTTACCTGATTCATGGCAAGAAGCCCTGAGTGGGGTGACCTCTGTGGTAATTAGTTTCTTTTTTCTTTTCTTGATAAGTAAAAACGAGATATAAACAAGTTAATATTGTGGATGGAGGATTCCTTTAAATTGTTTATTGTCAAATTGAAGGACATTTTCTTGTAAGTTAACAATGGAACCAAAGGAGCTTTGTTATGTTAAGAAGGAGCATTTTCATTGGATTGATTGTAGCTTGGTTGTGGGTATTCAGATCAATGATTGCCCATGCAGAAGAAGATAAAATGAAAAGCAAAGGGATTTTCTATATTGGACAAGTGCGCAAGTCGGATGAGTTTTTGTCTTTTTTATTTGCTTTGTTGAGGAGATTTTCATAGGATTAATTGTAACATGATTGTGAGTATTGGAGTCAATGATTGCCAATGCCAAAGAAGATAAAACGAAAAGCAATGGCATTTTTTATATTGTAGGGGCAATATCCATTGGATAAGTGTGCAGAAGTGTGAGATGTTTGTCTTCTTGCTTTCTATGTTATCCTTTACTGCTAGATTTTTCTGTTCATTTCTTTCTTGGTGAGATGTTTATCTTCTTGCTAATTGAAGCTTATATCTTAGATCTCCTGTGTTGGTGGTTTTGGCTCCAACTCCTATATGTATAAAATTAATGGGACGGCAAACATCAATGCAATAAGAGCTGCTGCAGAAAAAGGTATTGATATACAAATATTATACTTCTTTAACTATTTGGTTGTCTGGGTGGTACTACTGGACCCTTATGTTCTAGAACCTGTTGGACCACACAATCCAATATCTCCGCTTAAGCAACTCTCTCTCTCTCTCTCTCTCTCTAAAATGTTCATATTGATAGAAATTTCATGTGGCTGTGGTTTATGTTCACTTTTACATTCCTTGGGCTGCAGCTGCAATAGGCTTCTATATCTTCTGCTTTCTACCATAGGAGAAGGTTCCATACCCAATGAGTATTTCTTGAAGGCCTTCTCCCTCTTACTTTTTTATTTTTATTTTTATCTTTATTAGTTGAAATGATAAACATGTCCCATTTTACAACTAAATCTACCTTTCATTAGTAGCATTACTGGAGCTTTGATATGTATGACCTTTTGTCATCTTTTACAATTCTCTGGACCTTAACTAGTTAGTTGGCTATTAGTATGATAGAGGTTTTAAAGTTGTGATTTCTAGCCACTTAAGTTTCTGGTACACTTGATGGAGTTGCAGAAGCATGAATAGCCCATGCTCCATTCAAATAAACGTTTGTTCATTTAACGAAAGAGCCAAGTGTGAACCTCATTTATGACCTTTCATACAATCCAACCTAACATGGGTTAGTTCGGATCAAGAAACTTGCAAGTAACCCTATTGTGGAACAAATGATAAGAGATATGCAATTCATTTATGTTTGTTTTAAATTTATTTTATTCGTGAATTTCTTATTAATATCTTCTACGGTTCACATATTTTTTTGTTATCTATCCTTTTTTTCAATTGAAAGCTTCTCATTAGCTGCACTTTGGATTGGCTCATGTATTTAAATGAGACAAGACAAAACATCACTTAATAATTGAAGAGCTGAGTTTGATTCAATAACTGTGCTCAAATTGAGCTTGAGCCAAGCTTGAGTTTTTTTTTTTTTTTTTTGTCACTGCCAATTTTGAATATACAAAGCTCAGTTTGCAGCTCATCTGCCATCCTATGCTTTGTTACTTTTGTGGTTGGATGATAGGCTCTTGATCCTGCAGGCGTGAAAAGATTTGTGTATATCTCTGCTGCTGATTTTGGCTTGGCAAATTACTTACTGCGAGGATATTATGAGGGAAAGGTATTGCTGTCAGATCTGGAAATTAACCTTGGATTCTGAGCATTGGATCATTTTCTTCTAAGATATTTATATATTCAAAGTTCATCTGAAATGCCATATTGAACTCAAACCTGGGTCACCAATTATGTGTCTGGTTTAGGCTTTCATAATATGTATAATTAAATTTTTTTTTTTTTTTGTTTTAACTAATTTTGGGTTTCAATGATTTATATGTCTTCAGAAATTATTCAAATTTTACTCTATAGTCCTTTCTAATGAAGTGGCTTTAGTAAGCAGAAACCAGATGGTCTACTTTAATGTTCCAAATGTAGATGCTATCCTCAGATGAAACTGTGTAATTTAGGACTCTTACATTGAATTAAGTTCTTTAATTGATTTTGTTAAGTGCACCACTACAGATTCAAATACTTTAATTGATTGTAAAAGTAGCATTATTATAGAGAGAGCTTCACAAGTGAAGAGGTTGAATTATTAGACGGGCTGTTTTTTTTTTTACTTACCGAGTTGAAGAGGTTGAATTATTAGTTCTTTTTCAAGTAGCATCATTGTCACACTTTTCTTTCTTTGTGATTTTTTTTTAATGGGTTTCATGGCAAGCTGACTCTTGGGAGATTGTGGGTGTTATTCTCTATTCTTCCAAACATTGTGGTTATGGTCTAATGAAGCCTAGGTATTTTACCTAGCTTTCTATTAGTTAGAATCTTCCAGTTGGGTTCTATAATAATAGAAATATAGTTTATAAGAAAAATTAAATTTGCAAAATAGGACAATATAGCTTTTTCAGGTCTACAACGCAAATGGTAGCAGAATAAGTTAATATACAAAATTAGGACTAAGACTAATATCACAATAAATGAGCAAGAGCTTCCCATTAATACGCATTTCTATTTATGCAAGGCTTGAAGCATTATCGCAATCTACAGTAGAATTGTCTAGTAAGAAGCAAATTTACTATTTTGCCTTGATTATATCCTCCTTTTATGCATGGTTTCTTCACTATTTCAATCTTTGTTTAGTTACAATCGTAAAATATCAAAGATAATAGTTAATATTGACGTGAGCTAGACACAAAAACATTGTCTGTGAGCATGTGATGCTTGATTCCATTTCTCACACAAAATCCTTTGTTTCATCTTTTATTATGTAGAGAGCTGCTGAGACAGAGTTACTAACCAAATTCCCTTATGGTGGTGAGATTTCTCATTCTTTCACTGTGACTTTCGTTTTTCATTTGAAGTCCTTAGAATTAAAACTGAGAGCTGAGTAGACCTGCTTGAACTTTTAAACTCGAATACTAAATGAGCAATATGAATTCTGGAACTCATTCATTTACCCATATAGTGCAATAATCCAGTCCTACTTATGTACTTTATTAAAACATTTAGGCATTATTTGTTTTCGCAGATGAGATGAGTTGAGATTAGAGTTAAAAGTTGAATAAAATATTATTAGAATATATTTTTTAATATTATTTTTGTTTTGGGATTTGAAAAAGTTGAATTGTTTATTTTATTTTGTGTGGGAATTTGGGACAGGTGTAATGATTATATTAAATGAAATGAAATAAGTTGAGAGGAGTTGTGAAAACAAATGAGGCCTTAAAGTATCATCTTCTTGTGCCGAGTAAAGCAGTAGTTATATATAAAGTGTATAATTATAACAGGAACTTTGATTAGGTGACGAAACATGTTTCATGCCCTTTTTCAGGAGTGATTATGAGGCCTGGGTTTATTTATGGGACTCGCAGTGTTGGGAGCATGAAGATTCCTTTAGGAGTAATCGGTTCTCCTTTAGAGATGGTAAACTCTGTGCTTCCCTTATATAATCTTTATCTTTTTATATGTTCCCCCTCTCTCCTGGAACCATTGAAGATGGTAATATATGTGAGCTAATTTAGCTAGACTTTGCCAATGGCAGCCTCTGCTTTGTTTTCCACCTGTCTTTCAATCTTAGAACTGATCATAGCATGCTTGCATTGAGATCACTAATATATCATACTCGTTTGCAAGTTATATGTTTCCATCATGTTCTTTCGTGTTCTACTAGGCACACCTGTAAGTGTGATAAAGTAGGTTATGGAGAATGTGATAAATCATGTGGGAAGCAAAAGCAGAGAGGAAGTTGTCTTTAAACTTGGTGGTCAAGAAACCAGCTTGTATCTAAACTAAATTCGCACGCCTCACCTCAAATGTTGCAGGTTCTCCAACATGCAAAACCGCTGAACAAGCTGCCACTTGTGGGGCCTCTGTTCGCTTCTCCTGTCAGTGTTAATGCGGTGGCGAAGGTTGCTGTTAGAGCAGCAACGGATCCAGTTTTTCCTCCTGGCATCATAGACATAGAGGGTATACAACGTTATAGTCAACAGAAGTCAAAATAGAAATGTTGTTGATCGAGTCCCAGCTCCCTTGTTCTTTTTTCGTTTGCTGTTGTCTTTAATTTTGACGTTCAAAAAATCTCACTGAATGAAAAAACTTGGCGACTCTGCTGTTGTTATTCGTGAATTGAATAATAAAATATCATAAATTACCATTTCACGTTTGATCCAATAACATGCGCCCAAGTATATATGCACATAGCCACCTACTTTTTGTTGACTTTTTTTTTTTTTTAATTCTGATGTCAATATTTGGTTACTGAATTGATGAGAATTGCCTTTGCAATTGGAAACTGGATGGAAGAGGCTTTTAATGATCTCGATCATGTTCTCAACAACAACAAAAAAAATAAAAATGGTACACTTTATCTGTACGTGAGCTATATATAATACGTTGCTATAAAGTATCATCGCATGATTGTGAGCTGATCCGTATTGCATAGGCTGTATTTTAATTTAAATGATTTTTTTGGCAAGGCAGAAAAAGGTGTTGACCATTTTATCACCATTTAGAGCCGTGGAGTACTCAGACAGACGGTAGAGGCTGGAGACCTGAAATATATATTAGGCTGGAGACATTAGAATCACTTTATAATTAGTAGGAAGGAAGGTAGGAATTAGGAAGTAACTCGGACTACGGTTTGAATTGTCTTTTTAAGTAAGAGTAGACAATAACTAGAAGGATCTCCCCGGCCGGCCAGCTGGTTTCAATTAGCAGAAAAATATATAATCGAGCATGCAAATTTGCAAAGGTATGCATGCCAAGCGGCCAGCCTCTCTCTCTAGCTAGATCCTACGTACTCACATTTTATACGTACGTCATCATCATAGCCTTCTTCTTCGTCATTATATATACGTGTGTAAATATATATATCACTCGATGTAGAGGATTTATAGTTGTTATATATAAACTTTTTACATACAGTTCTAAAATGTGTAAGTGTCGTACAATTATTTTGAAAAAGAGTAATCTATTATTAAAAAAAAAATTTTTTTTTTATGTGAATCCCGTATTTATTTACTTTTTCAAAACACTTACACACTCACGATTGCAACTACCATTTCTCATAAGCTGTAAAAGGTTGAAAAATAAAAGATGTTTTCGTCACTTTGAAAATACCGTGGGACGTAGTAAAACACTAAAACCCCACGCCCCCGTGGTTTAGCCATTGAGGCTTGGAAGCATAAAAATAAATGGAAGTCCGCGTCACGGATCCACCAAATTGTGGGAATTAAGTGGGAACAAAACAAATGCCTCTCTCTCTCTCTCTCTCTCTCTCTCTTTCTGGCGCTTCTTCAGTTCTTCTTTCTCGGTGACAATAGATACATATATATTTATAGATCTCTGAGTTTATTTTTGTTAACTAGATTGGTTCGGACGCCAACCTTTAAATTAAGAAAAATGAACTAATGAGTTATAGCCCCATGTAAGTGCCCTATCCACTATGAGCATTAGTCTTAATTTTATATCAATATATTTAACATCGATCGCTGCGACAATAATATATATTTATGATGATTAGATACGATATCATGATCGATGTTATTCTGATCGATCTCTTCTTTAATTTACTAGGCTAGCTTGGGAGAGAGTAATTCATTTATAATTTATTAGGACAAAGTGTGTTCTTTTTCATATCAAATGAGATCGATCAAGAGAAACCTTACTCATGCAAGCAGCCACCAAATATGCAGCCAGGTACAATTAATTAATTATTTGATATATATTTTTTCTAAGATTAAATACATACAATCAGCTACAAATCACCTGAGGGCTGTTAATTTGGAGAGTGAGATAAGATGAAAATTTTGTGAATAGTAATAAGATAATTTGTGAATAGTTATGAGATATAGTTTAAGTTGAGTATTTTTTAGATTTTAAAAAATAAGAGAGAAAAAATTGAGTGGTCACGTAGAAGCGGCTCTACGCAAGATAGTGGGTTGATCCTTTACACGCATATATATATATATATATATGCATGGCAAACATACTCATGAAGCTGAGAGAACAATATATATATCGCCTGTACGTACGTTCAGATCATCGAAGTTGGGCAATATATAGTTTATGTCGGATAAATTGGCTTTGCATGATTAGGCTATTAAAGTACTGTTTGATAGTTAAAATATGGATTCATTATATTTTTAATCAGTTTAGTCTTTCGGATAAGTGCTAATTATTTATTAATTATCGGTAAGTTAAAGTCGTACGTTACTTTTGTTTGGAGTAACTGATCATCATGATCAGATAATATATATACATGCATGACACACATGACACAGACCATCCATTAATTAATGGAAGTGATCTCCGCACTGGATTCAACCTCGTTCAGGAAGGCATGCAGAGAGATCAACGATTAGGAACCAATATTAATCAAAACTTTATAACCAAAGATTTATGAGTAATTAATGAAGTAAGTTTAAGTACGAAGAACCAGATTATCTGCTAAGGTTGTGAAAAGAAAGGAGCAACTATATATATATTATCTTTGGAGAATCAAATTAATTAGTTGATCACGAACTATCACATCAACTCCAAGTGGCGTTGAGAAAAAAAAAAAGGGTGGGGAAATGAAAAGCGAATATCTAATGTCTAATGACGTGATAGCTGGATGAAGCATCAAAATAGGTACAAAACGTAGTGGGGAGAGAGAGAGAGAGAGAGAGAGAGAGATTGGATCCGGAGGTGCCATTGAATGTGAACCTAGCTAGCTAGCCAAATAGAATATGGAATCCATAGAGAGAGAGAGAGAGAGAATAGTATCAATCCTAACGTTATATATTCATTATCAACTCAGGAAAGGTGACAAACAAATTTGAAACATGTTGCATGCAATGAGCTAAAGTTGATAAATTAAGTTCGAATTCGAGTGTAAGCAAAGAAGAAAGGACTTGACACGTAAAGTGAATATAAAATTAAGGAAAGAATATTTGGCAATAAGCGACGGGATTACAAGAAAAAAAAAAATAGAGCTGATAGTTATAGCGCAGCTTGCAGGGAATTATAGGAAGGAGGGCATTGACAAAGGAATCCATGCCAAGAGGGGCGCCAAGTGATAAACAACGACTTTGCCAGGGAGATGATCATCAGAGAGAACAACATGAATGATTCATGATAGAGATATTTTAGTTAATTATGCATGTAGGTATATATATATATATATATTGAGTCATATATGAGGTCCAATTAATTGCTTGAAGTTAATTGATCTGGACGTTTTATATTAGTTGGACTGATGTTTTCCCTTTCCTTCATTCTTTATTTCTAATTTCTAATTTCTAATAATTTCCAGCTTGTAATTACTTCCTAGCTACTTTAGTATTTTGGTTTTGACAAAACGCGTACATTTAACTCAAAGTCAAAACATCATGGACTGCATGCATGCATGCAGCGTAGCTAGCTAGCTAGCTATAGCTCTATCCCTTTGAATCGATCGTCGCCCTTGATCGAGGTAATTACAAGATGGAATCTAGAGAAAGCAAAAGCTTGCTTTGGTTGTATGCAAAGCATATACCTACACAGACACCCCCTAGCTCCAAAGTAAGAGAGAGAAGGTCTGTGCGTAATCTAAGTAAAAAGTAGAAGATTCCGGCCGGCTGTGCGAAATTCAGAAAACAGGACGTAGCAAAAGTATGTGCTAATAGCCTAGCTAGGTAAACCCTCAGAGTCTCAGACTAGATTAATGCAGTCATGTACGTACGTAATAGATCATCAGTACTACTGCAAAAGATCAATTGCCTTAATTAATTATATTGCATATAAGGCTGATCTCATCTCTCCCTCTAAGTTATGATCTTCATCCCACGCAAAGTGATCTCTAAAGTCGCCTACCATTGATGCATGGGCCGGTGTGCATGCCCTTTTTCTTGAATAGTATGGTCACTATAAATTGCGAGCTAGCTATTTAGAAAAGATTAGGGTTCCTCCATTAATTATGCTAGCTTAATTATTCTGTGGATCATGATGAGTAGATTCCTATCAACGCACAAGTCGATCGGTCCCAAAACGGAGATGAAGATCACCTACTTTATGGTAATTAGTCACATTTAATTAGTTGACAACGTAAACTTAAACGTGTTAATGAAATTGAAATGTCCTATCAAAATGATCAATAAAATATTTCACGGTATCATCATTCGGCTAGTGTCAAATTATATAAGTATCTGCAACGCCTATATATATATATATATATATATATATATTTATATAAGAAATTCAAAGCAAAAAATAAAAAAAAAGGGTTTCAAAAAACCTTTTGTAGTGAGCTAGCCATATAAAAAAAGAGTATCAAGATCAAATGGTTAAGTTTGATTGGCCTTAATTTCTTAATCTTTTGAAGAACTGATCCTAATATATAAATATTATATATATATATATACATAAATTTATTAATTTATGTATGTACATTGACAATTGAGAGGACATGATGTGCCACAAATAATTAGAACAAATTAGAGAGAAATAAAATTGGCCGTAGCGTTAGTACTGATCTGAGAGTCCTGATCATCAAAGGTACAAAAATGGTGGAAAATGATGAAATATTAACAGTACTAGTACGTCCAAATGGAGCATCGATCATGTCGGGGAAATTGACCCCACGCAGCTAGCTAGCTAGCTTGTCTAAATTATGGACTGGATATGATTATGAGGCCGGTGTATCCCGCACAGTGATTGCAATTTTAATTGTTTTTTAATTATTATTGAAACTAACTTTATAGGTCATGTACTTCTTAATTATTGGGTAAATATATATATATATATATATATATTAAGACAATTTAAAAAGAAATTATCTTAATTAATCTTATCATGATGATCCTTATAAGACTAGTCATGTAAATTAATGTTAACTTTTGAATAAAGAAGTACAGTTTCGATCATGTATATATATATGGCAACTCTGCATGCATGCCATATATGTATGACTACATCGCTAGCTGCATGCTAAAGATTCTCGCACATGCAGTGAATGCCGGCCTGCAGCCTGCATTCATACGCGCGCGCCTGATCTCCATATATATATATATATATATAGTTTGTTTCGGGACCCTCTCTTAAGTATGCTGTGTTACGTAGTTGAAGGCGTAAACTCCCAATACAGAGAGAGGGAACAAAGGAACATGATATGCCGCCAGCAATGGGGCCTGGTGGGCGGAGAGGGTGTCATCAACCAAAGCATAAAGTGGCGGTGGTGGGGCTAAATATCAATTAATGGTGCACAATACGCCTTTATGTTCCATCATTTTTTTTTCTACTAGATTCCTTTCCCCTTCTCTAATTAGTATAGATCAATAGAGAACATTTATGTATATAGAAAAATGAATTATACAAATTTCAAATAGATAAGTGCCGCATAATGCATAGGTTAATTAAATATTTGGATCACGTAGAATTGAGTGTTGATCTCCAATCAACTTCACTAGTACTAAGCCATTTTGATCATGTGACCAAACTGATCGTGCCGTTTATTTTAATGCCTGTTGGAATTGGATCCGCTCGAATCTCAATCGTACCAAACTTATCTGTATATATCACGTACGGCAATGCATGCATGCATGAGGTAATTGTATGTATGAACAAAAAAATATATATTATGAATTTAAGATGTTTGACGAGGATCATGTGATCTAAAAACATGCATGCATGCATGCATATGATTATCATAGTACTCTTTGCATGAGTCAAAGATTTTTATATTCTGACTAAATAAAACAGATAGAGATCGAGATAAATGAGCAGGGCATGCAGCTCTCTGACAGGTACTTTAATAAGTACTACTTATACACATGACCTCCTTAATTTACATAAAATCCTGGCAGGCAGCTTTTGCCTTTTGCGGCCTTGATTTCTCGTACAACCAAAAAAAGCTGATCGATCGATCCCAAAGAAATAAATCTTATAAGGCCAGAGCCTCCCTGCAGAAATCATGCCCAAATATGAATAATGATAGGTTAGTACCTTATTTATTATTATTTTTGTATTTAATTTTTTATAAAAATTTTTATTTTACTTAATAATTAAGAAAGAGAGTATATTAATAAAGTTATATATTTTTTTAATTTTTTAAAGAGGTTAAAAAAATAGTTAAAAAAATTATAAAAAAATAAAAAACTTAAAATACATTTAAATAATAAATATATAGTAATACGGTAGTAAATCTATCACTATCACAAATATATATATATAATTATATTCTCGTTTATATCATATATAACTGCCAGCCAGCCAGCCAGCCAGCCCAACCCCATATACGGATTGTCCTCCTAAAAATACTAATGGAACAAAATTGAGAAGAAGAAAAAAAAAAAAAAAAAGATTGGCTCGATCGTGTGAGTTTAGTAGTGCTGCAATAAAGACACGTGATGAGTTGTTGGGGTGATCTCAGGGCAGACACTGTGATCGAAATCAAATCACAGTCCAAATGATGAAGCTAAAGGAAAATCACATTAGCTTTGCTGGTACTTTACCAACAATTTTTATTCTCTTTTTTTTTTTTATTCTTTGCTTAATGATTGTGGTGCCTTTCACTGTACAAGCATATCATCATATTGAAACTTTAGTGCGCTAGTTTTAGCTGTGGCTGCAGATAGATAGATAGGGACGCCAAAGTGCAATAAAGAAAGTGCCTCTCCCGAATATGGATTTCATTTGGAAATATGGTATCGAGAAACAAAAAAAAAAACCGTACCTTTCTATAACACATGCATATTGGTGGAGGTTTAAAATATTACCTTATACCTACCTCTCTGTGTGTTTCTTTAAAAGCAAAGAAGATTATGGATTACTTTTTCTAATTGCATTCTTCAGAACCAATCATGCCAAAACAACATAGAGTTTTGCAAATTGCTATCTATTCATCTCTTTACCTTTCTAATCTGAAGAGGAAGTGCGATTTGCAAAGACAATTTTAGCCATGACTCGACTAGTGATCTTTTATTTTTTATGCCAACTAAAGCCACCGGCCCTACTTATTTATGTTTATATACGAAGGCAACTTTTTTACCTTTTTTGTTTAAAAAAAAATGATACCTTAATTTTTATTGATTGTTCTCACTTGTGGCGGAAGAAAATCGTAGTTACAATCCGACTCCTAAGATATACATATAATTAAAACCAAAACCCAGCATCAAAACCTATATAACCAAATCATCTAAATACATTTCCAAGAAAACAAAAACAAATAACCTAAATTAATAAGCAACCTATGGCAACCTGCAAGGAAAAGCAAAATAAGGAATATGAGATTAATCAAACCAAAATTAAACTTACCAGGCAAAAATCTTAGGAGACCCTCAAATAAAGCAGACCCAATTTGTTCATGCGAAGCAGACCTCTTAACTGACTAAGTAGCATATGATCTTCAGACCAGTCAAAGTTCTAACCCTCAGCACCACACTTAGTAAGAAAATCAACCATAATATTCCCTTCTCGAAAAATATAATTCACAATATAATCCAGTCAATTTTCTCTTTTTCTATAAATATCAATACTTATGAATTAGATGGGATTATTTATTGTCTTTTCTCTTTTCTTTTCTTTTTTTCTTTTCCGAAAGCCGTATACTTTGAAAATAGTAGAACATCATCATGAATCACATGAAATAGGAGTAGGGGTCCAAATGTATCTTGATTTGAACCCCTGCAGGCTGCAGCCACCTGCAAGTAAAAAAGTAAGATGGGCAGAGCGGGTCTTTTGCCCACACAACTGTGAATCAAAGGGTCACCATCACTCCAATACAACTGAGCCCCACCATCTCGCCCAGAGGGAGGCACCATGCGGATGCAGTGGATCCAACAAAACAAAATTAATTTATAACACACATAACGGGAAAGCAAAAGCACCAGATTTTGATCTGCCTCTCCTTTATAAATACCAGCCCTGCCTGTCTCTTCCTTCTCAAGCTCACCTATTTTTCTTTTTCTTTAGCCCACACTTTCCCATCACCCCCAAAACTTCCTAATTAAAGGCTCCAGAGAGATATTTGAATAAAGAAACGAAGCAAATATGAGAAGCATTGCCAGTATGAGCGCAGCAACAAAAGCTTCTTCCTTTATGTCACCAACACCATCTGTGTCACGCGCACAGCCACAGCCACAGCCGCAGCCGCAGCGCTCTCCATGGCACTCTCCGGTGCCTTATCTCTTCGGAGGGCTGGCCGCGATGCTGGGTCTCATAGCTTTCGCTTTATTGATCTTGGCTTGCTCTTACTGGAGGCTCGCTGGGCAGTTGGATGAGAGGGAAGGCCGGGACGAGAGGGATTTGGAGAGCGATGCCGGCGAAGGGAAAGAAGCAGGGGACTCTGAAAGCAAGGTGGCGAAGGTGTACGAGGAGAAGATCCTGGTGATCATGGCTGGTGACAAGAAGCCCACGTTCTTGGCCACCCCTGTATGCCGTAAAGCTGTGTCTTTTGGTTATGAGAGTGATGTGAAAAGGGAGAACAGAGAGCGAGACAGGGCAGAGAGCTGTGAAACGATGAAAAAGGAGGTGGGTGATCGTAACGAGCATGCTACGACTGAAGAAAATAGAGACTCTCAAGAGACCCCAGACGCTCAAGAGCACAACCAGTGAGCCGCTTGGTTTCTTTTTGGCCTCCACAAGAGGGATTTTGATGGCTGTTTTCCTCTGTTTGTTTCCTTTTTTCTTTTTTTTTTGGGGTTTTGGGTTTTGGTTCCTTTAGTATTCGGTCATGTAAAAAAATCGCTGAGATCAAATAGAAGACGACGGAGTTTTTTCTTCACAATTAACTACACGCAAATTGCAGAAAGAAACAATCGATTCTTTTTCTATACGCACTTTCTTTATCTGGGCCTTTTTTTTTTACGTGCAGTTACAGACAGAGTTAAGAGTCTTTTTGTCTGTGATATTATTGGAAAAGGAGAACACAAACATTGTCTTACAATTTTCAGGTTTTGTTTCTGGAAGCAAATTAAGAAGTTCACGTTCAGGGCATAGAAGTAAAGCAAACAGAGCACAACACAAATCAAGCAATTGGGAAAGGGATCCTCATTAAATATTTTTAAGTCAGTATTCTCGATTTCACTTACATTAACAACGAAAAACATAGTGACATATAATATGCTTTACTTAGTTATGCAAGTCAGTTCTATAGAGATGGGAGTCCGAAAGAAAAAATGTTAAGAGAATAAAGCGTTGAAGATGAGGAAGCACATATTCTAAAATCTAATTTATTGTGTTATATATATTTCCCTTTTCCTTTTGGTCCGGGCCACCGAGAAACGAACCAACCAGTCACCGGTAAAAGTGGGGAAATCGGCAGGGCGTTGAAGTTGGGGCACGAGAAAGACGAGGTCACTAACTACAGCCTTGGGCAGTTTAATTTCTTGGGGTGCAAATCGGAGACACGTGTTTATTTAATATAAGAGGATTTCCCAAGGAAGGCAACGCGTACTCAGTAAGCTGTCCGTGTAGGTGTGGCGATGCGAAGCCGTGTCCCTCTTAATAAATGGGAAGGGAAGACCGGCGTATGATGATTGACGCGGAAAATCATCTTGCTCGTGTAACCCTCCAATATAAATTAGGTTCTTTAACAGTCGACTAAAGCATGTCACGTTTCCGCAGTGAGATATTTTCAAATATTGTGAATATTAGTAAAAAAATAATAATAAAATATTAAATAATAAAAATTATATAAAAAATAATAAATAATAGTTAAGTATTCTGATAATACCTCCATATCCAAACTAGAGCTTCCATCAAAATGTTTGTGAAGGGAGAGAAACTAATTTGGGTTTCAAATTACAATACAATTAAGCGTTATTAAATTCTTCGTTTGGATGTTAAACTGAATTGTGATGTTATAAATTGAGTTTTTTATAAATAGAAGTGAGCTAAAATTGTGGAGTGAGTTTTGTGAAACCCACCTAATATGAGTTTAGATGTGTTTGGATGTTAAAATTAGTTTATGTGTATTTTTGGGAAGTTGAAAAAAGTGTTGGGTCCCGCATGTAAAGAGATGTTGAATTGAAAAGGGTTTAATGAAGTTTTGAGTTGAAATGAGTTTAATGATTTAAGCGTTAGATGTTTGGATATTAAACTCAGTTTAAAATTAGACTGAATTGATCTCAATTCAGTTCAAGTTCCAAACAGGACATAATTGGATTCAACAAGTGGATTACCACAAATGGGTAATGGGCCTAAAAATCCGGACCATTTTCGTTGCTTCGCATTATTATTATTTGTATACGAATATTTAATTTACAAAAACTCTAAACACAGACACAAAGGTAAACAGTTTAATGAAAAAACTCCAAACCCTAAGCCTCCTGCGCCTCTAGCCTCCTCCACTCGATGAGGCTTCCTCTCAGTTGGAGAACTTCTCCCTTTCTATTACCTAACCCTAACCTTAATGCTAGCAACCTGTTGAGAATTGTTGTAACGTAACAAGGAAACTAATTGGAGATAGAATGAAAGTTGTTATAATGAAATGACCTAGAGAATGCCTACGATTACGGAAGACTCAAAGCGGGAGCTCGGACCTTGAGATCGCTGAGGGAGGAATAGGACTGGTGACGGGCGAGCTTGAAAGCGCAAAGGAGGATCCAGATGCCGATGCTTACGACGTAGGAGATGAGGAAAGTCTGGCATAGGTTGCCGATGGCGTTTGCCACGCACGAAGGCTCTTCTACAACATGGTCGCAGGGCAGGCACCACGCGCGGCCCCAGCCTTGCGTTGGCAGCGCTGGAGCTCCTCGATAGCCTCATGGAGGCGATCCTCAGCCTCTCGGAGCTGGTGTTCTGCTTCAACGTTATCCTATAGAGGTAGCGATGGCGGAGACGCTGATGCCATTTTGGTCCGAGAGAGAGAAGAGAAGAAGAAGAAGAAGAAACACATGTTGGTTACTTATGGAGGTTTAGGGATGGTTTCAGTCTTCAGATGGGGGAGGACTTGGAAAACACGGGAGGAGATGTATCCAAAAACCCAACGAAGAAATTTGACGAATTCGAAAATTTCATCTCGCTCCAGACGCCCCAAAATTCTCTAATGAAACGCTTCGTTTCATTTTCCACATCAGCGTTCGGTGCACAATCGGTCCGCATATTCGCTTGGATTTAGAGTTTTCCTTCCTGCTTAGACCTCAATCCAAACCTTACCTAAATTAAACGCTACGAGTTCCATCGTATCCCCCTTTCCTTCTCTAGCTGGGTTCCTAACACTAGTTTGGCTACTAAGAGTATCCTCATTGGCTTGGCCAAATGAAGAGATTAGCTCAAATTTAGACAATTTGTATCAAAAAGACTCTACATTGGATTGGCCATCTCCAAAATAATTTGAATTTCTGCTACAGTGATTAGCCAAATATAGAGAACCACAATTGGTTCACCAAACATTAAAATAATAATTTCTTACTCCAATTAAGTTTAATCTCAATTTTTTTATTAGCATTAAATGATATTTGAAAATATGATTTTTTTAATATTAATTTAATTAGAATATAATTATTATTAATATTAAATGGTAGACTTATAAAATGTGATACAAATAAATTAAATAAAAAAATTATTAATTTAATACAATTGGTTCACCAAACATTAAAATAATAATTTCTCACTCCAATTAAGTTTAATCTCAATTTTTTTTATTAGCATTAAATGATATTTGAAAATATGATTTTTTTTAATATTAATTTAATTAGAATATAATTATTATTAATATTAAATTGGTAGAATTATAAAATGTGATATAAATAAATTAAATAAAAAAAATTATTAATTTAATAATATTTTATTATTATATAGAGAGTGAATGGCTAATCCAATGTGTAGATTGAATTTAAATGGAATAGGCAAATATAAAAAAGTGTGATATTGGCTAAATTTTGAAGATGAATTTGGCCAATCCAATGAGAATGCTCTAAGAGTACCTCAAGTACTCTCACTACTATTTCATACTTTATTATTACTTTTCACTTACATTTATACTATTTATTACTTTTCACTTACTTTTTATTATTATTTAATATTCTATTATTATTTTTTCATTACTTTTTCATTACTATTCACAAATATTCTCAAACACTTATTCTCACTACTATTCAATAAGCCCTCTCACGATCGCTTCAACTGGCAGACGGTGAGTCCCTCCTCCTTCTTCGTCGTGGATTGAATCCGACTTTCGTTCACCAGGTTCCAACGTCTTCCTCTGATCTGTGAGTCCTATGTATCTCTAAACCATTGATGAATTTGATTTCCCGATAGTTCTCCAAATCCAAGAGCACTTTGATTTCACGACTCAAATTTGGGTTTTACCCATTCTATGTTGCATGGGGCACGAATTTGGGTTTTTTTTCCTTCTTCTTTTTCAAATTTTGAGTAGAAGGAAACTGCCAGTCGTCTCATCTGTACACAGGTAAAAATTAAAATTCCCATTACAGTGATTGAACTATGGGGAAATCTTTGCATTTGAAAGTGGCAGAAATTTGAAGAAAATAAATGGAGTTGGATGGAAGTTAAAGGGATGGAGAAAAAGTGGTGACTCAAGTAGTTTTGGTGGGTTTGACAGTAATGTCAGAGCGAAAAATCTTGTGGAATGCTTAGAAGACAAAGTTGGAACTGTTCTTAGGTGCAGACTGAAAACTTCTTGGACTCCTCCAGGATCTTATCCAACATTTGAGGTCATTGACACTTCAGGCATTGAAATAGAAGATGATTATAAAAAGGTGGAGCCCCATGCATTTGTGCATTTTGCCACACCTGAATCGGTAGATTGGGCTGTGGATGCTGCAGGGCGTTGTGATCTTTTTCTGAACAAGCAACCATCGAAGGTTAGTTTAGGTTTCGAAAGTCCATTCCACCTGAGGCAGAGGAGCAGGACTACAACTCCTCATTAGTTGTCTGACGTGCTTGTCGAGGTTGGAACCTTGGTCAGTCGGGATGAGTTTTTTGTTGCTTGGAGAGGAGCACCTCGTGGGGTTGACTTTCTGGTAGATCCCTTTGATGGGGCATGCAAGTTTTGTTTCACAAGAGATACTGTTTTCTCTTTTAAGATGGAATTTGTGGTAAGAGACATCAACGAAATCAAACGCTATAATGATACATCATATCTAGTAATTTTGTTGCACCTGGCTTCGTCTCCCTGCATTTGGTATAGAACGGCTGATGATGATATTGAAGAATCTGTGCTGTATGATTTGTTAGATGATGATGATCCTTGGATCCGAACCAAAGATTTTACACCAAGTGGGGCCATTGGTCGGTGTAGTTCTTATAGAGTTTCAATCCCACCCCTCCAAGGTGTCAAGTTGAGAAGGACAATGGAATATCTTAAAGAACAAAGAGTGCACGAGATCTACCTTGAAAAGCCACTTAGGATCAGGGATGAACCTGAATTTGGGCTGCCCTTATCAGATCCTTTCTTCTGTATTCAGTACAAGCAAGGGATAGCTTTTGAGATAATGTTCTTGGTGAATGCTGTCTTGCATAAAGGCATGTTCAGTCAGCACCAGTTGTCAGACAATTTCTTCAATTTATTGAGAAGCCAACCCTAAGAGGTCAACATTGCCGCACTAAGGCACATATGTTCTTACAGACGCCCGGTGTTCAATGCCCTCAGGAGACAGAAAACGGTCCAGGATTGGTTGTTGCGGAATCCTAAGCTTTTTAAGAGCCCTAGACAGCTTGATGATATTGTTGAAGTTAGAAGGTTGGTTATTACACCAACAAAAGCATATTGTCTTCCACTAGAAGTGGAGCTTTCCAACAGAGTTCTCAGGAAGTATAAAGGAGTTGCTGATAGGTTTTAAGGGTCACTTTTATGGATGAAGGAATGCAGACAATGAATTCCAATGTTCTTAACTCCTACGTCGCTCCTATTGTGAAGCTTATCACATCAAACTCTTATCCACAAAAAACAAAAATATTCCAAAGGGTGAATACCATTCTGAAAAGTGGATTTCATGTTTGTGGTAGGGAGTATTCTTTTCTAGCCTTCTCATCCAATCAATTGAGGGACCGTTCTGCCTGGTTTTTTGCTGAAGATGGAAAGACAAATGTTGTTAACATCAGAAAGTGGATGGGGAAGTTTACCCAGAAGAACATTGCGAAGTGTGCTGCCAGGATGGGTCAGTGCTTCTCATCTACTTATGCTACAGTAGAAGTTCCACCAAAAGAGGTGAATCCCGAGCTTCCACACGTAGAGAGAAATAATTACATGTTCTCTGATGGGATTGGTATGATTTCTCCTGATCTAGCAAACGAAATTGCAGAGAAACTGAAATTGGATGGGAACCCTCCATGTGCTTATCAGATAAGATATGCTGGTTTTAAGGGCGTTGTGGCTTGTTGGCCAGCAAAAGGTGATGGGGTGCAACTTTCTTTAAGGCATAGTATGAACAAGTTCCTGTCTGACCATACTACTCTTGAAATCTGTTCTTGGACTAGGTTTCAGCCTGGTTTCCTAAACAGGCAGATCGTGACACTGCTTTCAACTTTGAACGTTCCTGATGAAATATTCTGACTCTATGCTCTCCAGACTAAACCAAATGCTTGTGGACACAAATTTTGCATTTGATGTCCTGACAGCATCCTGTGGTGAGCAAGGAAATGCAGCAGCAATTATGCTGAGTGCGGGATTTGAGCCTCAAAGTGAACCTCATCTACGAGGCATGTTAACCTGTATACGAGCTGATCAGCATTGGGGCCTTAGGGAGAAGGCTAGGATTTTTGTTCCTTCAGGTAGGTGGTTAATGGGCTGCTTAGATGAGCTAGGCGTCCTTGAGCAAGGCCAATGGTTTATCCAAGTGTCTACCCCATCATTGGAAAACTGTTTCTCAAAGCATGGTTCCAGGTTTACTGAGAAAGCAAATAATCTTCAAGTAATTAAAGGGGCATGTGGTGATAGCAAAAAATCCTTGTCTTCACCCAGGAGATATAAGGATTCTGGAAGCAGTTGATGCCCCTGGTTTACACCATTTATCATATACACTATATATCATTCAAGTTTGGTGATTTTTGTGTCTGCAAAACTCTTATTTGTATTTTCGGAACGCAATGGCTCGGCTTTTAATACATTTATTACCACGCATTAACAGAGCAAAATATTTTAAGAGACGAAGGTGGATTTGTCTAAATTGAAATGACATTGGAGTTTCATATCCCCAAAGAAGTGTAGTATGCCATTTAGCTTTTCTCATCACAACGACCTCTCAGATCAATGGGCTATTAAGTACAACAAAATGTCAAACTAATAGAGTTAAGCTTTGTATGTAGTTCCACTTTTGACCAGTGCCTTGGCCATATATACAAGTAATAGTCATAAAAAAAAAAAAAAAAAGTAATAGACCTCGTGACTGATCACGTTTACTAGAATTCATCAACTGAAAACCAGTTATCAAGTCCGACAAATGACAGCCAGGATAATCACTTCTTCTATTATTATTGTTGTTGTTATGTAAAAGGCTAAGGGGAATTTAAAAAAAAAAAAGAAAAAAAGAAAGGGAAATGTCAGTCTCTCTCGCCTAACAACTGGATGATAATTATATACACAAACCCCCCCACGAGATTCTTGATTTTGAGGCAGGAGAGCCTGTATGGAATCAATTTCTGTTGGATTCTTTAGTTAAGAATCAAGATGGCAATTGCATGTCGACTCGTACCACAGGCTTCTTTTTCTGTTTTTTTCCCCAAAATCAATTTTAGAAAATTGTATCTTGGGTCGACAGAACAAACAGCTGATCAATTTTCATCACAATTTTAGTTAACAACAGTTTAGGGAAAAAAAAAAAATCCATCACAAATAGAGTGGCACAACAAATACTTGTTCATATTAAAAAAAAAAAAAAAAAAAACTCTTCTCACCGTAAAATAAAAAAATTAAAAATTAAAAAAAAACTATAAATGGGATGTCATCTGTAGAATTACCAAGGCACATAGTCACTATTGCTTTGAGCGGGCCGCAGATCCACGAAAGTGAGAAAAAATAATAATAAAACCATTAATTATTTTATTGTGAGATAGAGAAGCCTAGAAGTGGGGGGTGGGGGGCATCACGATGTAATCCCCTCAAGGTTGAGTGGACATAAATCATTTCATTTCCACCATCGACACCATCTCTATAAAAAGACCCAGATCCATCACCACTACCAGCTACCAGCTACCATTCTTTCTTCTTCCCAACTCCACCCTACTTTCAAAAGTAAAACCAGACTGACAACTGTTTCGCACCTACTAAAATATTCAATCTCCAAACAAAACTCGATGAATTTAGAACAAAATTGACGAGAACGTGAAACACTTCTGTGAGCCGTGAGGGCATCGCCAAGGCGCAGAGTAACAATGAAATATTTGATTGATTAATAAGCCATAGTTAATAATGACAAGCACCACGTCGATATAATTGTACACAAATTATGAGTTTCTAAGGGAATTTAAGGAGAAAGATGCGATGGTAATATTCATGTATTATATTCCAAATTTAAAACGCTTGAGATTTGGAAATCTATTTCAGGTACATGAACTTTCTCACATTACTGTGTAGCTTGTAGTATCACTCTCTGAAATAGAATTAGTGCAAATACCATTATAATTATAAACTAATGGATAGTCCCTATTTAGCATCATATCATCCATCATCTTCTATGGGATCGAAATACCCATCTCTTGCATTTCTATCCTTTGCCTCTTTGCTAGCTAAAAGAAAAAAGGGAAAATAATGAATAGCACCAACCATTTTAACAAATTTTTCTTCTATTTCAACACCACACTCAAAGAAGATGAAAGAGAAGTCCTCCACCAAACAACAAAGAAATGTTATATGTTTGGCATCCACTAAAACATAAAAAGGAAGCCCCCCACCAAAATATTTGCAGTGATCGTCCCCACTCTCTCACTAACCGCCGCCCATCAAAAGTTTATCATCAACTCTCACAAGCACTCCCACCTAAAAAGCTCCAGATGACTATTCTCTAATATATACCAAAATGACTGCATTTCTTAGGAGCAAGCAAACGCCACCCACGCACTGATGCACAGAAAGAAACACAGCCAATTCTTGTTAACAACATTTTATTATTGTCTATAAATATACCCCCCGCACCGATTCCCCCATTTTCAAAAATTAAACAAAGGGGGCTAACATTACATATTCTAAAAATAAATTAAACACTAAAACCTCCATTAATTAGGGATTTTCATCGTCATCTTCATTCATCCTCACCGTCGCCTGAGTCGCGGTGGTTCACCTTAGAAAATCCCATCCCACGCGCCACCATGTGCGCGTCCACCACCTTAGCCGACGACATTTCCATCTGGCAAACCCTAACCGCACCGATCAGCCTCTCGGGCAACTCATCCTCTGCCTGCGCCTCCACCACGAACCCCATGTCTATGGTCACGCTCGTTACATACCCCAATGCGAGGTGCAGAATCGCGCTGGCTATCGCTGAGCTCCCAATGTCCACGTCGATTTCCAAGTAGTTAGATCCTCTGTGATAATTACACGTCAGAGCCTTGCCTAACAGACACGCACTGTAATTCCCCACCGCCTTCTTCACGATCCACGGGCCCTTCACGATCCGGTTCACGATCTTGAACCGCTGGTTCCGGAACGAGTCGTCACCATTAACGAACCGGTACAGAAGAGAACCGGAGGGGATAGGATCCTCCGTGGCGAAGTAGAAAACAGCGCTGTGGTGGTCCTTCCCGGGGACTTGGAGGTTGACGGCGAAAATGAAGCTCTTTAGGGATTTGCCCAGGGCCTGGGCCTTGCCGAGAGCGTGGGACACGCGGTTGTCGGAACGGGCGAGTACGTTGTCGAGTTTGGTAGTCGACTTCAGCCAATCCATGCCGGCTGGGGAGAGTAGGTACTCGCCGGAGGGGGTTTTAGTACGTTTTGTGAAGTAGTTCTTGGAGCGGAGGGAGAAAAGGTCGCCCGGGGGTGAGGCCCAGCCGTTGGTTCCTGTGTGGAGGTCGACGTTGCGCAATGATCCCCCGCTGATTGACTCCGATATCCATTCCGCGGGGGTGGCGGTGGTTATGGACTCGCCGGATAGGGAGCATCGTTCTCCGGAGATTGTATGTTTTTGCTTCGTAGGGCACATGTTAATGTCACACCCACCACACACACACTCAAAGACTTCCTCCCCGTCTCTCTCTGAGCTCTTTAGTTTCGCGAGGAGTACTGTCTTCGGGGTTAAGAGAAGCAACACGGTTGAGGTCAGACTTCAGAGGCGTATATTGTGAAGAAGATTTTTTCGATGTATAATAACCAATTAAGAGTGGAAACTAAAAGCTAAAAGGTACCCTTCGATTTCGAGGAAACTACGAGGGTACCCTTTCCTAATGGGACAGCTAATTTGGTTTGCGAAGTGCAAACTAATAAATGATCTTGCATGACCTAATTTCACCTGTCCCGAAATGGACACATTTCATTCCCTTAAGAAGAAAAAACTGGTTGATTATGATAATTGCCTTGTTAACTTTTTCATCTATGACACAATAATATTAAATTGCATATTTACAACGCAGGCCTGATTTGGATATCTTAATATAGGTAATCCGAGATGGAAATGGAATAAATAGCTCTTTGACTGAATGGCTCATTTTGAATTGAAAAAAAAAACAAAAACAAGAAAGAAAAAAGAGTTGTGTGTATCATAATTCCATCCCAAAAAGAAATTTTTTTGGAATTTGTAATGACCAATAAAAACTAACAAGTTGAAAGGAAAATTAGAAAATTATAAAGTAAACCTAAATGTTTTAACAAACAAAGTGCTGATGAAGATTAGTCAAATTTCGAACTATCTTGACTGAAAACACATGACACAGTGTAGTGATTATAAATTACATTTCAAACTATCTTCATTGAAAATAGATGACATAATATTGTGATTAAACAATGGAATCTATTCGGACCCATTCCAGCAATTAAACTAGATGAAAAATACACAATATTTCAATGATTATAAAAAAAAAGTGCTGCAACTCAATCCCATCATTTTGCCTCCCTCAAAGTTATCATCGGTGCAATTACATTTTTTTTCTTTTTTCTTTCAAGCAATTTTTAAACATCCCTTTTAAACATTCCTAAACATTTTAAAATATACACAAATTCACTAATAGTCACTTTCTTAATCATTAAAATAAAATATACAAACAATCAAAATGAGAGATGAACATCATAGAACTAAATTATATTATCCTTATCAAAATAGATAAATTACGAGTAAATACAAAAATGAATGATAGTTTGAAAAGTTTTTTGTATTCATCCCTTTGAACTTGAAGTAATGTACAAAAGATATTTATATATTACTGCTTTTACAATTATTTTATTATTCTTGCAATATAATGGCATTGTGATAATTTAATGAAATATAATGAGAGTTTATCATAAACCGCACAAATCGACAAGGTAACGATCATAAGTTCATAACCTTGACAGCGAGAGGTGCTTCATTGACGTTGACGATCAAGATAGCGGCACGTGGTGCTCAATGAGAACAAGAAGGACGTTGACGATCACTCGTTTTTGACGCTCTTGTGCCACTAAAGCATCCCCATTATGACACGTTGATTTTGTTATTGGGATCGACTGTCGCAGCTTACAACGTTATTACAGGGTGGACTGGTCTGTGCTCACAACCAGTCACAAATGACGCTGGACAATAATTATTGTTTGCACGAGGTTACGAATAATGGAGTCCCTTTAAATATTTACAAAGAAGCTTTTTTTTTTTTTTTTTAAGGGAACAAAGAAGCTATTTAGATCACAATAAAGCGCACGAATCTTGAAACTTCTACTTAAATCAAAATATATTAATGCTTAGAATTAGTAGTGACCCTAATTCTTATTTCTTCAGTTAAAAAAAATTGAGAGAGAGAGAGAGAGAGAGAGACCTTTAATTCATTGGCCCTTTATGACTTTTATGATAGGCTGACTTTATTCCTCAACTCTTGTCTCTTTGGTAGGTGTCAAGCTTAGCTGCCTAGTGCCGACCTCACCTAAACAACTTGAGATATGCATCTCATCAAAGGCTGAGAATATTTATTCCCTTAATTTCATTCTTATTATATTACTAAAATAAAACGAGTGCTGCTAGCGTGCCCCAAGAGGCAAAAAAAAAAATTTATTTATATTTATTTAATATTTTTAAACATTTTTAAAAATATATAAAAAAAAAATATCAATACACTAATAGTCACTTAATCAGTAAGTAAAATAAAAAGATATTAAAAAAATTAAATATATAAACAATCAAAATAAAGATACAAAATAGAACGACATAATAACATTATTCAAATAAGATCTTGGAGTCGTGTATTCATCAAATTCAATACTATTGTGGATAAAATCCGCTACCAACATCCTAAGAAAAAAAAATGAGCCCAATTCAATCAGCCATGCTGGGCAGTTCTAAATTTCATGATATGGCACGGAAAAAGAAACAAAAAAAAAAATGGCAGGGAAGAATAATGAAACAGGAGATGGTGGAATATAACCCTACATTTCACATTAAAAAGTAATTGAATTTCAGATAGCAGGGCGTCACAGACTCACACACGTAATATAATTCTCCCAAGTTATGTTTTGCTTATCACTTCCATATTTCTTTCAATTGATATGGAAAAATGGGTCTAATTCAATGAGGTTCTCATCAGGTATAAATATTTTGAAAAACCATGCGCCACTGACCCATCTAATTCTCTGTTATTCTATTCTGCGACGCGCAGGTGATAATGCAGAAAGCTTTTCCTACTAAAGTTCACGCTAGGTATGTGTCGTCATACTCAAAAGCCTTCAGTTCTAACTCCTAGATGCAGTGCACAAATTAAAAAGAGTGCTGCTCCTCTGCCAGAGTGTGTGCCGACAATTGCAAATTAATTTTTTTTTCTTTCTATTTCAAGTATTTTTTAAATATATTTAAACATTTTTAAAAAATAAAATAAAAATATCAATATACTAATAGTCATTATATTAACCATTAAGTAAAAGAAAAAAATTAAAAAAAAATCAAATGCATAAGCGGTCAAAATAAAGAGACAAAATGAGGTGACATAGTAACATTACTCAATTAAAAATATCTGAAAACCGTGACTTGGAAATCATTCGGTTTCAGAGAGAGCAAGAATCCTACTGACCTATAATATTCTCACTAATAAGTAATAATCCATTGGCAAAAACATAAATCACTGCAAACCATATTGAAATGGCAGGTACCCTGGAAATCAAATAAACATGGGCCTTGCACCAACGCACACCAACATTCTTTAGCCCCAAACAGAAACTGAATGTAGGCCAATATATGAAGACCATTCAGTAATTCACCTGCCTATGACATAGAGGTAGATTCACCAAAAAAATGAAAGGAATCATGGACAAGCTTTCATTAGTAATTTGCCTGGTTATAAGATAAAAGAAAAATATTTTAATCACAAGCAGATTATACAAAAATAAATCCATAGAATGATAGTAATTTGATGTAGTATGTAAGATTGTAAAATTTCTTTATCTTAAAATAAATGTAACGGATCACAATAAACCATGTCATTTTGAGGGTTTACTTCTGTGTAGTCCATTTGTATCTGTAGCACTTCTCACAGCGGCCCAGAGGGTAACCCATAACTCGTAACCAAAGACAGATCTGAATCTACTTGCTTCGAACTTTTTAAGATGTGCATTTCATTTCCTAGTGATTCAAGAATATTAATACAACAAACCTCGAGTAAGCTTGGAATACCTAAGGGCTAAGGATGCGATACATAAAAATCCATATTTGCTGCATGACATTTTTTCCCGTTGCAATTTTCTCAGCTACCAAACGGAGCATATAGCGGAACTACTCTAAGAAGTTTGTAAAAAATATTAGTCTGTGAAAGAAATTGATAAAGCACGGTCTTATTCCCTAATTTCTGTAAACTAAACCTACACAAGTATAGGAGGAAAGAAACTTAAAACACGGACAAACAAGCGAGTGTTACAGCGACTACTTCCTAAAACAACATTAGCAAACAGAAAAATAAAATAAAAACGAATACAAATCAAGTCCTCTAAGAATTTCAACAACCAAGATCCGAGAACAACTCCGTTTGGTCTCAGTTCGCTTTGCTTCAACCGTATCAACCATCGATTCACACGTAATAAAAGTCTATTTAAACACCAAGCAATGCAGTTATTATACTGATAATGAAAAAATAACTTTACCAGAGAATTCTATTAATTAAACGCATTACTAGTATTTCTTTCCAGAGCAATCGACGGATTAGGGTTTGACTAACCCTCTTCATCTTTCTGCATCCAAATCAGACGCTCCTTAGTGTGCTTTCCTCCTTTGAGGCTGTTTCTCGGTCGCTAATCTGTAAATCCAGTAGACCTGGAAGAAAGAAATATGAATGGAGAGGAAATCAGAGACCCGCTTGGAGCTGGAGTGATAATGGGAAGGAAGAAAGTTAAAAAGAGATAGCGAAAAGCGGGATTTCTGAAAGCACCAGAGCGAGGACGTGAGCTGCTATTAATGCAACTACCATGAGAGGCACTGCCTGGAGGAACCATGGCCACGAGGAGGATGACGGTGGTTCCTTCGCCATTTTCAGAAAGAGAGAGTTTGTGTGTAAACACTGTAAAGCCAGCAAGCGGGGGGTTTTGAAATGACTTTGCGGCCTCATTTTTTACCATCATTTCGACCCTTCATATATTTAATTTTTCATTATTAATAAAAAGTAATTTTCATTAATACGAATGAAATTAGGCATGACTTATTTATACAGAAAATATATAATAAAAAACATCTAAATACATTCTTAAAAAATTAAACTAGAGCTAAGAACTTATGTACACTATTTCTATTAAGAACAGTGGCTGAAAACCATAAGAGTAAAATGTGCAAAAAAAATTATGAAGCTCCTTCATTGTTCGCTCTCTATCTTCAAAATACCGTGCATTCCTTTCCATCCAAGTACACCACATAATGCACAACGGAATTATCTTCCAAGCTGCTGCTACCTGGGAACAACCTTGTAGACCCTTCCAACAAGCAAGCAGGCCAATCACATTTGTCGACATAACCCACGCAACATCCACCCTACTAAATTTCTCATTCTACAACTTTCTCGTCACCTCACAATACAATAGTAGATGGTTCACTTATTCTCCATTTTTGTTGCACAAATAATACCAATCCATCACAATGAGATCCATCTTTCTTAAATTATCATTGGTTAGAATTTTTCCTAATGCAACAGTCCACACAAAAAAAACTACTTTAAAAGGTATGCGTGACCTCCAACCACTTTTCCACAAGAAATGTACATTACCTTGTGATGCCAGAATTTTATAATATGTCTTGACTGAAAACTTTTTACTGCCATTGCATCTCCATTGTAACCTATCGTCATGTGCCGTTAATCTTTTTGAAGAGTATATCAAGTTAAAAAATTATGAAACAGTAAACAAGTCTCAATCATGGTTAGCCCGATTGAATAAAATATTTCATTGATAAGAGTCTTGGGCAAACACAAACGGATCCGCTATCGAAGCCTCCCTATTAGTTGCAATGTTATAGAGAGCTGGAAGGCCCTCTCCAAAGAACGCTCTCCACACTAGACATCGTGCCAAAACTTGATGTGAGTGCCTTGTCCGACTACAAGTCTAATATTATTTTCAAAGCATTGTCATCCCCCTTATAAATCTCCACAAACCCACACCATACCCCCCTCACTTCATTAATGCACCAACTCCCCCCCCCCAAGCACCTCAATGTCTAGAGTCTACAACTTCCTTCTACAAAAACTCCCCTTCTTCTTGGTATCTCCATAGCCACTTCCCTAAAAGTGCTTTATTGAAAGTCCTCAAATTGTGCACACCCAAACCACCACTCGAAACTGGGGAGCAAACTTTATTTCAATTAACAAGATGGAATTTGGTTTCTTCTCCCAGACCACCTCACAAGAGAGCCCGAAATAACTTCTCTATTCGATGCGCCACCCCCGCTGGCAACGGGAATAGAGGTTGGAAATAGGTTGGGAGGTTAGATAAAGTGCTAGTGATCAATGTGAATCGCCCTCCCTTCAATAGATACAGCCGTTTCCACCTAGCCAACCGTTTCTCCACTCTCTCAATAACCCATTCCCATATACCTCTAGCTTTGAAAGTGGCCCCCAAAGGAAGACCCAAATATTTCATAGGCAAAGAACCCACTTCACACCCCCAATGTTTCTACTAGTGTACTTATATAGGGCACCACACCCACCGCCACCATCTCAAATTTGTCCAAGTTTACCTTGAGACCCGTCACGACCTCGAAGCACAACAATAGTGCTCGTATGGCTTGGATTTGACCAACCTCCGCTTCACAAAAGATAAGTGTATCATCTGCAAAATAAAATATGTGAGATCATGACAGAACCATGAGTACCATTGCCGGCCGAAAAAACATGCTATATAGCCTCCATCTACAACTGCCTTCACCATCCGGCCTAGTGCCTCCATAACAATTACGAATAGAATTGGAGACAACGGATCCCCTTGCCTCAATCTGAGGGAACTATTAAAGAAACCCACCGGAGTATCATTAACTAGCACTGAGAAACGCACAGTAGTTATGCAATATCGAATCCACGAAATCCACATGTTACCGAAACCACATCTCCCAAGTAAGTAAAGGAGAAAATCCTAATTTACATGATCATAGGTTTTCTCCATGTCAAGTTTACATAGTATGCCTGATTTACCTTCCTTTAACCTATATATATTTAATTTTTTTTTATTTACTAATTAAGAAAATAGCTTTTAGCCCTTATTTAGATTGGAAACTCATCTCAACAAATCTCATTTCATCATTACAATTTTTTTAAATTTTCACACAAAATATAACAAATAATTCAACTTTTTCAAATCTCAAAACAATAATAATATTTAAAAATTATATTCTAACAATATTTTATTCAACTCATCTAAAACTATCTAAACTCATCTCTGAATCCAAACGGGGCCTAATATATTGATATAATTTTTTAAATATTTAAATATATTAAAACAATGTAAAACAAAAAAGAAGCAAAAAATAAAAAGTGAAATTTGTACTAGTGGGCATGCCCAACGATCAAAGATGGGCAGGACACTAGCACTACATTTATAATAATATTTTATTCAACTTTTAATTTTCATTTCAACTCATTTCATCTCAACTCACCGTTCAAACGGCACTTAAATATTCGGCCAGCATGCGGGCTAGACTGCTAAAGGCGTTTTTACTTTAGATGATATTAATCTGCCACTCTCATCGACTTTTGGCTCTCTAAGAGTATTGGCATTAACTTAACCAAATATCAGTGCATCTTTAAAATTTGAAAAAATATAAATCAAATGAGTTGCATTGGAGTAGTCAAATAGTGGAAACTTCAAATATGAGCTACAATATTTCTAAAGCTTTATTCATATTTAGAGATGTACTGTTCATCTTTAAAATTAATCTTTTATTCCAAAATATCATACCCAATTACTCCATAACAGTTCCCACGTTTTTCATCTTCAAAAGTGATATTTATTCAAATATCAGATCCACGTTTTCCACAATAATTTAAGTAAAAATTAAGTTATTAATTAACATAGTGTAGTTGCAAAATATGAAAAAATAAAATAAAAAAATATTATTATCAAAAAAAAATATTATATTATTATTTTGACTAATAATATGAGGTTATGACTTGAATGATTTTAGATTTATGAAAAACATGTATTTTTAGCTAAGTTTTGAAGATAAATTTGAAGAAACCAATAATAATACTATAATACTATAATACATTTGTATTTTTTTATCTTTTAAATATTTAAAAAAATATATAAAATAATCTGTAACTATTTTTTTAAAACATATGAGTAGTCAAATCTAGGAATAAAACCAGGTAAAAATATAGCATTTTTTTTATCATTTTTCCTTTATTTTTTAAACAGACTCTACTGCTGCTCATGTGAAGAATTCAAAATTATATCCAGTCAACTCTGGTGTTAATAACTTCTTTTGGTTTTTTAATAAAATATATACATATATAATATTTATATTATTTAATAATATAATTGTTCATACAAACAGTTAATGGAATTTTATTTAATATTTATATTATTGAGTCTAATTTTATATTTATAAATAGCTAATTTAATTGAAATTATTACCAAGTAGCCAGGGGCGGAACTAGGATTTGGTGCTTGGGGGGCGATTAGCAAAGTGTGTCGTATGTAGGGGTGAACAGTAACCGACATTTAAGGTAGCAAAGTGTGTCACCGACATTTAATATTAACCATACACAGTTGTTATCTAGGGACAAACTAAGTTATTAAAGCCACCAATCTAAATCTCTCACTTGAGCTCCATCGGACTCAAGTGAAAAATAAAAATAAAGATAGAAATAACCATGTAAGTTTTTGAAGCAAATGATAAAAATTAAGTAAACAAAGATAAATTTTTTTGTTGAATCTAAGATTGAATATTGTAAAGTCTATATAATATAAATAAAAATAACTATGTGAGATTTATTGCATTTACTTCTAATTGTTAACTTGATGATAGTATATATGTACTCACAAACAAAACTAATCCAAACAAGCTAGCTAGTGGAAGACTTAAAAGGAAAAGTGTAAATAAATAGGAAAAATGAGGTTGTAAATTTACCAAATAACTTATAAAAAAAAAATCAAGACATTCTATTGCCTCTTATGAGATGTAAAAAAAAAAAAAATGTGAGATTTTATTAATGACAAAAAAGAGGTGTAATTATGAAAAAATTATTAAAAAACTAAGAGAAACCTAGACAACTAAGTACTAAATGAGATTTTAAAAAATATTTTGGGGGAACAAATTATCTTTATATTAGAGATATATTTGATAAAACCATGTACTAAAGTATATTTTTGAAAAATTTTTTTTGGGGGGAGGGGAGCATAGGTCCGCCCCCAGCAAGTAGCCTTTTTCATTTAGGCCTTGTTTGAATGTTGGAAGCATCTGAGTGCAGTTCAATTTTAAACCTACTTTAACATCCAAACACATAGTCAAGTCTTCACTAAACCTCACTCAAATTAAGACTGACCAAAACCCATAGGACCCACAAAATTGAACAAAATTTTGTACACAAATTTTTTTACTACTACTTATTAAATAATATGTACACAAATAATGGAATAAAATGTGGGCATGATAATGTTGTATTTTTATTGTTAATTATTCTATTTTATTTTTTATACATTTTTTAACTTTCCATAAACAAATATAAACTCATCTAAGGTGGACTCTATAAAACTGACTCCACTATCTCAACTCACTACTATTTATAAAGAACTCAACTCATTTCAATTTAACTCAATATCCAAACATACCTTAGACCCTCAACATTAAATGGAATTTGGGTAATTGTTTCCCAGATAATTGATCAAATCAATAAGAGTATGCTAGGTGCATTAAACGAACTATCAAGCTCATCTTAGGATGACTTTTGAGGACGAGATAAGTACTTAAAATACACCCACACACATATTACTATCTAAAAATAGCTTACTATCTACCCTTTCACATCTTCCATATTTTTTGTAACATATTCTGAACTTACTTATATTTGTAGTATGTGATGATAAAATGAGGGTAAAACTTCAAAAAGATTGTTATTAGTTAGAATGTTGATTAGATAATAATGTGACATCACTTGAATAGTTGGCCAAAATGAATATGCTTCATAAAAATTATTTATCTAAATGTGATGTGAAATTTTTAAAAGTTCAAGATAAAGTATATTGGGTTAAGTAGTAAATGAATCATTGAGTTGTACTGTTTTTTTGGTTGCTCATTATATTTTCAATTTTATTAACTTATATTTTAATTTTTTAATGAGATGTGTTAGGTTTATAAAGATAATTACAAAATAATGCAGTTGAATGTAATAGGTTAGATTTAATTTAAAATTTATAAAGTCACTTATAATCTATCATATCTCACAAAATTACATCATTTTGTAAGATTATTTTTTAACTATTTTGTAAATGAAATATTTATATTTATAAGTAATCTTGTATTTTTTTTTTATAAACACATGATATGCCACGCCTAATGAAATATATGATGGTCTTGAATTTAAAAAAGCCAAAGTCAAGTAACAATTTGATCGAATTTAAAACCAAAGAAATGAGAAAAACTCTAAGGCCTGTTTGGATAGTAAAAATGTTTAATCTCATTTCATCGTTACAACTTTTTCAAAGTTCTCTATAAAATATAATAAATAATTCAACTTTTTCAAATCTCAAAACAATAATAATATTAAAAAAAATATTCTAATAATATTTTATTTAATTTTTAACTTTCATCTCAATTTACTATCATTTGACCTAAAATTAAAAAAGTGTTCGTGTAGAAAAAAATTACACTTTGCTGAGATAAAAATGGTTTGATCTATTCTATATTCCAACTTGTGCGGGCTTTAGAATAAAAACCAATTTTAGTATGCGGATACCCAAATTTGCTTGGGCCTCGCCTCTGTGTGCAAAACCAATCCGATCAAAAGAAGGAAAAACGAATTACAAGGCGGTTCGGTCATCGGTATCCCCTAAAGTTGCCAAGTGCACCCTACGTGGCTACGTTCCCCAATTCGCAAGCAAATCTCCATTCTTGCTCGCTCACACCGTCACTCAGCAAGATACGCACAGAAAAGACTGTCATCGCATGCTTAATTGAGGTATCGGCCTCGCATTCTCGCAAACGCGTGTGGTGCTAAAACTCTCTATCTGATATGGGTTCGTGAACTCTGCCCCCCCTATCTACGTCTGCCGAGATCTTATTGTAGCCAATGAGGAATGTCTTTGCGAGTCTCAACCGTCGCCGTCATATCTCAGTGCTCTCCAGAAGTAACTCCTCCTAACACTTATAACATTTGCTCTTTTCTTCGAATTTCTTATATAGCTTCTGCTTGGTTGATGGGAAAATTTAGGAATAGAAAACGGAATCGTAAACTGAAAAAATGGTACCGAGAGTTAAATAATAAGGTTAAAATTACCGTGAGAATTGGGATTCATCTTTTTACAGGCAGTTTAGGGAGGCTTACTTAGTTTTTTTATGTGCTATGTTTGAGTTGCTCTTTTATTTTTGATACTTAGCGCATTCTGTATAAAAGCGTTATGAGAGAAGCCATTTTTGCTACTCGGTCGCCTAGTTGATCAGAACCCTGTTTTCTATATGTAGTGGCTCCACACAAATATGAAGTACCTGCAGATAAAACTCGAATATGATAATAGTTTTTTTCCCCGTCGGTGAGGAGTATTCGCTGTCAGATTTAGTTTTGGCTTTAGAAAGTCAGTTTTTGCTTCCATTCTAATACCATAATTGCCACCATGATTTGTAGTACAAGAATTATTTGCGTTTACCTGACTTTCTCTTTGCAGGTTTACGCCATGATTGTACTGTTGACGCCATCTTGCAGAAATTCGCGTCATTGGCATGTCATACAGATCTTGAAATTGTTAGAAGAAAAGATAATCGGATCCCATTATGCCTGTTGCACCGGAATTCGTAAGTGCATGACTATGTTAAATACTGGGAACTCTTGACAGTTATCTTCCTTGTTCCAGCACTGCCTGAATGATTCATTATTCTTCGTTGAAGATTTTATATCTTTCCATGGTTTTAGCACTTTACCTTAGGCACATTGGTACAGATTTTCTACCGGCTTCACCAGCGTGCACGGTGAGAGCCCATCAGCAGAGTATGCAAAGCTGAGGAAGGAATCACTTGAAAGTGAATTTGGCCGTGCTCTTGGAGCTTATGGAAAAAGTGTTTCCATTGTCCCTCGTTTTGGTCCATTATTGGCTTTGTATAGAGCAGCAATTATTTCATTTTATGTGATAAAGCTAAGCATCTGGCAATTCTTCATTCAAGACATCAGAAAACGTGCTGTCAAGGTACGGGGCATATATATTTTATTTTTTATTTGTTATCTGTTGCCTTCTAATGAGTTCGTATATCCGTGACTAAGTTCCTTGAGGAAAATCAAATTGAGTTTTGATGAACAAAACTGTAAAAATTGTTTTGGTCGCGTGTTCCTAATTTTAGAGGCCCCTTCATCTGAAGATTTGTTATGTTAGTGAGGAAGGAACTAGTTAAAAAATGCTATCAATGGTGGTCACTTCAATGACGGTGGAGGGCAGAAGAAATAATGGTGATTGATATATTAAAGACCTACATACGCTGCATTGCATGCTCTGTTGCTTCTCATTACCCAGTTTTTTCAAAAATTTCCTCTTTAAAGAAAAGGGTACGGGGATAGATATTTTATGATTTCCTTGTATCCATCTCTAGCTCTTAATTGTAGCCAGGCGTACTCAGTCGTATACTTCCTGCGTAATTGGGCTATGCCTAGTTTGTGCTTTAATAAGACTTTATGTTACTTATCGAAAAAGAGAAGGGTAACATGTACTGATTGCTTTTATATATAAGAGAATCTTCCGGTTCTGGTACACTATGTGTATCTTGCTCTTACACAACAGCTATACAAGCCTTCAACTGTTTCATAAGTTTCTAAATGCGTGCCATATTGTCTGCCTCATGTAGAATTTAGGTTTCTTTTGCTTGTTTTTTCTACTTGATTAATTTCTGAAGTTGGATTAACCTTTTATTGTTTAGAAATTTCTTAATCTGAATTTGCTGATTGATAGTGGTTTAACTTGGTGACACTTTCCCAAAATAATACCTGCACAGACAATAGGAGCCAGTTACCATTTTTACCACTGTTGTTATAACACACACACTTCTTTGGTGGAGAAACACACGAATACATTAACTGACTGAAGTTTGCAGTAACCTTATACAATTTATTGCAGTTCCGCGAAACTCTAATCCACTTGGGGCCTTTCTACATCAAGGCAAGTCACTTGCATCGTCATTTATTGGCGTTTCCTTTTTCCAGTCTTTAAAACTGCATATATTCTTGTTTTTTTTTTTTTTTTTTGTAGTTGAAATCAGATGCTTTTGCTATTTCTATGTTGTGTTTGTAATTAGCTCTGATAAATGCATCTTGCTTGACCCTAGTATGTTTTCCGTTAGATGTATATCTAACATGTAACACATAACTTGTAACGGGGGAAAGTACTTTGATTCTATCAATGGATGATGGTGAAGGCAGAATGGGAGAAGATAGGAGAACTTGATGATGTGATGCTGAAAGAAGGTTATAGAGATGAGAGAAATAGGTGCACTTTGGGCTCTTTGCTATAAAGGGGAAAAAATCTGCTCCAATCTCATATAGGTTCCTCTGTAGTGGATTGTAGTCATTGAGAAGGTGACTTGTGGGTAAAGCTTCTGGCTAGTCTACCATGGACTTACTTATTAAAAAAAAAGGTCTACCATGGACTTGGGATCAAATCCTGCCTTTTCGAGAACTTTTTGTAGCTTTATGGAAAGTGAAAATAATTATAAAAAAACAAGAGTTTTTTTGGGAGGGGGGGGGGGGGGGGGGAGGAAGAGACAGTTCTCATTTTAAACACATTAAACAACAAATGTGAGCTTCTGAATTAGCTTTGCAAGGAAACAGTATTCTTTATTGTCTTGCATTCTCTGAGAATTTCCTTTTGATTCCATTTACAACATCAGCCTTGTATGCTTGATGAATGTTGTACATGAAATGGCATGAGGATACTAACCTGGAATGAAATCTTAAATCCTCAAATGACTCTAAAGTTGCTGTATGGTGATTTTTATATATGAGTATGACCCACTTTTATTTGTATTTGCAGCTTGGGCAGGCGCTGAGCACAAGGCCAGATATACTGCCAGCTGTATATTGCCAAGAGCTTGCTAAGTTACAGGTTCACTAGAGTTCTTTCTCCTATTTTCCTCTTCACCAATATAATTTAAGAAGTTCTATGACTACAGATCTTGTGTCCATTTTTTTCATTCATGCAGTTATAGCTTTTCTATTTGTCGTATAGGATCAAATACCCCCATTTCCTACTCATCTTGCAATTAAATCCATTGAAACTCAGTTGGGTGTTCCTGTTTCACAAGTATTTGCTGACATCAGCCCAGAGCCTATTGCAGCGGCATCTTTAGGGCAGGTTTATAAAGGTTAGAAAATCTCTTTTGAACATGGAAGTATATATGGCCTATCTTCACTAGTTCACTTTACTATATGGATGTTCTGAGAAGATCTGTATGTTTGAATAGAGCTTTTTTTTTTTTTGGGATCAGTGTATGTTTGAACAAAGCTTAAGCTAAATGGTTCAATTTATTGCTTCAAGTCTTGCAGCTCACCTGCATTCTGGAGAGCTGGTAGCTGTTAAGGTACAGAGGCCAGGTATGTCGCTCTCATTGACCCTCGATGCGTTGTTATTCCATATGATCGGGGGTCAATTGAAGCGGTTTGCCAAAGCCCAGAAAGATCTATTGGTATCTGTAAATGAAGTGGTAAGCCTTCTATAACTCTACTTTCCTTCCTAATTTCTTAATTCTTCTGCTACTAAAAAAACTTCTTTTCTTTCTAAATTTACTCTTATAATTCATCTTGTTGACTGAGCTCGACTTCTAGTGTGTTTGTTTCAATTATTTTTTTTTTTGATAGGTGTTTCAATTATTGACTTCATATCAGATTTATGTAGTCAGTGTTTTCTGGAAGTCGTCCTGTTTATGTACTTTGTTTTTACTTCATTATGTACCGCATCTTTAGCATTATGTTCGTCTGAATGAGAAAGTCCATGTATATGCTTATGGACATATTCAGGTTTTCCATGAATGAACAGGTCAGGCACATGTTTGACGAGATTGATTATGTCCTAGAGGGTAGGAATGCTGAACGTTTTGCTTCTCTCTATGGTTACTCCCCATGTAAGTTTTCCCTCACTTGTAGGTTTGTAGCTATTGGAGTGTAATGGTTTCTATTGAGGTCGTATAACAGTGCAATATATGCATGTAGCTTTACCTTTATGTCTTGATTAGGCCATCTATATTGAAGTGCAAGTTTGTATGTCAAGAACTGTTTGAGGAGGTTTAGTTTTCCTGTTTGTTATGAGTTTCTATTCTCAAGGACCATAGGGGCAAGATAGATGAAACTATATAAACCTAGTCATCTGAACCTTTAGCCTATTCAAAACCGTTTGTGCTGTCTGCCTTTAATAGAACTGCTTTCTGGATGCGTATCAGGCCATGGGATTTTTTTGTGCTATCTTTTAGGATGTCATCCCCTTCCCTCAGTGTGTGTTTGAGTGTATGCATACATGTATGCGTGTCAAGTTTCATTATTAATTTGAATAAGTTTGTGTTTAATTTGTCTAATCATGGGATTTTGATGGGTGAAACAGGTAGTAATAATAGCAGACATAAAAAACCTGCAACTGGGAAAACTGTGAAATATGATAAAGCAAACTGTATTAAAGTTCCAAAAATATATTGGGACCTTACCCGGACTGCTGTGCTTACAATGGAATGGGTTGATGGAATCAAGCTTACAGATGAAATTGGCTTGAAGAAGGCCTGTTTAAACAGACGGGAACTGATTGACCAGGTATTGGTAGAAATTGCTCCTTATCTTTCTGTGTTGACAGTTTATAATGATGTGTTTTTGTGTGTATCACACGATTATACAACCTTGAAGCTAATATATTCACTGGAATTTTGCCTTGAGTTTTGGATTTATCATCCTCGTATCATTTCTCTTCATAGGGATTATATTGCTCTTTGAGGCAATTACTTGAGGTGGGATTTTTCCATGCTGACCCACATCCAGGAAACCTTGTTGCTACTGACAATGGCTCTCTTGCGTACTTTGATTTTGGAATGATGGGAGATATTCCTCGCCACTATCGAGTGGGACTTATCCAAATGGTAAGAACTATTTACGTGGCAATTTACTGAGGCCAAGGCTCTGAATTTGAGTGAAGATTCATGATAGGTCATTTAAGCATTCTTATCTGACATTTTGACTTTGTTGAAAGTATAAGAACAGCACCAGATAGCCCTTTTGAGAACATCACTGTGCAGTTTTATATGTGGGTTACAGGTCACATGCAAGAGGTTGCATACCAGCACGTCCCATGGTCATCGCTGTTTTTCCCCCTTTTGGAATGATGCATTTATTACAAGATACAGATATCTTTGCTTTGGCATGGAAGTATCTAGATACTTTAAGTGAAACTCTATACAATTTACACTTTTTCAAGAGAAGAGTGTAGTACATGATCATTGTTTTTTGAGCTTGTAGTACATGATGGTTCTTAGAGAAGAGAGTAGAATGTTGAGGGTAGTAATTATCTTTCCTTCTTTTTTCTGTGCAAACCCAGTTTTCAATGTATAATTCATGTGTTCATTATTACAACTATTCTTTGTTCCGTTTTTCTCTTTACCCTTATGTTGTTTTTCATTTATCTTAATTTTGAGTTTTGCCAAGTTCTGAAAATGTGCCAGAGGTGCCCAGTCATGGTAAGTGCTTATATCTGGTGGGCTCAACATATTTGATGTCCTAAGAAGTGCATGGGATCAGTTTAGTTTGTTTTACTCTCTAAACATACTTGGAAAGGAATGCACGATGTTTTGAAGATAAGGAGCGAACAATGGAGGAGCTACAAAAATTTTTTCTGCACACTTTACTCTTATGGTTTTCAGCTACTTTTCTTAATGGAATTAGTGTACAGGAGTTCTTAGCTCTAATTTAGTTTATTAAGAATGTATTTAGGTGTTTTCTATTGTATACTCCCTGTGTACATAGGCTATGCCTATCTTCATTCATATTAATGAAAATTACTTTTACTGATTAAAAAAAAAAAAAACATACTTGAGTGGCTTTTATTTACTCTCTTGTTTGGTGCTTTCTCCACTTTCGTCATCTATGTATGATAATTTTAAGATTCACCTTAGATTGTGTATCTGTTGACAAGTTTTTGTTTCTTTCAGCTTGTGCACTTTGTTAATCGTGACTCTCTGGGATTGGCAAATGACTTTCTTTCTTTGGGATTTATTCCTGAAGGGGTTGAAATACAGTCGGTTTCAGATGCACTGCAAGCATCCTTTGGCAATGGGACTAGACAATCTCAAGACTTCCAGGTTTGTGATTATGGTCTGTATACCTTCTCCATCTGTTGCTGGCTGCACGATCAATTTGTCAATTTCTGTGTGTGTGTATAAATATACACTATGTATGCTACTCACTGCAATTGAGGCGGGTCACTCGCTTGAAACAAAATCAAGATTCAAGAAGAGCAGGGAGTTAAAGCGTCTTACTTGGGCAATCAACTACGACGCAAAGGGAGGTAGTACAAGTCGAGGGAGGGCTAGGGGGAGGACATAAAGCCTTCCTCCGTCCTCGTAGGATTGTTCGGGTGGAGTATTAGTCGTGTGGGAAACATGGGGTTGGGGTAGTTACAATGACTTGCTTTGCTTTGTGGAGGCGTGTTTTGTCCCAATAGGGCTTGGTGTATATTGGATAGGTTTTTAATTTCTCCCTCTTGGGCGATGTTCATTAGGGACTCTCTATTATGGGCTAGATATTTTCTCTTGTATACACCCAGTGTACTTGGTTATGCCTATTGATATTAATATATTTTTACTTATAAAAAAAATATTTTATTGATATTGAAATAGGCATAGCCCAACTACATTGGAAGTATACATGTGATTGCATTAGCATATAATAATCAGGTAGTTCAAATCAAATTTTCTGTTATATTGAAGGGCCCAAACCCTAATAAGAAGAAATAAATTTTCTGTGATTGGCATAAAGGAGGTGTTTTTAATTATGAGCAACATTGCACAAGTTAAGTAGTATGATCACACCTTTCTATGAGAGCTGCAAAAAAAAATTCAAATATATACTATGTATGCTCATGGAAGCTGTAACTTTGAATCTCGTACAAAGTATTTCATTATGCTTCACTATTGTGAAGGAAATGGAATAAATCTGTTTTAGATGTTTTTTTCTAAAATGATGTGTAACCATAGTAAGATAGGGTCCTTCAGACTCACCCTTGGTTGACAAACTTTGGATATACAAACTCTGCCTGCTAGAATTTTCATGTAATTGAGGTGATCGTTTAGTGCAGAATCGGACCCAAGATGTCCAAGCCTATAGCTAATTCCTAGCCTGCCCTTTGACCGCTACGTTGCACCCTGAAAAGTATTTTTTAGATGAGCTTTAAATTGTCCAGATAAGATGGATGCTCGAAATTGGCATAAGCTTTTAGAGGTGCAGGATATTATTGATAATTTGCCCTGTTGGGGGGGGGGCATAAAAAATGAGGTGGTAAACCTTGTTGGTTTTGGAATCTCACATTGATGAGTAGTAAATAGGTGTAATAGTTCCTATATTAACGTGGTAATCCCACATCCGGAAGAAGAGAATTAGGGAGGCACACAATTCTAAGGGTGCTTGTACAGTTTGTGTGTGTGAGAGTTGGAAGATGAAACTTCGTCTAGTTTGAGAGATCACCATTGGTGTCTCGGAGCTTTGCACTCGTGAGTGTGTTTCGAGGCTTTCTTTTGTGGTTACATTGGTAATCCATATCAATTACTGTGGACTTCTTATGGATATAAGCATTAGCTGAACCCTGGTAAACTTTTGATATTTTACAGTTTTGTTTGGTTTTTGCAACAAATTGGTATAGGAGCTATTTTGGAAACCTAGAGATGGCAGGCCTAAAGTTTGAGGTGGATCTCTTCGCTGCAAAAGTAATTTAGTCTTTAGCCAAAGCAGTCAAAGTGCAATAGGGACTGCTTGATTAGGCCATTGTATAGAAGATTGAAATCCAGCCCCCATCTCTGATGATGAAAAGGAAGAGTTTGGAGTGAAGCAGTAAAAATGCAACCAACCCAGAAAGGTCAAAGATGATTGTTTGGTAAATACACACGGGAAAAAGTATGATGGGCAGAATAGGATGGGATTGGAAGTGTAGTGGAGACACGTTTTACTGAGAATTTCAAGCATCTCTAGAACTTTATTTACTACAAAAATTATGGAGGATGTGGGGGAGCACCCCTAGGGTGAGGGTAGCCATAGGAATACCAGTAAAGACTCCTCCCTAAGGTTTGGAAGTGGAGACTTGTTGGGTCCTAACTGAGTTGTTCACTTTAGAGGTGCTTCCTTTTTGGTTTTGGAATCTCTCCTTGATAAGAAGAATGGTATGGAGGTCCAGTAGTTTCAATACTAGTAGAGTAGTAATCCTACATTGGGAAGTAGAGAACTAAGGAGGTGTGACAATCTCTACAAAGACATGTGGTAGTTTAGCTTTTGTGTGTTACAGTTGGAAGGCAGAGCTTTATCTCTGAAAGACTAACACTGGGTATGTTGCAGCTTTGGGTTTTGGAGAGATAGTCAGTGATTGTGTTTGCAACTCGTACTTTATTATTTGTTTTTTTTTGCTCATTTAAACACAGATGATATTGACGAGCACAGAGATTATGTTTAACCTCACATGCTTTTCTCAAAGGCATATTTATCCCATCATTGAAAACCTCAAGTTTCAGATAAGGTTCGGATCTTCAAGTGAATAACCACTTGTGTTGTTGCCTCATTTTTACCTGGCATTTTGTGTGTGTGTGTGTGTTTTTTTTTTTTCTGAAAACAAAAAATCCATGTGGTGATGTCTTTACAACCAAAGGTATCATGGGTATATGATGATCACATTTTCTTAATTTCTTTGTCATCTTTTGTGAAGCTCCTTGAGTGCAATTGTGGTAACAAAGGCACATGGGTTTGTTATTTTATTTTTTGCATGGGATTTCAGGGACTAATGAACCAGCTATATGATGTTATGTATGAGTTTAACTTCTCTCTACCCCCGGACTATGCCTTGGTGATAAGGGCTCTGGGATCATTAGAAGGCACAGCAAAGGTTCTGGATCCTGATTTCAAAGTCATTGAGAGTGCATATCCTTTTGTCATTGGGAGACTTCTGGAAGACCCGGATCCGGATATGAGAAAAATCTTGAGGGAATTACTTATCCGTAACAATGGATCGATGAGATGGAATCGGCTAGAGCGGCTGGTAGGTTTTTCTCTTCTTACACACGCATGAGTGCTCACACCTTATGCAATATAGTCCATATACTCAACTATAACTTGTTTAAACCGTGCATTTTATTCTAAATGAGAATATCCTTACTGACCATTAAAACTGTTATAATTGATTCATAAATTGTACCATTCATATGAATGCACTCATTGTCACCCTACATCTCTGTTAATGATCACTTTTCTTTATTATCAATATCTGATAAGCATATACATGTGGAAAATTTCTAGTGCATTAATTGGGAACTGTGAATTCTTTACTGGTTTGTTTGTGCATTGCTTCTTGACTTAAAAGCCATCTGTATGCATGTAATATTGAGATCTGCATCTAGGGTATCTGCAGACTAACCCGGATACCCTGGATGCGAATTACTATAAACCTCGGACCAGACTAGAGATGCATAACCTGTATGACCTACTCAAAACAATAGAGATCCTAAATCACAGATAATATGCCAACATAAGCTTACCTAAAAAAAAAAACTTAAAAAAAAATATGAATGCACTCATTGTCACCCTACATCTCTGTTAATGATCACTTTTCTTTATTATCAATATCTGATAAGCATATACATGTGGAAAATTTCTAGTGCATTAATTGGGAACTGTGAATTCTTTACTGGTTTGTTTGTGCATTGCTTCTTGACTTAAAAGCCATCTGTATGCATGTAATATTGAGATCTGCATCTAGGGTATCTGCAGACTAACCCGGATACCCTGGATGCGAATTACTATAAACCTCGGACCAGACTATAGATGCATAACCTGTATGACCTACTCAAAACAATAGAGATCCTAAATCACAGATAATATGCCAACATAAGCTTACCTAAAAAAAAAAACTTAAAAAAAAAAAAAAAAAATCTTCTCATCGGCTACTATTCACCACCCCACACCCCACCCTATGAAAAACTTCTCCATACCCTATAAAAAAATACCTCCACACCCTATGAAAAAGCTATAGGTGTGGGGTGTGAGAGTGAATAGTTGCTAATGCATAGTAAATCCCAAAAAAAAAATGCCATCAGAAGCCAATGGGAAACTCATTAGGTCATTCAAAGATCTCTTTAATTCAGGTTTTTCTTTTTTCATGGTGGAAAGCGTGATAAATTGACCATTCATAGCGTATTTGCAACTACAAATAATCCCTGTTGCAGACACGTGGTGCTTATATGGTGTCAACTTTAGAATACGAAATGCATAATAGAGATTGATAAATTGGCAGAAAGATTTTATGTAACTCAATCTCTTAGTTATTTATCTGAATTTTCCACTAGTTTTACATCTCTTATTTTTTATAAGTAATTTGGCGCCTCTTCTTTGAATCTTTGTCTCTATCTTGTTTCAGATGGCAGCGATATCTGAACAGCCTTCCAAGTCAAGTGGGGAACCCACTAATTCTGAGGATAATTATTCAAGTCCTCTGGGATGGAAATCATTTGACATGCGGGCTGTCGTTGCTGCCACTGAAGATCTTCTACAATTCATTTTATCTGAAAAGGGTCTGAGGGTGCGCGTTTTCCTTCTTCGGGATATAATTGGAGCAGCTGATGTTTTTATGCAGGATAAAGTTGTTGGTTGCATTCCAAGTGAGAATGTTGAAGCAAGAGAGACACTAGAATTCGAGGTAGGTCTAAATCTTATTATTGATTTATCTCAGACTTGAGCTACGAATTTTACTTGGAGTACTAAGATAATTTCAAAGGAAACAAGCGCATCTCATGTTTAGATTTCTTAAGAGTTTTTTGAGATTGTACTAAAGTCATACCTAACTTTTGGTGGAGCATGTTGCGAAATGATTTCTTAAATAGATGTAAACTTGAATTAGTTTAAATCATTTTTCAGTACCAGGACGTTTTTCTTTGCCCTTATTTGCTTAAAAGCTTAAAAGGGAGAGCAGAATAAGCTAGTTATGATAATTACAGCAACGGTTTTTAGTTAGCTATTGGCATGTGCACCTTAATCACACTGCCAACTGAGTAGTTGTTTGAGGCGACACGCTTCCATGCCTTGAGTCTAGTTTGGACAAATGGGACATAACAGCACAGGTGGCACTTTTTGCAATTTAACGAATAATTCTACTTATCATCCCCACATACTACACACTTTACTTATTTTAATTTTTTTTTTCATTTTTCTTATAACAAGTATGTGGTGTATGGATGATAAGTAGAACAACTCAATTAGTTTAACAAGAATAAAATAAAATAATAAATAATGAAAATAAGAAATAATTTTAAAATATGTAAAGTGTGTGGTGTGGGATGATATGTAGCATCCCTCTTATTTAAAATCTATAGTTGTTCTAGAATAGTTAAATCAATCATGGGTAATAACTTATGAATGAGATTATCATATCATAGATCGTTTTTAAGATCTTTTGAGAACTTTAGATGCAACGGATTTTTGTCTGTTTTCTATGGCAATTACTATAGATGGTGGCCACTCTTTTAGTCTGGTATTTAGATTTGATATGAAAAGAAGAAACGGAAGAAGATCTTATTTTGTTTCACTCGTTCCAGAGGGGTATTTAATTCCGACGTTATGTTCAAGTTTAGAAATTGTGTTTCTTGTTTCCAAGTGGAAAAATAAGGGATACTGGTGCTTTTAATTTTGTATTTGGCAGGAACACGCTATGCTCACAAGGATTGTTGATGGTTTACGATATTTCTGTGAAGCCGTAAAGTCGGCCCCAGAGGTGTGGACGGCAATGCTATTACGCATGTCCGTGAAGCCGGAGGTCCATAAATTTATTTATGATATGATTTCAGCTTTGGTCACGCATTTTAGTTTCAAACTTACAGAAACTTCATGGGTTTGTATTTCTAGATTTCTTCACATGTTGGTGAAAAAATGCAGCTCTGATGAATTAAGACATCAGTAATCCCTGTTCTCTTTCATTTTTGTTTTATCTGTTTCCCCGACAATATTGATATCCCTGGTGCTTCGGCTAGTGCAAGTACTCAAATGACAATAAAATAGGATGTTTGCAGCAGTTCTACATAGAATTGAAGAAAAAGTTTTCAGCCCACACTGGCTTGGGAACAGAACCAAAGGAGCCGTGTAAAATAGAGCATTGAAAAAGGGTCCGCATAGGATTGCTCATAATTTGTCTGGAAACCAAGGGAAATAGCTGGAAGTGACACCACACCATTCCTGTTGATTTCAGCATCTTATCAAGTGATGGGGTCGTTAATATGTACGAATGTCCAATGTGGATGAGTAATGATTGCGTGATTAACAGCGCCCTCACCTAAAGTCAGCACTTTAATATATATTATATTATATTGTGTCTTTCTCTCAGAGTCATCTTTCTGTGCGCTCGGCTTTCGACCCTTCTTGTGGGCATTTAGGTTTCGCTATCTATATATAATAGCATTTAGACTAGGGGTGCTACCCGCATGGTGCGGGGCGGGGCCACCCCCTCCCCGCCCCCCGCCCCGCACCATGCGGGTGATGGGGGTTTTTCCCCCGCCCCCGGGAGGCGGGGGCGGGGTCCCCAGCCCCGGTGCCGGGGGGCGGGGGAAAAACCCCCATCCGCCCCGCCCCCCGCCACTATATTAAAAAAAAAAAAAATTTGTCTAAAAATATTTTTTTAAACCAAAATTATAATATAATTTAAATAATAAATTAAAATTTATAAATATAAAAAAATTTAAACTCATTTGAGTTAGATTTTGGATTGATTTGGCCTCCTAGGCCAATTTTTATATAGGAGGCCAATGCAATACAATAGTCATCCTTAAGCAATGTGAGACTTACTACTAAGTCCCACATTGCTTAAAGATGACTATTGTATTGCCTTGGCCTCCTATATAGGGGTGTAACCGGTCCGGTCCGGTCCGGTTTTGGACAAAATCTAGGACCGAACCGGTATGTACCGGTTTTGTATTTTTCAAAACCGATTACGCACCGGTTACCCTCCTAAACCGGTACTTCCGGTTTTACCGGTTTCCGGTCCGGTCCGGTCCGATTTTTCGATTTTTTTAAGATGTAAATTTCACAATTTATCATCATAAATTTGTTTATAAAAAAAAAAACTAATTTAAAAAATATTGTTTTATACTTTTATTATAAGTTATATATTAGTATTAGTTATAAACTATATATTTAATATTAGTACTAGTTATAAACTTTTAGTGATTTAGTATTAACATTTTATGTAATAATTTATAAATTATAATAAGAAATTATTTCATATATAAATATATATAATTATATATAAAACTTTCACATAAAAAATTATAATTATACATAAAATAAAAAACTTATATATATTAATATATATTTATATATATAATAATTTGTATAAAACTTATATATACAATAATATAAGTATTTTTTTATCAACCGGTCCGGTCCGGTTCGGTCCGGTCCGAAAAATCTTAAAACCGGAACCGGACCGGAACCGGCCGGTTTTCACTTTCTAAGAACCGGTCCCGGACCGGACCGGTTCAAAACCGGTAAATCCGGTCCGGTCCGGTCCGGTTCGGACCGGTTTTCCGGTTTACCGGTTTCAACTTACACCCCTACTCCTATATAAAGATTGGCCTAGGAGGCCAAAACAATCCAATGACTTGAATATAATTTTAAGTCTTTTATAAATTGTGTATATCTATATACAATATATTTATTTAATATATATAAATAAAAATTTTTTTTTAATGTGGGGCGGGGGCGGGGCGGGGCCCCGCTGGGGTCATCCCGCCCCCCGCCCCCGCTATGCCCTCTCTATGCGGGGCGGGAGACCCCGCCCCCGCATGGGCGGAGCGGGTTAGCCCGCCCGCCCATGCGGGGGCGGGGCGGAAGCCGAGCGGGGCAGCGGGGGTGGGGCCCCGCTGCCCACCCCTAATTTAGACGCTTTTTTCCATTCCTTCGTTTTTTAAATTTTAATTCGCCTAAGTAGAAAAAAAACAAAAGAGCACATCCTTATTTTCTTAGATAAAATATTGAACATAAATTTTACGCAAAAAAAAAAATAAAAAGTCTATACATTGATGTTTTTATTACTTTACAATAATGACAAATTTCAATCAGATAAATATTTTTTTTATTTTTTATGAGTAATGCTACATATAGTCGTGTAATGCGTAAACGTCGTGCAGTCGTTTTGAAAAAGAGTGGAGTCCACTATTAAAAAATTAATTCCTTTTCATGTGGGTCTCATATTTATTCATTTTTTTCAAAGCGACTGCACGGCGACTGCACGCTCACGACTGCAAATATCATTTCTCATAAATACTTGCCATATGGCAACCGGTTGTCTTTTACCCATTAGAAGGGATGGGTAACACACAAGCTTATATTTAGTTATTGTCAAATGAAATGTCGCAGTCATCTATTAAAATGGCTTTTGAATTTTTTATTTTTTTTTTAAATTGATTTCTTTTTTGTAGCTACATCATTTAATAATAGAGCTTACTTACCTACCTTTAAACAAAAAAAAAAAAAAAAGGATAAAATCAACAACCTGTAATCAATTGTCAAAGCCAAAAATAGATAAATTTTCCCATTTCTCTTGCTTTCTATACGACGCTAAAAATATCTTTAAAAAAAAGATAACAATGTGGAAAAAGTCAACATATAAATCTGAAATATTAGCAAAAGAAAAGAAATATATGGGCACGTAGATAGTGCATGTGCGCCACGTGTGGGGGTAAATGAGAGAAAGAGGAAAGGGTGGGTGGGTGGGTGGTGGTGGTGAGGACACGTGTGGGTTGAATTTATAGTGGGGACTGGGTCTTAATTTTGAAACCTCCGATTTATTTACAGTCTCGCACTCTTATCCTTAATTGGCGTTTAGCCCCTCAATTTATTATACCCTCAAAATTAATTAGTCAACAAACAAATCCCAACCCACCACCTCACCTCATTTCTCTTCTCTTTTTTCTTTTCTTTTTTTTCATTTTTTTTTTTATTTTTTTTGGTTGGCAACCTTCATCAACCCCCAAACCGGACTCTCCTGACTCCCTCTCTTTGACGGCGTCTCATTCCTCTTCCGTCCTTCAGGTACTTCCTATCTCTCTCAACGTCTCCACTCTCTCTATATTTTAAACTCTCGTACACGCTATTCAATTTTTGAGATCCATGTTATATTAATTCCTCTCTCTCTCTCTCTCTCTATTTTTTTTCTTTACTTTTTCTTGTTTATATGCAGCTTAAAGTTTAAAATTTCTCTCAACTTTCCAAATGATCCCTCTAATTTTGCCATCGTTCAACTCCATCGGCGTGCAAAAATAGCTAATTTCCTCTCGTGTCCACAACCCCCTTCTACAATCATTCACCAAATACTCACTCTTGTTTTTCGTTCGGAAATTCCTAAAACAATTCACGCCATAATATGGGCTATCTCAATTCAGTGCTCTCAGCTTCAACCCAGATTCATGCTGAAGATGCGCCCGTAAGCGGCGGGGGCCTCAGGTTTAAACTCTTTTTATGAGCAAATTCTTGCTTCGATTTATAAATTGTAGCTGTTTTGTGTTCCCCTTTATTATTTTGTATGCTTTTCCTTAATCTTTGTTTGTATTTGATCGAGTGGAATATATGCAATGCGTATTATTTACCTAAAACTATGTTTTACGTTCATCAACTTTAACTGTATTTATAAGTGCAATTATTGAATCATGTATTCCTTTTGTTTATCAAGTAATTATAGTTAATTATCGTGTATTTACTATTATGAATAATGTTCCTGCTTATTACAATCCCAAGTGATTTAGTTATGAATATTGACATTTAAAGCGTCATATGCTTACGAGAAGAGCTCTCATTATATAGATTCTTTGATGATCCCGTTTTTCTTCAAATGCTGAATTTTATAATATATCTCAGTCCAATGGGATAATTGATCACAGTATGACTTTCAATTAGTTCATAAGGAAATGAAGTAGAGGAAAATAAAGTGTTGATAACGATGGTTCAGAACTGAGTTGTTACACCTCATGTTTGTTGGAACATTACACGATTATGATAGGTGCATGTGTGCAAATCCAAAAGGTCTTGTATCCTTCTATGCCTGTGCGCACACATACACGCACATGTGTCATTCCCTTTGTTCAGTTAGTCAATTTTTGCATACCTATTATTAGATATAGCCCCTGAAATGCATTGTACTGAATTTAATTCAAGTGTATGTTGTGTGCCTGCCTTTTTGCACTTGCATTGTCCAAGAAGTTTGTACAAATATCACATTTTGTCGGATTGGGCTTGCACTAATGAGACAATGCCGCTAAGGGAACCAAGTTAGTTATCCTCCTTGTCCTTAGCGATTGGTTGAATCGTAGTTTGTCGTGTTGGGCACAGATATTACCTTGTTGAAGTGATAACTTTTTTATTAGTTGTTGACCTAGTGAACTCGGCCATATGTATGGTTTATATACTTCTATGTATGCACACAACTTATGTTTTTTCAGTGATTTTCAATTTGTCATTTAACAGAGGAGTTGGTGATATAGAATTTGTTGACTTTTATCTTGGAGTTAGTTATTTATAATGGGTTAAGCTTTCAATCAAATGGTTTTAAATTTAATGTGAATCATCTCTCTCTCTCTCTCTCTCTCTCTCTCTCTCTCTCACACGACCTTGAAATTGTATGGGATGCTTTTAATACCGAAAGTATATGTTGCAACAGTCAGAATGGAAAGTTCAGCTATGGATATGCAAGCTCGCCAGGAAAAAGGTCTTCAATGGAAGATTTTTATGAGACACGAATTGATGGTGTTGAAGGGGAGATAGTTGGTCTGTTTGGAGTTTTTGATGGTATATCTCTCTCTCTCTCTCTCTCTCTCTCTCTCTCTCTCCCCCTCTCCCCTTCATAATTTCAGCAGAAACATCAGGGACAGTGGAACTACAGTGACTTTTGTTTGTCACTTGTCATGGGCATGACTTGTGGATACTTCAACCTCCTATTGCTTAACCCAGTCATAATGGTTTATTAGCTTAAAGAGCATTTCATACGAGAGCGTTGTGTCTTAGAGATAATATGTGTACCTCTTTGTGAGCATACTTTCAGCATTTTTTTTAATTGTAGGATTTATTTTCTTTTTTGGACAAGAAATTTTTTTGTGGTAATCATTGTTGACATTGTTAATGAAGTTTAATGTCACTTTTCCAAACTTCATAAATAGTTAAATCCATGTGTTGTTTCCTACTTTCTATTTTTTCACATTAATTTACCTTATTTTTCTTTCCTTTTGAATACCAAAGATTGATGATGATTCAAATATCTCCTTTATGTTTGTTCAGGTCATGGTGGTGCCCGAGCTGCTGAATATGTCAAGCAAAACCTTTTTAGCAATTTGATCAGGCATCCAAAGTTTATTTCTGATACCAAATCAGCCATAGGTCTGTCGCTCCTTATTTTTGTACTATTATGATGGCTTTTCTAATGTTCTGAAATTTGCTATATTCTACTTCCATGTTTTTCTCATCCTTTTCTCTGTACAGCTGATGCATACAACCATACTGACTCAGAGTTTCTGAAATCGGAAAATAGCCAGAACAGAGATGCTGGATCAACTGCTTCCACTGCTATCCTAGTAGGTGACCGTTTGCTTGTTGCAAATGTTGGGGATTCAAGAGCAGTAATATGTAGGGGTGGTAATGGTAAGGTTCATAAGTAATTTCAGATCTATTCAACTTTAATAGGGATTTGACATATCCGTTTTACCAAGACAAATTCAAAATTCTTGATTTTAAGAAGGCTGTTTTCCACTTTTAGTCATTGTTTCATGTAACCCCCCTTACTCAAATTGTTGATTTGATATTGTCTTTATCATAAATCTCATTTGTATTTTTTTTCTTTTTTGGGTTCCAACACTTGTTAGGATCCATTTAAAGAGATTGCATTTCCATTTTTGGCACTCATTCATTATTATGAAGGCTTTGGAGTTTGGAGAAGTTTTGTACTTGCCAAACTTCGTTAACATATGAAATTGCATTCATCATCTGATGGAAACTAGTGTTCCCCCGGTTTTATCAAAATGCTCTCTCTCTCTCTCTTCCCCCCCCCCCCCCCCCCCCCCAAAAAAAAAATTATGAAATGGTTCCCTTTCAAAGTTTTGAGTAGTATGATGGTGATGCCTATAGTTGTATGTATATAGAGTTGGTCATCTAAGGCTCCGTTTGGGTAGTGGAGAGATCACCTCACTACCCAAACACAACCTAAATCTTCCTATGCTCTTTTTTTTTGTTTATGGTGTTAATGGGTTTTTTACATTTATACTTAGCTGCTGTATTTACTGTATTGTTGTTCAATGGAGTTATAATTTTTTCCTGCCTTTTATCCTTTACAGTGCTTTGTGTCATATCTATTTTTCAATCATTTTCAATTGGGTAGTCGTATGTTAAATGCTAAGCGCAATTCAGATGGATCCAATCTCCGTCTCTCATTATTTTCTCCTCATCATTTTTCTTCTCACAAGGGAAATTACATCAAGGTGTTTGCTTGAATATTGGTTTCTAATTTCCCTTGTGACTCAGTTATTTCCTACAGTACGGAAACAAAGGATTTTTTTTCGTAGCTAGGATTTTCTAATTATGTTATTTCCTTACCATCCCATTCAAAACTATGCCTTTCAACTGTGCATAATTTCAATTGAGGGAATATATCATGTTTGGTTACTTTAGGGGAGTTTTAATCATCTGTGAAATCCCTTGAAATCTTTCCAAAATGGAAAATGGAAAAGGAAATAAAGGATGCGGTAACCCCCCCCCCCATCCCAATTTCTTTTTAGGAATATGCTTATTAGATAACCTTGCGATTCAGTTTTGCCATTTCTTTTTGGTCGATACGGTGCAATTTTCTACTATGAAGTCGTTCATCATTCATACGTCATTTTGAACATGCAAGAGTTTTGATGAAAGGTTTTGGGTTAGAACAGATCATCTTGGGCTCTGCTTAATGATTGGCTGGTATATTTTCAAGTTTGTTTCCTCTCATGTGAGAGAATTCTGTTGATAAATTATCTGCTTCCTATTCTGCTTTCTTGTTATGTCATTGGTTTATCATCTTTTGATTTCCCGCAGCTATTGCTGTTTCTCGGGATCACAAGCCAGACCAAACTGATGAGCGGCAACGGATTGAGGATGCAGGAGGATTTGTTATGTGGGCTGGTATTGCATTTTATTCTTCGAATAATTCTATTTGAAGGTCTTTACACCACACACCATTCATGCGGCATAATTTGATTTGGAAGATAAATTTTAAAATTTGAATCTTACAAATCAAATTATGCCATATGGATGGTGTGGTGTAAATTATTCTTCAGGCTCTCTAGTGATCTGGTGGATTGGTTTGTTTTTTGGTGGCTAATAAATATATCATCAGGAACTTGGAGAGTTGGAGGAGTTCTTGCTGTTTCTCGTGCATTTGGTGATAGGCTCTTGAAGCAATACGTTGTTGCTGATCCAGAAATTCAGGTGTCATTCTTAAAGTTGACTTTTAACGCTTATCTAATTTTAAGTGAAGTGATTTAGTTTTTCAACATGGTAAATGTTTTAAATGAAAATTAAAGGTCACACGAGGGGAGGGAAGAGGGGGGGGGGAAGCTGCCAATGTTGTTATGCCTGCAGCAGCAGCATTCCTTTGTGCACTGCTTCAACCAAAAAAAAAAAATCATTACTTTGAGCATGTATTAAAAATGCTAGATCCTTCCATTCTAAAAAAAAAAAAGGATCTCGACAATATAACTTTTTGTTAGTGTTTCTCAACCTACCTACCATAATTTCATATACGGTTCTGCTAGAGAAATGCCATTTGCCGATTATTGTAAGCCCCTATCTAAGAGAGGAGTTGTTCTAATTGATGAATGTGGTCGGGTAGACTGTCTGAAAACTTGTTTCCCATTCCTCCAATTTTTAAGTTTGTGAGAATCATTAAACACTGACAACATTATGGAACTTGCAGGAGGAAAAGATTGACAGCTCCCTTGAGTTTCTTATCCTTGCTAGTGATGGCCTGTGGGATGTTGTCACAAATGAGGTTTGCCACGCTTTCCAACTCCAGAATTCTTTTTGTTTCTTTCATGCATTGATGATGCCCGTGTGTAGACCAAGAGTGGATGTTATGTCTTCAGAACTTGAAAATTATTTTCTTTGCTCTCTACCTCATTAGCCCTAATGGATGGTGACTGGCCAGTTGTGGAAAGTCCGGCTACTTGTTTTGAACGAGGGTGACTTTTGTGTTAATCAGATGTGTGGGTAATCCCAACTTTTGAACTCTGATTCTTCCCACTTTCTCAGGAGGCTGTTGCAATGGTTATGCCAATTGAGGAGCCAGAACAGGCAGCAAAGAGGCTGATGCAGGAAGCATATCAGAGAGGTAGTGCAGATAACATTACTACTGTCGTTGTCCGTTTCTTGGCCAATCAAGGGGGTTGCTCTTATAGCAGCTCTGGGTAAGCGCCCTTCCTTAGCTTGGTGCTAGGGTTTGGTTTCCTACAAGAGTGGAGGATGGGGTGCTACAAAAAATGTAGTGATTCATAGTGATAGGAAATCATAACGTTGTACTGTTTAAAGATAGAGATCATCAGGCTGCTAATGTGTATTACATATTATCAGCTTCTAGCATAGAGCTGTATCCTAAGCTTAGTTTCTGTGCTGGATCTTGAATGTAGCTAGAAAATGTTGGTGTTTGAATCTGTAAAGAACCTCGAAATTCCAATATCATTTGCTGTAAATGCGTTTGAACACGCCTTCATACAATGATACAATTTGTATTTTTGTGTGCTGGTTTTTTATTCTTTTGGTCGTGATGTGGTGTACGGTTACATGTTAATTTTTGTTTGGATTTAATGTCTACGAGACTTGGTGCATTCGCATTTGGTACTACAAAGCATGTTTTTCCCTATATTTTGGGAGAAAGTTTAGGGTTCACCCCAAATCTTCCTCCAGCTGAATCCCTAAAATGGAGATCAACTATTCGGATGCTACAACGGTTTCTCATAGTTGGAGATTCACTGTACATCCATTTGGAGATTCACTATACATCCCCAAATCTGATTTTGTGACTTCCCCGTCGTTGGTCCCATGTCTCCTTCTCTACGACCGTTGGGTGCCCTCGCCGTTTTCACCCCTCCCTCGCATCGCAACCACCATCGACGGTAGCCTCTCCATCGGAAATCAATGTAAGTCCTCATCCCCTCTCGATTTCATCCGTGGTTGGATTCCCTCATTCTCTCTTGCACATACTGATCTGTTCGACTTCCTCCATAGCTGGACTTTTGTGAGAATCGGGATCCTCCATGGTTGGCCACCGAGCTTTTCTCTCGCATTTCATTTTTGGGATCCTCCATGGCTGGACTCCGTCCTTCTCTCTCGCACAAATCCAACACTGAAATTGCTTACTTATCCGTATGCTTACTCATCCGTATGCTTTGCAGTAAGATTTGTTCTTGCTTGTGCTTTTTTGGATTTTTCTTGCAATTTACATACATGTGCTCAGAGATTGGGATTTGTTATGCACTGATTTGGGGCTATTTGGTGTATTGAATTGCTTGCTCGAAAAAAAAAATCTTAGCTTTTTACAAGCCTGTTAGTTTTGGATTGAAACTTGTTATTGTTGTGATTTTAGTGATTTGGTGCACTGATTTGTTCTTGTTTGTGTTGTTTTAGGATTTTTCTTGCAATTTACATACATGTGCTCATATATTGGGATTTGTTATGCACTCATTTATTTATCGATTATGCCCTTTGAAAATGTGAATATTAATTATTTTTAAAATCATAATAATTTTGTCACTATTCTCGTACCGAGATAAAAAAAAATAAGTTTTGTGTTCAATAATTAAATTTATGTAGAAGTTAATATTGCTCAACCTAGAAAAAAGACAAAAGGTAATAGTTAACATTGTAAATGGAAGTAAGAAAAAAATAATAGAAAAATAATATTTTAATAGAATAGAGAATTTATAGGGAATGAGATGTATAAAGTTTTTGAAAGATTAGTAAAATTTGGGATAAAATTTATAGAATTGTGTATTTGAGTTAAAATTTAAGAAATTTTATAGGGAATGAGATGTGAATACTCTTATAATAACAAGAGTGATAATCCCATTTTGAAGTTGTTAGAAACAATAGATGTTTGCTTTTATGTGTCCTATAAATGTAAAACACAGAAATTCTACAATTCATCTAAGGCCATATTTGAAACTTAGACTGAATTTAGATCAATTTTAAACTGAGTCTAACATTCAAACACTTAACTCTCAAATGACTAAATTCATATCAATTCAAAATCTCTTTACACGTAATACTCACAACATTTTCAACTTCTCATAAATACATTGATCATTTTAACATTCAAACACATTCAAATTTATCTTAGGTGGATTTCATAAAATTTACTTCATCATCTCAACTCAATACTATTTATAAAGAATTCAACTCTCTTATCATCATATTTGTACATCAGCCATTGATACTCATGCAGAAGGTAGTGGTAACCTAGGGAAAATGGCAAGTGGCCACGGTCGATAATGAAGGCGGAGGAAATCATACTGTATCTTCTGCCTGCCCAAAAGAATTATTTAAATATGAAGTTCCCACTAATCATAAAAGAAAATTGACTTAATTATTAGAATTTAATCCTAACCAGTAAGTTCCTGGTTACTATAGTAACAGGATTTCAGCTTGCTTTTGATACACATTTTGAAGAAAGAGCGTCGCCAAAATGAAAGGGCAGGAGGTGTGAGCTTCGATCTGCAGCTTCCTACTTCATTACTTCTACTGTCACTACTAAACACTCGCTTTCAGGACGGATAACGCGACTTAAAACGTAGGAACCACGCCGTATACACATCTACGATCATCTTCAACCCCAATGTCCGACCGCTTCGCGAACCTTCCTTTGATTCGTGGCCTCGTCTCCGCGTAGGCTTTTCGCGACGCGTATCGGATCGTCTTCTCGAACTTTCTGCTCTTCCTCTTCTCTCTGTACCTCAGCACCCTCGCTTCCCGATCCGCTGCCGATATCTGAACCGTCAGGTTTGCTGAATCGGTTCCGATGCAGGTCGGCTTACAGTAAGAATCGGATATATCGGTCACCGTGTTTCCATCTGGCACGACGCCGACGTCGAGGGACGAGGAAGACACCTGAGAGCAAATTACGGATTCAGAAAATCTCTTAGCGAGGAATTTGTTTGACTATCTGTGAAAAAATGGAGTGTAGTTTGGTCGCTCAAAAAAGGTACATGGAAATGGTAGAAATTGGGATTTGTTTTCCGAGCAACCAAACAATGAATTTCAGAAAGAAATGGATAAGACATTTACGCTGTGACTGAGAGACCGAGAGTTGCAGCCATAAGCATAGAGCTTGGAGCCCGAAAATTTCATGTCGAAGCAGTGGTCGTTCAGCAACGGAGGCTGACGAACACTCTTGCTCTGAACGGGTACAACTCCGTCATTACCGGAACTATTCTGCTCCTGAGCTTCCAATTCCGGCTCCCCGGGCCCGTAATCCAGATCCAAATAAGGATCCATGTCCGTGAAGATAAACCGATCGGTATTAGGATCCTGACTCGCCATCACCTTGTTATTATTGTTATTGTGGTTCGGGAGCAACCAGGAGGCAGCCTCGGCCTCTTCCCTGCAGACGTCACCATCCCCGTCCACGTCGGAGAAGTAATGGTCGTCCAGGAAGCTAACGGCGGTTGTGGCTTTGACACCAGACGAGGGGTTAACGGAGTCGTAGAAGGTGGTGACCGGAACACGGTCGTGACGGCGGGCGAGAGGGTTGGCAGAGTGGATGTCGCGGTCACACGTGACGCAGAGGGAGGCAGCGTCAGCCTTGCAGGTGACGTGGGCGGGGGCATGCTCGCAGACCTCGCAGAGGCGGACCCGCGCGTGGCGGGACGCGAGCTTGTTGGCAGCGTGGACCTTGGAGTCGCAGCCCAAACAGAGGAAGGCGGAGTGGACTCGGCAGAAGAGGGTGGCGGTGGCCGATTGGCAAGAGTCGCATAGCTTCGAGGCCATAACCCAACCCCACACTCTGTACCCTTCTCTCAGCAGTAAGGACTAGGAGCACTCCTTTCTCTCTCTTCTTTCTATTTTGTGGTGGTAATTGATTCAGATGTGCTATTAATAGGGTCTATCATGTGGGGCCAGCGAGATCTATTGCGTAGCCAATTCGAAAACGACACGGGTAGAATGCTTAGCCAAATTATACATAGTTGGGACAACTTGGCGTGGGATCGGCGAAGAAAATTTGCTTTTAAAGTATAGTAGATTACGGCACGGAGGCTGCATTAGTATGTTTAGCTCATTCGAGGACAAGGGAGAATTATAGAATATCTATTTAAATTGAGTTTGAAATATATTTAGATGTTAAGATGAATTTAATATTTTTTATAAAAAATTAAAAAATGTCTTGGTCTCACGTATAATCTCGAGAGCATTAAGTATTAGCTAAAATTTGAACAAAATTTAAGTAGAAATTTTATTTTTATAAATTTAACTAATCATTTTTTAACGATACTAAATAACAAATTCTCTTGATCTATTACTGTTTTATTAAAATATTAATTTATCATTTTCTTTTATTTTAATTCAAATTGTAATTTAAATATTTATTCGTTATTAGAAAAGTAATATATTAATTTTTTAACGTTCATATTATACCAACAGATATAATTTTCTAACGGTCTTTTGTTTTTTACAACGATCATATTCTTTCACCTAATATATTTTTCCAACGGCCTTATATTTTCAATGGATATATTTTTTTTCATTCTTATTTTTTCCAACGGATATATTTTTTTAAAGATTATATTTCTCCAACGGTTATATTTTTTCACTATTAAACATAACATTTTCTCAACAATTTCATTCACTTCAAGTCAAGTGTCTATATGAAACCTTTTTTTTCATTTTATCTTAATAGATCGTTCACTTTTTCACAAAATGACACTTATCTATTCAGATTCTGACGAAAAATTTAATATAGCAATACAACTTGTTCTTGAAGAAGAAGGATCAAACTCATGTGGTTCTTCAAAAAAATCACATAGATTCATCATACGCGATCGATTGCAAGATACCAAAATCTTTTACGTGACTATTATGCTCAACTTCTGAATAATACTATAGGCATATGTAGAGAGGAATTTATTTGGAATATTTACAGGAGCTCTTAAAATATATCAAGATACGATTTACATGTTCACATAAGTGCAGAGCCTGCAAATCCCAAATAGCTAATTACCTAGACAAATATATGGTCACAACAGTATACAAATTAAGCTGAGACATAAATTATTCACAGAACCTCGACAAAAATTTGCATAATTGGATAACTATTCGAAGACAAAAGGGGCATTCACACGCAATGGCGACATAACCGAAATCCAAAAAAAGTAAAACGAGATTGACGGTGGAAATAGTGTTCGACAGAGTGATGTTTATGAATATTCTTCCTTGAAATCATTCATTGATCGATGGTGAGTATTTATACATAGTGAGAAATGAATAAAAGAATATTTGTTTGTTACATAAATTGTAGGAAGAATAACTGTTTTCTCTATTGTTCTTTTCTAGAAGGAATGTGTGACTTATGTTGTGTATTGCGAGTGCCTTGTTGCTGGTTCTCTATAGTTGCTGCAGTGCTGTGGATGCCCTCCTTCTATTTGTCAAAATGCACTATAGGATCATTTATCCTAATACCACCCCTCGAGTCCAGTGGGGTATCAACCACATTGAGACTCGATCGAAAATTGTTGAATTTATATGCAACAAGTGGCTTTGTAAGCACATCTGCTATTTGGTCCTTAGAGCTGCAAAACAAAACTTTTAAGGTATGTGCAGCAGCTCGATCTCGCATGAAGTGATAGTCTATATCCATATGCTTTGTCTTTGAGTAATAGATTGGGTTGACTGACATGTATGTAGCTCCAATATTATCACACCACAAGGTTGGAGCCTTAGCAAGGGGAATACCCAACTCATGAAGAACAGTTTGAAGCCAGATTATTTCGGCAGTTGGGGATGCAAGTGACTTATACTCTGCTTCAGTTGATGGACGAGCTACTGTTCTTTGTTTCTTCGAGCTCCAAGATATGAGATGATGACCTAGGATGCAAAACCCTCGGTTGATTTGCGATCGTTTGGATAGCCTCCCCAATCGGCATCAGAGTATGCTTGGAGAGTAAAAACTGACTTTTCTTTTTTTAAGAGTAAGCCATAGTTAATGGTGGCTTTGAGATACCTAAAGATTCACTTGACAGCACTCTAGTGGGATGTTTTTGGGAAGTGCATGAATTGACAGACTTTATTCACTGCAAATGAGATGTCAGGTCTGGTTAGAGAGAGATATTGAAGACCTCCTACAATGCTTCTGTACAAGGTAGGATCATCAAAATCTGGAGAGTCAAACTTTGATAACTTGAGAGAGGTTGCCATAGGGGATGAGATGGGTTTTGCATGAAGCATATTGCTTCGAAGAAGCAGAGTATTAATTTACTTGCGTTGAGAGATTAGAACACCCTCAGCTGTGTTGTCGACTTCTAAGCCTAGGAAGTAAGACAAGCAGCCCAAATCTTTGACTGGAAAAGCACAGCCTAAATCATGTATGAGTAAGTCAATTGCATAAGGTTTAAAAGAGGTAATGACTATGTCATCGACATAAACTAGGAAATACATGTGGACATCACCATAATGTAAGATAAAGAGAGGGGGATATGCTTTCGATGCATGGAAGCCATATCCGAGTAGCCAAGAGCTGAGTTGAGCAAATCATGCTCTTGGTGCTTGTTTTAGGTCATATATGTCTTTATGCAATTTACACACATATGTAGGATTGTTAGGATCAATAAATCCCTGAGGCTACTGCATATACATATCATCAGTGATCAAAAAGCATTTTGAATATCAAGGAATAAAAGAATATTTGTTTGTTACATAAACTGTAGGAAGAATAATTGTTTTCTCTATTGTTCTTTTCTAGAAGGAATGTGTCTTATGTTGTGTATTGCGAGTGCCTTGTTGCTAGTTCTCTACAGTTGCTGCAATGCCACGGATGCCCCTCCTTCTGTTTGTCAAAATGCACTATAGGATCATTTATCCTAATAAATAAAACCGAGAAACAACCGGTGTAAAAAGAAAAAACAAAATTCTAACCAAAAGAAAAAATAACCAAAAGAACTGAAAAAAAATATATATAATCTAGAAACATATGGAAATAGAAATAGAAAAAGGTTTGGAAAAAAAGAACAGAAAAAAATAAGAAAAGAAAAAAGAGGAGAGCCAGCGACGTCATGGGATTACCGGAATGGGCTGACAACGACGACAGTTGTAGGCGGCGATGGTGCATACTTCAAGGTTGGGCTAACAACGACTGTTTTGGAGAAAGAAGACTTCAACGTGTTTGGGAGCCTTTTCCAGGAGATGCTTTGTAGTGGAAGAGCCTTTCGCGTGGGATGAACATACAAGCGAGAAGCAATTTTTTAAGCAAGGAAAATTATTTGGCCAACCGTTTGAGCTGGTCAAACTTGGCCAGTGAAAAAGGAAAAGACCAAATTTACTATATATTTGTTGAGTTTGGTTATGAGGTTTTTAAGCAACTTAGCTAATTTTGGCCAAAAATTGATTTTGGCTAACCCACTACTAATACTCTTAGTTAACTTAAGTTTTACCTTTGGAATGAAACTGGGATTAAAAAATAAAAAAATCTCTAATTAGATTGAAAAATAAAATATCAAATATCTTACATTTTGTATTATTAAATAAAAAATAATTAATTTTAAATAAAAAGAAATGATATTTTCAGTCGTGGAGTGCACAAGCTCTGCATAATCTCTTTGAAAAAATGAATAAATATGAAATCCACAAAAAAAATAATAAAAACATAATAATTTTTAGACTCCACTCTTTTTCAAAACGTTTGACCACTCTTCGATTATATCATCTAATGCTTTTCTGCAAGTCTTATTGCCATTGGTGGATCATGCCGCATGTCGAATAGGTTGGATTCGATATTATCGGTACGCATAGTAATTTAGCAGAGACATTTTGATCGGCAGTTGTGCTTCTCTGACCCACACAGAAAACAAAACTCTGAGAGAACAGTTGTTGACACATTGACACCAGCTTATTTTTTCGTAAAAGAATATACTTGTAATTGTAATAATTCAAATGAATATGATACATCCATGCAGGCCAATGTTTTTGTTTTTGATCTATCATGGAGTGGCTTGATTGAAATAGACAGTAAAATTAAGGGTGTAAATCCTAAGTATGGGGAAAGAGGCTACAGATATCATTGTTTCACCACAAATACTGCAACAAACAAGAGATGGTATCAGAAAATGAATGGGATGTCACTTCAAATCTATTCCAGCCTTGATGGATCTCTTCACTGACCGAGAAGTAATGCTGCTACTTGGAAATAGGAGGCTCTCCTAACCACTTGGCACGAAAACCTGTTCCCTTACAATCCGAGCAACACATTGATCCCTGGAAGTATCAAGACAACATAATAGGGTCATCCATACTGCAATTATAGACTTTGCACTCAATACTATGGAATTATACCAGTCATAGCTTAGAAACCTTGTACATTTAAGTTTTAACTTACCATTCCACCACAAATAACGCAACTGGTGTTTCTTGAAGGTACTTGGCAGAGCATGTTATCACCAAGAATAAAGAAGCCTGTACCACCACACCATTTACATTCAACATGCCCATTTGAGTTGCAAGAAGAACAACCAACTGGCCTTGGTTGCTGTATATAGTATAAACATTAGACAAACAAGAAAACAATCAGAATAGAGATACAAAGATTGTCTACAGAAAGAACCCGTGAGACTCAACTTCAAGCCAGATCTACAAAGCAGCACCAGGTTAATAAAAAAACTGTATTCTTCCACTTGTGATATAAAGTATGCTATCAACAACATATCTATTTTTCGGTCAATCAATATAAAACTTCAAATCTTATCAAGATTGTACCTTTTCATAGCACAAAACCTGGATTTAATATGGTTCAGGATGAAACAAAGTAGTTTCTCTTATCATTAATTATTTATTTTCTTATCTTTCCTAGAAGTAAATTGAATATTATCCAAACGACTGAAGACGGAGTTTTTCTCGAACCATTTCCTAGATCCTCTTTTAAATACTAATCGAATCAAAGAATACCCAAAGCTAGCATGGTGAATAAGATCAAGAAAACACGAGCTGCTTAAAAAAGAGCAACCACGCTACTGTTCTTTTGAGTCCCACAAGCATAAAATCTCATTGACTCAAGAAACCGAGAATTATGCTGGCAGCGTGAAACAATTCATCTACACCCTCTGTACCATAATAGATGGTTGCGTTTTCTTGTTCGGGCTATTCCAAAAGATATGGGGGTTTTCAAAGACAAAAGCACCGATCCATTTAACTTACATTTTTAACTCTGCTACTCCATTGTTGTGGTAGACTCTACTCTGGTACCCAGTGTATGAGATCATTTTCTGCCCCAAATTTCTAACATTCTTTAATTCCCATCTTAAACCAGGTTCGAGGACAAAGGTTTTTTTTTTTTTTTTCAATTGATATAAAGCCAGAATTTATCCATTACGACATGAGGATTTTGCACAAATAGCTACGGGGATTTAGATTCAGTAATCCACCTTGAATCATAGATACCCCCCCGGGGGTAGATGGAGAGAGAGAGAGATTAAAAAATATATATATATCTCAGTTATCAGTTTTGATCAATACCACTATACATGCGGAAAAGTAAGATAAAAAGAAAAGGGTAAAACGGTTACCTGAGAGATTAACCAGGTTTTCTCGATGCGGTTGACGAAATCGAAGGAGCTACCGTATGAGTCCACCATAGAAGCCCGGACAACTGAAACCCTAGAAGTGGCGGACCTTGCAGAGGTGTTTCTAGCATGAGGAACAAGGACCCGAAAGGCAATCGTAGACCCGAAGGTCTTATTTTCAGTTGGTGTCAGCACAATCGCAGGCCTAGTACAACAGCTCCTCATTTCTTAATTTATTTTCTTCTCTTCACTTTTCTGTTCTTTTTTCTTTCTCTTTCTCTGTGGCACAAAGCTACGAGGAAGTTCCCTAGTTTTTAAAGAAGGAAGAAGACTGCCCGGCGGAGGGAGATAACTCAGATAATAAGGGTAAAGCCAGATGGATGATAATTAATCCCGGATTAGGGTAAGTCATATTCACAGTCGGGATAACTTTCCCGTAAACTATGATTGCTATTTGTAATTTGTAGCAGAACTCTTTTGTTTTACTAATTCAAGACGTTAAGAACAGCCTACAACATTGACCCATTCATTCCCTTTGGACCAAGAGGCAAAGTCTGACCCTCAACCAAGGTCTTAAACTGGGCTTGTCTGTGTAGCCCAATCTCCGCTCCGCTCTGTTGCCCACCGGTGTAGGCCTTACTCACAGCCTAACATATTCGGTAAGAAATATGAGTTCAGAAGTCTTACACTACACATTTGTTTATAGAAAATAAATATCCACATCAGCAGTTGTGCCGTGTAAAACAGATGAATATAATTTTCTAAAAAAAAAAAAAACTGATGAGTAAAAGAACTTATTTTGTAAATAGATAAAAGTACTCTTACACCTTATTTATTATTACTTTATTACTTAGTTTTTTTTTTTCTTTTTACTCTTTAAATTTGGATTAAAAATCTTAAAACATGACCTTGCATAATCTATAAAATAAATTCAATCAATTAACGTAATCATATAATTTAACTAAAAATAAATTTAATTTCATAAAAATTGACATTATTTTACTCTTTTAGTCAAATTTTATAAAATTAAGTTTATTTTTAATTAATTTACATAATTACGTTGGTTGTTTAAATTTATTTTCTTTTAGATTATGCAAAAAAGTCATATTCTAAGATTTTTAGCAAAAAGAAAAAAACAACTTAATAGTAAAACAATAATAAATGAAGTGTTAAAGTATCATTACCCTTTATAAATTAAGCTTATACAAATTCCACAAACGTAAGCCACGATACCCTATCATTCTAGTTTCAAAAGTGATGCACAGATCATACACGAAAAATAAAATTAAAAAAAATGATTATTTTTCCTAACCATATGTATGAGGTCGTGGCACTAGAAAACATTTTTATAACGTATTGCATCGTTAAGTGGTGAGATCAATATTACTCTTAATTATTAATTTTATTGTCGTTACTGACCCTGGTTTCTGTGACACGTTTTAAGTGACTTTATAGATCAACTATTTAAAGAAAAATAATATTCAGCAGTCTTATACTATACACTTATTAAAGAAAAAAAATAAAAATCTAAATTAACAAATGTGTGGCGTAGGCCTACTTAGTAGAAGAACGCCTATTTAAAACATGACCAACATTGGGCTGAATAATTAGATTGCTAAATTTTGTTTTTTAAAAGGGTAGTAAACTACCCTTTAAATATGTCATTATTTATTCCAAGGAATGTATTTTTTGCAAAAAATTAAAAAAAATAAAAATAAAAATAAAAAGGGTTTGGGCTGGAATTATGGCTTTTGGCATTGAACTCATCAAATCAACGTCATCTTCAAAATTTGAAAGATTTGTATTTAAAATCACTGTATTAAATTCAGTATACACTAAAATCTTTAACTTTGAACTACAATACAAAGTTTAAGATTTGATTTTAAAGACTAATTGTTTATACTCTATAACCATTATTTTATGGGAAATGCTTTGGGTCCAGAATTCGGACCCAAAGTGTCCCGAATGTCTTTTTATTTTATTTTTTATTTTTTTTTACTGAATGATTAAAAAAATATTTTTTAATGATGTTGTGATTTTTTATTTTTTTAAAAAATGTTTATGATGATTAAAAAAATATATAAAAAAAACAAAAAAACAAAAAAAATAAAAAGCCCTATTCGGGACACAAAATGGATCCTAAATTCGGGACCCATAGCAGTGCCCTTATTTTATTTACTTAAATTCTTGTTTCCCAATTTTGAACCACAGTATATTTAAGTTAGAAAACAATATTTTAAATATTAAATTAAATTATTAATTAACATGTAGTTAGTGTAAGTAAAATATGAAAAAAATAAATTAAAAAAATTGTTATTAAAAATAATATTATATTATTATTTTAACTAATTTATTGTTAATCCAATAGGAGATTATAGTTATAGAGAATTTAGATTTATAAAAAATATATATTTTTGTCAAATTTTAAAGATAAATTTAATAAAATCAATATCAATGCTATAAGCCGAGCCAATATCAAAGGGGCTAAACTAGACAGAGGACGTGGTGATTTAACAGGTCCATACAACGTGGGTAGAGAGGTGTGGTACGAAGTGGTCCAAGGGACACGTCTAGTTACCTGCGAAAACACGTCGTACCTGCGAAAATACGTCGACGGAGTGAGTCAGTTATAACTATAAGCCATCTGGTATGGGTTGGCCAGACGACTTATTCATTGGCCCCATCCAACAACATGCGAGAATCACACAGGCAAAGTGACGCATGTTTATACAGAGTCGGGCTACTCTGGTTCATATTAGTCCCGTCCCTTTATTTTAGGAGTTTTTTTTTATCATTTTTTTTTACATTTTTTAATAATTTTAAAGAATAAAAAAATACATCAATATATTTAAAATCACTTCCTTAATTACTAAATAAAAAAAAAAAATTAACAAGCGGTTAAATAGAACGGTACAAATGTAACGACAGACCAGTCTTTTTCTTTATACACTCTCACTACTCGGTACTCCACTCCATCCACATTCATGCATAGTATCTTGTGTTTATGTCTATTCTTTTTCAGTTTTAAACCTACCTTTTTTTTTTTTTTTTTTTTCTCCTCACGATGGATTACTTAATTTGAAAACAATGGTTAAAAGATTTCGGTATCCCAAAGTCTAAAACAAATTGTTTTTATAAGTTTGGTGTATTTTACTTATATTCTGGTTTTCCCTTAATTTTAAATCTACCGATGGACTGTTGAATACAACATTTCATACAAAAACTAATTGACAAGCTGGCTGATTGTTACTTCAAATTTTGAAGAGGGCTTGAATGAAATTAATGCTAATGCTTTTAAGTATAGAGTTTTTATTTCCTGCAAATTTAAACGAAAATAGATGCATTCCCAATAAACAAACGTGTTACCTGGGCTTGAAATTTAAAGACCACAGTAATTCTAATTGAAACTTCCATGTAAGTAATATGTCAGTCTCATCAAAATGAAATTTAGATTTTTTTATTTTTTTTTTATCAAATTATCTTATATTCTTCAATTTCCACTCAAACTCACGTACGAAAAATTCCTCAACCCAAACTCACCTATAAAACCCATTCCCAAACCCACCTTTAAACATTCCCCACTCTCTCTCTCTCTCTTAGATGGAAAAACACAACACAATGACTTCGTCCCCGGCATCACCTACGGCAACAACCTTTGTGCAAGCCGACGCAAACACCTTCAGAGACCTTGTCCAAAAGCTCACCGGTTCCTCCGCTGTCTCGGAGAAGCTTCCCGTCACCCTCCCTTCAAAACTCTCCTCCAAGGCCTTCACTCCCGGTGATCCCACGGCCCCTCGCCGGTCACCCTTCAAGCTCCATGAGCGGAGACATACCCACACCATGAGAAAGCTCGAAATCAAGCTGGGCCTCACCTCCCTCCGCAACAACTCACATAGCCACGACTCGCCCCGCCAAAACAACCGATTTGACTCACCGGTTCACAGTCCTGTCACCCCCCTCAGGTCCGACTCACTGTTCCGAATGAGTTCAGGTACCGAGTCTCCGTCATCCCCGGCCATCTCGGACGAGGATAAGGCTATAGCCGATAAGGGATTTTACTTGCACCCATCGCCGCTGAGTACGCCGAGAGGCATCGAGCCGCCAGAGCTCTTGACGTTATTCCCACTGAGTTCGCCGAGTCAACAAACACCAGAGTCGTAAAGATATTATTGGGCTTATGAGTTCGACGAAAATACTTTATACTTTTTTTTTTTTTTTGTGTAATTTTTTTTTTTGGCCTTTTTCTGATATTGGTAATACTTGGAGTCGGCCGGCTTTAGGTTGTTTCTAAATTTTAATATAATATTTAATATTGTTGGAAGTGTAATCGTTCTTTTCATTGAAAGCTGAAACATTCCCTTCATATGAGAGGAATGCTTCCGATCAAGTCGAGTATTTATGCAGATTTTGTTTTGACTATTAAGAAAGAAATATTGTAAGACTTTTAATTGAATTCTATTTATTTAAATATTTCGGTGTTGCTTGAGAGAAGTCAAAATATAATTTTAAATATTTAATTAAATTTATTTATTATTATTAAATTAAAATTTTGAGGAATGCTATTTAAAGAAAAAAAAATCATATTTTCTTTGAATACAAGGAAGTAAACAATATTTTCTCTTTTATAATTACGAGTAGGGATGTAACCGGTTCGGTTTTGGACAAAATCTAAGACCGAACCGGTATGCACCGGTTTTGTATTTTTCAAAACGATTACGCCCCGATTACCCTCCTAAACCGGTACCTCTGGTTTTACCGGTTTCTGGTCCAGTCCGATTTTCTAGTTTTTTTTAAATGTAAAAAACATATAATAAAGTGTTAATTCTTATTATAAAATGTTATTAAAAATTTAATATATATATTATGCTTAAAGCATATGATCAATTAAGTTTTCATCTTTAAGATTAAACTTTTATTTTATAAATTATAACAACATTATCTTATATATAATTATATTAATAACATATGGTCAAATAAATTACAAATGTAAGATTAACATTTTATGTTATTATTTATAAATTATAATATGAAATTTTTTCATATATGATATATAATTATATATATTATATATAAAAATTTAATATATAATTATATTATATATATATTTTTGTATAATATATAAAATTAATTTTTATATTTTTTTTTCCAATCGGTCTGGTCCAGTCCTGAAAACTACGGAACTAGACCGGAACCGGTCGGTTTTCATAAAATAGGAACCGGTTCCAGATCGGTTCAAAACTGGACCAACTGGTCCGGTTCGGTCCGGTCTGGACTGGTTTTCTGGTTTAAATTTACACCCCTAATTATGAGGAGATAGATGTTCAAAGATCATTAGAAATAAATAGGAAAAAGGAAAAAAAGAAAAAAAAATGGGATATTGGTTAGAGGCATGGAGGTGGGAGATGATGGCCAATTGCGTCAGTCAACTGCTTCTCACACCAATGAGTCTAATAGTTTTGATTTAAAAAATAAATAAAAGTCTAATAGCTGACCACGGACAGTGGCTGCACTTGATGCGTCTAGTTAATGTGTGTTTGGATATTGACGATTTGTAAATAATAATAATAAATAAATAATAGTAATAAAAAAATAATAAATAGTTTGTGAATAAGAGAAATCTTACTTATCATTTTTACACCACAAGCCAACATATTTTTATGTTTATATTTAAACACAATTATATTGAGGCGTAGATATGTGTATTTAAATAGAATGACAAAAATAACAAATCACATATTAATGTGTGATGTAGAGAATAATAAATATAATTTTTCTTGTAAATAATAATGAATTATGAAATAATATTAGACTACTTCACTTACCAAATGCAGTCTAAGGTATTGTTTAGATAATAAGTTAAGATGAAAGTTAAAAGTTAAAAAAAATATTATTAGAATATTATTTTTTTAATATTATTATTATTTTAAAATTTTTAAAAAATAATTTTTTTATTATATTTTATATAAAAACTTTAAAAAAATATGATAATAAAATAAATTATATATGAAATACTTTTACTATAGAAACCGATCAGTAGCGAAGTACAAAAACGCATTCGAGCGGCCGAGACCCACTTCGCATTCCTGCCTTTATTGGGGATGGCTTTAGACGAACGACGCTGCGGAATCTTTAGATGGGTGGTTTGTCCCCCAACACTTGCCGCTTGTGATCGCCCACCCCACACGGAAGAAACTTTAGTGGTCCCCCCACATGTAGATCAACGGTAGAAACTAAGGTCTATCACGAAATAAAAAACTAAGATAACCCCTTCAAAAATAAAAAATTGGTTTTTAAGTGGGTCCCTTTTTTCAATGGACTTGTAGAAATCATTTGAGAAGTAGATAAGTATAAATCATTTATGATTTTTCATTTCAATTATTTGGCATTAGATAAAAAGATGATGAAATTTTTTTAAGTGGTTTCAGATTTCATACTTAAATGATACCATCTAAAACGTTTCATATCAATGATTTCAACAATTTTTTAATTGTTTTTTCTGTTCCTGAGTAATTTTACATACAACCGTGAAGTGCGTAAACGCCGCGTAATCACTTTGAAAAAGAGTGGGGTCCACTATGAAAAAATTAATTTTTTTATGTGAGTCATATGTTTTATTCATTTTTTTCAAAGCGATTACGTGGCGATTGCACAATTTACGGTTACAAATATCTTTTCTCTAAGAGAAATAAGACACTGCCTATTGATGGAAACTTTCCTCGAAATATATTGATTTGATCATGGTAATATATATACAATGCTTGATTCCTATTTTAGTAAAGAACACAAAATCTGGGATTTTAAAAATATACAACTGTTACAGGGGTAATAAACACAATAAAAACGTATGTATTTAAATTCACTTTAGCTATTACAAAAGGCAAGAATCTTGCTATGATCTCGATTTTGTGCTCTGTTTTTTATCATCATCATTCTCCTTAATAGATGGGTCTTCATTTCCGTCTTTACCCATATCATCTCCCTATCCTGGTAATTGGTAGGTACCACTTGTTTCAAAAAACGAGTAAGCTTAAGGAGAGGTTTGAATTCAAAATTCACCTCAACTCATCATTACAATTTTTTTAAATTTTTACATAAAATATAATAAATAATTCAACTTTTTCAAATCTCAAAATAATTTTTTCAAATTCCTATACAAAATATAATAAATAATTCAACTTTTATTCTACTATTCACAAACTATCTCAACTCATCTCTGAATCTAAACATAAATTTTCTATACATAAAATATAAATATTATTTTATACCTATAAGAAAAAAGGTACCAATTTTGAAAACCTCGTCCAAGCATAATTTTAAAATGATAAGTCAATTTATACATTGGAAAAAACACAGAACAGAGGAAAAGTTAGACAAATTTTGGGTTCCACGCGGTTTTGAGTTTTGGAATTTTGGTTACACGATAGTCGACGAAATTTCTGAGAACCTACTTTTGCAGTTTTCAAACAGATCAATTTGGTGAACAGTTATCTCTGTCTCCCTCTCCAAACATTGGTCAATGAATCATCACTCCATGCTCTGAAGAAGTACGAAGGCCTGGCTTTTCTCATCGGTCAAAGCTCTCATAATTGTCCTGTCAACCTAATGGCCACATATGTTCTTATTTCTGTCGATTTTAATCGAAGGCCTGGCCAGGCGTAGTTTGGTTGCATATATGAAATTATCATATTACATGAGATAAAAATTAAAGATTAAAAAAAAATTATTAGAATATAAATTTTAATATCATTTTTATTTTAAGATTTAAAAAATTTAAAATTTTTATTGTATTTTATGTAAAAATTTAAAAAAATTATAATAATTAGATGAGATAAAATTAAATTATTTATATAGCTTAAGAAAGAGAGAGAATGGTGATCTAAGGGAATACTTGGGAATTAAATGAGATGATAATTTTGTGAATAGTTTTAAAATAATTTATGAATAATAATAAAATAGTTTGAATTAAATATTTATTAAGTTTTATATATTGTAATATATCATATCAGATTATATATTTTGTATTAGAATACATATTTTTTAGAGTAATGTTACATATAGTTGTGGAATGCGCAAACGTCGTGCAGTCGCTTTGAAAAATAGTGGGATCCACTATTAAAAAATTAATTTCTTTTCATGTAAGTCCCATATTTATTCACTTTTTTCAAAGCGACTGCACGACGCTTACACATTCACGACTGCAAGTATCATTTCTCTATTTTCTATCATAAGAAAATATTTGTTTTTTTTATTACACAACTTTCTGTTTTTTTATTAAGACTATAATCAAATCATAAATAATATTATATAGAATATGATTCTTTTTTCTTATTATTCTTATCTCTTATATGAATTATATCTTTTTCAAAACTGGAATCTTATTCAAATAACACCAAATAACACACAAATATAAGTGAATCGATTTGTTAGAAAATTAGAGGTAAAAAGTTGAATACAAAATATTATAAAATTAAAATATTGTTATAATATAATTTTTTAATATAATTTTTATTTTCTATTTTGAAAAAGTTAAATTACTTTTTATTTTTTTATTTTAATTTGGAAGTTTATGAAAGTTATAGTGATTACTTTGAAAAAGTTGTAATTAATAGTTTAAAAGTATTTGTGTTCGAGTGATGTTTGGGAAAGAAATTATTAGTTTGAAACTTCCAAATAAAATATTATTAATATGATAGTGAATAGTTTGTGAATAATAATGAACTGTTGGTAAATAGTAATGAACTGTTGATAAATAATAGTGAAGTAGTGTAAGAACAATTTAGTTTCCAAGCATTACCTCATTCATAGATTAATTTGAAGAATAATGCTACTTCTCCGGATGATGGGTCCCGACATTTTGTTTTGCTTAGTGATTAATGATGTTGTGATTTTTTTTAAAATATTCAAGGATATAAAAAAATGCATGAGAAAAAAAAATCATTTAGCCCTATCGGGACAATTTGTCGAGCTACACCCTCGGTGGGTGTAGCACAACTCTAATTTGAAAGATCGATAGATGGAGAATGATGGAATGTGATACATAGGAATGGTAGATTGTCATAAAATAATGAATAAATAATTTTACGACTTGGAAGAAAAAAATGATAAACATTCAATATTTTTCACAATATATTTCACAATAATATTTTAAAATGAGGAGTATTATTATAAAATACCACATAAAAGTAATACTATTTTATAAAAATGTCCTCATTTTATATTATGTATTATGAAAAATGTTATAAAAAATGTTATGTGTGTATTATTACTTGAAAAAAAAAAACTAAAAGCATTTGTCGATAATAAGATAAGATGTGATAATATGTAAATAAAAATAAAATAATTTATAAATAAAAATAAAATAATTTATAAATAAAAATAAAATAATTTGAATTAAGATTTGTTAGATCTTACCTCTCACGAAGCATGAGCATTAGTTGGTAATTGGTAGGGAAACTCGTATGGATTTGCGTCCTTATTAACCAGAAAATATGTGGGGGCCAAAAAGGGTTTAACTGCACCGCAATTCAATTCAATTCAATTCATTCCTTAATTATCTAAAGATGGGTCCCACACAGTTGACAAAAATAGAATTAATGGATGTCTTGAAATTTATAAAAAGGGCTATTTGCCTATTTGGTCAATGGAAATGGTGTATTGATTTTCGTAGACCAAAGTGTGAGTGTGCAATCAACATGGACAGATACGCTCGTGATACATCAGCCTCCTGCATGATGCACGCTACGCTACTTTATGTATTCGTGTCCGCAACTCTTCAATTTTTGTTGAGGTGTTCTGCCGTTATAAAGTAATTACGTAAAAAATAATATTTATAAAAAAAATATATAAAAAAATATTATAAATTAATGTAATTTCATATGATCTATCATATATGTTTTACAATAATAGTAATTTTACAATATGACAAATCACATCAAGCCACATAACTTATGAGATTATTTTTATGAAATTATTTTGTGGTTAGAGTATTTTTTTATTTTATTAATGAGAAAAGATATTTGCAATCGTGAATTGTGTAACCGCCGCGTAATCGTTTTGAAAAAATTAAATAAAACATAAGACTCACATGAAAAAAATTAATTTTTTAATGGTGGACCCCACTCTTTTTTAAAGCGATTACGCAATTTACGATTGTATGTAGAATTACTCTTTATTAATATAAATATATGCATCAGCTACTATTCACTCTCACACTCTACTCTTATATATATATATATTTTTTTTATAATGAGTGTTTTTCATATGATGTTGGGTAGTGAATAATGATTAATGAAAATAATTTTTCATACAAATAATGCGTGCTTGAATTTGAAAGAAGAATATTTTTTCTCATCAGTTACTATTTACTACCTCACACCTTACAACCCACATCTTACTAAAAAGAGTAATGATACATACAGTCGTGGAATGCGCAAACGCCGTACAGTCGGTTTGAAAAAGAGTGGGGTCCACTATTAAAAAATTAATTTCTTTTCATGTTGGTCTCATATTTATTCACTTTTTCAAAGCGACTGTACGACGCTTACACACTCACGACTGCAAGTATAATTTCTCTATTAAAAACACCCTATAATCTATGAAAAAAAGAAAAATTGTCAGGTATGAGATGTAAGAATGAATAATAGCTAATGTTTATTAAATGGATATAACTCTCGCTTTCTTAATTAGGAACTTAAATTAATTTTTTATAAATTAATTCTGATCCAATAAATGGTGGGTGATTCCTCCTTTATTTCCAAATACAAGTCTCTCTTCTCTCTCTCTCATAATGAATTACGCAAAAATGAAATTAGATAAACCGCCTCACAATTATAAAAACTATATTATATATATATATATGTGTATATATACACACACACAAGGATAATAATCAAATCAAGAGTTTGATCGGATTTTATTCCAATGAGTAAAAGGGACGGGGGAATATTTTCCGTGATAAGGCTAGAGACGGCCTACAAAAATTAGGTTGTGATGAATCTTGGAGACAAATGGCCGTCGTTTTGCCCATATTCTTCTGGATATGTCTATAGACAAGATATATCCTTGAAAATTAAGATATGTATATCTCAAAAGGTCAATCGGTTGTCAATGAGCTACCAAAAAAGGAGCAGCAGCCATGATTGTGAGCTCATTCTCAAGGGTTAGGGTTGCACTCAGAACATATTCTTTCAAATGGTCACTAGAAAAAGGACATTCCCTTTGTCATCATAAGCTTTTGAAAATTTGTTAGAGATAGTGGATATATAAGCATATGGACGAGTGATGAAAGCAAAAGGCATTTTCGACAAAAGCTAAAACCACTACTACTTGCGTTTCACTTTGATAAAAAGGGAAGAAAAAATCATTTGGCAACCAAAGAGATTCATTTCTCTATGCATATTATTGTTGCCTATTCCCCAGGTGAAATTAAGAGTAGAATCAATCGGAGCCGGAGGTAGGTGTTTTTATTTGGAAATGGACATTGAAGCAACAGCACTCCAGTCCTGAATGACTCATCTCAAAGCTAAGCACAGGTTGGGAAGGCTTTGTACCAAACAAGGTGTTCGAGACAGAGAACTAAAAAAGATCAATCTTATTGCGGGTGACGACAAAAATATGCGAAATCTATTCCACTATCCACTATAGGGGGCCTAGAAAAAAAGGAATCATATCAAGCTCAGGAAATCCAATCATTGAAACCAATTTCACCGGTGACTATCAATTTGCCACTAGCACGTAGCAGCATCTCCCAAGGAGGTTGATGTTGATCAACTTGATCTCAACTCATGCCCCTATAATAATTAAAAGTTTGATTGGTCTCTAATCCATTGTTATAATCTAATCAGTCTCAAGGTAAGAATTCAGATTTTATTTATTTATTCCACTTGAAATGGAGAAAATCCACCCAGCACACAAGTTGGATATATTTTAGCCGTTGTCTAATTAGGTGGACAAGTGAAATGATGAAAACATCGAATATTTTGTACTAAATAAATACTCAATTCATTTCCAGTGAAATTGAGAAAATTCTTATCCAAAAATACATATGGCTCAACTAGCTGATCTGAGATAAACACAACATTTTCAGCATAAGTTCGAACTAGACTGATTTTTTAATTTTTTTGTGTTTTTTCAAGTAGAATACATTGTCATAAACAATCCAATTTGCAAATGAAATCGACTCAATTAATACAATCAACAACAACTTCCCTGCACAAAAGTTGTTGGCCACACTACAATTTTCTATTCCTTGTGCTCTAATTTCACACTACAATATTATGCTTGGCCCCCCGAATATTTTTCAGCATTTTCAGTTGGTTTGAACTATAGCTGAGAAGAGTAATTTGTTGATATCCTTAGAGTCCGATTCGTGCTGCTCATCCCCTGCATAAGAAACAATTAACTGCTCAGTATAGGGTATAAAAAGAACTTGCTTGCCTTGCTAGCATTGCCCCCGGTAACTTATTAAATACCGATCTAGCACGTCAGGAAAAGTGTTAGTTCTTGCACCAAACAGAACACATTTCCCCACTATCTGCCTTTTATATCCAACTCATACAGTCCTATCTGTCAATGCTGCTAATAAAGTGCACTGTTACGATCTTAAACAGCCACCCAATCCCATCTCGACTGCCCCATACTGCTTAGCTATGAAAAGCTTAAGGGCTAAATTAGGTCAAATAGAGACATAAATGGAGCGAACGAGGCAACATAGCACAGTGAAACATATAATGAGCACAATAACCAAACTACATTTTTTTTTATAAGTACAACAACCAAACTACATTTTAATTCCGAGATTCACGCAATCCATTACTGACACATTTCCAGTTCATCACTTGATTCCAACTTAATGCTGTGTATACGGTTAAGCAGAAACTTACTGCCATCCATTTTATTTTATCAAAACATCACATCTCAGATCATGTTGAGTTCACACATATGATAAGAACATTGCGTTTTTTTTTTATAAGTAGATAAGAACATTGCTTTTATGAACTATAAGTTTTCCTTCATTAATCATCAATCATCCCTCGTCAGTATAGTTTGAAGAAACATGAAAATCAAGTGCAGCTATAAAACCTCACCTGTCCTAGATCTGACTTGAACTGCCCACTCATCAACGACCTGCATATTTGACGACCAAAAGGTGATGAGCTTGTCTTCCTAGAATCAATGAAGAGAAGTGACAAACTGAGTGTAGCAGGGCTCATTTGTGTATGCTTTATCAGTATGATGAAAGCTACCAATTACATTTTCAGAGGTATTTCCCAACAAGAAAAGCCCCGCCATGTGTTCAATCTTGGTTGCTTGCTGGCAAGTGGTGCAAACGCTCCATACACCACTTGGAAAAAAGGCAACCTTTCCAAAAAATAAGCTTTTGTTTTGAGGCGTAGGAAGAAGTACAACTTTCTAAATAATGGTTAACAAGGTCAAATAATAAATTCTAGGTTCTCCAATTGGTTGCTGTAAAGATGGGAGAAACTGAGTTTTGTTTGGTTTTCTTTCAAGCTGGCAATAGGATTGAGAAAAAAGATTGAAGTTACAAACAAGTTTATTGATTGCTCTAAATTGGAAGGGAGTATCAACTAAGTAAATGGATTGGAGAAGAGAAAAAGTTACCCAAAAATCATATACGATCGTTATAAGTAGGAGGACTAAAAAGTTTTAACTTTGCAATCCAAATGAAACGTAATATGCAACAGAGGCACTCAATTTTTATGCGACTTCCAGAATGTTTACCAGACTATATTGTGGAGAACATGTGATGTTCCTACATGTAAGTTTCGATCTCTCCCATTGGCATTGTGATAAAAAATAGTTCACATTTCAATTAGGTTTAGAATATTTATACTATCAAAGATTCAAACATGTAGGTAGGCAGCAGATTTCTACTATTAAAGATTTAAGCAACACAAGTGGAGTCCACCAAGACATATCTCAGGACTAAAAAATACCTGGTTGAAATTAGCATATGCAGGGTCATCAGAATCACTGGTGAAGGGGATGCCCACAGAAGCTTGCATCCGCTGCAGCAAACTTCTGTTCCCAACAAGAGTGGTTTGAGCCTTATCAATCAAATCCTGAAAGTGCAATCAGTAATAAATAAAAATTAACTTCAGAGGCCACTCCCTTCTCTTTCCCATAAGTAACAAGACTTCATTAAAAAAAATAAAAACATACTCCCACTATTTTCTTATTTTGTTACGGATTTTTCTTCATCACTTAGAACAGCATAGAACATAGAATAAGTGGTCACATCATATAATCAGGTCTTCATTTAGTGAGATATCATTTTCCAGAAACAAGAATGAGATGATATTATTGATATATGCAGTCAGAGATTAGAATATCTTATCTCTTCCTTTAAAGTTTAAAGTGATCAAAGAAGAAAGTACCTGTTTAGCTGCCAGAAGTTCGTGACACTGTTCTTTCAAGGTCAACAGATCTTCTTGTATCTTCTTTATTCTAGACACTAATTTCATTGGATTTGCCTGCAGAAAACATTCAAAATATGAAATCCCCCCATCATAACCATAATGGGAATAATTCCAAGAACAAAAGGAAATGCATGTAAATGACATCATTGCTCTGGTTTCCACTGCCCAAGTAGCTGGAAGAAAGAAAGGAAATGAAAATTGAAAAATAAATGAGAAAATAAATATTGAAGGCCCATGTTAACACTTACTTGGCTCCTATATGAATGGACATAAAATAGACTATAAACGAGCCGTCAAACAAGTCAAACCCTATTAAAAAACAAAGAGCCGCCAAATAAAGCAAACAATACACTTTGAAGTTTATTTTCTTCAGCTTTTTCACAGAAACCGTCTAAATTCATATTAATCATTTTTTAAACCTTCCTTAAACCGTTTTCAACCATCTCTTTCTCTCTCTCTAGCTTCTCCCCTGGTCTTGCTCTTTCTCAAACCATCTCTTTACTTATCAAAAATAAATAAAATTCATATTAATCATTGCATGATTGTAACAAAAAATAAATCAAATATCATCATTAGAATCCAAAACTAAAAGATGAGATATTTCCTACTGCAACAGTTTCCTCGCAGCTTCCTAGCAATCAAACAGTGCCTATAACCAGGAATACAAATTTTTAAAACTTTTTTCCCAAGTAAACAATTAAAAAAGGATCGAAATTCAACTTCAGAAAGTAAAATAGTTTTCTTATCAGTAAAGAAAGCAAAATAGAAAATGAAAAATTGGGTTCCCACATTTATCTTTTCAAACGAAACAATACCTTGCTCGAGATTTACCTCCAAGACAAGACTCAGCATGATATTCAAAACCCAGCACCAGCTGTTTTATTTCTCATTTGATAATGAAAAGCTTCGGAATTGAGTCCCTTTTATCTTCCAGAAGATATTTCAATTTCATAATCACCGAAAACAGAAATTGAAAAACCGATATTTCTCGGAGTTTTCTAGGCAAACCAAACAAACTTAGAATTAAGAGAAAAAAACACATATATTTACCATGTAAGAAATGGAAATAATAAGTCAAGGAATAATGCCGAAATTAGGGAATAGACTGTTCTTACATTGTCTGGGTACACTTGTTGAAACTCCTTCTCGAGCCTGTGCTGAACCACGGTCAGATCGTGGTTCGCCTTTGTGAAGAGGTTCACCAAGCTGTCCGTTGCTTGATGGTGTTCGTGACTGTGCTCCATTCTCTCTCTCTCTCTCTCTAGGGTTTTTCACTCGAACAAATCCCCGCCTGTGGCCCTGAGTTTTGATTTTGATTTTGATTCTTGGCGGAGCAACAATGTTTAGGTTTGACTTTGACCAAAAAAACGAAAGAAAGAAAGAAAGACCTTTTCCGTCCTTTTCTCGTATCGGGTAACGTTACGCCGTTATCTATATTGTAAGTTCAAGTAACAAATTTTAACGATGGGAAATTATTTGTACTGTATTCGGATATGCAAGTGCAAAGTGTAGCACATTTCTTTAAAAAAGATAACATGACAAATCTTACTTTAATGGAAGATGCAGATCTCGGATCTATATTTCAAAAATATCATTTTAAATTTTAACAGTAGATTTTATTATTTTTTCACCAAAAAAAAAAAAAAAAAGGCGCCACGTTCTATATATGTATTTAACATTATTTTTTTTAACAATAGAATAAATCATAGATTATGTTTAAAATCAAAAAAAAAAAAAAAAGGCGACAAAACTTTGATAATCTCACTGCTTTTTCAGACGTTTAGCCTTGCTAAGTATTTGGTTGGATATAAGCATGCATATTAAGTTGATAGTTTTGTTAGACATCAGTCACTATTCATCTTCATACTCTATACCTAACAATTTTTTTTTTTATTTATAAAATATGGAGTGTGAGGTAATAAATAGTAGCTGATAAAAAGAATTATTATTTCTTCAAATACAATATATTGTTATATGATAGAATAAAAATACCACAAAATTATCATGAGAGATACATACTCCAGGAGAGTGGAACATATTTTTTCAATTTCGATAAATTTTCAAGTTTTTATTATCATATCATATTTTCAAGTATAAAGAAAACCTTAACATTATCAACTCATCATTACAACTTTTTTAAATCTCAATACAAAATATAATAAACAAGGAAAATACTACTCTCACCGCTAGTTTTTACCGCTATGAGTTTTTTATTTATTTATTATTATTATTTTTACTTAATGATTAAGTAAATATTTTTTTATAATATTATGAATTTTTTATTTTTTTAAATATAATTCAATGTGTTAAAAAATATATGTAAAAAAATACAAAAAAAAAAAATCCCAAATATACTAGCGGGAGTCCCAGCGGTGGGAGTAGCACCGCCTAATAAACAATACAACTTTTTCAAATATCAAAATAATAATAATATTAAAAAATAATATTATAATAATATTTTATCATCACATTTCAACTCAACTCAACTCAACTCAACTCAACTCAGTTCAATATTCAAACACAAAACATTAATGAATTATATTTTGACGGAGAGACTTTCGTTACTCTTTACCAAATGGGTTGGGCTTACGTTGGTATCTCTGAACCTTTCTGGTGAGTTTAGGCCACGCACAACCTCTCGCATGGTCCGAATTCTGGTCCAAAGACGAACGTACGTGTTCTTATTTCTCACAGCACACTCCTACGGAGAAAAGCACCCCTCTCCGAAGACAAAGACCTTCCCCCTCCGGCGAAACTTCGACTAAAATGGGGAGCGAGGAAGAGAGACTTCTAGAGAACCAGCTGGAATTTCAATTGCAAGATCAAAGAGATTCACTTGCTACTCTAAACGAAGCCCTAGCCTCTGACCCCGCCAACCCCGAGCTTCTCTCGGTACGTCCTCTCTTTTATGCGGCCTCCTTTCGTCACCCAATGATTTTTTTTTTTAATCTTAGGGTTTCCGTCGATTGGGAGTCAATATTTTGATAATATCGAATTAACCGATGAAATGCGGTTTTTAAACTAGGAAGAAGAGTTTTTGCTTGTTGTCCAGTCCGAACAATCATTAATGTCGGTATTGGTTTTGCACTTCCAAATTGTTTCTCTTTAGTTTAACTGTTTTAAGGGTTTAATTTAGATCGGGTGTGCCCATTTTTGCACATCTCGAAGCTTCGGTATTTCAAACTTTGAATTCAATTTTGTTAAAATTAATAAAAACGGCGTTGCTTTACCGAGTTATTTCACTGCTCCTTCCCTTTGTGTACGTTGGTTTTTTGTCATCGCCTAATTCTTCCACTAGCTGAAGAGTATAAATTTTTCAAAGGTGTTGGATGCATTGATGTTTATTCACTTTGGAAATCGTTTCAAGACGCCACAGTTAAATTGCAGATACTTTTCTTTTGATGTCATTATGGCTCTGCTACTTGATAGACTCAACTGTTATGTTCACTCAGGTTCATGAGGAGCTTGTTCAGGCAATAAAAGATGCAGAGGAAGGACTTTTTCACCTAAAGCGTGCACGATTGCTACGAGAAGCTGATTCGGCGCTCCATGGTTTCAACCCCACATCTGAGGATGTTAAAGTCGAGCCTCTTGACTCAGCAGACATTGAACCGGAACCACTGGAGGAGCAAATTTGCTCGGTTGGATCAAAATGTAGATTCCGTCACACTGATGGCCGATGGTACACGGGTCGAGTTGTTGAGTCAGACAGTTTTGATTCTGCAAAGATTTCTTTTCTTACACCAACAGCCGAAAATATGTTGGTATGCACAATTTTTTATCCCCTTCTGATTTTGGGGAAAAAAAAAATCTTTCGCTTCTGTTTTCAACCATGTATTTTGTGGTTGCATGCACAAATAATGCGTGTATCTCCATAGCATATTTGATCTAGGTGTTAGTGTCACATGGCATTCTACTCGAGGGTTCCAGAAAGCTACATTTTAGTTATGAGATATAAACTTTACTCGGGATTTATTCAGTTATTATAGTGTTCAGTAAAACAAATGACATATGCCACGCATAAAAATTGAATTGCTCTTATTTTTAGTAGAAAAAAGAAATCCATGATATCATTAGTCACTGGGCACTGTACCCAAAAATTTATTGTCGTCTTTGGTTGAACTTAATGATTACTCCCTAAAACATAGATATTCAACATTTGAATGGTTCCTTGCAAGTTTAGAGTCATAGAAGATCTGATGTAAGCTAGTTTCGGGGGAAGCGTGGCGGGTGTAATAATTTGAATATTTTCTTGTTTGTTTTATACATGCACATAAATGCATGGATACACGTAAACATTATGTATCTTTCTCATCTGATCGTGTTACCTTTTGCTGGGGAAATTTGGTAGCAATTACAAAATGCCTGTTAAGCACCTCTAACATAGATTATAAGAATGTACAGACACATCTGCACATGCAATTACAAGTTTAGTGAAATGGATTTTCTTTTTCTTGTAAGAGAAAAGCAATTTACATAATGTTGTTAGGCATCAGTTTGTGCTACCATAACTGAAAAATAATTTGCCTAGGCTGTTGAGTAAAACACCATGGTACTTGTGCAGATGTGCAAGTTCTTTCTACAACAACGATGTCGATTCGGTACTAATTGTCGCTTATCACATGGTATGTTGCAATTGTTTCAATTATATGGGTAGAAATCTTGCAATTTTGTTTTAAAAATTGTTACTTTTCTCATGTGTGCATTGTCATTGCCATTCATTGCAATGCATGGTATGAGGTGAATGGGAGGATATAGGCAGCCTCTATGTTAGAAAGGCAGCTTGCAGATGAAGGTCATTATGATGTACCTAGAAAATCAAAGAAACTTGCTTGGTCTCGAGTTTGCTTTTTATAGAAGGTGATAGAATTCCTTGGCATTAGTCTTGCCAACAGAAGAGAAATGTGGCAACTGTGATAGAACTATTCACAATATGAATTCATGGTTTTTTAATCAAATGGTGCAAGATTTATTTGCCTATTATACATCTATTATAGCGTCACACGGCGACTATGTTCTATCATTGTCCTTGTATTTATCATTTGCACATGTGGTTACTTCCAGCTTCTTAAAGCGTACATGGGTTTGATGAGTACAGGTGTTGATGTCCCAATGTCCTCCTTGAAGAAGTACATCCCAACAATTTGGGATCAGTCACTTGTGGGTTCCAGTATTTGGGCAATATCAGATAGTAAATCTGGCATTTGGAGAGAAGCTGAACTTGAATCGTGGGATGACAAACTTGGAGAAGCGCAAGTTGTTTTCCGAGATGATGGAAGCTCTACAAAGCTTGGGCCAGATGCAATCTCATTATCTGAATATGCCCAAGTGAGTGATGATGAGGAGAGTGATTCCGGCTCTGAACAGTCTGATTCTAGCAATTATGAAGAAGATTCACAAGGTATAGGGTTTCTTGAAAGCACCACCCTGCAGAGAGGAATCCAGACAGAAACTACCATATTTGCCAAGTGGGAGAATCACACCCGGGGTATAGCTTCAAAAATGATGGCCAATATGGGTTATCGTGACGGGATGGGTTTAGGAGCTTCTGGACAGGGAATGTTGAATCCCATCAGTGTGAAGGTCCTTCCACCAAAGCAATCTCTCGATCACGCTCTTGAGTCTTGTGAAGGTGAAGAGACCAACGAGAGTCAAGGGAAGAAGCGGAGCAGAGGTGGTAAGAGGAAACGTGATAAGAAGTTTGCAGCATTGGCTAGGGCTGCAAAGGAAGAAAAGGAATTGCGACCAGATGTCTTTAGTCTTATCAATAACCAACTCGCAATGCATAGTGAAGCTCTAAATGGTGGGTCAGGAAAGAAGCATCAAAATAGAGGTTCTGGGGAGGGGAAGAAAGTAGATAGGCGGGCTCTGATTGCTTACGATGATGAGGTAAAGGACCTGAGGATGCGAATCGAGAAGCTTGAAGAAATGGTTAACAGAAACCGGAAGGAGAAGGTGGTTTACGAAGCTGCCATGAGAAAATTAAACGAGACTCGGAAAGCTTTAGCGGAGGCTGAGGCAGCTCAGGCATCAGCATCTAATGCAGTTGTAAGTGGAGAAAAAGAAAAAAGATGGCTCAAGTTTTAAGATGGTTGAATTATACTTTTCACCCACAAACTACCAACTGTTTTTCATTTTGCACCCTAAACTTTGTATGCTAAACTACATATATTTTTCAATTTGGACTCTCGGTCAGTATCTGACCGTTAAATGAATGATTGGCCATGTGTCACAATCTTAATGTTAGATCTTAACTGAGGGTGTAATTGAAAAATATAGGTAGTTTAGGGTGGAAGCTGAAACTTTTGGTAGTTTGGGGTGCATAGTGAGAAACAAGTGATGGTTTGTGAGTGAAAAGTGTAAGAATTTTTTTGTATAGTTTATCGATAACCATGCATGATGAGCAGAGATAGCTTTTTGGCACATGGATTGTTGTAGATGAATAGAAGGCGTTCAGCCACGAAGTTAGGGTCGTTATGAAGCTACTATCTCCGACCGAAAACAATTACACTTATTTTACGTTGTTTTTACCTGTAAGGAGCAATTGATCAATTGTAACTTGTTATTAATTCTTGAATTTTAGTGCTGGTTATTTGTACTTGAAAGTAGCCGGGCCCGCTTTCCCGTTACTCATTTAATAGGCTTGAAACTAGCATATGCTTTCTTCAGAACTCTGCTGCATTAGTAAGGTTTCTCTTGTGAAAGACACACATCACTTGTTATGTATTTGTTGACGCTTGAAGAAGTTGAACCTGTTGCGACTCCAAAAGTACATACTAGAGATCAGGCGCTGATGCTACCACTGGGTTGTCAGTAATCCCTGGTTTTTTTAAATCCCATCTACACTTTAAGAGATCGTGGTGACAGCAGGTCATCCGACGTATTACATTATCATCACTTGCTAATTCAGTGATCGTATATTTATTTGTTTATCTTAATTTGTAAAAGACTTGATTGTCTTTCAACTCAATTGGACTCCAACTATGAGGCAGCTGTTGGGGCTAGATACTAACGCACAAATCGCAAATGAAGAGAGTTGGCTGTGCTAAATCTCGGTTCAAGCATGACCATGGCTGAAAAAGGCGAAACTGATCGACTCAAAGCCGATAGACAGATAAATGGTATAAATTTGAGAAACATTTGCAATAAAATTCTTGATGGTAGAATCAACTCCAACACCACAATCTACATTGGAGTGCCACATTATATTTTCATTGTCCTTTGTAATCCTATGGGTTCTTTTCCTCCCTGAAGGATATGTTACAATCTCCTATGTGTCCTAATGAAGTTGGTTGTATTCAGTGCAACGGCAGTTGAGCATCCATAAGCTCCAGCAGAGCACACGGTTGCCAGTACTAAAAGAAGGGCCTTCCACTGCCTTCCAGACACTAGGATTGCCAATGCGGTCAGTGTAAGAGCCATAACAGAAAGGGCATTTTTCCAGGCTTGGAAAGCTTTAACGACGGTTCTGCACCCCTTGCAATGGATTACATGCCGGAAATACCGGTTTGCCAAGTTTGGAGCATACATTGTTCCAATCCCTCCTTTAGCTGGTGCAGATGCTGAAACTCCAGCAACCAGTCCAGCCGGTGCATGTTCCACCACAGCAGGCTCTTTGGGCAATGAAATGGTGCTGTGCCCAAAATGATAAGGCATTCCATGCCCTACTTTGTCCATCCACTTACGGTATTCAGCTACCCATGTGTCAGAGGATTTTAGATTAAGGTACAGCTCCTTGGTGGCAACTTTAGACTTCATTAGAATCTCATTTTGGGACGAGAGGAAACCCATATCTTGTTCAAAGACCTTAGCTCCATTCTGATGGAAGTACCATTGTGGGAACAACTTCGCCAAGGGGGATCTTTTTGTAGTTCCAAACCTTACAATAAGCATGGATTTCCCTTGCCCAGTTGGTCTACAAAGGAATAGGCCTGTGAAGTAATGCTTCTCCCCATTCTCATCAACAAGTTCCCGGTTATTTTGAAGAACACAAGGTGCTTCAAATCGTAAGAAATTTGGCAGAGGTTTATCCTTTGCTTTACCCCACCAGCCCGCAAATCCTCGATCAGTACGTTCAGTCACCTCAAAACCTAATGGTTGAGCATCCTCCCTTTTTGCACTCCAATCTGTTCTGTCATGTGAAATTGGAATGTGGGCGGGATCCATGAGGTTCTCAAGAAGTATGGAGTGATCATAAGGAAGTTCGTGGGTGGTGGAAGTATCCTGAAAACCTGGCCTGGCAAAGTTCTCAAACCAGGGTAGTTTATTAAGGTTCGGTGGTGTCTTCTGTGACATCCATACCCAAACAACACCTTGTGAGTCTCTCACCTCATACGTTCTGAGGCAAGCTGATCGAGGAATTTTGGCCTCAGCTGGAAGCTGTGGCAGATAAGTTTGAGATCATTAGCTTGGATTTGGGAAGTAGATGAGCATTCCTTGTAGTCAAAAACAAAAATGGAGACAATGTAAACTAAGACATACCTGGGGTATCTTCACACATTTACCATCGCCTTCAAATTGCCAGCCATGGTACAGACATTCTAGTCTTCCATCAATCAATTGGCCTTCAGATAACTTTGCTAACCTATTGCATCAAGCAGTGAATAAAGGTAAAAGTTTTTTTCATCATGGAGTTAACATTTCAGAAGCTACCATGCTTTCATCAAAAGTATGACATGATGAAGATCTTATATCAACGATTCAAACTGCAGAACACAGTATCATAACAAGAAACAAAGAGAGTTGGAAAGGTATTTCAGTTTCTTTTAGTTGGTCATCTAATTCAGGCGTAGCCCATGCGCAACAAAATAGCCGCTATATTAGCTTGTAACCAATACCAAAAGTCAGATTTAATGGCTTGACCATGATTATCCTTGATGAAGTGTTTGCGCATTCATCAGTTTTTTACTCCATCCTTTCATTTGAAGTAGAATGAACATAAAAGGACCAACATTTAGTGCATATTTCCCATAAATAACAGCAAAAGTAGCATTCAATACAATCAAAGTTTCTCCCTGGAGCATGAATTGCAAAACCTAAATTCAACCTCAATTTTATGATCCTACGTGAGCGCAGTCAAACTCAAAAGTATCCCTTTCGAAAGCCAATCCATGTTTGGGTTCCTAGAAACCCGAAATAGGGAAACAAAACTGAATCTATATTCTAAATTTCTCGATTCCTCCGATATATATCTGATATAGTTCAATGAGATGATGGTGGAATCTTTACCAGACTTTACCTGTGGGGGCAGCGATCCTCGTAACAGCGAAGCTGCCGATTCCCGTCCCGATACAAGACGATATGCTTGTCATACACGGTGAGACCCAGAGGTGCGTCATCGGGCACGTCCTGGGCGAGGTAAAGCGGGTACCATTCTTCCGTCCAATCGTAGTCCGCCACGACCCTCTCACCTCGCCGCTCTTCCTCACTGCCAGGACCCACAAGAACCTTGTGATCACCTTCCTCCTCCTCCTCTTCCTCCTGGTTGGCATCAATTGGAGGCACAGCTTTGATGTCAGCAACTGCACCACACTTGCTGTTGCTTTTTCTTACAAGTAGTGGCTGTCTGAGGGGTTGTGAAAGATAAAGAAGGGGAGGTACTGGTACAATTAGTTTGTGAGCAGGCGGGGTCGATAGAGAGAAAGAAAGTAAAGTGTTGTGGGAGGGAAATGAACACAGCAAAGCCATTTTTGGTTGTGAAGTGTGACTGGAGAAGTGAGTAGATGTTGTTGCAGAGGAAATGCAAGATGAAGCCATACACCAGAGAGAGAGAGAGAGAGATCAGGGTGTTGCTTGCAAGAGTGTGGCACCACTCTAGGCCACACAACTTAGGACTTAAGGAGCAGTTGGTCAATTCCGGTTGGTCACGTAACATTCCTACTGAGGTTCCGTGAAGAGAGTGGGCTCAACAAAGTTAAATTTTAACCCCATAATAGCTAAGTTACAAAATAAAGTATAACAATGGCTCAATAAATAATAATGATTTTAGCTTCAGATTATATTACTGGCTAAATTTGTTGAGCTAAAGGGATTGTTAAATATTATTTTTAGATTAAAATATTATCTTCCCGCAGCTTGCTTCTCTCCCACGCAAGTATAAAATGTCCAAGAAATTACCACAGCCTACCTTTACTCTCTTTCAACTTCGAAACAAAACCCACGCACCGAAGGCCATCGACTCCCACCATCGCAACCACATGGAACACCATCGACTCCTAGTCGCAACCGCGGAACGCCATCGTCTCCTACAGTCGCCACCGTAAGCCACATGAACTCCATTTTTCTTTCTCTATTTTTTTTTTCATGGGATGCCAATAACTTGATTTCTAGATTCTTCTAGCCGAACTTGATTTCTGGATTATAGGATATTGTTATCTTTCTTAGCGAATGACCTTCCAAACTCTTAACTTTCTCCAAATCCTGGGTTCTGCCTTCATAAAATCAAATATCGTTCGAAAACGCATATGATTTAAGAGAAAAAATACTTACAACCGTGAATTGCGTAACCGTCGCATAATCACTTTGAAAAAAATGAATAAAACATGGGACCCACATGAAAAAATTAATTTTTTAATAGTGGACCCCACTATTTTTTAAAGCGATTACGCGGCGATTACGCACTTCACGATTGTATGTAGAATTACTCATGATTTAATTATTCTCTCGAGTTAGACGAAAATGCATAGTTTTTTTTTTCTTGGGATTATAGGAACTTGATTTTTGGATTCTTCTTTAGTTTTAATATTTTAATAAAATTGTAAAAGATTTGTTGAGTCTGTTATTTGATATTGTTAAAAAGTGACTAGTTAAATTTATAAAAATAAATTTCTTAATTATATTTTGACCAAAATTTGTTGAGCTCTCTATTAGTGTTCTAAGTTTTTAACAAGTAAAAAAAAAACACATGCGAGGTGTACAAGACAAAATACAAGAATAATTCTAAACTCCTCGTGTATCCATCCTCACCGATGATTTTTTCAAAAATATTTATATTTAATGATTAAAAAAATATTTTTTAAATAATATTCATGAATTCTTTTAAAAATATATAATGATATGAAAACAATCTTCGTGCTACACCCACCAAAATGCAAGGACTCATAATTGCTGCAAGGAGCAATGCCGGGGATAAGATGTTGTAAGGAAAATTTTACTTACAGTTAATTTTGCGTACTTCTTGCACATTTTACTAATAAATGTATTTAAGTATAATGATAAAAATAACAAATTATATGTTGATATGCAGTTTAAGAGATGATAAGTAAATTTTTCTTTATAAAATGTGGAATCTATTATAAAGTGTACATTTTTCATTTTTCATTTTTTTTAAGATATAACATCAGTAAGAGATTCGTATTTTTTTTATTTGTATAAATGTAAACAACTTCTGCTATATTTTATAAATAATAGACATAAAAATTACTTGGAATATTAAAAGTGATTAGAGTTTGTTTGGAGAATGAGATAAGATGAGAATTATGTTAATATCAGTAAGATAATTTGTTAATAGTAATGAGATAATTTGAGTTAAGTATTTTTTGGATTTTAAGAAATGAGAGAGAAAAAGTTGAATAATAAATATTATAAAATTAAAATATTGTTATAATATAATTTTATAATATAATTTTTTTTTGATAATTTGAAAAAGTTGAATTATTTTTTATTTTTTGTTTAAAAATTTAAAAAAATTATAAAGATTAGTTTAAAGATTTTGTATTTGAATGTCTTCAAGATGAATACAATTATTATTTATCGGTTTATTTCTAGAAATAGTATTATTACGTTATGCCATATCAACTATGAAGAATATGTTTTTTTAAAAAAAAAAAAAAAAACTATGAAAAATATGTCCTTTCTTATGCGACCCGTACCCGCTCCACCACAAATATCATTTCTTCTGCACAAATCACGCCAAAATTGAATTTCAATGCCCAAGCCCCCAAAAACCTTTGTTTTTTTGATAAACCAAAAACATTTGTTGCTTGAACGTTAAACCCAGATTTCTTTTCCCTCTACTTTCTCTGGCCATCGATCGGATTCCACAAAGATGAGGATAGCAGTAGAAGGTTGTATGCATGGCGACCTCGACACCGTCTATAAAACCCTACAGTACGCAGAAAAGAAACACGGCTTCAAAATAGACCTCCTCCTCTGCTGCGGCGACTTTCAGGTACTTTTCATTTTTCAAGTTACCCCAAAAAAAACACAAAGACTTGGAAGAAAATTCCGATTTTTTTTTTCTTCTGTTGTGGGATTAGGCTGTGAGGAATGAAGAGGATCTTGAGAGCCTAAACGTGCCAAGAAAGTACCGTTCAATGAACTCGTTCTGGAAGTACTATTCGGGTGAAGAGCTCGCTCCGTTTCCTACTATCTTCATCGGCGGAAACCACGAGGCATCCAATTACTTGTGGGAATTGTGCGTCACTTTGTTATTTTGTTTCAGGGTGTTTATGGTTGGAGATTTAGAATAGTAGTTTCTATGCACTAATGTTGGCTCACTTCTGATCTTTTTTCGTCAATATAATAAAACCTAAGTACTGTCAGTTTTGTCCACTCTCAATAGTGTTAATTGGAATGATCTGGTTGGTAGTTATTGTGTTTCAACTTTCAACGGAATGAGGTTTTTGATATTATTTTCGTATCCTTGTTTTTTTAAACTTGATTCTGCATAAATTCATTTTGAATGTTTTCCCTAGGTACTATGGAGGATGGGCAGCGCCTAATATATATTTTTTGGGATTTGCTGGGGTGGTCAAGTTCGGGAACATTCGCATTGGTGGACTTTCTGGAATTTACAACTCACGCAATTATTATTTAGGTTGGTTGACTTTTACTTGACTGTTGTGTAAACCATTATATAGTTTTGAAGTCTTGCTTATCGCTTGTGTTAATTTCTTTACGTGGGTCATGTTGTATCGTGATTGGTTTCATCTTTTTGGTCATGACTTCTGGTTTATGTTAAGAATATTCATGGAACCAACCCAGTTAAAGTTTGCATATCGTCCCTGTCATTAATTGTTAAAACTCTAGGCTAGTGCTTGGCAAGAATCCTAAACCATGTTTGTGGTAATTATCCAACGGTATCAAACAATATATGTTTTTTTTCCTGAGCAGGACACCATGAAAGGCCTCCTTATAATGAGAGTACAATCAGATCTGTGTATCATGTTCGTGAATACGATGTCCAAAAACTCATGCAAGTTGAGGAACCGATTGATATTTTTCTTTCACATGATTGGCCTCTTGGCGTCACTGATTATGGGAAGTGGGAGGAGCTTGTTCGACGCAAACCATATTTCAAGAAGGAGGTAATTATAATCATATTAAAATTATATCTATGTGGTATATGTGTTATGGCTTTCATAGAATAGGCCTTAATAATTTACAGCTAAAAGATAAACATAGAAAATATTTTTGAGGCTATTTTTGTGAAGAAGTTTTCAATCAGTGGTGTGAGAAAACATGGATATTTCTTTAGCTCTTGCTCTCTACCTTTAGGCTGCTTCCTATCTGCGGTGTTACAGTTCTGGGTGTAATTTTCACATCTCTGTAACAGCTCCAGTCTTGGTCATCGCTCAAGTGTATCTCCAAATAACTTCCTTTTCTTTTGTACATTTAGAGGTCATAATTTTTTTTTTGATAAGTTTTTAGACGTCATAAATTCCCATACTTTTTCCTAAAGTTCTGCTTATAGGCATTGTCTTGAAGTAGCCTCATTTTATTGCTTTTCAAATAAATACACGTACAAGTGCTTATTTAGTTTTAGGCTTGGGTGTGTTTCATATCATCCGCCTTCTTTGGAATTAAACAGTTTATCCTTTAAGCAAACATGTCTGCTCAATGGTGCTGACATCTATATGGATTTTTTGATCGGTGACATTTTATATGGATTTTAAGTTGAATATTTGGTTGTTTGGTGATGTGAACATTGTACACCGTAATTTATATGCATCGGCTCATCATGTTCTAAAAACTCCTTCATTTTTTCTTGTTCATCTTTGTTTTCTTATTAATTGGTTAGTTTCTAAAGTATCTACAGAAGAATAAACCTGTCTTGAAAGAAGGAAGAATTTTTATGACTGCTTATGTGGTTGAAAAATGATTTTCAGATTCAAGAAAGGACTCTCGGAAGTGCAGCAGCTGCTCAACTTCTTGAAAAATTGAAACCTCCTTATTGGTTTTCAGCTCATCTACACTGCAAATTTGCTGCTCTTGTTCAGCATGGGGAAGGTGGCCCACTAACAAAATTTCTTGCACTTGATAAATGTCTTCCTGGGCGCCCATTTTTACAGGTACTTAACGTGGTGATAGTTTGTTTAAAGGGCCATTCTTATAGTTAATGCTGGAAGCTAAAATGGTGGCATTCATTGGACTCTTAGATACTTGAACTCGAATCAGAGCCTGGACCCTATGAGATCCAGTATGATGAAGAATGGCTAGCAATAACGAGGAGGTTTAACTCTATCTTTCCTTTGACCAGAAAACGTGCAAATTTTGGGTGTGTATTCTTGTACACTTGTGAAAATGCTATTCATGACCATTATGGAGTGCAAATTTTGTCACTCCACTCCCCACCGCCTCTTCTTCTGTTTTCCCTGGTCATTTTGGCTAATCTTATTACCTAAGAAGGTAGTTAATAGCTCTTTTTTTACAGGACTGTTGATCTTCTAAAGGAAGACTGTCATCAATGGGTCGAGAGCAGGCTACAAGAAAGAGGGGCCAAACCTTTTGAGTTTGTTCGAACAGTTCCATGTTACAATCCCTCTCAATCTGGTTCCAGTGGTTCCTTTTCTGGTATAATTATGAAATTATTAGCCCATTTCGAATATAAATTGCATTTTGCATTTTGAAATTTTGGATTGTATACATACATTCATCTAATGTGGCTCCTGGCTAAAAAAATAGTTATTTTTCGTATTCACTAACAGTATCTGAGCCATTATGTGTGACAATGTGATTATTTCTATTTGCTGAGTTTTGAAATAGAAGCTTACAAGATCAAAGAAAGACTACCCTTAAAAATGATGACTGATTTGTTAAGACGAATGTAATTCATAAGGTAATGATTGCTTTTTGAGGGACTGAAACTGGAGGCAGGAAATGTGAAAGAGATACCCCCTTTTTTTTTTTTTTTTGGGGGGGGGGGGGGGGGGGGGGGGGTGGTGGTTTGCTGTTGGGTTTTAATCCGACTCCGACACCGATTTTTTTTAATTTTTCGGTCGGAGTCGGAGGTGTCGCTGGACTGACTCCAACTCCGACTTTATGCTCCGACTTCGACTTTGCCCTCCGACTCTAATATTGTACATATATTATAAAAATATGTATTTCTCTATACATTTATCATATATGCTAGTATAGTTGTATAGTTATATAATTAGAACTTATATAGTTAAATTCAATAATATACTAGTATGAGCTAATTATTATAAAATAATATATTTATATTATAATATAAATAGACTAATGATAGTTTAGTATGTGCAAACATCATAGTATTTTTTTTTTTTTGATAAGTAAAAATATTATATATATCAAAAGAAGAAACCAAATACATTGAATTTGTACAAGAAAAACACCTTGCCCAAAATGACCCAAAAAGCCTGTGAAAAAACAACCCAAAATACACCAAACCCGACCCCAACCCCTTGTTTCCTGTAGAACTAAAACTCTACCTGAAAACCCAACCCCAACCCCTTGATTCCCGTTTTCACAATGCCCTCCCTTTAGACTTCCCTCTAGTTGAGCTACTCCAACATCATAGTAAATTAGACACTTGTATTTAAATAAGTCTAGTATAATAAAGTAATAACACATATACTAATTTGCTAAAGTATAATAACATGTAATTAGACGTTACAAAGTCTAGTATTTAATTATGTTAGAAATAAGTTAGACATTAGTATAATAACATGTAATACTAATGTATAATAACATGTAATTAGACACTAAAAATAATATGTAATACTATAGTATGATAACATGTAATTAGACACTACAGTGTAAGTCTAGTATAAAAATAAGTTAGATATTAGTATAGAAGTAAATTAACAGTAAATCATTTAGTTTTAGTTTTACATTTTTTGAAAAAATTGAAATTTAGGCCACAAAAAACTCTTTTTTAAAATGGGCTAAATATAAAGCTAAAAAAAATCTCAAAACTGAAAGCCCAAATCCGAATCCGCTCCGACTCCGATGGAGTTGGATCGGAGCCTACACAAGTCGGAATCGGAGTTTGGATTGGAACTCCAACATAAGTCGGAGTTGGAGTTCGGATTGGACCTCTGACAAAGTCGGAGTTGAAGTCGGATTTAGGGGAATCCGACTTCGACTAAGTCGGTGCTCACCCCTAGTTTTAATAGAGCATTTTGTATGCTAACTTAGTGATGCTCATATGGAAATTATTATTGAGGGGCCTTGCAAGCTAGATTTTTTAAAGGTTCAAATGCTCTGTGTTCTATAAAGTGAGTTGTTATCTTTCCTAATATAGTCCGGCTTGTCTATAAATTGTTAAGAAGAATAACAATATGGAAGGGGATTTATACATAAAGTATGTACGCTATATTATTTATTTTAAGGGCAATGTATGTACATTACATAAACCTGTGTTATTATACACTGTCTACTTGCATCTACAATGCCTATGTTTAATTTTTTTAATTGATGTCCTTGTTGGCATGCCTTATTATATTATCATTTATATTCTGCGAAGTGAGCAACTTGATGAATTTCTATGTAGTGTGTTTGGAATTATTTTCTATATTTTTCTTATTCTTTGTTTTTGTTTAGTTTGAGGTAAACTAATTGTTAATGAGATTCATGCCTAGTATCTATTTGGATTGACTGTGAAGTTGGCTTCTCATTGTAGATTCTTTGCCTTTGGCTTTGTTTCTTATGTTCAAGATGTTTTATGATTATTTTGTTTTCATTTTCATTTTTGTATTTTTCTTTGTTGGAATGGTTGTCACTTGTCAGCTGTTTCAGAAAGACATGGTCTGCAAGATTATGTTTACACTAAATACTAATATTTACCCTTTTGAACCCTTTGCAGGATACCCCAGGAATCCTCAAACAGAGTCTTTCTTGCAGTTTCTAGAACTTCCTTATCTTCTTGATAACATATCAGAACCCAAGGACCTATCCTACAGTCCTGCTTCCTTGCTTCAAAGCGGTAATCAATCATTCTCTGTTGTTGGTGGTGGAAATAACCAGCCTCTTTGACACAGACTATAACTATAAGAGACCTAGGAAAATGACAAGTTATATAGACCAGAGAAATCTTGGAAAATTATTCAAATTTATGTGCTCACTTGTGCTTTTCTGCAATCTAGTTTAGTTGATCAAGTCTTAATTTTACATTTTCTTTATGTTGATATGCTGTTGATTTTGTTTTTATTTTGAGTTCTCTTGGTTTCGAAGTCAAGTTTATTTTGATGAATTTACTAATTTCTTGGATGTGAGCTCTACTCATGGTCCATCTAAAGTCATTGTTACCACAATTATCATCACCATTGTAACTACTTCTCTAGTTTTCCAAAAAATATTTTCCAACCAATGAGAACTAAATGAATGCAGACCAAATCAGTAAATACAGGAGTTTTGAAAATTTGAAAAAGTTATTCAAATCCTTAATCTGTATTTGCTTTTTCATCATTTTGAAAGTTCTAAGAATTATTCAAATCCTTCGTTTGAACACAACATAAATGTTTATTTACTCTTTCAACTCGATGGAGACCAAATCAGTATCTAGGACTTTTTCTGGAAGTTAGTATCTAGGAGTTTTGAAGCTCTTCCGACGAGGTATCTCCTTCTTTCCTAAATGATGCTGGAGCTATCCATTTTTCTTTTATGCTATTCCATTTTTTTCTCTATGGTCCTGAAAACGCTATAACCCAAATCTGATCTGGAACCTTCCATTAAAGTTGTAAACAACTCCTAATCCTATGGTACAAAATTCAAGAATTTCTGCCTGACTTTTGATTCTCTCTCTCTCTATATATTTTTAATACTGGTCTTATTTTCTACACATTTATGCAACAATATTTTTTGGATATTAGTGCATTGAAAGGCTTCTCATGTTAGATATATTGCCTTCTTGTTGGCCATGCTTATGAGACTGTTGCCGAAATTGCTTACCCTTATCTCCTATGGAAGTATTCCTGCAAGTAGCAGCTCTTAAAACTGGTTCAATGTTGGGTGGGTCTGAATGAAATCTCCTCAGGATTAGGGTGACATCCTAACAGCTAGTTGATGAAGTTCATGAGATTGAAACTATTTTATGTTTGAAAGGTGAATAGTCAAGCCCATGCATTATTTCTTCTCTCCTCTCATCTGAAATTGAGACTTTTTCTATCACTGATAGTTGCAAACCTGGCATGAGTGCCTTAGCCACCTCCTCAATTATCAAGTCTTAGAAAAATGAGCATTGTTTAAATTGTGTGACACCTTCATAATATTTAAATCAGGCACAGTTGTCGCATATATTTTGATGTGGAGGTTTACAATTGTCTATCTGAACCACAACCTTTTGAGTAGTTAGTCTATTGGGCACTGATGAGTCTTCTACCTTGTTTTTTTAGGCGCAGTTCCTAAAATTATGTGTTACAACACAGAAAAAAAGAAGAAGAGAACAGTCACTAAAATCATTTAAACATACCTGTGCAGGTTCTTTTGATGACAACAGTGAAGCCATTCCCATTGATGATGTAGATGAACTGGAAGAACTTGCAGAAGAAGTTGATGATGAGGAAACCTGAAAATGACAAATTTTGAAGCTTGCAACCCCGCCCCCGCCCCCCCCCTTGCGGGCGGCGCAAACATTAATGGTGACACTTACCATGTGTGAGCTTGGATGAGTACTGCCTGTAGTTGCTTGTTAGGCAGGTATGTTGACCGGTTGATATTTTGATAAACGGTAAGTGATCTGAAGTCTGAATTATATTTCTTCCAAACTGGCCTGCGAGATGGGGAACTTCCTTGCAAAAATTACAAGTTGGGAGTGAAGCAGACAAGGATTTAATGTAAAGTAAACCTATGGCAAATACCCGATGTTGAATTCGTATTTGCCCCGCCAACTTATTGTAACTGCTCGGATTGCTAGCTTTATACGCGTTCGGAGTCCGGACTGCATCGTACTTTCTCTCCCCCCTTTTTATTTATTATTATTATTATTTATTTTATAATAATAGGAAAAACACTTAATTAAAAAACGGAGGGATTACATCATCCACCCAAACAGCTTGGGAAATTGGCATAGGAACAACTGCCCCTCACATGACAATATCATTCATATTCCAAGTGTAGCAGACCAATCTATGAGCTGCCTCATTACACTCTCTATGAACCTGTTGAATTTTGCAAACACTAAACATCTTCATTAAACTCTGAGTTACCTTCACCAGATTATGTAAAATTGAGTAGGAACCTGTTGTCGCTTCTTGGAGCTGCTTAATCATCACCAAATAATCACTTTCAAGAATGAGTTGAGATATACCCGTGTATGCAAAACTGGAGACCTCTGAACATGGCTAATAGTTTGACTGCTTCTGGTTCAACAACTTCCTGCTTACCTTTATTGACAACCAAGATAATCTCACCTTCCTCATCTCTTAGGATCATCCCCACCCCTGCCTTATGTTGCTTGAAAAATATGGCTCTATCAACATTCAATTTAAAGAAACCAGGAGGAGGAGGTTTCCAACTACATTGGGTCTTGAGACTTGAGTTTGACTTTGGCACAAGCTCCTTGCGATATTTCTGCAAAAACAGTGCAGAAATTACTATCTGTTTAGGATCAAGATGAATTTTCTCATGGACCATCTTATTTCTCCTAAACCAAAAATCCCGAGCAATAAGAAAGAACAGAGCTAAATCTTCCATTATTTCCTTCTTTTAGCATCAACACTAGATCTAAGAACATAAGTTGTTCTTCATTTTCCTACAGTTTTGGCAAATATTTCTTCCAAATGTCTTTAACAGTAGGCCAATACACAAGAGCATGTGATAGATCCTCTTGATCCTTTTTACAAAAACAACATGTAAGATCAATATCAACATGTTTCTGTAACAGGTTTGATTGAGTAGGTAGACAGTTTTTACAAGCCCTCTATGCAAAAATTTTCACCTTGTGGGGAACTTTCAACTTCCACAAGACTTTCCATAGAGAAATTTGTTGGTTATGAAAAGATCACTCCACTGCACTCTCTTTTACTTTCTTTGTAAGCAAGTTATAAGTACTCTTCACACTAAACCTCCCATCTTTCTCCTGACCCTATATCATTTGATCTTCACTACCATCAAGGCTGATTATGATCTTTAGAATAGTAGAAGCTATATTTGGATTGAGTAGAGCTCTAATATTTTGCACATTCCACCACTTTGTGTTGTTATCTATGAGAGAGTCAACAATTTCATGCCTCACCTCCTCTTCTGCTAAGTTGAGTTCTTGGCTTCTTGCTGTAAAGATTTATGGCCTGAGATCCAATAATCTTTCCATATATTAATCTGCTTGCCATTTCTAACTCGCCATTGACATCCTTTGTGTAGGTAGTGTTTAGCTTCACATATTCCCCTCCAAGCATAAGAAAGATTGCACTCCAGTTTTGAATAAAAAAAATATGAGTTTTGAAAGTATTTGGACTTATACAACCTGCGTAACAGTGTATCCTCTTCTTGTAAGATTCTCCATCATTGTTTTGCCAATAGGGTCATATTAAACATCTTTGAATCCTTGAATCCCAACCCACAATAGAACTTAGATTCACACATCTTCCTCTAACTGACCCAATGAATTTCCTTTCATTTTCTTTTCTACCCCACCAAAACTGTGCCATCATCCCCTCCAACTCCTTGCATATACCATCAGGTAACTTAAACAGCTCATAGCATAAGTAGGACAAAACAACAACTTTGAGTAGAACCTCTTTACCTCTTTGGGATAACTGTTTTTCTTTCCAAGTTTGCAATTTTTGCCACACTTGATGCTTAATCCTAGAAAAAGCCTTAGCCATAGCCTTGCCAACCATGGGTGATAGATCCAAATACTTTTCATACTGTTAAACACTGCCTCCACCCCCATAATGACATGATTTCCTCTTTTGTCTAAGCTGTTGTATTTATACTGAACACCATAGCAGTCTTTTCTCTATTGATCCTATGCCCTGAAGCCATATCATATTTATCCAATAACTATTGAATGTCTATTGGTGATGGTGTCTGCTTTGAGTCTGCTTTGCATCGTACTTTATTGAAAATAAATGAAAATATTATTAAAAATAAAACAAAAAACAAAGCGGGATCTAGATGACACGTTAAGTCAGTAGTATTTGTTGTTCAAAGCTAAGTAAATTAGATTATAGGGGCTTGCAATATGACTCGGTGATATTCTCTACGAGATTCAGATCTTGCTATTCCAGGAATCGGATTTTCAAGATTCTGAAATTAGAGTAATATTGCTAAGTAGATTCTTAGCGTGCAAGTCTTGTTTACTTATTTTGAAAAAAATGAAATTTATTATTAAAAAAATTATTTTTTCACGTGCTTATTAGATTTATCCAATTTTTTTTTAAAAGGGAGTGAACTTGCACAATCTAGAACAGTAAATATCATGAAAAACCAAGTCGGCATCTTTGTCACAAAGCGAGAGTTTACAGCCATTTAAGATCGTTTGTAGTTTGTAGCTTTCGCGAATGCGACATTGGTGGAAATGGTAGAAAATCTTTGGAAGGACAAATTCAGCATTTTACACCCCCCCCACCCACAACAAATCTACGACCCACAGATATGGCGACATCTATATAAGAGACATTAAAATCATCTTAAATACTTGAAGAGAGATGGGAGATCATCTTCTGTTTACTCAGACACTGGAATTCTACATAACATGAACTCATCTACCTGTCCTCCTGACATCACCGAACCACATTAATGCAGCTTTAAATAGTAATATATGCAATATTGCATGGCCAGTTGGGTGGTCGCCTTTCACTCTCTATTAGATGTTTTCTAATAAGAAGAAAGAGACTGAAATATCACGCGTTTACAATTACTTGTTGTCTGCTTCGACTCCCAGAAAAGCGAGGACCCTTATGGAGAGAAGACCAGATGTTTTTTCTGTGCTACTCTTCATTGTTGTTCTGCACTCAGTTGCTGCTTCCCCTTCTTCTTCTTCTGCCAAGCTCTCATTTAACTTCTATGCAGCTTCATGTCCTTCAGCTGAGTTTATGGTCAGAAACACAGTGAGATCAGCTTCTTCTGTCGACCCAACTATCCCTGGGAAACTCCTTCGCTTGCTGTTCCACGATTGCTTCGTGGAGGTGAGTCCTTTTTGTTTAAATCTAACCAAGGATGTGCTCAGTAGGCAACTTATAGTAATAATGCATTCTTTTAATATAATATTCAGACCATTTCTTTAGAATGGCCGATTTTCCAGATATGTTAAAAATAATAATAGTAATCAGAGTATTTCGAGAATAACCAGTCAAGACACTCAAGCCTCGCCATGTCCTGTTTGTCACGATTCGTAGGGTTGTGATGCATCTGTGCTGTTGCAAGGAAACGGGACAGAGCAAAGTGATCCAGCAAACAGATCTCTCGGAGGATTTTCTGTAATAGATTCGGCTAAAAGAGTGCTCGAAATCTTCTGTCCAGGAACTGTTTCTTGCGCTGATATTGTTGTTTTGGCTGCTAGAGATGCTGTTGAGATGGTAAAACCTCCCTCATCAAAATACTTGTGTTGTCCCTCTTTGCTTTAATTTCCCAATGTTCTTATTCATGAAAGCTTGGAAACAGGCTGGCGGACCAGCAATTCAGATTCCAACAGGTAGGAGAGATGGGATGGTTTCAGCAGCTTCAAACGTCAGGTCCAATATTGTTGATACGAGTTTTTCTGTGGATGAGATGATAAAGCTCTTCTCTTCTAAAGGGATGTCCTTAAATGATCTTGTCACCCTTTCAGGTAATATTACAATAATAAGACAGAAAGATCTGGATTACCAGTCTTACAGGGAAAATTCTCCCAAGTAGTTCATTTATTATTTTCAAGTCATGGCAAATGAGTAGGTTCATAGTTTTTCCGTTTTCAGTTCCGAATAGCTGAGAATTTGAGTCTTTTGTCATATAGCTTATATGAATGAGATTGATAATGTAATCTACAGTTGCATTTTCCACTACATTTACAACTACCAGCTCACTGCAAATGAAAATTTCCACCAGGAGCTAAGTCTTTTGGGGTAATGGATATTGAAAACTACATGCATATATGTTTAGGTTGTCTTGCAATGTTGGTACTTATTATCACAACCAATGACTGTGCAATAATAGAAGTGATGCTTCTGGCTCTGCAGGAGCTCACACCATTGGAACAGCTCATTGCAGTGCATTCAGTGATCGATTTCAAAAGGACTCCAAAGGGAAGCTCACACTCATTGACACATCCCTTAACAGTACTTATGCAGATGAGCTAATCAAACAATGCCCTGCAGATTCGAGCCCTTCTGTACTCGTTAATAATGATCCCGATACATCCTTCATGTTTGACAACCAGTACTACCGAAATCTTTTATCCCATAGAGGGCTATTCCAATCAGATTCTGTTCTCTTCAACGATGAAAGAACCAGGAAACAAGTAGAGGATTTTGCAAATGACCAAGTTGGTTTTTTCGAGAGTTGGGGTCAGTCATTTTTTAAGCTTACTAGCACTGGAGTGAAAACAGGTGACGAAGGTGAAATTCGAAGATCTTGTTCAGCAACAAACATGTAAAGACATGGATAATATGCTTGTAAGTCCTCTTGTTGATCATGTTCGTGTGTTTCTGCTTGAATTTCTTCTTGCTGTGTTTGGGAAGACAACAACACAGGTGAGGCTCGTTTTTAAGAGAAGTGTGGAGAGACTGAATATTGTCGGTCCTATCTATGCTTTGTGATTGTATAAGTAATATCGCTTTTTTTTTTTTTTTCTTTTTTTACGTACAAAATATTGAAGAGAGTGACTGCCTTTTGTGAGTGGAAACAATATCTCTCATGTCGTGTTCTGCTGTGTGCGCGAATCATCATCAATGGCTTGAATACTTGTATATTTTGCTGAAGCTCAGTTGATTTGACAAAGTGACCGCACTCCACGTCCAAGTCACCATATCCTAATCATGATTTCTTCCTCAAAGAAGACTGATTCCCATTCGTAGACGCAGGAGGGATTCGAAACAGATACACCATGATTCATAGCTACGCATCCTAACACTTTGGGCTACTGTTCCCACCCCCACAATTGTCAAAAGTAGATTCTTTTCTTTTCTATTTTAATGTGTGATTATTGATCATTCTTCATTTCTGAGAGGAAGCCAACTGAAATCATCAATTACTACTACTCGGTCAAGGCTGGGGACCAAGTTAGAGACTATAATGTTTTCTTTTCTTATACACTTGGCTGCGTTTGAGTAGATATTCTGTTAAGAAAAAATAATAAAAAAATAATGATAAAATATTAAATAGTATTAAAAAATAATTAAAAATAAATAAATAATAATAATAAAATAATAAATAGTAATAAAGTATTCCCTAAAGGTTTAAACGATATTGTCAACGACGATTTTCTTTCCTTCCTATTTTTAGGGAAGTAGACGATGTTTATTGTAAGAGTTTTGTTATGTACAAGTAAGTCTGCGTATCAATCTGTGTATTAATGTTGTTGTCTTCATATTCTAAATTTAAATTGGCACTATTTTCAATAAAATTTACTTTCTGATCAATTATATTGAATGAATGCGTGTATTAATGTGCAGAATCCCTTACTATGACAGAAGGATTTTTTGTGATAGTATTAGTTGAAGCAACTGCCCAAAAATTTAAAAAAAAAAAAGAAAAAAAAAAGAGGGAGGCAGAAGGATTTTTTGTGATTATTTATGAAGTGAAAATCGTAATGGTCATTGCTAATGAATGAGACCATTGCACTCTCTCATCAAGAACTCTGCGTGTGCTTTGTTCAAGGTTTTAGAAATGTCGGGCAATCAAATTAAGTGCCATCGCTGACATCTACACCGTGAACAATATTCTAAGTTTGTATGTGAAATCCAGAGAGTTATGGTTTGCCCGCAGAGACGCTGTTTCTTGGAATACAATGATCGCTGGGTATGTAAATTGTGGGAACTTCGAGACTGCGTTCGAGATTCTAAGAACCATGAAGATATGTGGCTTTGATTTAGATGGGTATACATTTGGAAGCATACTCAAGGTGGTCGATTCTGCTTATCGACTTGATATTGGGGAGCAAGTGCATTCGATGATAGTCAAGATGGGCTATGCTGCAAATGTTTATTCGGGTAGTGCACTTTTGGACATGTATGCGAAGTGCGGGAGAGTTGAGGATGCATATGTGGTGTTTCAGTGCATTAACTCAGCTTCATGGAATGCGCTGATAGCTGGTTATGCGCTGGTGGGTGATTTGGGGACTACATTCTGGTTGTTAGATTGTATGGAGCGGGAGCATGTGGAACTTGATGATGGCACATTAGCTCCACTTTTGACATGGCTTGATAATACTGAGTTTTACATGTTAGCAATGCAGATTCATGGTAAAATCATAAAACACGGGTGAGCATTTGACAACACCGTATGCAATGCCTTAATCACTTCATATTCAGAGTGTGGGTCCATAAAAGATGCCAAAAGAGTGTTTGATGGTGCTGTTGGCACTCAGGATTTGGTGACATGGAATTCCATGCTCGCTTCTTACCTCGTACACAATAAAGAAGAACTTGCTTTTAAACTCTTCGTGGGTATGCAATGGCTTGGGCTTGATCCAGACATCTATACTTACACTAGTGTCATTAGTGCTTGTTTTGATGGAGCACATAAAAAGTAAAAACCATGGGAAATCCTTGCATTGATTGGTAATAAAAAGGGGACTGGAACAATCAGTACCGATATCCAATGCATTAATAACCATGTATCTCAAATCAAATAACAGATCCATGGAAGAAGCATTACTCATTTTCGAAGGCATGGAGTCCAAGGATTGTGTTTCGTGGAATTCTAATTTGACTGGACTTTCACAAATTGGCTCGAGTGAAGATGCCTTGAAATTCTTTGGACACATGAGATCTGTGGTAGAAGATATTGATCACTATACCTTTTTAGCTGTTCTTAGATCTTGCTCAGATATGGCAACACTCCAATTGGGTCAACAGGTTCATGTCTTGGCACTTAAGTTTGGATTCGTGTCCAATGAATTTGTTGCAAGCTCATTGATCTCCATGTATTCCAAGTGTGGGATCATTGAAGATGCTAGGAAATCCTTTAAAGGCACCCCAAAAGACAGCTCAATCACTTAGAATTCAATCATTTTTGGGTATGCACAACATGGGCAGGGAAATGTTGCACTTGACCTCTTCTACCTAATGAAAGAGAGTAGGGTGAAACCTGATCATATAACAGTTGTTGCGATACTAAGTGCATGTAGCCATATTGGCTTGCTAGAGGAAGGATGCAGGTTTTTGAAATCTATGGAATCAGAATATGGGATTCCACCGCGAATGGAGCATTATGCTTGTGGAGTTGATCTGTATGGGCGTGCTAGGTGTCTCAATGAGGCAAAATCTTTGATCGAGGCAATGCCTTTTGAACCTGATGCAATGGTATGGAAGACTTTACTTGGGGCCTGTAGGATTTGTGGTGACATTGAATTAGCTACTCAGGTAGCAAGCCTTTTGCTAGAGATAGAGCCCGAAGAGCATTGCTCCTATGTTCTTCTCTCGAACATGTATGGGCGTCTCAGGCGGTGGGATGTAAAGGCTAGCGTGACCAGGCTATGAGAGAAAAAGGGGTGAAAAAACTCCCTGGTTGGAGTTGGATAGAAGTTCACATGAGGTGCATGGCAGCATGCTTTCAATGCAGAAGATCATTCCCACTCCCACTGTTAAGAGATATACCTTGCATTGGGTGGACTAATGGAGGAAATCAAGAGGTTGGATTTTGTTACTAGTTCAAAGGTTTTGATGCACGATGTTGATCACATGGATGAGTGTATTGATTCAACACTTTGTTTGGGTTAGTTGCTATAACTAATGGTAGACAATTTGTAGTTCGGAAGATACTAATTCGTGTTTTATTTGGGAAAAATATCATTCCAAGTCTAAGTTTTGGAGCTTAGAGTTCAACACTGGAAACTTTTTTTGATGGCATACTCTGCAATAACTTTACTCTTTTTTATTTATTTATTTATTTTTAGGAACATAAAAAAAAATAAAAATTACTGTTATGCTAGCCTGTGTATTAGCGAATGGGGTGCCTCTCAATTAGTGTTCGGTCTTGTGAAGGATACTTTGGTGGATGCCCATCTGCTATGATCATTTAGTCAACTGTTTTATTGACTGGAAGTGAAGATACATCAAATTATAAGAGAAGGAAGAAATTATAAGATACATACTCTTAAACTTTTTGATGGTGATCCATTTCATGATCTCACTCTCTACAGGAGTACTGTTGGAGCTCTTCAAAATGTTATGCTCACTCAACCTGACCTCTCCTTCGTTGTTAACAAAGTCTGTCAGTTTATGCATCATCCGACTGTCACTCATTGGACTGCTGTGAAGCGCATCCTTCGGAATCTCAAAGCCACACCTCATTATGGCTTGAAGCTTACATCACAATATCGCCATCTCTACAAGCCTTCTCTGATGTAGATTGGGCCGGTTGTCCAAATGACCGCCGATCAACAAGTGGTTATCTCATCTATTTCGATTTTAATTTGATGTCTTGGAGCTCCCAAAAACAGCAAACTATAGCTCGCTCCAGCACGGAAGCCAAATATCGTGCACTAGCCAACTCCACAACAGAACTTCTTTGGCTTAAGGGCCTTCTCAAAGAACTTGGGATTTTGTTGGTTCACCATCTACATTTTGGTGTGACAATATGGGAGACACATACATTTCAATCAATCATATTTTCCATTCACAAACCAAGCACATTGCCATCAATTTTCATTTTGTTCGTGAGCAAGTTGCCCATTGTCATCTAGTTCAATTTATTTATGGAAAGGAACAACGAACTAACATCCTCACTAAACCTCTTGTTACCTCTAAGTTTGCCTTCTTTCGAAACAAGCTCACTGTTCTTGCATCCCCATTGAGCTTGACGAGGCGTAATGAAGATCATACCAAAATCTCCCACAAATCATGACATAGCATCCAAGAATAATATTCAGTCGAATATCAGCTTCCTTGATCCATAGAGTTGACCCACTAGTGACTCAATCTTTCCTTTTTTTATTTCTGTAATACATTGATCATTTTTTATATAATACATAAACTATAAATGTAAATGTTGTGAGCAATATACTCTATTTTTCAATACTCTTCCACTCTGCTATCACTTATGTGAACATGGATTTTAGTAGTAGGCGGCATCCCCTCATAGCCGCCCGTAGCCGCCCATATATGCTTTAGACCTTGATTCTCCTTTGTTTTATTTGTGGCTTCTTCGTAACAAAGAGCTTCCTATGTATTTGGAATCTGGATACTAAAACCAAGGAAAGCAAATGGTGAATTGTACATACAACTTTTCGTATCGATACATTTTTTTTTAATATTTGAGAAAACCTGGAGACTAGCCCATCTGGTTATCTTAGAAAACCAGCCCTCCAATCAAAATGCGACACGTCAGCATGTTAGCACCATTACCATGCATCCCACTACACCCGAACAGCACACTCCATTCCCCCTAAACCCCTTTCTTCGTATTCAACTCCATTCATCCCCGACGGCACCCCTCTCCATCCCAACCCAAACTCGACGGCACCCCACTCATCCCCGACGACAAAGAACCAGCAACTACCTCTCGACAATACCCCACTCATTCCTGACGTCGTTTAATCGCATTTTCGCCCGCTGGTAAAATGTGTATATTTGGAACTTTTCGTGCTTAACCGAACTTGTATTGGAGTTTTTGTATTGGAGTTAGATCTCATTTCGAAGTGATTGTAATCTGGGCTATGGAAATTATCTTGGCATATGGATTGATAACTCATCTAACTCCATGAATACCAACTGTTTGTAAAAACGTGTCAAAGGCCCTTCAGCCACTCCTCATTACCTATCATTGGTGGATTTGAAACTACTATAGTCTAGCAATAGAAGGCAATTAAATTCTCACCACATGCATATGCAAGGAAAGCCAAGCTAGCTAGCTCTTTGATCATTAAGAATTGGATTCTCTCCATCTTCTCATTGGGTACTGAGGCCTTAGTGTACATCACAATCACCTATTTTTATAATTAAAATGGATGTATCACATATATTAGACCAATTAAGTAAATTAATATGAAGTATCTGTTTCTTAAACGTAAGATGACAATACCATGCTTTAGCTTTTGGAATAAGCATTGATTAGAATTAATTCTATTATTGTCCATATAAGAGCCCATAGATGATAGGTATGCTTTTCCTGAGAAAACATGTAATGAGATGCAAACTAGTACTCAAGAAAAAATATGTCTGCTTCTCATAGACTTTTTTACAAACAATTAGTGTTCTCAATTTCTATTTGCTTCAACAAAAAGTGCTATTACATATTTCTCATAACCTATTCAATTAGAGGTAATCATTTACATTTTCTAACATATTATTTTTTTATATGTAACATGAAGGGGCGAAACGAGAGGAATTCTTGGAAAAAAGAAAAAGAAAAATTGAGACTCTACATCCAGATGATAGTATCATGCAAAAATCAGTGCAAAAAGTATAAACAAAGTGCAAAAATATGTGTTGGTTGATAAAGTTCTTATATGCGTTTTTTGGTTTGGAAAGAGACTCTACAAAAGAGATAAACAAAGTGCAAAAATCAAACCATTGGTGATGACAACGGCAACAAAAATCAGCTACTCTTCTTCTCGAAGGGATCTCAGAGGGAAAATCAGCTTCGGTGCAGTGGAAGGGAAAGGCTTGGAACATATTCAGTGCAGGGGAAGGGGAAGGAAACTAATCAACTGCTTTCCTTCTATTGTAAACAACCTTCATCATCTTACGTGTAGCCAGCTTGTTGGTGGGCTGTTTTTCGCCCAACCACAGCATGACTATTCCAAAGCATTTGGGCTGATTTGCTTTCATAGATTAAACTTAAAATTTTGAAAATATTAAAAACTTCTCATCTCATTATTACAACTTTATCAAATCTCCATATCAAATAAAATAAACAATTCAACTTTTTCAAATTTTAAAATAAAAATAATATTAAAAAATATATTCTAACAATATTTTATTCAATTTTTTAATTTTAATCTTAATTTATCTTACCTTATTTCTAAAAACAAACGAGATTGTTTACCCCACCCAATGGGTTTTGCACCTTCAAGGAATGTTGGGGATATTAAATATTGCTCGAGTTTACGCCTTCTAGTGTATAGCTTGTTAGCATCCCGAATGGAGCCCTACATTTTGAGATTATCAAATGCGAAATGATAGGCCTAAAAAAATTAATTGAAGTATTTTACAAAACAAGACTTAACGTGATACCTACTAAAATTTTCCCAAAAACTTGCTAAATGCTTTGGACTATGCTTAGATCTATCGAGAAATATTATTGAATAATTTTAAAAAAAGAAATGTTATTTATCAGTTATTATTCTCTCATATTTTATATTTATAATTTTTTTATAAAGTACGATAGTATTTTTTATAAGATATAAAGTGTGAGTATATGTTGATGAATAGTACCAATGAGAAGAATTTTCTTTGAGAAAAAATGAGTAATGTTAGAGAGAACCTACTATAGCAGTGCACACTTTGCACTTACTGTGTGGCTGCTTCTAGTTGATTGTTTCCAACATTCACTTGGAGAGATGTGTGATCTAAATGATGTCATATTATGTATGCAAAATAAATACTCCTAACAGTGATTTATATCTATATTTATTTAGAAAAAATTTGTAATGCGCAAAGAGGGGAAAAATGAGGTTCGGAGGAGGCCCAGAAAACAACTAAACCCAAACCGGCTCACGGCCTGTAAAACCGCACCCATCATCTCCTTTCAAACCAACCAATAAACCCTAGAAAGTAGTTACTCTCTCTCTCTCTCTCTCTCTCTCTCTCTACAGAGCCGCAGAAACTCTCTTGATACCTTGTAGGGCTCTGAATTAGTTGCTGGGCTGCAGAGCTAAACCAAATAGCACGCCACGGAAGAAGCGGTCTGTGATGGAGACGTCGCAGTTCGAGATCGACCTTGGCAATCTCTTTGCCTTCAATCCTCACCACCAATTTTCCTCCCTACCTTCATCCAGGTTAGGCTTTAAGGAAAGAAGCTTCTCTATGCACGAGACGATATTGAAATGAAATCTATTACCTCGTGTTTTAATGCCTCAAATAACGTGTACATGGATATTAGGGGAAGTTATTTCATCCCGTGTCTATGTGTTGATAACCCTTTTGTCTTACATTTTTTAGTGTTCTGCGAAGTTTTTTATTTTTCAGATCATCATTCTGCGTAGAACGTTGCGTCTTTGGTTTGAGTAGGGAATTTATGTATTTGTTTTTAATTAATATTTTCAACCCGATTACTTAAAAAAAAAGTTAATATTTTTAATCATCATAGAGAGGAGTTAGTGAAGGAATGTCTAGAGAAGGGCACTGAATTAGTTCAAGCCATTGCAAATACTCTGTTCAACTTACCTTCAACTGAGGACGTAGATGGTCCCCTGGTCAAGTTGCCCCCACCAACAACAAGACTTCCCAGAGAGAAGCCTGTGAGTTCTTCCTTTTATTTATATATGTATCTTTATTTTGTCTTCCATATATATATATATATATATATATATATTTCGTATATTGGTGCTGCATCTTTGCCATGTAATCGATACTGTTTCTGTGCGTTCTCTGGTTGGGCTAAATGGAGAAACCTTAGATCATACTTTTTATTAATATGTAATGCGTAGTTCATATATAAGTAAGATGGCTTATAACTGGCATTGTTAGAACTTTCCACCTTGTTGGATTTCTGTTGCCAAAATACAATATATATTTTTTTTTTATAAGTTGCCAAAATACAATATATTACGGTAGCTTCTGCAACTTGCTAGTTGGGGAACAAGGTTTTTTATGGTAACTATTTTGAGAGAGAGGTGGATATGGCACATGGTTTGGTTGGTTAGGAAGTTTCAAGATCGGTGAAAGAAACTACGTCTGAAACTTACAATATGAGGAGATGCATGTTCCTAGTAGAGGAATCTGTATTTGTTTATCTTCTCATTTTTTAGAACTAAACTGTACAGTTTTCCATACAGTTCCTAATTGTGTACATATGGCATGAACACTTGATTGATTAATTGATTGTTGCTAATACATTGTATTTTCAGCTTCCAAAGCCTAAACCTCCTACAAAATGGGAACTGTTTGCCAAAGCGAGAGGTTAGTCTCTTTATGATCTTTGGACTCTCAATACATTTATTAGATCTGATTTATCATGGGTAAGTTTTGATGTCCTTGGCTATGACTTTTTGAGATACCTTGCAGGTATAAAGAATCGCAAAAAAGACAAGATATCATATGATGAGCCAACTGGTACTTGGAAGCGTCGTTATGGATATGATCGGGCAAATGATGAGGAGAATATACCTATCATTGAGGCCAAGATAACTGATGGTAAATAATTCAACAAGACCTTACTGTGTTAAAGAATCCTTTGTTGCAATTAATAGCATTCTATTGGTACTTCTTTTTTTATCTAAATGGTGAAAATATTTACTACACTTTTTTATAAGTAAAAAAAATAAAAATTACTATACTGAAAAATGATATCTAATTGTGATATCATAACTATAAAATAAGAATCTTTATCCACTAATTTACTAGCATCAAAATATCATATCACATTCTTATGTTATGACATGGTAATCACCTTTTTGTAGAGCCAGGAGAGGATCCTTTTGCTAAAAGGCAAGCAGATAAAAAGAAACGTGTTGAAAAGCAAGATAAAAATCGGCTGCAGAACTTGAAACAAGCGGCAAAAGTTGGTGCTTTACCGAGGTTTGTATTTTATAACCTTTCTGCAGATCGGAAAGTATAGATATTTTCTTAATCAGTACAAGTAATTTCCTTTGATTTACCCCTTCTCACTCCTTTTTTCCCTGTACTGGAGGACTCCCCTAGACACTAATGGTGGTTTCACCGTTGCAATTTAAGAGTGAATCAATGATTATGCAATCTCCAAAGTTGATGATGCTTATAGTCTAATTGGTCTAATTGGTCAGCCTTTTCAAGAATTTTTTTTTTTTATGAGTAGCTGAATTCTGGGTTGCTTCCATGTAACATCACCGTATCTGTTACACTTACAACCCAAATAAGACAATTGAATTATTTTTCAGTATTATGAATGAATGGTGAAATTTTGGAATGCCCTAAATCACCTCCACTGAACACCATAAGTTCTTTTCCCAACTATTTAAGAGCAACTTACCGGACCTTGTGGAGTATCAATTTGAAAACCCTGTTTCTTGTCCCTTCTGATGGCCTAACTATCCCAATTGATCCTTCATATTGACTTGGTCTGGACTATCCCAAGTTCTCATGAATCTAGTCATTGTCAGTCCCCGAGTTCCTTCTCTTGCCCATAATATCTCATTGCCTTTTGGCTTTTGTCATCTTGACAATGCTTTTGGAGTAGTTCTTGGCTTACTACTTTTTTTAGTTCTTGGCTTAGTTACTTTGGTCAAATATATGGTGTGTTTTCTTATTATCTTTCCATTTCTTATATTGCAACACTTGACCTGAGGAAACTTTTTCTGCAGCCATGTCCAACTAGCTGCCACAGCATTGCCTATAACAGGAACCCAGACTGCACCCAAGAAAGTCACTAAAGATGAACTAGTGAGTGTAGCTGGAATAGCAGCAAGTGCAACAGCCAGTGGTGGGAAATTTGACAAGAAGTTGCCTGGAGAAAAGCCTGCACAACATAAAGGGAAATATCGCAAGGTTTGTTAATTTTACCTTTGCAAATGCTTCTCTGCTAAAAGTTGTACTCGGTAATGGAGTGGTTCAACATCTTCTATATATCCTTTCAGTTCCTACCTGTCGTGGAAGGAAAAGGGATGGGCTCACAAGAGAAGGAGCAAACTGAGAAAGTTCTCAACAAGCTAATCTCTAAGAATTCCCACGAGATACTCAACATAGATAAGGTAATCTTTAGCCATTCGGTTAATTTTCCCCTGGTAGTTAAATCTTCAACTTTGTTAGTCAAATGTAAGTTTTATGCTTATCATTTGGACTTAAAATGCTTGGGATCTAGGCTGTCACCATGTACAACGTGAAAAAAGAGAAGCGAAAGAACCACAAAGGGAAGTCTTCAGTAACCTCAAGCAAGTTGAAACCAAATACAAAACCGTATAAGAAGTCCGCAAACAAGGGATCTTCATCTTCAAAGAAGGGATCTTTCAAGAAAACAAAGGCAAAATGAAAGTAATTGATTGTAACTCTGGAAAGCTTGTAGAGTAGTTTTGAGCCAGGCACTACAAGTTTGTTTATTGGGAACAAGTGTTTTCTGCAAAATTGTTTACTTTTTAGGAGAAAAGGTTACATAATTTGCTCAATTGGCTGAGTCCTCTCTCTCTCTCTCTCACTCACGCATGCACGCACACATGCATGCTTGGCTTCTATTGTACCTCTACATTTTCAGATACTTTTTACTACAGGTTTTGTTCACTGAAATTCTGTCATTGGATACTGCGGAGGAATTTTATAGTGCTGCATCAGAGCATCTTATCTGTACATGAGTGTTTCTATACCCTCAAGGAATGTCAGAGTGCTGCATCAAGATGCAGGTTGTTATACATTTTCAAATTCCTATTCGGAGAAATGGTGTGGAAGATCACACTTAGTGATAACCATTCGGAGCCTTAGATACCTCTATTTAAATGGTTTACGATCCTTTAAAGCACAGCATGCCTCTTCTGGGCATGAAGGTTCCTGCTGGTGTGACCTTTTGAAAAAAAAAATTGCTTAGATTTTCTCCTTTTTTTTTTTTCCTTCTTCACAGCTCATTCGTCGTTTTTCTCCATGATGTATTTATTTCTTAGTTTGATGGTAACATTTTTTTTATTCGGTTTTATAGATTTTGTCCGGATCCATAGAAATATGAAAGTGCAAATGAAATGATTGAAAAATATACACCGACTGCCCCTGATCTGTGTAAAATGATTTACAACATCACTCCAAAAGCGGCGGCTGGGAAGGGATGGGGATGGTCTCATTGAGATATTATGCATGCAGACAGAAATCTTTCATTTCGCTTCTTCCACAATTCATTCCTGCTTATGGTCATAGAGGAATGTTTCTTGGGTATGCCGTATGTGGCACCTTTGTTAGCAAGTTCCAGGAAGAATATGAACGTTAAGAAGACCTGCTTTAAGAGGAGTGTTTGAACATAATAAAGTAAAGTAATTCATTAAGAATCTATATGTGATGAGCTCCATCATGCATGCCATCTCTAGACTTTTAAGGGCTCGTTTCTTTTCATAACTCTTCTCATCTTATCATTACAACTTTTTTAAATTCTTATACAAAATAAAATAAAAAATTTAATTTTTTCAAATCCCAAAAATAAAAATAATATTAAAAATATATATTCTAATAATATTTTATTCAACTTTTAACTTTAATCTTAACTAATTTCATCTCATCTACAAAAACAAATGAGGAATAAAAATCTGCACATTCAATAAATTTATGAAAAACTAATGGACTTCTTTGTACACTTAATATTTTTTCTTTCTTTCCTCTGAAGTTGAGTGCTTAGAGAAAAATGGGTCATCCCATTCACCCATTACCTTTATGATATGGTATGCTTCTCATGGTGTCGGGGGACTTCGTGCTCAATGAAAAATGGGTCATGATCTCCCATTTACACCCATTAACTGGTTCCAATAAATTCTTTCTTTTTTCCCTAGTGGTTCTATTTAATTCATTGATGAGAAAATCCTCAGGATGCAATGTGTACATGCCTAACTTCTTTCTACTCTAATATTACATGTACTTACAGTTTTACTTACACTTTTATTTATAAGATTGATTTTATTATTTTTATTTTAAATTTTAAATTTTGAATTTTAAATTTTATAATTTTTAACGTATCAATAACTGACACGTGGATAAATATGTTTTTTATAAAAAAAAAATTAAATACATTTAACATTTTTCTTATTACCATGGGTTCCGCTTTAATGTGGTACACTGAAAACCAAAACAAGCCATTGAGGCATAGAGCCATGGAGGAAAAAATTGGACCCATTTGGAAAAGAAAATCTCTCTCTCTCTCTCTCTCACACACGCACACAGGGCAGATTCCAGCTTTCTTCCACTGCCCACTATCAGCGAAGTCTAGAACACTTGACCCGTTAGCTTGATGGTCATGACAATGGTCTCTTCACATTTTAAATTCCATCCAATCTCCATGCAACCGAATTCAAAGCACTAAACATGGAAATAGTTAGGCTGTGTTTGGAATTTAAAATCATCTCAACTCATCATTACAATTTTTTCAAATTCCAATACAAAATATAATAAACAATTCAACTTTTTCAAATCTCAAAATAATAATAATAATAAATAATAATATTCTAATAATATTTTATCATCTCAACTTAACTCAACTCAGTTCAACATTCAAATGCACCCTTAACGAAAAATGATAAACATAAGTTAGGTTATAGTCTTTCTACTTACAACTTGAGGAGCCTACCCAAGTCTTCCAAAATTATTTTTAAGGCCTATAAAGACGATAAGATTGCCCATGCCAGCAATACACTCGAGAGACAAGAGTGAGAAGACAATGGCCATCAATACCATTTCCTCCTCGTTTCCGAGGCTTTTCCTCGTTAGTACTCTTGTATTTCTTTGTTCTTTGAAGGGGCTTGGATTTGCCTTTGAAGGAAGAGAGACAATAGAGAAGAACCTTCTTCACCACACTCATACCGTTCAAGTCAGCTCTCTACTACCATCAACTACTTGCACCCCTTCTACCAAAGGTTTTATCACACTTTTTTTTTTTTTTTATCTCTCTATGTGCAGAGAAATTTCCATCTGTTGCCTTCTTTTACATTCTAATTACAACTAGTTACTCCTGCCCTTTACTATCTTTTCATTCTTTCTAATGAAAAGAAGAAGAGAGGATAATAAAAATGTCATCTTAATAAATGAATAAGAATTACAATTGCAGATCCTCATAGAAATGGGTCCAGCTTGACAGTGGTACATAAGCATGGTCCATGCTCTCAACTAAACCAAGACAAAACAAAAACTCCCACCGACGCTGAAATTCTGGAGCAAGACCAATTAAGGGCGGAGTTTATTCAATATTCCAGGCGCTCCAAGAGGTTGGGCGGCGAGGTTCTAAGGAGGAAGTCAGGGTCAAAGGCCTCCACCAATATCCCAGCCAATCTTGGCGGATCTTTCCGCACAAACAACTACATTGTGACGGTCGGACTGGGCACACCGAAAAGGAGCTTGACGCTCATATTTGACACCGGTAGCGACCTCACCTGGACTCAGTGTCAGCCTTGCGCCGGAACCTGCTACGACCAAAACGATGCCATCTTCGACCCTTCTTATTCCTCGACTTACACCAATATTACCTGTAGCTCTCCGTTGTGCTCTCAGCTCATTTCTGGCCCAGGTACTGATTATTACTTACTAATTTCATGACCTTTATGTATGCATGATCTAGATTATCAATATCATGGCGATCATAATTTCAGGTTTTTAAGTCACTTCAGAAAATTATGTTGATGATTAGCCAATTAATGGGAGTCAAAAAATGTATTTTTTTTTTTTTTTTCATTTTGGTATATATGCAAGATTCATAAGCCCTGCAGCAATTAATAAAGTCTATAAAGAGACACAGCCAAACAGGTATTAGAAATTATCCATGCATGCATTTTCCTTGCTATTGTTTTATATATATATATATATATATATAAGGAATAATTTTATTGCTCATAAGTCTTACAAAATCTCTTGAGATACAATGGATTGAATACAAGATGGAATTTCTTCCATGCCTATAAAATCCTCTCATAGAGATAAAGCTTCCCGAGCAAGAATATGAGCAGCTTGATTGCTGACTCTTCTAGTGTGTTTAACTTACCATTTAGCAAAGGAATTGAGCAAAGCTTTGGTGTTCTCAATTAATCAACCTGCCTGGCTCCAATCTGAGTTTGTACTTGACAAATTATATGAGTGAATTGCAAACATCTCCTTCTAATTGAGTGAATTAATGCCCATGTCTTTACAAAAATTAGTTGCCACCGTAATTGCATATATAGGACTCAGCCACCCGATCGAGGTGTAGCATTTACAGCTCTGGGAGCACAAAGAGATCCAATCACCTGCCCTCCTCCATCAGGAGTAATCACTCCTACGCCAATCTTTCCCTTCTCCTTGTTGATAGCAGCATCCCAATTAACTTTATAATTAACTAGATCCGGAGGCTTTATCCATCTATGTTGAATCTGTACAATCTGCTGCTGTTGAGACTTGTTTGTAATCTGAGCATGCCAACTCTCCGTTGCTTTGTTGAGGATGAAGGTAGGATGTCCAAAATTTTTACCATGGATGAAATCATTTCTGTGTGTTAAATCCATATATAACACATGATTTTCTTCCCTTCACGTTTGATTCCCTTTGACGATTCCATTAGTACGCTACTACTCTCCTCTTGACTTATTTCTGATCTCTCTCTCTCTCTCTCTCTCAATAATATGCATGCAGGAAATGAACCCACTTGCTCTTCCTCAACATGCGTATACGGTGTACTGTATGGCGACAACTCGTTTTCGCTGGGATTTTTTGGTAAAGAAAAGCTAACCTTAACAGCAAAGGACGTGTTCAAAGATTTCCTATTCGGCTGCGGTCAATATAACAAAGGCCTGTTCGGCGCCACTGCGGGGTTGCTCGGCCTCGGCCGCGACAAGCTCTCCTTAGTCGAACAAACTGCAAATAGGTACGGCCGCATCTTCTCCTACTGCCTTCCCCCGACCTCCAGCTCAACAGGGCACCTCACTTTCGGGAAAGGCTCTGGCAAAGCTTCGAATACCATAAAGTTCACCCCCTTCTCGAAATCATACTCCAAATCGTCATTTTACGGCCTAGACTTGCTTGGAATCAGCGTCGCAGGAGATAAGCTAGCGATCCCGCCTTCGGTTTTCTCGACTGGGTTGATCATCGACTCTGGGACAATCTTGACATACTTACCGCCCAAGGCGTACAACGCGTTGAGGACGGCGTTCCGACAGGCGATGAAGAACTATACGATGGGTGAGGCTTTTTCGATACTCGACACCTGCTACGACTTCAGCAATCGCAACACCATTTTCGTACCGAAGATAGTCTTATCCTTCAGCGGTGGCGTCAACGTGGAAGTGGACAAGTTCGGGGTGTTCTTAGTTGTTCGAAGCCTTTCTCAGGTTTGCTTGGCTTTTACTGGGAACAAGAATGCCAATGACACGGCGATATTTGGGAATACTCAACAGAGGGGGTTGGAGATGGTGTACGATGTTGGCGGAAGCAGGATTGGGTTTGTTCCTGGTGGTTGTTAAGCACAGAGATATGTATAATCTGTGTACGTACGCGCGTGTTGGGCTTTAGTATGCACGGATTAAAAAGGTTAATTACTGGTGATCATCACCACACACCTCATAAACTGTTCGAAAAATAAATATAAATAGATTGAAAAATAAGTTCCTTTTGACGAAATCATCTCGTCTATAAAACGATGCCATGTATAAATACACAATATACATTGTGTATAAAATGAGAAATAATTCGTACAAGTTTCAAATAGACAAATTTCATACAAGTCTTTGTAAAAAAGTAAATCTCACCTTAAAAAAATGTAAAAAAATTATTATTTATTAGTGAAACACATTATTTTACAAAAAACTTATATAAAACTTATCTATTTAAGATTTGTATACAGCATTACTCACATAAAATTACTCTTTCCTCCTCTCGTTGAAAACGTCGTGCATCGTCATACAAATCGTCATAATCTGGAGCAGAATATTTATGAGAACAATGAAAATAGCACGTTCGTTTCTAGATAATGTGATAAACGAGCGTGCTATTGTGGAACGTGCACCGCATGGGCTGCCGCAACTGTGTTTCGAATACTAAAATTGCATCAAAATCACATGGTTGTTGTTCCCTTGCATTCCCCTTTCGTCAAGATAACCAACCACCCCCAAACAAACCTTTTTATGTTCTATGTTCACATCATTTTTAACTTGCACTGCTCAATGGCAATCGGCATCGCATCCTCAAGCCTAGCTCATCGCCATTTCATTGACTAGTTCCTAACTCAAAACTTCTACGTCACTTCATTCCCCAATTTTCAAGAAATTTCAGACAATAATAGTGAAAGCGGTACCAGCGGATTCCGCTGTACCTTATCGCTCTCTTCCTTTTTTTTTTTTTTTAATTAGTGATTAAGAAATTAATTTTTAATAATATTATGAATTAATTTTTTAAAAATATTTTTAAGTATTAAAAAATAAATAAATTAAAATGGCCTAACGGGAGGCGGTGGTGTAGACCCACTCAAAACAAAAACTTAGGCACCCTGAGTGATTTAGAATGTATAGTCTACCGGGTTTGCTAGGTGATCACATTTGCCTAGTTCAACAAATTTTAGTGGTTTTTTTTTTTTTTTTTTTCATCTCCATTTATTTTACAATTCATTTTAATTGTAAACATATTTATCGAGATACTAAATTTAGTATGAATGAGAAAATATGCTATATTAACCGATATAAAAATATTTTTAAAAGGAAAATACTAGTATGTCTCGTGAGTTTACTTTCTTATTTTAATCGCTCATGTATTTATTATTATTATTTGCTTACTGGTTAAGAAAATAATTTTTAGTGTATTAATGTATTTTTTTTTATTTTTAAAAAATATATAAAAAAATGTAAAATTTGTACTAATAAGCACAACCACCGGTTAAAGTTGGGCTGCACATGAGCACCGCTCTTTTTAAAAATAGTTCTTCTATATACGGTCATTAGATACAACCGACGTGCAGTTGTCTATGTCACGTCAAATGCATATTATTATGAACAGTTCTTCTATATACATTCATTATATATAACCAGTGTGCAGTCGTTCATACCACGTTAGACGCATATTATTATTAGTTTTCCTTTCTCTAAACGCACATGTTTTTTCTCATCAGCACTCTCTCTCGCTCATTTGGTCGTTCGGATCGTCTCTCTCATCAACTCAATCTTTCCCTCTCATCATCTCTCTCATAGTTCAGTAGTATTTCGAATTCGGAGGGTTTGAGATGAGTGATTTTCACATCAGTCTTGTTTGCACCATGCACTTGAAACAAGCATTTCTCTTTTAAAAAATCAACCTTGTTTCGATCCTACGACAAATTTACGCTTGGACGATTCGATGGATAAATGCTACCAGACTGTGTAATAGTTATTAGCTTAAATTGTCATGTATTTTCTTTTTCCCGCTTGGGTAAAGTTGTCATATTTGAGTACGTAGAAAAGCGATATATTAAAGTACATATAAAATATGTGATGGAATTATTGGAGTGAAAAATGAAAATCGTTCATGCAAATATGTAATTATAGAAAAATAGGACGAAAATTCTGGAATAAATATATGAAAAATAATATTTATAGTCGTGAGTGTCTAAGTGTCGCATAATTATTTTAAAAACATAAATAAATATGAAATTTATATGAAAAAAAATTATTTTTTAAAACGATTACACAATATTTATGTATTTTACTATTGTATGATGTATCTAATATTATTTTAAATATATTAAATGATAGGATTCTAAAATTTTATAAATAGTTAAATTAAGATAACCAGAAAAGAATTTTAATATTTTTGACGGAGGAATCATTGGACCGACAAAATAGACCAGTCGATGACCGAATTCAAGCCAACCCAGCCCACTCGCTTCCTTCCAGCCCCCCCCCCGGGTTGTTATTTCCGAAGCCTATTTCTCTCTTCTCTTTCTCACTAAATCCTGTCCCTGTGGCCACAAACCCTCCTCCCAGATTTCCCTCTCTCTCTCTCTATTCGCCACAACTCAAAACGCCCCGCCCCGCTCACTTGTTCTGTTCTGTCCTTTCTCTCTGCTATTTTACTTCTGTTCTCTCTCTCTCTCGCTCTCTCTCTCACTTGTCTTCTTGTATTCAATTTCATTCTACCACTGCCTTTATCTATTCGTTAGTGGAAACCCATGCGGTTTAGATGACAAGAGACCACCATGGACTAGTAAGTTGATCTTAGCATTGATTTCTCCTGACAATAGAACGAACGGCAACCATGCATCACGGTGGTTCCGCCGTATCCCAAGAAACCAGTAGTGTCTTCGATTTGGTATCCCATTTGGGTCGCTTTGCATTTAATACAAGGCTCCACAACTCAGGCTCGGATGGATGCTCTTCCTTCCTTTCGAATTCCCTCTACTACGAGCCCCTTGGCGGCTCAAAAAAGCTTAACTTGCGTGCCTCACTGAGCTTGGGCGGTAGAGGCGCTTCGGGTATTAGGAGTATTCTGAATGATTTCAACAGAGCTATAAAGTTCCATTGCGAGAGAATTCCAATTGGGTTCGCCTCGGTTCGGGTTGGCTCGGGGGACAGCAATGGGCTTAGAGAAGATGGGTGTGGTGTATCGGAGGACGATGGCTTGACCTTGAACGGTGTGGAGGCTGAGACCCCCAAAAAGGTTTTGATTTTGATGAGTGACACCGGTGGGGGCCACCGGGCTTCGGCTGAGGCTATAAAGGCCGCGTTTCATGAAGAATTTGGCGATGAGTATCAGGTCAGTTTTTGTGTAATCTAGTCTGTATGACTCTGTTTCAATCAGTTTCTTCTATTCCGTTGCTTAGAAAAATGTGGGAAGAGAACATCATTTTAGAAATTTGACTCTTGAAGTTCGCATTCGTATGGACATGAGTCACATGGTAGAATAAGAACATTTGGTTGACTGAGTAAAGTGTGTATTTGGTTTAACTGGGATCGCATTTTAACTTTAGGAAGCCGAAGAGACTTTAAAATCTTCTCTTTTTCCCCACGATTTCTCGGAAATTGAATAGGAGGCGTTGGGTAATGAAGTCAGTGGGTGTGTGATTTCATGTTTGTTGATTAGTTCTGCATGTTAAGAGTGCGTGTTGCAGGTGTTTATTACCGATTTATGGACGGATCATACTCCTTGGCCATTTAATCAACTTCCCAGGAGCTATAATTTTCTGGTGAAACACGGAACCTTGTGGAAAATGACTTATTATGCAAGCGCTCCCCGCGTGGTGCATCAATCTAACTTTGCTGCAACCTCAACATTTATAGCTCGGTGAGGCTCTGTTTGTCCCTGACTAGAATACTTTCTATTCTTTCTTGGCTAATTAATTGAGCAACATTATAATTTTTTTTTTTTTTTTATAGTACATTTGAAGTCTGTATATATATTGTACTACATAGGCATGGCGGCTCATGCTTTAGAATAACCTACCTCTGTGATTTTCTTTTGGTTTATAGAGAGGTTGCTAAAGGCCTGATGAAGTACCAGCCAGATATTATTATCAGTGTGCATCCACTGATGCAGCATGTTCCTCTTCGTATCTTGAGGTCAAAGGGCCTTTTGAAGAAGATTGTCTTCACCACTGTAGTCACAGATCTAAGCACTTGCCATCCTACATGGTCAGTTCTAAACATAATATATTTTAATGATACTCTGATGGTATGGTCTTGACCTTTGATGTCTTTCTCTTCAGGTTTCACAAGCTTGTAACCAGATGCTATTGCCCATCAGCTGAGGTAGCGAAGAGGGCCTTAAAAGCTGGACTCCAGCCTGCCCAAATTAAGGTTTATGGACTTCCTGTGCGACCTTCCTTCGTTAAGCCTGTTCGTTCAAAGGTTGGTTTCTTTCATTTTGATTACTCTTTGGCTTTGCTACCTGTTCAATGCAAGTTGTACTCTGTTGCAATTTAGGTATGGTAAAGAAAGTATGGTCCTTGTACGCCTGTACATGGAAAAGAGTATCTGACCTGCTTTTTTTCCCCTCCTGTTTTCTTTGGTGTGCATGTTTTGTTTCGGTGGGGTGGTCATTGTCTTTTGATTACATACTGAATGTGCTTTAAAGCATCTTTCCTCTGATACGTTTTTTTTAACATGTTCTTTCCTCTGATATGTTGTTGACTGGGACTTCTCCATGTTGGATTTGATGGTTATCTTATGCATACTAATGTCTGTTTTCTGTTATAAACGTGGTTAACACCGTGATATTGACTTGTTTTATCCCACTTCATGTTCAATACCTATAGGTTGAGCTAAGGAGAGAGCTAGGAATGGACGAGAATCTTCCTGCTGTGTTGCTGATGGGAGGAGGAGAAGGGATGGGCCCCATTGAGGCTACTGCTCGAGCACTTGGGGGTGCATTATATGATGAGAATCACGGGGAGCCTATTGGTCAGTTGCTTGTAATTTGTGGCCGCAACAAAAAGCTTTCGAGTAAATTGCTTTCCATAGAATGGAAGATTCCTGTCCAGGTATTACACACTCTCCAAAAGCATGCCACTGCCTCGGTTGCAGTTTGCCTTTTCAAACCTAAATTGTTTGTGTTTGAAGATTTAGTTTTCATTCGCTTTGAATTGCCACTTCTATTTTACGTGTATTTAATGTCACATGCTGGCCCTTTTCACGTGCCTCTAAAAATGCATTTGTCATTGATAATCAACATTACCTCCCTGAAATTCATTCAAAAATATGGGCTAGTGGGTGAAATCAAAGGTTCAAGTCCCCTTGAGTGTGTGAGTAGAGTGACCAAACAAAAAACACAAATCATTTCAAAGTATATCATCGGAAGTACTCTACTATAGCTGTCCAATCCATCCTTTGATCTTAACATCAGACCCTCTCTGCCTCATGTCTCAGCGTTGATCTGTTCTAACATCAGATCCATTTGCTTCATCCTTTTTATTTTTCAATAGACTATGAAGAATATCCCAAACCTGGTGACTATCAAACTAGACAGCACCCATTTCATTCTCTGGGAGCTCCTGTTGAAGCTCTAGAAAGGCATATGTGGTAGTTTATGTAGTTACCAAAATAAAGTAGTTCTAAAGTAGTCCTACTACAGGTATGGCGCTAGCTACATACTTGGTGCATAGTGATCCCTAGGACTCAGATTCTTCACCTTGACTGGCCGTAATTCTGATTTCCTCTATTCACTCTGAGTCTCACAACACTTGTTTTTTTTCTTTTTTATTTATTTTTATTTATTTATTTATTATAAGTAAGAGATAAATATTATTGATATGAATGAAGTAGGCGTAGCCCTTGTACACAGGAAGTATACAGAAAGACTCCTAAATACATTCTAAGAGTGATAAATTAAAGACAAGAAGTCATTAACATTGTTCCCATTTAGTAAAACAGCAGAAAACCAAAGCATTAAAGTGTGAAAGAAAAATTTCTTCAGCTCCACCATAGTGCATTCCTTGTCTTCAAAGTATCATGCATTCTGTTCCGACCAAATACACCACATGATGCACAACGGAATCATCTTCCACACGGCTGCCACTTGGTGACAACCTTGCATCTTCCTCCAACACCCCAACAAATCCACCACCCTCAAAGGCATAACCCAAGCAATATCAACCCGTTGAAAGATCTCATCCCACAACATCCTTGTTACCTCACAGTGCAATATGAGATGATCCATAGATTCTCCATGCTTTTTACACATGGAACACCAATCCATCACAATATATCCCCTCTTCCTCAAATTGTCCGTGGTCAAGATCTTCCCAAGAGTAGCATTCCATACAAAAAAGGCAACTTTAGAAGGCACTCAAGACCTCCAAATATTCTTCCAAGGAAACACAGTAGGATCCTATGTTGACAATATTTTATAATACCATTTAACCGTGCATTTCTTGTGATCCTTAGAAGAATCACAAGATTTTTTTTTAAGAGGATGGTACCCCAATTTTATTGATTACTCTCGCTTATGGCGGAAGAATACCTTGTACATATAGGGAAACTTGAGGGTTACGAGGAGAAAAATAAAGGCCCAAACCCAAGTTCTTAAAAGGAAATAAAAACCTTATATAGATATTACAAGAAAATAAGGAAAAACCTTAATGCATAATAGTAGGAAGACATGCACGATCTAGAGAGAAACCAGCAATCATGTGCTTAGGGAGTTGAAATAAAGATGAAAAACTTACCGTATGTCCCATAACACCATAATTTGCTAGATTGTCTGCTAGCGCATTATCTTCTCTGTAGACATGATTAATACCAAAGGGAAAATCATTCTTGAATTGTAAAATATCATCCCAACTGGTTGAGTAATTCCAAGGGGAGATGAGCCTTTAGTGAGCCAATTAACCATAATGAGAGAGTCAGTCTCAACAACCAGGTCAGTGATGCTCAACTCATAACACAAAGTTAAACCAAATCTTAAGGCAGACAATAGTGCAAAAGTGTTAGTACCAACACCTAAAAAACAAGAGAAACTAGCAAATTTTAAGTCTCACAATACTTCTACCCCTCAAGTCCCTCCTCCCTCTTCCTAAATGGGAAAAGGAGCCACTCAAATTTAAGATAATTATGTGATTAGCATTGGCCATATAAAATGGTTTTTTTCTACGAGGAAAAACACTTAATGATCTTAAATTGATTCATGTATATGAAATATGTACTGTAGATTGGTTTATGATAATATATTTGCATAAATGTGTATATAAACAGAACGGGCTGAGGTTACTTGCTTATATATATAGGTGAAGGGGTTTGTCACCAAAATGGAGGAGTGCATGGGAGCTTGTGATTGCATCATCACAAAGGTAAGTTTCGAACAGAAAATATCATTTTCTACCTCTATTATATACTAGCCATCTACTCACAAGTTGCCTTTGCAGGCTGGCCCAGGGACGATTGCAGAGGCCATGATACGTGGCCTCCCTATCATTCTGAATGATTTCATTGCCGGCCAGGTATTTCCATTTTAACGTGTTCTATATATTCTGTCAGTATGTTTTGTTAACTTGATTTCAGGAATCTTGTAATTTAATCCCCACTACTTTTGAAAATTTCTTAGATCCATTCTTTGGTGAATGAATGAATTACAGTTTTATAGACGATGAACTTGACGATTTAGATTTTACAAGGCCCATGACGATGAAGAATATCTGAATAAGTTACTACTTGTGTAACAATGAGCTGCACGTGGTTACAGGCCACGTTAATGCTCCTTGAGAAATATAGCATATGATTTGCAGTGATTTTCCATGTTTTACGTTATATGGATATGATGTTGGTACTGAATGGTCAAGTCAGATTGTCTAATAAATGCCATTGACGTGGTTGATTATGTTAGAGAAGCATGTGTTGATTAGATGATGGCAACTCCTTAGCCCCTTACCAAAATACTTGAACATCATGGTCATTTAATGGTCTGGGGGGGGGGGGGGGGTCTAAAAAAAAAAATATAGCAGTTTTTTCTGTTTTATTTTACTAGTGTTATTTCTTTTTCCCCTTCTTCCAGGAGGTTGGAAACGTACCATATGTGGTCGAAACCGGATGTGGGAAGTTCTCTAAATCGCCCAAAGAGATAGCAAATATTGTTGCTGAGTGGTTTGGTCCAAAAGCTGACGAGCTTAAGGCAATGTCCCTAAATGCATTGAAGCTGGCTCGGCCTGATGCTGTGTTCAAGATTGTTCATGATCTTCACGAGCTTGTTAGACAAAGAAGTTTCGTACCTCACTATTCCTGTACAACTTAACCCCATTGCTCCTTCCCTCTCAATTTTGGTGCATGTCTCCCGTTAAGTTCGCCATTGGGCAAATTAATTACATGACCCCTCTCCTGCCCTTTTCATTTTTTATATGATTTTCAGTCAACGATAATAAATTCATATTTTCTACCATAACATACCCTTCATTTGATAATTGTACGTAGGGAATTCTTGGTGTTGTTAAATGCAAAAATTAGTCGGAACTCTCAAAATCAATAATGGATTCTGGTAGAAAACCCTAAATGGTGAAGGCCTTGGTCTTGGGTTGGATCCCTTCAAGGTTCAATACCTCATGAGATCAAACAATCATTTGGGATCACATTCTCTGGTAAAAAATCAGTGATTTAATCAGTTTCGTGTAGGAAGATTTCTGAAAGTGTGGTGCACGGAACTATGATTTATTCTGTGGCGGTGGGTCCAATGGATCCTATTTTGGAGAGGAATCCTACAATAATAGGATTGTGGTACAAAAAGAAAAGGAATTACAAAAGTATCAAAATGGATGAAAATTGGATTGATCTAATTTTTATATGAGAAATACTACTTTGTCTACCGCTCAAGTGTATTGCTTGTCATTTTTAATTTTTTTTTTAACTTAATGATAAAAAAAGTGATTATAAATGTAATGATATATTTTTTTATTTTTTAAAATATTTAAATATATTAAAAAAAAAAGTGAAAAGAAAAATTAAAAATAAACTAATGGTATACTTGAGCGGAGTTACTCAAGACAGTAGAATAGCAATGCTCTTTTTATATTGTCAGAAAGGGCGAACATAGCAACTGTAAAGTTATGATTTATAAAAGGTTTGGCATAATGGTACTTATAAAATCTTATTGTGATTCTCTATTTGATAGGAGAAAAAATCTATTTACAAATCTGCTTGATGAGAAATCAATGTGGATATCTGCTACATCTATTAGTAAATAAATAAATAAAATTGTATTTTCATATTTTTCAATAAATGTATATACCGGTTTGAAAGTAGCAGAGTTTTATTTAGATTAGAGAGGTAAGAGTTATGGTTTTGAGAATTGTCCTGAATGGTTTATTTCATAACAAACATTTAAAGAAAAATGATAAACTCACGACATTTTATACAATATTTTATACAACAATGTTTAAAAGGAGGGGTATTTTTGTAAAATATTTTATAAAACTAATATTATTTTACCAAAATACCCTTATTTTATAACATGTGTTGTTCAAAGTGTTGTATAAAGTATTGTGTGTTTATCACTACTCTTTTATTTATTTATACGACGACCTCGTCCTGATAACCTAAGGTCGACAGAACAAGACTTTAAAGCAATCTGTGTTTTTGGATTCATCTCACGCCCACTCCATCTTGTACTACAAAGGTCTCACAATAAGACAAGTACCATTTGTCACTCTCATCAGTCTAAACTCTAACCCCCTCAAGAAAGCCAAGGCGAAACCGACGCTTTTAGAGCAAATCCCTCCCGGTCGTTTGACACCATATTTTGTAACTTTCCTCAACAGCAACAAATGTCCATTTGGAATTTGGAAAAAACTTTGATTTTTCCAATCCCTGCTAATTATTATTAACACAAATACTATCTATACATGCATATAAAACCGAAATCCTCAGGATCTCATTTCATCTTCAATCTGTTCTAGTGCCCAGAGCTTTCCACAAGATGATTGTTTTATAACAAAACTTGAGCTTACCCACGTCATATTTTCAACCTTCTTTTCTGGGGGTTTTTTGCTGGCGCTTGGCTTAATGGGTTGGAAATATAATGCTGGTTTGGGGTTGATTGTCACTGTCGTGTTCATATGGGTTGCCTCTGCAGAGATCACTCAGGTTAGGAGTTATATCAACGACCTCTTTTCTTTCCTTTCTTGGATTCTTTATTTAGCATGATGCGGTATTGTTACGCGTTTCTTAAACTTTGCTCTGTTTGGTTGCTGAAGAAGATAGGAAAATAATAGAACAGGCCGAATTGGGAATCTTTGTTGCTGGTAAAAGAAAAAAAAAAAACTCCGACTTGTTTAAGGTTCTATTAATTGTTCCCTTTTCCATGGTTCTGTGTGCGCTGCTTGATCTGATTATAATGAGTTTTGTAATAAAAAGAAATTAACTTTTTTCCATGGTGGTATTTGTTGGTAAGCCTTTTCCCTGTTTAAAGTGAATGTTTTTGTTTGAAGTTAGAGTGATAACTTTTAATAAAAATCAGACTTCTCTCATATCCAAAGTTGTTTAAACAGAATGTAAATTTGAAGTTGTTAGTCAATGGGTTGAAAGGGTTTCATGTAATTTTCGATTCTCGTGGATCCATGTTAAACTGCAAGATTCTTAAAGGATCCTTCTTCCCATGTTTGAGATTTAATAAACTAAACTACCAAGACCTATTTGCTGCAGAGAATTTTCGCAGACTATAAACAGCCATTTGCACTCACTTATTTGGGGGTGTCTCTTATGGTAATCTATCTACCCATTGCTGCTCTTAAAGACTGGATCTGCAGCTTAGCGAATGCAAATTTATATAAGAACCTTTGCAATGACACGAAAGTTATGAGCACTTCAACCGGACTTGATTTCCCTCTTATAATCAGTGAAATGCACCACAGACCGGTACCCGGAAATGGCCTCGTTACTGACAGTGATCTTAGTGAAAGGGAAGAGGGCCAGCCTTTGACAGCTAAGAATGAGCAAGATGAGCCTCACTTGCTCGAACAAAGCTGTGAACTCAGTTCATGGGATATTGCTAAGTGTAGCTTATATCTTTCTCCGATATGGTTTGTAACAGAGGTAAACATATTCTAATTTTTATCTAATGTTCTCTGTATATGACCTTTTGGACTTTTCTTTAACTTTATAAGATTGTGGGATAATGAAATTGTATGGATGGGTAAGAAAATCTGAGTGGATGAATGGTACAGGCCTTCAAAAGTATTGGGTCAGTCCATCTATGCACATGCAGCAAGGCCAGCACCGCTTATCTTTTTAATAATCCTTGTAGCCATCTATGCTAATGTTGCTAGAATGGCTTTCTAGACTGAGTCAATTGCATGCCTCCAGTATTGAAGTTGATAATCAGGAAATGCTACAAAGGGCAAAGTGAATTTATATCCATTATTTTACACGGGAAAACAATTAAAGTTAGATACATATACTACTTGAGAGTTACTTGTCAGGGTGGAGCCTAGTGGTGAAATGGCGGGTTTGGGATGAGATGTAGACTTAGTCATCATGGGTTCGATTTCGCAGTGATGACTTTGAGGGAAATAGAAGGTTCTGTACGACCTGGGCGTTGGTATCTTGGCTTTATTCATGATATGCCTGCCAGTCAGCAAAAATCACTTTCTAAAGTATTCTAATGAAGGTTTAATATGTTTTGACCTCATGCAGTATTTATCGAACTCTGCACTGGCAAATACTAGTGTTGCAAGTACTACTGTCCTGACTTCAACATCAGGGCTGTTCACACTTTTCTTTGGAGCTCTTCTTGGCCAGGACTCAATAAATCTCACAAAGATTGTTGCTGTTTTTATCAGCATGACTGGTGTTGCCATGACCACATTTGGAAAAACTTGGACACCTAGTGAATTGATGAGCATCTCTGAGTAAGCTAATTGCTTTTTGCTTAGCATTGGTAGGCTTCTATAGGGACTTTTGTGCATTTCTTCCTTTTGGCCGTTTTGAAGTAAACTTGACAGGTTTATGAGGTACCTCATTTACTTCGGTAATGTTTTTGTGGAAAAACCCGAAGTTTTTCATCTGGTGGTTTTATTTCAGGGTTTTCATCTTTTTTGGGCAGCTTTGGGGCGTACAATGTGTACCAAAGGCTGCCTTTACACATATTTGACCAGCTGTCATTCGATCATTTGGAACCTGTTTTCAGCTCCCTTTTCTGCAGCAGAAAGCTTAAGGCATCCGTTTTTCATCGATAAAAAGATCATCTCAACCTTTAAAATATTTTTTGTGCCTAAGAACGTCAATTGGTTAACATTGGAGAGTTTTTTCATTTTCCTCTAAACATGCAAGTTTTGACTCAGTCAGAAGTGTTTTAAAAAAAAAAATCCAAAATTAATCATTGGAAAAAATCGTAGAATATAGTTCAAACACTTATTTTAGGATCAGGAGATTTTTTACTTTTGCTGTGAATTTTAGACAATATTATTGAGTTGGATTGGATAATATAAAGTAATCTTTACCGATCAAAAGAATATATAGAAGTAATCTATACTATTTTACGGGAGAAATTGCCTCCCCTGTTTCCTCCTCCTCTGGAAGTTGTGTTTGGAAAAACGTAATGGGTGCAATCAAACGAAAAAAGAGAGAAGTTGCTGCACTAATCAGATTTAATTTTAATACATTCCACATTTAAAAATAGAAAAAGAAGAGAGCCTAATTGCCACCTGTAATCAAGATATCGTCTAGACGTCTATCTTGGCCGTAGAGTAGAATTGAAATAATGTCAATGTGATTGGATAATTAAAGTTTGCAAATGGGTGAGTTGTGATTTGAATGCAAGCAAAACATCTTTATGCCTACAACAGCAAACAAAACCTATTATATTTGTAAGAGTTCACTTATTTCTTTTTTGCCTTATGTGCTGAGATAGTTATGTTCACTTGACTTTATGTGGGATATTACCTGAAATTGTCCCCTTTTCTTGTTACTTAGAACTGGAAAGCACTCTATCACAGGGGACATTTTTGGTCTTCTCTCAGCATTATCATATGGTTTATTTACAGGTATGGCTTCTGAAACCATGTTTCTTTTCTTTGTTTTTGTTTTTCATTTTCATTTGAATTCCATGAATGACTTGGTGATACATATTTGATAGATTTTTTCGAAGTCCCCCAGCCAGATTTCTAAATTACTGGTTTACTTATTGCAGTGCTGCTGAAGAAATCTTCTGGATCAGAAGGAGACAAGGTTGATGTGCAAAAGTTCTTTGGATACATTGGTCTCTTCTCTCTCCTCGGTCTTTGGTGGCTTGGTAAGTGAACTAGTGTTTTTTGTGATGAATTGTCTTTAGCACTGCAAATTCATATGATTTAAGAATGGAAATGCTTGAACAGGAGTTAGAGCTTAGCAATTTGTTCTCCTGGATTTTTATGATAAACTTTTTGATATTCGGACAATAATAAAAAGAAAAGTTATGTGCTGAAACTGTTGTAGTTTAACTAAGTTGATAACTTCAGACCACTGAATCACGACTGGCTCAGACGTCTATCAAGAGTAATCTATATGTGTCACTTCTTGCTGCAAATCATTGATTACTCATGAGAATTTTGGAAGTGGTTTATCTATCTCACTGTGATTATAACCAAGTTTGAAGATCAAAGAGGAATTTTGCTTGGAAATGTGCCTCAATTGAAGGAATATGGTGCGTTAGGAGTTGGAGAAACCCAAATCGGTATAGTGGTTTCTTTTTGAATTATACGTCAAAGGTTTTTTATGGTGTCCTATCATCTTATCCCCTTGGATTCTGCCACCTCTAAATTTAGACGAGGTCTCCCGATAATTAGGGTCTAATAGCACTACATTATGCCTCGTTTGAATGGCAAAGCACCACACTCTTGCTCAGAAAATAGTAGCTGCATGTTCTCTCCTTGAAGTGGGAGGTTTTTTTCTTTCCTTTTTTCAATGTTAATAATTCCCATCCACGTGCGGTGTTCATTTCAATTATGAAAGCAGGGTGTAAGTGATTATGGATTACTTAGGTCACGAGTTCGTGTAATTAGGATTTTGGAACCTTGGAGCGCCTCAGGAATCAGTTGTTATTAGTTAAGCCGTCCTTCTATTTCACAGTTTTAGCTTCAAATATAATTGTCAATTGTATCATCTCTAATCAATTGAATAATTTTGTTGATCTCCTCTTTCTCTTATTTCCTCCCTTTTTCTTTTATGGATTACTATTCTGATGACTTTGTTTTGAGAATGCAGTGATAATCTCAAGGCTCATAAAAAAGTTCGTACCTATCAGTTTCCTGTTCTTGGATTTTTCACAACAATGTTATTCCGTGCAGTGTGGCCACTCAATGCTGTGGGGATTGAACCTCGATTTAAATTTCCACATTCAACATCTGTTGGCGAAGTCGTGCTGTTAAATGGCTTTGTGGGAAGTGTTCTGTCAGATTATTTTTGGTTAGTAGTAGAGGAAGGTTTGATTGGACAACACGAGAACATGAGAATGTTACATTTCGACTTTTTGTTCTAATTTCCAATGAAGTCTTGCTCCACCCACCAGGAAAAGGAAGCAATTATCGGATTTGTTGCTACCTAAACCACGGATGAGTAGAGAACCACACATTTTTTTAATCAAATTAAAGGGAATACCATTTAAGCAATTATCGGATTTGACTCGCAAAGATTGGTTTGGTTCCATTTTGTTTCATGATGCTCAGATCAGCAGTCATACTACTAGTTTATTTCTTCTGATATACTTGCCAACTCTAGATACCATTGCAAATAGATTCTTTCAGTAATACTGATTTTTTATTACAGGGCCCTTTCTGTTGTTTGGACGACTCCATTGGTTGCAACTTTAGGCATGTCCTTGACAATTCCTCTCGCAATGGCAGCTGACATGATATTACATGGTCGCCACTACTCTGCAATCTACGTTATTGGATGCATTCAGGTATGTTTTCTGTGTCTGTCTCTGCATTTCCCTTGTAGCACACTTGACATCATATCCAGTGATTTGCTTCAACTTTACCACAGCAGAGAGTTCATTACATTTAAACCATGTTCAACTGGATTCAGGTATTTGCTGGATTTGTCGTGGCAAACCTTTCAGACAAGTTTTCAAGGAAAGAAGAGTCAGCTGCTATGTACCGATTTTGGAAAAGGAGATAATTGTGTATATGGACTTTAAACACTTGAATAACTGTCTACGTAACTGTCCACCTTTTGACTCTTGTTGTAATGCGACAATTTTCTTGTGCAATTATGAGATCAGAGTAGCAGTTGTCTCCAGAAATGAAATGCTTATAGATATATATATATATATATATATATATATATATATATTATTGGTCTGTACACTATTATGAGAAAAGCTACTTGCACCCGGGGTTGGGGAACTCCCGCATACTCGTCCTTCCATGTGTAAAACTAAAACGGAGTGTTTTGTTTAGCGCTGGCTTACACACAACGTGGGTTGGTTGAATTACATTTGAGAAACAAACTCACGGCTTCGGGAGCAAGCTTCCCCAACCCAGAACACGAAGATCAGGTTCTTCACTACAGATATCTTCTTCTCACTTCTTTGCATCTTCTTCTCATATTCTTCCCATATTCATCTTCTCATCTGAAACGCAGCACTCCATTTCGTTTCCCTCACAGAACAGATTCGGGTTTGGGATCAAGCTTTGCCACAGACGACGCCAAAGACAAAACATGAAGAGGAATTCTTCATCTACTGGTTTGCATCTTCTAACTCATCTTCTAGAGGGAAGGAGAATGCAGCTGCTGCTCTTTTACATCTTTGTACAACTAGAAGTAGATTTCACAGTATGGTGCTCCAAGAAGGAGCTGTCCCGACTCCCGCCACTGGTGGCATTGTCAGTCAGGCACCCCTAGGGCCAAAGAAAAGGTATACAGCTGCTGATGATGTTGCTATTTCTTCCTTGAATATATAGACTAATTTAACTGAATGTTTGGTTACTTGCAGGCACAAGCGCTTCTTAGCCACTTTAGAAACCAGAGACATGTTAATGCCGGGAGGGGCTGATTTTGGAAGCACAGCCTTTGGTTTCGTGCCAAGGTTTTAAGTCAAGTTGTAAGGATAGTGTGTGTAAATCTGACGATGCAAATAATGCATATGAACGTGTTATTGCTTGGATTTTAGATAATTGTAGAGGGAAAGAAACAAAAAAAAACAAAGTGATTTATGAAGGATTTGATTGAGTCCTCTTGTGAAGTACATCAACTTGTGAATGTGGGAAAGAATTTCGTACAATCGAGAGTCTATTTGCAGTGACGATTAATGGGCAATGACATACAACTTTATCAGTTTTATTTAATTGTTATAGTGCCTCATTTGCATTTTTGCATGTTTGTTAGCTTTCTTTAGTGTTTCAAAGAATTTCAAGCCCTTCCCAATGGCTGTAGTTGCTTTGCAGATAATTACCCAACGCTGATGGGGTTGGGTAAAACAAAGGAAGATGGAAACAAAAACTACATAAAACAAAGGAACAAACAACTCATACCCACGACGACACACTCTCTTTCAGAAATTGACCACCTATGCAGATCTTTTTCCAAGATGATGAAGTTCGACAACACTACAGGTACCCGTCTGGGATGGGTTTGATTTCCAACTGAGATCGATTTTGGCGCTGGGAGATGGGTTTGCAACTAAGATTGATTTTGACGTTGGGGATGGGTTTGATTTGCTCTGAATTTGTTTTTCATTTTTTTTTAATAATATCGGCTGACGTGGCTAATTTTAGTTTTTAAATAATACACGCACGTCAGCGATTCCGGAAAAGGCACCTAACGCCGGATACATGTAGCGAAACTGCTTATCTTATAGTCTCAACCATTGTTAATTTCTTCTCTTTTTTTTTCAATAGAAAAAAGAGAAATGATATAGAATCTCACCAAGGCAAGGGTTTCTTAGATCCACCGCCTTTGGAAATAAACCTCTATCTGACCATACTCATCAAATTAGCATATTAAGTAAATTAGTAAGATGTTTGAGTGTACCGTGCTTATATTAGTAAGTAGTTAATCGTAATATTTGATTTGTAACATTCAAATTTTAAAATTTTTATTTGAAATTAAATTATATCATATAAACACTTTATTAAATGTGTTCTATGCACCGACATTAATTGGATCCATCCACCAAGTCTCAAAGTCTAGCTCAAGGCTTAGTTATAGCAGAATGTCAGTGTAAATATATGGGGTCGTAACATGTGATCTTTGAAGGGGATTCGAGGCAAGTGGTAAATGCAGTGATGAATGATAGAGAATAACATGATATGATAGGTTGTTTGCTAAGAAATGTAAAAGACATTCTAGTGGATACAGTGTGGGATATAAAGCACATCAAGAGAGAAGGAAATAGGGTGGCTCATCAATTGGCTCAACAAACAACCTCTTTATGCACTGAAATTATAGACTTGGAAAATGTACTACCATGTATATTGGCTCATATAATGGCTGAAAACCAAATAACTGTTTGATGAATGAAGTTGAATGGTTTTATTAAAAAAAGTTTCGGGGTGGGTTTGGATACACAAATCTATCTCATCTTATCTAATCTCATAATTACAATTTTTTTAAATTCTCATATAAAAATATAATAAACAATTCAAAATTTTCAACTCTCAAAATAAAAATAAAACTAAAAAATCATATTTAATAATATTTTATTCAACTTTCAACAAAACATTTCATCTCATCTGAACTCTCTATCTAAATCCACCCTAATTTCCCTTTACGTGTGTACAGAAATGATCTCAACTTATTTCATCACTACAACTTTTCTAAATTTCTACACAAAATATAATAAACAATTCAATTTTTTCAAATTTTAAAATAATAATAATATTAAAAAAATAATATTTTAATAATATTTTATTTAATTTTTAATTTTTATTTAAAATCATCTCATCTCATCTCATCTCATTTTATGTAAAAAGCCCACCTACTAAATTTCTTTACCCCGTAAAATAATAATAGTTAGTAATTAATAAGAGTGATGCTAAGAAGTCCGTTTTGTGTTCTATTATTTTTATTTGTTCAATTGGATTTTTTATTTAGTGATTAAGAAAATATTATTTAATAATATTATAATTTTTTAAAAAATATTTAAAAGTTTTAAAAAAATAATATGAAAAAAAAAAAAAAAAATTGAGGAGGGGACGGGTAAGTTGGTAACGGTACCCCAAGAGATAGGACAATCGATCGCGCAAAAAACAAAAAGATCGCGCAACGAGCAGAAGAGTGCGGGAGTGAGAGATCGATTGGTGAAAATCACATAAGCAATGGAAAAGGGTAAGGGCGTGATGGTTGGGGGTCGAAGATGGGCCGTTGACTTCACTGACAATTCCACCTCTCCTTCTTCCCGCGACATTCCTGACCCCCCTGGTTTCTCTCGCTCCTCTCAAGATCAGGTTTTCCCTCTTTTATTATCTCTCTATCTTTCTTTCTATTGAGAAAAAAAAAGTCGATTCTTCTATTAATTCTTTTGGTGGACGTTTCTTTAGGATGATTCAACGCTCAGTCGACAAAAGAAGGATGCAGAATCGAACTGGAAATCTCAAGTATATCCTATTATTTTCCACTTTCTGATATATTTTATTAGGTTTGGGCTTTGATCAAAGTAGCCATGTAGGATTTTAATCCGAAGGCTCAGTCCCAATTTTTGTTTCCTTTTCACGCTTCGTCGCTCTGTACTTTGGGCTAAGAATGTGTAGTTTGGAGAAAAGTTTTTGTGTGAACACTGCAATTGGAAAATTTTTAATAGGTTTTTGGGACATTGATATTTATGGTTGTGATGTTGAAGAAAATTCTGATTAGATTAATTGGTCCAAACGACTTTTAAGATTATCGAGGTTTCGTTTCTGTTAACCAGTAGGTCAGTCAAATTATGAAACCAATACGCATCTTTCCTCGTATTGTCATTCGCTGACATTTTCTTCTCTCGCACAAGCCACTCTCTAACCTTGTTAAACATCACAGGTATTGATTTCATTCATTATTCGAATACACTGGATCATAACGCAATAATTAATATCATAATCTGTTTCTATTTGAACAGAAAGCTTGGGAAGTGGCACAGGCCCCTTTCAAGAATTTGCTAATGATGGGCTTCATGATGTGGATGGCTGGAAGTACTGTGCATTTGTTTAGCATTGGTATCACATTTTCTGCTCTTTGGCAGCCAATTAGTGCCTTACAAGGGGTTGGCAAGGGTAATATGACTGTAGTTTATATATGCCCCCGTGTTTTTTCTTTTAACTTATCCGAACTAGTTTTGGTTCCTTGTCTTGATATGTAATTTTTAGTAACCATTTGAATGCTGTCAACTTTGTGGTTATAGAAGCAGCATGATAATGCAAATGATTTAAAAAGTACGAAAACACATTTATCTTTTTAATTTTGTTTTCTTTCTTTTTCCTGAAGTTTGAATCCTATGATTTTTTTCACTTTACCTAAGATATCCCTTCCCCCTTCCTAATCTAGTGATGTATGTAACATAACTGTAAGAATGTGGCCTGGGAATGCTAGCTTTGATTTCACACACGGTGTTGCCCTGCATACACAATCGTTTCTTCCTTTGTCCCTTTCTCTTTTAGTTATGCTAGATGCCACATCTTGTCCCACTTTCATCACACTGTCCCTTTAATATAACAAATTAAATGGTTGATAGGTAATGCCAAATTATCACAGTAAGATAAGATGGATGGTGTAGTATATAGCATATTCCGTTCTCTATTGATGTGGGGGATGGGGGTTTGAGAATCTGTTTCATTGCTTTAAATTCTATCATTTGGCTTGACATATATTCTTGTTAAATGTATTGAATCATGTATGTGAATATCTTTTTTAATAACTGATCTAGCTTGACTTGACTTATGGTATTCTAGCACATGTATTTTGGTTCCTGAAGTTTTTGCATTATTTTTTCACCTTCATTTCTCCCTGCAGATTCTAGTTGGATTTTTATTTGATCCGTAAGCTCATTCAAGAACATTTAATTGGATTATGCAGTTTTTGAGCCTTATAAAGACAGTAGAGTAGATCTTCTCGGGCCCAAGTTACTCTTTATTGCCCTTAATTTGGGTGGTTTAGCACTGGGTGTTTGGAAGGTGAGATGTATTTTCAGTTTGTCTTTTTGTGCAACATTTTTTTTTGTTTCTTCATATTCAAATTTCTTTTATTTTGTTATTATTGTTTTTTTGGCAGCTTAACACTTTGGGTCTTCTTCCTACACATGCCTCAGACTGGGTTTTTTCCTTACCCCCTGCACAGGTTAAAATCTTCCTCCTATTATAATTGAGTTAGCTTATTTTTTTGGTTTACATTATGTTTTTTTTTTTGGAAATGATTGCATGACAATTAAAAGTATTCTGCAGCTAGGTTTAAATGTCTTGCTACCTATTGCCTACTTATATATATATAAAAAAAAGCCCACCTATTGCCTGAGTATAGGTAGATTTATTTGGCCATATGGATAATACTGTTGTCTCTGCAAGATATTATAAAGTGAGAGAGACATGTTGCCTTCGTGTCAGATTCTTGCTGTGGGAAAGGATCAACATTTCCTCTTTTTCAACCATGCTTGGTTACAAACTTGCAGTTACAATGTTCTCACTGGACAAGTGCTGTGTGTGTTTTAGTCTGGTGTTGACAAGTTCATACTTCTCAAGGCATACTTTATCCTGTGACAAATCTGAAAGTCATGGCTGGCTGCAATTTTGAGTACATCCTGGTCTTGGTGATATGGTTTGGCTTGATCAGCAGCTTAAATAATCTAGCTGTTTGCTGCCATTTGGGCAGCTCAAAGAATCTCAATTTTTGTTGAGTTCCTGCCCGATATAGGATTGAGATCGCATCTATGGTTCATGATCTTGAGTTGAAATAATGCCCCCTCCTTTTCCATCATGTTATGTTATAATTTTTTTAAAAAAATAAGTAAATAAAAAGTGCAATTTTAAAAATATCTAAAGCTATCTAGGAAAGGAACAGGAAGAGCTGCATAAAAGCATCCCTTTCCCTCAAACTGCTTCGGTTTACTTGCTGTGTGCCCCTGTCTGAACCAAACGGCATCATATTTCAAGTTATGCTATAAGTTCTTGGAACTAGGTTGATATTTCGCTTTTAAGCATTTATTCATGGTAATTATCCTTTTTGGTACTGTATCCTAGCTGTTCGGTTGAAGGAACATGGTCTTTTGTGTATTGACTAGAATGCTTTACAAACTTTACTGTATACTCTCTAGGGAGTTCTGTTTGACATTTTCTTGTCTGATTTTCAGGAGGTTGAGCATTCTGGTGGGGGTATGGGTATTCCGCTACGCTGATGTGCATGTTTGGTTTAATCAGCCGTTGATCTGAATGTAATGGAGACTTTTTGGAGGAAGAGACTTTGATATCGTTTATTGGCTGATGGCTTATCACGCATGGCCACCGTAACGCTGTAACTGAGTTTTGTGGCAACAACGATTGTGACTCAAATGTATGATGCTGGAATATCAATGCTACGGTTACTACTAGCAAGCAGATACCGTTGTATCAGAATGTTGGTGTTTTTGTTTTATTCCTATTGTCAACGATGATTTGCTTTCCTCTCCTCAAATAGATTATCCATAACACCCTACTAGTTAAATTGTGGGAAATATTAGTTCTACCGAGGGATCAATATTAGAGAAGTCTTGTTTGATCGAAAGGAGGCGAAGGAAGATTAGTTTTATGCATTTGGTTGGAGGATAATGGCAATTGGCGTGGGCAGAGATATATATTTGACAAGTGGAAAGAGATACAAAATTCTTATCTTATTTTATTATTATAATATTTTTAAATTTCTATGTAAAATATAATAAATTTTTTTAAAAATTTTAAAATAATAATAATATTAAAAAATAATATTTTAATCCTTTCATTTAAAGTAAAAGATTCAATCTCACCATCAAATCTCTAGAGTCTAGCGTTGCTTTCAAGTTCTGTTCCAAATCATAAAGAATCTTAAATTATTATTAATTGCAAGTCAATTAAATGAGTTGAAAAGTGTAATAAATGAACAGCCAATCTCAAAAAAATAATTTTTTCATATTTTTTTATAACAAGACTTTTATAAAATATGTACAGTATATTTTATAAGAAAGGATATTTACAATCTGTAAATATCGTTTAATCATTTTTAAAAAAATAAATAAATACGGAACATACATGAAAATAAATTAATTCTTTTAATAATAAATCTTATTTTTTTTTAAATAACTACACAATACTTACATACTCACGACTATACATTTTATATAGAGTAATGCTAGAGAGAAGTCATTATAGCAGTACACACTTTGCACTCACTGCGTGGCTGTTTCTAATTAATTTTTTCCAACACTCACTTGGAGAAATGTGTGGTCTAGATGATGTCACATCATGTATATAAAATAGATGCTCCTAATAGTTACTTATATTTATATTTATTCTTTTATATATACCATTATTCTTTAAAATTAACTGAACAAAATTTAAATAAATTTTAATAAAGTAGATAGATACCATCCACACGCGCCATCGTTTCACTTCTTCACCTCTTTCTCTCTTATCTATCACGCCACGCAGTCTCACTCTAAGCGAACGCAGATCAATGGAGTTGACAGCCCAGCAGCTGAGCGAGTACAACGGCACCGACCCATCAAAGCCCATATATGTGGCTGTGAAGGGCCGAATCTTCGACGTCACAAACGGAAAGTCGTTCTACGGCCCCGGAGGTTCCTACACCATGTTCGCCGGCAAGGACGCCAGCAGAGCTCTGGCCAAGATGAGCAAGAATGACGAGGACGTGTCCCCCTCTCTCGATGGCCTCTCGGAGAAGGAGATCGGGGTCCTCAACGACTGGGAGAAGAAGTTCGAAGCTAAGTACCCTGTGGTTGGTCGCGTCGCTTCTTAATCTCTAAGCTGAGTCATTTTACGGCTATGTGTTTTATACACGAGTCTTTATGAATGTATTTGACGTTTCGTACTGGTGTTATGGAGAAAATATGCTCCTGGGTATACTGTTGGAATTTGGCGACTTTATTGGTTCTTTGCTGGGTTTTATTAATCTTGTGGGTCTTGTGCTAGAGGGTTTGTCTTGTGTTTTAGCTTGGGAAATAATAAATATAATAAATTTGGTACGTGTGAAATTTCGGTATCTTGGCATCCATCTCTCTGTGTTCTCGTTTGGTACTTTTGTGCGTTTGATGCAATTAATTTGTTTACCCTAGCCTCCTAGGGGCTGTTTATGCTAGCGGATCTGGTGATGAGTGGGTTAAATTCTCCCATATATGTTTGATTGCATAATTGCATCAATGCGTGGATTGCAACATATGACTTGGTTTTCTATTCCAACAAGTTTACTTGTGTAGAAATATATATGAGTTGGTTGAATTTGGGCTTCTGTCTTCTATTCCCTGCATGCATATTTATATTCTCTGAGATAATTTTTCCAGCCGTGGTACATCAGCAGTAGGATTATCAAACGCCTTATGCAAGGATTTGGCTGCATCTAGTGACCTGATACTCGAAAATTGAGGCTCATTAAACATGAGTTGCTCCTTTCCTACCATAATGCGTAAAAATAATAAATTGCAAAGATAGCTATAAAGAATGTTTGTGGAATGGCTTGTATTTGGTTGCTTTGCATATGCCACATTCATGAATCATAACCAAAGGTGTGCCAGAGGGGTCTTCTTAGTTCCAACATCTTTGTGGTAGGAATCATATAATATAGCATCTTAGATTGGTTTGCTGCAGTGCAAGAAGCTAGAAGTTGTATTACTTGTCACATTGGCTTGCTTCCAGGGATTTTGGTGCATGAATGTATCTGAAATTTTTTATTTATTTTTAATTATTATTATTATTTTTTAATCTGGACGCATGCGATTTGCCATTTTGTTCTTCTTTTGACTGAATGTATGCGTCTCTTTAAAAATAGGGAAAATTATACTTTTCACCGACAAACTACAGTCTATTTTTCATCTGTACCTTAACCTACATTCTTAAAGGTCATATTATTGTTAGTTTAAGGTGCGAATGTAAACTTTTTGTAATTTAGAAAATTGGTGGTAGTTTGTGGTGAAAACTTTAATCACTCTTATAAGTATTATCGCCTTTAACAAATTTCATAGTTACACTTTAAAAGCATTGGGTCTTTTTCATGGTGGAGTTGAAAGCTGGTTGTGCTTTTTGCTGCTTTTCTAAAAAGTTTAAGCATTTTCTCTGAATTTGCTCATAGTCTAACCTAAATCTCAATTTTTTTATTTGGATATTGGATATTCCCCATTCCTGTTCTCAATTGTTATAATTGCCCCAGATTTATCGGTAAACTTGAATCCAGAGCTTTCCTGTTACTAATGTATCAGATAGACTGGCCGGTAGATTTTCATCCTGCTGTTGTTCGAAAGCGTTTTAAAATTGCAGTTTGATTAAGTATATGGATAAGGAAAATTCTATACACCATATTATTATTCTACCATGTAAGATGTGGCATATTTATCACTGTTGGATAATGATATTTTTTATTATCTAACGATGATAAATGTTTCATATCTTATATAATAGGATATAAGTGTGTTGTATAGCATTAGACGAGGAAAATCCAAATGAAGTCATTTTCTTCTTAAAGATAGGGAAATAATGTAGTGGGGTACCTTCTTTACAGGAAGCTTTTGGTCTTAAAGGTCATTGCTGGAATCGTGTCTTGTGCTATTGCTAGACCCGAGTGCCCTCTGGAAGTACCATCCACATAACACCCTTAAATGTCATCACCATCCCAACTCTTGAGCAGATCCCTTATCCGATCCAAGCCAGGATCAAGAACTTATCTTTTTCTTCCTTGGCAGGATCGGCAGTATTCATGGATGCGCTACTTCCTATAATGGAGGTTCTAAACCGTTCGTTTAGCATGCATCTCATCTCATATAAGTTTCATTTACAGAACTCTTCCACGCTTTGCTTGCAATAAAGTAGATGCTTTGCTCTGTTCATGTCTAGCGTGTCTTATCATGCACCGACGGAAGTAGTACAAAGCGTTAAAATCTTTCTACCTTTCAACATTTTTCTTCTCATTTCTCAGGCAATTTCAATTTCTTTATTGGCATCCCAACTTTTTGATTAAGTGAGCGTCATTTAAAAATAAAAAAGGTGAGTAACCTTTACAACTTTCCCGACTTATAATATAATAATTTTTTTTTTTTTATCCTACTGGTGTATTTTATCTATATTGAATCATTGAACCTCCAAAGTTGCAGAAAAAGGTAATTCCGTTTAACCCATCACTATGAATCGGTAAACAGCAAGCTTCCTTAGAATAGGAGAGATTTTCTGATGGCTGCCAAACATTTACCAAAAAACAAACTACTTTCCAATGGTTTATTTACAAATCTATATTGAAACAGAAAAAACAAACGAAACAATTACAGACGAAGACGAAGACCGTTAGGTCTCGACTTCACGTTACACGACCCACAAGGGTACAAGCCTTCTCCACTCTCTCTCTCTCTCCAACATTTTCTTCCCGAGCTTGGAATTTCATCAGTGGGGTAAACAAACCATTGCTGTCGGTCATTTACGGCTGCTTTATGTAGTTGAGTTGAGTTGAATTGAGTTTTTTTATGAATATTAATGAATTGAAATGGTTAAGTGAATTATGTGGGATTTATTTAAAATAAGTTTAGATATATTTAAATATTAAGATGATTTTAAATATATAAATATGAGAAATTAAAAAAATTTGTGAGTCTTACGTGTAAAAATGTGTATAGTTAAAAAAATTGTGAGTCCTACATATAAAGAAGTTTTGAGTTGAGATGAGTTTAATTATTTAAGAGTTAAGTGTTTAAATATTAGAAGATATCTAAATCTAAATCGAATTTAACTGAGTTGAGAGCAACCAAGTGGCCCAATGCCCTACGACTTTACTGTGCAGCCACAAATTTTATTTTATTTTCCTTAAAAAAAATTAGTGCTCAATTGATTGCATTTAAATAATAAGATATTCTCATATATTATATGAATAGTAATAAAAAAGTAACTATATAATATTTTAATATTAGTAAAAAATAAATAATAAATACTAATAAATTATTCTGAAAATACGGTATTGGTATTCTCAGTACGTCTAATATTCTTCTACGTGAGTGAAAGAGCTTTCAGATGGTCGAGCGAGCCCTATGTTGCGTTGGTTATCTGTTATCTTTCTAAGACTTAAGCTTTGAACACCCAATTAAAACCCGCCATCTGGACAAAAGCACCGACATTGAGGACAATGATCTCCCAGAACCGTTTATCTCCACTGGATGAAACTTCTAGTCAAACTAGTAATCGGTTCAGATTTGTCCGCGTCGAAAGTTAACGTGTTCATTGCTCTGCTCCACAAGGCTTCACTTGGAAACCGTGCGAATGAGTCAGATTCACTGATCACGAAAGCACCTTCATCTTCCTCCCTGTTTCCAAACAGTGCTTAAGCCTTGCCTCTCTCTCTCTCTCTCTCTCATCAGATCGGTGAACACTAGCCAAAGCTACTCCGGGGTTCGACTTAGCAAAAATCTCCGAAGTACAAATCCATCACTCTTTATTCCCCAAAACCTTCAAATCCAATATCAGTTCCTTTTCTTCGTCCGTTTGTTTTTCTTCAATTATTCCGTTGAAAAAATAGAATCTTTCTTTTGCAATAACTCAATTTTTTATATCATTTTTAATATCGACATTTTTTTAACTAATTTTTTCTTGATTTGCAACAAATCAAAGCCTCTTGCAATCTCTATCAACATGACCACCGGAAACCCTTCATACACCAGCCCAAAACCCTGCAAGCACCTTGCAGATTACAAGCTCAACCACGGCCTGAGTGGCTATAAATACCTCCAAAAGTACCTCAAGACCACCCCACCTGGGAGAACAAGTGTCGAGAAACCCGATACAAAGATACCCAGATGCATTTCTTGTGATGGTATTCAAGGTAGACTCTATTTTTGCCTGATTTGCTCCTCGGTCTCCTGTTTGGACCATACCCTATTGCATACCCAGTCTGAGAATGGTCATGATGTAGCTGTGGACATTGAAAGGGCTGAGCTTTATTGCTGCGTGTGCTGTGATCAGGTCTACGACCCTGATTTTGATAGGGCTGTAATGTCCAAGCAAATCATGGGCATCCCAAGAGGTAAGAATGGTGATGAGAGTATTGGAGAGAGATTGATCAAGAGGAGGAGGTTGGGCTCTGGTGTAGGACAGGAATTGGTGGATTTGAAGATATCTAAACATTTAATTTCCTCGAGGGATCGGAGGGCGAAATCTTGTTATCCATTGGGTTTGAGGGGATTAAATAATCTGGGGAGTACTTGTTTCATGAACTCCGTGTTGCAAGCATTGTTACATGCACCCCCTTTCAGGAATTACTTCTTGAGTGAGGGGCATAATCATGAAAATTGCCGGAAAAGATCGGTGGATCGGCTATGCTTAGCTTGTGACATTGATGTTATTTTCTCGGCTGCGTTTTCGGGTGATCGGGCACCATATAGCCCTGCTCAGTTTCTTTACAGGTTTGCCATTGCTCTGCATGTGCCTCTTTGATTCTTGCAAATCTTGCTGGTTATGAATTTAAATAGCACGATTTTGATGATTACTTTATACCGAATATTCAAATCGATATTTGATGGTTGATCGAGCTTGAGCCTCCTCAGCGGATCAACCAATTGGATTGAATTTAATGATTTCATGATCAATATTTTTTGGAGCATGTGTTATCCGATTCAAAGTTACATAATGATAATTCTTTTCATAGATTTTGAATAAAGTTATCCATATTATTGTGAACGTCATTTTTGCATCACCTGTTATGTGTTTGGAGCTGGATCTACACAGTTTAATTGAAAGCTGCACGGAATCACTTACAATGATGTCATTGGTTTTGTTCGATGGGATCCTGGATCTGGATATTTTATTAATTCTTTAGCTTTTTCTTTCTTGTTTTTTTTTTCCATAAATAATTTCCCGAGATAAAAGTACTCTGAAATGATGAAACTTTGTTTACGTTTCAAGTTGGTGGCAGCATTCAGCAAATCTGGCAAGTTATGAGCAGCAAGATGCTCATGAGTTTTTCATTTCAGTCTTAGATGGGATCCATGAGAAAGAGGACAAATCAAGGAACCAAAGTAGAGGTAATTAAAATTGGACGTCTATTAGGTTTATTTAATTCCCAAGAAAAAGGAGGCTTGTCTGGTTCTTAGTCATGTAGTATCTACAATTGAGAGTTTGGACTGGATATATCCTATTAAGTGAATGAACAGACAAGTTTTCGGACATAACTAAAAAAGTTCCTTGAACTTTTTGAAGTAGTGCAGCGAAAATGTGGGTATAATTCACTAAGAAGATGGATAGTTTTGTTTTCTTAGTGGTTATGCCTCTTATATAAATCATTAATATTTTTTACAGATAATGGAGATTGCCAATGTATCGCTCATAGGGTATTCTCTGGACTCCTGAGATCAGATGTCACCTGCATGACATGTGGATTCACTTCAACAACCTTTGATCCCTGTGTGGACGTCTCACTTGACCTGGACACAAGCAATTTCCCTCCAACAAATATAGCTAACAAGCCCATCAAACCGGATGGAAACAGTAGTATGTCTACTCTTCTTGGTTGTTTAGATTTGTTCACAAGGCAGGAGAAGTTGGGATCAGACCCGAAACTTTACTGCCGAAACTGTCAAGAAAGGCGAGACTCCGTGAAGCAAATGTCCATAAAGAGGCTCCCATTGGTGTTGTGTTTGCATATTAAACGATTTGAGCATTCTCCTGTCAGAAGAATGTCAAGAAAAATTGACCGCTATCTGCACTTTCCTTTCTCCTTGGATATGACCCCATATTTGTCCTCCTCGATTGTCAGAAACAGATTTGGGAACAGAATCTTTTCTTTTGAGGGTGACGAGTCAGACATTTCTACAGAATTTGAGATTTTTGCTGTGGTTACTCATGCAGGAACGCTTGAATCTGGTCATTATGTTACTTATCTACGCTTGAGAAACCAATGGTACAAATGTGACGATGCTTGGATTAATGAGGTTGATGAGGCGATTGTGAGAGCTTCACAGTGTTATATGATGTTTTACGTGCAGAAAATGATTTACCACAAAGCCAACGAGGATTTGAGTTGCCTGCCAATCTCCCCACTGAGGGACACATTTATTCCCATTCCTGGATGTTGCTGAAGAGTGTTTTAACCGATCAGGGCCGACGGTTGGCAGAGCATGAAATGGGCTTTCAACGCCATTGAAGGCCAGTTAAAGAGTCAAGAAAAACCAATGAGAAGGGGCAAAAGAAAGACTTTCTAATTGTTGATGGGAGTTTTCAAGCTTGAAAACTTGAAAATCAATTGGCCTGGAGGGCATGAACATCATCATAATTCACTGTTTGTCAAGGTTAAGCCATAATCACCCTACATACAGCCAGTCTCTTGTGCAGCCATTTTACAACATTTTGCTCAAGATTCTTTCACGTTGCAAAATAAAACTTCACGACTAAAGGCGTTCTATTTTAATCTGGATTCTACTCACAGTTGGTCTTCAATTTGTGATTGGCCACATAAATGATGATTGGTTTCGGGGTGTTATCCCATTACCCTGCTATATATGTCCTAAACACTATGAAATTATGAATGTTATTCTCATTTTATAGCAGTCTCATTGTCATGTTCTTTTGTAAAATATGAAGTAGCTTTTCTCCGTAGAAGTAGAAATCACAGGGCAAGTTCTCATTGAGCACGCTTCATGGTGAACAGTTTTCTCTTTCTGATAGATGGAGAGGAGAGTAAAGAAACATTAATGAGAATGGCACCAACTGTTTAAAGCATTGTGACGCGTCCCTATTACTCCGATACCTACTCTAGGATTAGTGTAAAACGAGTGATATTTGAAGTTAAATGATCAAAATATCTCATTTTTTGCATTGTACATTTTCAGTAAATGGAGATACTCATTTTCCTTTCTTTTTTACTTGTAATGTTTGTTGTTTTCTTCAGATTACCTCAATGCTAGATAAACTGCTTCCCCAACCTTGGTATTAGAACTCCGTGCACTGCAGACTTTGTAGACGAGTTTTTCAATTCACTTACAGAAGGCCAATATCTTAGAGGCAGGCATTATGGGAACCACAGCTAAACAAAAAAAGAAAAGAGGAAGAAAGAATGGTGTGAAAACGATATAATTATTTGTTAAAACTCGTGTTTTGAATCTTGAGTAATGTTACATACAGTCGTGAAATGCGTAAACGCCGTGCAATCATTTTGAAAAATAGTGAGGTCTATTATTAAAAAATTAATTTCTTTTTATATGAATCTCATATTTATTTATTTTTTTTAAAATAATTACACAATACTTCACACTTCAACTATTATTTCTCTGGACTCTTTACACAACTACAAGCAGCAAGCATGAGGCGCTCGGCAGTGTCGTATTATTGGGTTGCTTTGCGGATCACCCAAGTGAATAAAACGACGAGTTGATGACGTCACCCATAGTTGGAGAAGTCAAACATGCAATTATTCTACAAACTGTGTCCAATAATTGTTAACAAACCTTAAATAAAATAATCTTTACTAATTACTGCTGGCTGGCGTGCGTGCGTGCTACAATTTTCAGCAAAACTGGAATCGACGCGTGTCTGTGAAACAAGCAATTGAGGCTGTAATCGTTGAAACTTTGCTTCTCCCGAGCTGTTTAGATAATGAGACGAAATAGATTAAATGAGTTGAAATAATTTATAAATAATAATAAAATTATTAATTAAAATTAAAAATGGGATGAGATACCTCTATATCATGGAGTCTTGAGGTTAATGGTTAAGATTTTTTCTTTTTATCCTTTATTCTTTAAAAATTAAAGCTTGGCGCTTTCATATTTGTTTATTTCCAGTAATTTCTGATGGCTGAAAATGTTTTGATCTTATCTAACAAGTTACTGTAGATTCCGGGTTCTTGGTCTTTCTTTTATCTTCTTCTCTGTCTCCTTCTTTTATTTAATTTTTTTTTTTCAGGCTCACAAACAAGAAGTAATTTGTTTTCTACTTGTTAATGGTTACACTGGCAGTAAAGTAATAAACCAGTGGGCTGGGTTGAAAAATAGGGTTTTACCGTTTGGTTGGTAAAACAAAACCTGTTGTCAGAGATCCATCTGCAACCTTAAGAACTACCACATTTCTGATCTACCTCCAAATAAATCGCTTCCCAATCTGAGATGTGGCTTTGGAAGGAATTGAGCGAAACTATATTACCAGTCTCTTTTCAAAAATTACTTGCTTTAAGTCAAAGTTAGTCCAAGCAAAAACCAGAACCCAGTTTCGAAATCTCAATCTTTCCTGAGGAATTTCCATCGGTTTGAAGAAGCCCAGTTCAGGAAACAGAACTCAGATCAGAAATCTTATTTTATTTTCAATCTTCTCTGGTGTTGCCCATTTCAGTAAATGTTGTTCTGTCGAGCTGGGTGGCTGTTGACTTCTTGATTTTCAAGAAATATGGTGTCGAAAACACAACTGACTTCAGGAATTTCTATTTTTCCTGAGGAAACTCGATCACTTCGATATTTCCAGATCAGGAGACATTGATTCGTGAACTGGATTTTTGTTGTTTTCTCAAAGTTTGTATCAGAAGAAGTTAATAATGGTAGAGGACGAGAATCTCGAAGAAGCCTCTGGTGATGCTGAGAGGGAAAAAGAGTCTCAAAAGGATTTTTGTGGTTGTTTTTGCATTCCAATCCGTTGGTTTAAAATGCTTGCCTCTGAGATGCATTGGAGTTTTGTATTTGGGGTGGTGGTTGTTTATGGAATAAGTCAGGGATTAGGTGGAGCTCTTAATCGCGTAGGCATGGAGTATTACATGAAGGATGTCCAGAAGGTGCAGCCTTCTGAAGCACAGATTTATACAGCGATAACTTCCATTCCTTGGATTGTCAAGCCTCTCTGGGGCCTTCTTACCGATGTTCTTCCAATTTTTGGGTATCACAGGCGGCCTTATTTCATTTTAGCTGGTAAATGATACATCATATAACTTTCACCTCCAAAGTCATTCTTGAATATTCAATTTAGCTTTATGGGATCTCGCTGACATGTTTATAGTTTACCATAAACATGGAATTAATTTCATTCTATAATTGCTTATTTTAGTGAATAAAAATTTGTTTCCACGTTATTTCACTGAATTTTCAAATTGTTAAGTAACAAAGCTAGATTTATATATTTATTTATTTTTGTTTCCATTTTAGTAACAACGCTAGATATCTGCATTTTGAGCATGCTTGTTCACGTTTGATCGGATGGACATTTTTTATTGTTTAAAATTTCAAAATATTGTGTCTTGCTTGCCTGTGGATGGTCTTGTTGTTAGGAGTTCACTATATGAGTTTCTTAGTCATATTTTATGCGGAAGCATTTATTGGATATTTGTGAAAAGTGATGATGATGTGAGCAGAGGTTGTTGCACCCCTAAGAAAGATTTGTCATTAAAGATCTAATCATCTTATATTTAGATGTACTTGGGAGTCATGGATGATTGTTTTATCAACGTGGGCTTCAATTGTAAATGAGTGACACAGAAAGAACATGGATAGGAACCCATTTTCGGTGGGGAAAATGGAGGTGGGAAGGAGATGCATGAGTCTGAAACAGAAGCAATAGTAATAAGAACATTCCTACCTTATATTTACTCTATATTCTTGTTCATATTGTTATCCCTGCAATCATCACAGGAGTTCACAAACTATCTCTACATATCTTTTTGGTTTATCCAATTAGACTATTCAGCTAGCAGTGACGTTTTCCCCTTGTCCCTTTAGTGGAAACTATAATGACAACAGCATCTATGTTGAGGAATTCTCATATGATGTGCAATGTGGTCACTTAACAAAAGTACAAGAAGCCTAAAAGGGGGAGAGTGAAAAAGTAAATTCTTGTGAGATTTTCAGTTCAAGTTTTATATTCTTAGACCTGATTTGTCCATAACAATTTAACAAAAGCTAGTCCTTTAAGTAACCTATTACACGAAGGATTGATACAGTTCTCTCATTAGACAGTTCTTGTTGTGTAATTCAGGTTTTCTCGGTGTGATCTCCATGCTCTTGTTAGCGTTGCACGAAAAGCTACATCTTGTATTGGCCCTACTGTCATTGACAGCGGGAAGTGCTGGGGTAGCAATAGCAGATGTGACCATAGATGCCTGTGTGGCACAGAACAGTATTAAACATCCTTCTCTTGCAGCTGACATGCAAAGCTTGTGTGCGTTGAGCTCCTCAATTGGAGCACTAGTAGGATTCTTCATAAGTGGGATCTTTGTTCACCTCATAGGCCCTAAGGTTATCCTCAAATCTTCAAATTTAAAAGCTATTTTATATTTTTCATATCTTTAATTTAAAAGTATCATTTATTGTATTTTTCAGTTTTTTCTTTTCTTTTTCTTGGTAGGGGGTCTTTGGCTTGCTGACTATCCCAGCTGTACTTGTATTTTCAGTTGGAAGTCTGCTTGACGAGCCTTATATGCCCAACTTCGCTTACAGACAGGTAATCTTTACCCCCGTGAAATCTTTGATCCTTTTAAGCTCAAAGTCTAATATATGGCTGGACTCAGGTAAACCAGAAGTTTCTAGATGCTGTCAAGGCTATGTGGACAACACTGAAATGCCCAGACGTTTGGAAGCCATGCTTATATATGTACTTATCCATTGCATTGAGCTTGGATATCCATGAGGGAATGTTCTATTGGTACACCGACTCAAAGGGGGGACCCTTGTTATCTGAGGTATTTGATCTAGCAATTGTCATTAAGCAATTCCCAATCATGAAGACAGCCAAGGGGAATCTAAAACCCACGAGATTGTTGAACATTATGATAGTGTGAATTTGGAATATGGGAAGAAGACAAAGGAGTTGCAAAGTGATAGGTGATAGTGACTTCCAGCCAAAATTCACTCTCAGGCCTTGGCGGCTATTGCAGGAATATAGAACCTAGTCCACTATATTTTTTATAAATGAATTTATTCACACACCACAGTAACAAACATATAGATGAGATGCTGTGTCATCTCCGAATTGCACAATATAAGGCATGATTGATTGTATGTTAGAATGGTTTAATTTTTCTGGGCAAGTTATGATTTAGTGACTAGATAAAAATCTTGCTTCTAATTTGTGGCTTGATGCAGAGAACTTTGTGCATGCTAGTAAATTATGGTTCTTATGATTTATGCAGGAGCGTGTTGGCTATATATTCTCAATTGGTTCAGTTGGCTCCCTCTTGGGGGTGATCCTCTACCAGAATGTTCTTAAGGATTACCCCTTCCGAGACTTGCTCTTCTGGACTCAGCTGCTTTTTGGTTTATCAGGAATGCTGGATTTGATCTTGGTGTTGCGATTGAATTTGAAATTTGGCATGTCAGATTATTTTTTCATAGTTATTGATGAAAGTGTATATCAAATGATTGGAAGGCTCAAATGGATGCCTCTTCTTGTCCTCAGCTCAAAGCTTTGTCCCTCAGGTATTGCAGGCACTTTTTTTGCTTTGCTCATGTCGATTGACAACGTCGGAATTCTCTCAGCATCATGGGGAGGAGGCTTCCTCCTTCATATATTGAAGGTTACCCGAACCAAATTCGATGGTCTATGGTTGGCCATATTGATTCGGAACTTGTTGAGAATTAGTCCACTTTGTCTGCTGTATCTGATACCCAGAGGTGATCCGAACTCCTCCATTCTTCCAAGTGAAGTCTTGGGTACAAAAGAGGGGATTGAAACGCAAGAAACTGAGAATATTGAATTGGTTTCCCTCATAAATGATGTTGATGTCAAATAGCTAAGTACAAAGTTATTCAGAGCGAAATATTCCTGGATTTTCAATTACAAACATATGTAGATGAAGCTAAAGTTGCAAACTTGGGGCTGGCGAGGTGCATTCTTGAGATTGTGTGGGTAGCCCTTCTTTATGATTGTAACATTTTTCTTCTCCTCAAGGCTTTTGTTGCAGAGTTTTTAAAATTGATGTTCATTGAATATTGACCCGATGAAAGACCAAAAATTTATGATACCGTTATTGCTCTTGCACTCATGAAGCCTAATGTCTAGTTATATGTTAAATTGGTACAACAGGTTTTCGATCTTCCCTTTCAACCATTGCATGTATTCCTGTTGAATTATCAGCCCACTTTCGTCATGAATATTGTATTTTTGTTTTTAATTTTTATTGTATTTTATTTTGCGATAAACAAGGAAACAAATCCCTTCAGTTTCCGCTCTAAGCGGTGTACTAGTCTGTTTTTTTCCTACTCGTGATCGACATTTAAAAGGTGTATGGCCAGCCACGTGACAAAGACGTAATAAATCAATGGACTCTTCCTCCTGATGATTGGTATAGATAGTTCTTGTTGTGTAATTCAGGTTTTCTTGGTGTGATCTCCATGCTCTTGTTAGCATTGCACGAAAAGCTACATCATGCATTGGCCCTACTGTCAATGACAGTGGGAAGTGCTGGGGTAGCAATAGCACAGAACAGTATTAAACATCCTTGTCTTGCAGCTAACATGCAAAGCTTGTGTGCGTTGAGTTCCTCAATTGGAGCACTAGTAGGATTCTTCATAAGTGGGATCTTTGTTCACCTCGTAGGCCCTAAGGTTATCCTCAAATCTTCAAGTTTAAAGGCTATTTTATATTTTTCATATCTTCAATTTAAAAGTATCATTTATCGTATTTTTCAGTTTTTTCTTTTCTTTTTCCTGGTAGGGGCTCTTTGGCTTGCTGACGAGCCTTATATGCCCAACTTCGCTTACAGACAGGTAATCTTTACCCCCGTGAAATCTTTGATCCTTTCAAGCCCAAAGTCTAATATATTGACTGCATCTCGTTTTAAACATCGTTTGACTCGGGTTTCGGCCTGTTACATTTTCATTCTCTTAGCTAACCTTTTCTCTGGTCAGGTTGTATTAAAACTTGCCGAGATAGGAGATGACTTTAGACCACGTGAAAAAGACGCGCGAAGGACATTAGAGGAAACAACAACAAAAAATTAATTTTCATTAAAATAATGAGAAGAAAATAAGAGATTTTATATAAACATTTATCTGGGCAAAATTACCAAAAAAAAAAAAAAACAAACTCCCTAGGTGATGGTTGCCTAACTTATAAAATAATGTAACGAGTTTCAAGGGGCGAAATTATACAAGGACCTGACTGGGAAAAACAGTAAAAATTCCAGCAGGGTTTTGCTTGGTATTTGTAGCAGCACCACTTTACCGACCCAAGTCGTAGAGGCTTGAGGTAAGTTGAAAGGAAGAACTTTGATCCTGGGATTGAGGGCTCAATGGATGAAACCCAGGGTCATGCATGTCATGTGGAAGCTCTGGCAACGGTGCTTCAAGCCGAAGAACCTTAATTACTTGCCCTGCCTTTGGCCTTTTCCTGTCGTTTGCTTGAGTACACCATAATCCCACAACCAACAAGCGTTTTATTTCATCCTCGTGAAAATCCATGCCCAATTTCTCATCAGCTGCTTTGAGAATATCTCCTGCAAGGTAGAGCTCCCAAACCCACGTCACGAGTGAGACATGAAATTCTCCATCCTGAAAAGTTCTCCTGCCGCAAGAGATTTCTAAAGCCACTACTCCAAAACTAAACATGTCTGATTCTTTACTGGCCCTCCCTTCATTTGCATATTCCGGGGCCAAGTAGCCATAAGTCCCTACCACCCTACTTCTCCGAGGAGTCAACCTCGGATCCACCAACTTAGCAACCCCAAAATCACCAAGCTTGGTGCTGAAATCTGTGTCCAACAATATGTTAGCAGACTTGATGTCTCTGTGAAGGACACAGTACTGCTCCGCTTCTTCATGGAGATAATGAAGGGCTGAGGCCAAGCCTGAAACTATCTTGTATCTGGCATTCCATGGGAGCGCTTCTCCCTTGCCGTAGAGGTGATGATCGAGGCTGCCATTAGTCATGTGCTCGTAAACAAGCAAGAATTCGCCTTGCTCATGACACCACCCGATGAACTGAACCAGATTCCGATGTATTAAACGACTAATTATCTTCACCTCGTTGATGAATAGAGACTGAGAGTGTTTGGATTCAGTGAGGATTCTCTTCACAGCAACCGGGCGTCCTAGATCGGACAATGTTCCTTTGTAGACTTGGCCAGACCCTCCTTGTCCTAGCTTTCTATCCTTGGCAAAGCCGTTGGTGGCTGCTAATAATTCTAGGTAAGAAAATTTCCTAGGCAACGCTCCTCTTTCAAGATTTGTACTTATGGAGGATTCTGAATCCGTGTCATTTCCATGGCTTTGATCATTGCCGATTCTCCTCCTCTTCAGAACTAACCAACTGATGATGCTCATCAGCAACATCATAATCAAGAAACCCGCAGCAACAGATGTTGCCAAAATTGTCCTCCTCATTTTATTGCAGCTTTGATTCAAATTTGAGTGAAAATCCCATAAATGAATCGTATACCGCTCATGCGTCGAGCTTGTAGAAGCTGAGAAACCAATCTTTATACACTGGGGCAGAACCTCTTTTAGATCGAGATGGCAAGAAAGATAGGAATTACCCTTAAAAACAGGGTTTTTCTCATATGTCCAGAACACACTAAGGTTCTTGGTCGAAGCTTTGTAAGTTATCCACACGTTAGCTGCCTTCCCAGCATGCGATTTAGCATCCCAACTTGTGCTGACGGTTGAATGGGGTGAGTTTTCACTGATTCCAATGCGCTGCATCGTAGTGTTGAACTCAACCATCACGATACGGTTCTTGGTCATGTCGGAGTCGCTGGTGGAATTGAATAATCCCAGTTCTCCACCAGCAGAGTTGGGCGGAAGCTCGTACCCAACACGAGCCAGGAAAAAGGCGAGGCCGCTAGGCCCGCTAACATTAACATTGTCAATGGTAAAAGAGAAATGGGTTGTAAAGTCGGCTTCATAACTCCCCGTTAAGCAGCTGTCCCATAGGTGCAGGGGCTTTGCATACTTAGCCCACCCTACGCGATACGGCAAATCTGATGCGGGGAGCACAATTTTTCCGATGGAAGGCCGGGCATCGCCTTCGTAGTTGATGTTTGGATTACTGGAATTACGATCAAGAAGGAAGGAAAATGGTTGGGCAAAGGGGATAAAAATTTGGAAGAAAACGAAGAGAACAATGCAGGGAAAATTAAAGAAGTGAAGGGTGGTCGGAGACATGGTGAATGAAAGTATGTTGTAAGAGACATGCCAGGCGTGCTGTCCGTGTCCGGCCTGGGTGGAATGGATTCAGGAGCTGTTGATGAATATATAGACTGGGATTCAGCGGTATTGTGTCCAAATTTAAGGTGAGACTAGGAAAGCCTCATTTCCAAGAAGGATTTGTATTGTGCCGAAATAACACGTGATTCCCCATTGCTGTATGCGAAGTGTGTCTTCCCTTTCATATTTGGGCTATCATTAGAAAACGGAAAGATATATGACTATATGAGGGAAGTACTTTCATTTCGCTTATGTTTTATTAATATTTATATCATTTTGATGCTTTTGAACTTGTGTCTATAACCCTCTCTTGTGTTAAGAAGGGGAACATTTACGTCAATATAAGAAGAAATGCATGCATATTCATTCGTCAATTCTTTTTGTTTTTTTATTTTTAACTTTGGGTTGCTTTGATTTCTTCTGATGCGGTGTATAGGCATTGACTTTTGATAACAAGGAAGATTGTGTCATAAACCATGTAATGATATCCTATTCACCACGTGAGAATGTAGCAGAGCGTGGGTGTGGATGAAGGAGCTGCTTCCTTCCCCCTTCTTTGTACAGTAAATTAAGTAACACATCACAAGACTTGGAGGTTGGGAATCGACCAAATACCTCGTGCGGCCAGGTGGGGTTGGACTGTTGCCGTCCCATATTCTGTCTGTCGTTCGATTGGAGAACTTTCGTTACAAAAAGAGAAGGGCGGCCTACAAGGATTTCAACTGTTTGGCAAAAGGTAACGGGTGATGGAAGAATAAAGTTCAGTTTAAATTCGGAAACTGTTTTAAATTATCGTAATAACTTTTTTAGATTATCGCATAAAATATAATAAATAATTTAATTTTTTTAAGATTTAAAATAATAATAATATTAAAAAATAATATTTTTTTTTAATTTTCATTTTTTATCTAAAACTTAAACTATCTTATTTTATATCTGAATCCAAACCGGGCTATCTCCAGGATGTCAACTTTTTTGGTCTCGAGTTCTTGAATCGATAAAATCCAAAACTCATGTTGTTATTTATTTATTATTGTTTTGGTTTTGAAAACTTGTGATGACCCTTGTAATAAAATTCCAAAACTGATGTTGTTGGGTATGATCGCCTGGGAATGGAGCAGAAAGAGTAATGATACCTAAACAATATATTTCATAATACATGTTATAAGATAAGGATATTTTTATAAAATGATGTTAGTTTTATAAGGTATATTATAAAAGAAAAATTCTATACACCATATTATAATTTCACTTTCATCCTACTAAATAAGATGTGAAACATTTATTATTATTAAATGATTATTTATTACATATTTTTTATCATTTAATGGTGATACATATGTAACATACTACTTATTATGATTAAAATAAGATGAGAGTATAGTGTATAACAATACTTCTTTGTTAGTTTTTTTTTTAAATTCAAATTTTAAATTTTTCATTTGATAAAGAGAGCCGCCTTGTGGACAACACGCGAAGGAGTTTCATGTGAAGTGGTGTGGCCCTTCAAATTTTGGGGAAGAATGTCGGCCCGCGCCGTGTGCTTCATCAGAGCGAACCCGGAGCGGCCACGTTTGTGCCTCTGCGCCGCCCGCCTTATTGGTCAATAAAGTTTCTCAAACTACTCGAGTTGAGTTTCAAGTTCCACGTTCTACAGATAATTGTCAATATTTCACTTTACACAAAACAATTAACAATAAGAATAATTTTTTTATTATTATTTTATCAGTTTTCATCGACAAAATTTCATAGTTTTCTTCGGAAAATACGTGTTCTATTTTCACGTGTATTTACGAGAAATGGAGAATATTTATAATTAAATTAAATTCATCTAAACATCTGAACGTTGCGTAAGTTTGAAACTTATGCGCTCACTTTTTTTTACCAAGTCTTCCATGTGTTTGTACAATCTTCTTCCTTTAACCCAAGACTTGAGTGTCGAGTGTCTGGGCTGGGCCTCATCTACGTGGGTCTAAATACGGTTGTGATTAAGTTGGGCTACTATGGGCTTTAGATATATGGGCCTTAGCTGGCCTGATATATATATATATATATATTATATATATAGGAAGGGCTACTTGACGACCACGGCGCAGCAGATAACAGACTTGCTCTGTGACCAAACACCTCGGTCGTTTTGCCCTTATTCCGGATTAGGGTTACACTCTTCACAATCTCAGTTCACAGACTCGCTTTAGGCGCCAACCAAAGCGCTTGCAATTCAGGTTCTCTCGTGTCGGTACAAACAGGTTAAAGCTGTAACCTTTTCACCGCCAGGTAAAACCTTTCAGTTCTCGAAAGTTTCTACGCTTTCTTCTCTGTATTGCTTTTGTTTTCTCCTTCTGGGTACTGCTTTATCTCTGTCATGGATTTCATGGTTGGAAAACGCCATTGTTGGACGAAATGCTCGAGTATTTTCAAAATTCCAGGGTCCGTTTCTGTGTCTTATTTCCACCCCCCCCCCCCCCCCCCCCAATTCAATTCCTCCCAATTTTGCTTTCTGGTTTTTATTGAATTGCATTCATACCTCGGTTCTGGTTATCTGATCAGATCATAGTTGGGATGTGAGGAATCAGAAGTCGTTAGCTCCTCCATCTTTTCGGAAAGAGTAGAAGTCAGACAAATCCCTTTATGTAATTTCTTTTCTTACATATAATGAGTTCTAATAGTAGCAACGCTTTGAGGTTATAGAAAACATTGGACAAGCCCTTTTCCACTGCTACTCTCATCCGAGACCATCTTTGAGTAGTATTGCTTCTTCTTTTTCAATTATCTTTAAGCTATAGCTGATACAATAGAGTTTCAAGTAATAACTAGTAAGATATATAATATATTATTAGATTGGCAGCATGTCAGCATCTATTTAATATATGAAGATAAATCCTTTTGTCGAATATAGGAAACTTTACTCGTTACTTCGAATCCGTAGGAAAATCAACACAAAAACTTGTAGATATGAAATGTGATGATCTCACGTTATTACTTATTTGGAACTGGTGTTTTTTTTTTTTTTTTTGAAGAGTATAATCAACTGCTCTCGCGAAAGATATCAGTGTTACTTTAGATTGGCTTGGTAAGGGGCTATTAAGCAACCTGCTACCTGGCTCCAAAGATAAACTATCAAATCTCAAAAAACTTACCGTTTGGCTATATGTTTTTTAGTCTTGAAAAGTCAAGGCAGTCAAGTACTCTGAAATTCCCAATGTATCCCTGTATATTCACAAGATTGTGTACCAATTCACTTGAACAACTTGATTAGTTCTCAATCTTGTGGGCATTTAAACAATCAAAAACTTGAAGTAAATAAATAGATTTGCATAAGACAACAATTGGTTACGAATGGAAACCTTTTGAATAATTCTTCAAAAATAAAACCCTACGGGACAGCCAAACCCAGAAAATATAATTTTATTATTTGAAAATCAAATTATAAATAAATTCTCAATTATAAAACCTTTGTATTGACTTCTTACTTGACCAGACAAACGACTTGTTTGTCTTTTACCGCAGTAGCAATCAGAATCTTTGGCGATTTTCAAATATTGCATTTTCTCCTGGAACTCTAATGGCTGAAATCCAATCAACGATCCTCCAAACTTGGAGCACGATCGCACTCAAAGAGAGATGAAAAACAAGATGAAAATTCACAAGTGAATTTTCACTCTCAAGCACTCAGAATATACTCTCAATAATTGCTGGCTAAAACTCCTTAAAGAGTTTTTAAACCGAATCCCTTTAAATATAAAGTCTGGAAAGAGTTCCAGTTGAGATAGGACTCTGCTAACGGATCAAGTCTGTCGCGAGAACGTCTCCTAATGGGTTGCTAACATTTCGCGATAACGCTTCATTGCAGCTTTTGATTCCAGTTCAATCTTCTGTTTTGGATAAGTGCAGATCCTTCTAGACTCGATTTTCACATAATTGACTTATCTAAACAAATTCTAAAACTTTTAGACAAACTCAATATTGTTATAGATAAAGTCAATAATTATTTTACATTCATCCAAAAATACAAATATAATGATAGGATAAAGTCTATCATTTAGTCACCTAGTCCTAGCCAAACTTTTGTATTTACATACTCAATAGGACATTTGTTCAAGATCATTCTTCAGATAAATAGATGAAGTCAAATTCCTTATACTAACCAATTTCTTTACCGCCGAAAGAGACTATAATAAGTACATTTTTTTGTTAAGAAGGTTACTCCTTTCCGTCTCAATTTAAAATCTTGCTATTGTTTTTTTTATTCTAATTCTTTTGAGAATCTCAATATCAATTTGTACTATCGCAACCTTTATTGCAATTCTTGTCTATCAGCTACCTTTTTATACAACTAAATGAACTGACTATTAATATTGATTATTTTTAGGGCCGGGAATGGGTAGCCAAACTGGTACAAGCAATGATCGATCAAGGACATACTGGACGCCAATAATGGAACGCTATTTTATCGACCTTATGCTAGAGCAGATGCATAGAGGCAATCGAATTGGCCACACTTTCAACAAGCAAGCATGGACGGACATGCTCAATGTGTTCAATGCAAATTTTGGATCTCAATATGACAAAGATGTTCTAAAAAGTCGTTATACAAATATGTGGAAGCAATTCAATGATGTGAAGAATCTTCTTGGTCAGAATGGATTTTCTTGGGATGAAAATCGACAAATGGTGGTGGCTGATGATTATGTCTGGGATGCTTACATTAAGGTACATTACTTTTCTATTTATTCATATCGCAAAAGCATATATTCAGTGTACTTGGGCTATGCCTTCTGTGTTTTTAAATAAAGTCTCCAATTGCTTATCCAAAAAATAATATCATGAAGGCATCTAGTCCATAATTTTTAAGAACATAAAGTGCATGCAGGCTTACCCTGATGCACGCTCCTACAGAACTAAAGCAGTGCTGAATTTTAGCGATTTGTGTCTGATATATGGGTATACAACCGCTGATGGAAGATACAGCCGATCGAGTCATGATCTAGACTTTGACGAGGAAGTGCAAGGAGTAAATATGGGTATTTATCCTTTTTCCTGCTGTGGAGTTGGCTTTATTATGGGGACTGAATATGATAATGTTGATACTCTGTTTAATAGACTAGTTTTATAATGATTTATTTATTTGCTGCTAAGCTTTTATACACATTTTGAAAAAGCTCTGAGCTGCTTGTCCTATTCATGGTGTATGAAACTTGCACATGAGATATGGAATAATTGAGATGCAGTTGGAATTCAGTCTTACGATCTTCAAAATGGAAACTGTTTCAAATTGTTTCTACAAAAAGTTGCAGCCTAGTTGTCATGTTATATAGTTTAATAGATATGAACTTTCTTCACTTATCAAAATAAATAAAGATGACCTTTCTTAGTGGACAACCGAACATGAGCTGCATAAAACTCTAAATATGTAGGATGACTGCTCCTGTGATGGTTTGTTTCCCAGAATGTTCTTCAATGTAAATAAGGATGTACTCTAATAACCTGATATGACTATGTTTACAATTGTTTTCCTCAAATTGTAGTTGACGGAATGGGCTGCCTTGGCCCTTCAAGTAATGAGCGAACAAGGACTGATTGGACTCCTGCCATGGACCAGTTTTTCATTGAGCTTATGCTGGACCAAGTAGGAAGAGGCAATAAGTCAGATAATATTTTCAATAAACAAGCCTGGACTGATATGCTTGTTTCGTTCAATGGAAAATTTGGTCCTCAACATGGGAAAAGGGTTTTAAGGCATCGATATAAGAAATTGTGGAAGTACTATAGCGACATTACACTTCTTCTTAAACAAAATGGCTTTACCTGGGATGAAACACAACAAATGATTGCAGCTGATGATGATGTTTGGGATGCATATATCAAGGTACATCATTCTTAATATTTTTGTTCTCATTCTTCTCAAAAGTTTCTTTACTGACATATAATATATGTAGGCACACCCACATGCGCGGGCATATAGAGCAAAAACCTTGCCAAACTACTATGATTTGCTTCTAATATATGGAAATGAAATTGATGGTGGGATCCCCTGCGATTTACATCAAGACAAAAACCTTGAAGATGACTTATCAGACAAAAAGGCTGGTGAGTTACGACTTACTTTGCTCGACTTTGACTTTCATAAGATAGCTTTTGCTTAACACAGATCAAATGGAAATCATATGGAGAGAGAAATTGGAACCTCACCAGTATTTATCAATTTTGTAAGTATTTGGCCATGGCGGAATTCTCTGAGTTCATCTTTGATATGGATCTTATAGACCTCCCTTTGGTGGGTGGTGAGTATACTTGGTCTAACGGTCATGCTTGGTCGAAATTGGATAGATTCCTTGTCTCGCCGTTATGGGAAGCCCACTATCCATAAGTAAGTTAGAAAAGGTTAGCTAGAGTCAGTTCAAACCATTTTCCCATTCTCTTAGATTGTGGTGGCATTCACGGGGGTCGCCGGTATTTCAAGTTTGAGAATATGTGGCTTAAGGTGAATGGGTTTGTAGAGATGGTGAGAACTTGGTGGACTTCGTACCAGTTTAGTGGCACCCCGAGTTTTATTCTTGCAGGAAAGCTGAAGGCTCTAAAGCAAGACCTGAAGAAATGGAACTTGGAAGTTTTTGGTCACACTGACAATCAAAAGTCTATTTTGTTGGAGGAGTTGCAGGAGTTGGAAGGTAAGGAATTATTGGGAAGGGCCTCAGAGGAGGAGTTATTGAGGAAAGTAACGGTTGTGGCAGAGTTGGAAAGGGTTTTGTTGTTAGAAGAGACTTCATGGCACCAAAAATCCAGAGCCCTTTGGTTGAAAGAGGGTGATAGGTGTACGAAGTTTTTCACAAAATGGCTAATTCTCATCGACGTAATAATGCGATTGAGCTGTTACATTCAGGTACTCAGGTGCTATCTTCTTCCGCTGATCTAGAAAGTCATATTGCACATTATTATGAGACTCTTCTTACTGAATCAGTAAATTGGAGGCCGAAACTTGATGACTTATCGTTTGAGGCAATTGATCTGCAGCTTGTGAGTGTCTTGGAGAGACCTTTTGTGGAAGATGAGATTTTCAAGGTCATATCTGGTATGGTTAAGGATAAAGCGCCGGGTCCGGATGGTTTCTCAATGGGTTTCTTCCAAACTTGTTGGAATGAGGTGAAAGGTGATATCTTGCGGGTGTTCAGTGAATTTCATGCTTATCAAAAGTTTGAAAAATCACTTAATGCGACCTTTATTGCACTCATTCCTAAGAAATATGGGGCGTCGAATATTGAGGATTTTCACCCAATAAGTTTGGTTAGCAGTGTCTATAAGATTATTTCAAAGGTTTTTGCAAATCGGCTTAGTCCAGTACTGGAAAATATTATCTCCAAGCCCCAGAATGCTTTTATTCGTGGGAGATATATACTTGATTCGGTGCTCATTGCAAATGAGTGTTTGGATGCTAGATTGAGGGAGGGAAGTCCAGGTATTCTTTGCAATCTAGATATGGAGAAGGCTTATGATCATGTGAACTGGGATTTCCTTTTGTATTTGTTGAAGAGGTGTGGTTTTGGAGATAGGTGGATTTCTTAGATGCATTTTTGTATTTCAACGGCCCGATTTTCAGTGCTAGTTAATGGCACTTCTGCTGGTTTTTTTTATAGCTCGAGGGGTTTGCGACATGGTGATCCGTTATCTCCCTTTCTTTTTGTCATAGTTATGGAGGCGTTGAGTAAGATGGTGCAGGCTACTGTTAGTGGGGGTTTTTTATCTGGTTTTCAGGTGGGAAATGGCTCTGGTAGCCCTTGTATCATTTCACATCTCCTTTTCGCAGACGACACTCTGTTGTTTTGTGAAGTGGATAGGAGTCGGGTCCAAACTTTGCGTGCATTATTACTTTGTTTTGAAGCAGTATCAGGGCTTAAGGTGAACCTTGACAAGTCCGAGTTGGTTCCGGTGGGTGTGGTCCCTAATATACGCAATCTAGCAAGTCTTCTGGGTTGCAGGGTGTCATCGTTCCCAATGAAATAGCTGGGTCTTCCGCTAGGTGCTACTTTCAAGAGTAGAGCTATATGGGATGGGGTGGTAGAGAAGATAGAGAAAAGGCTGGCTGGATGGAAAAAGGGTGTATCTATCGAAAGGGGGTCGTCTCACTCTTATCAAGAGTACCCTCACAAACCTTCCCACTTATTTTTTATCCATTTTTCCTATGCCTGCAGGGGTGGTGAATAGAATTGAGAAACTCTTCAAGACATTTCTATGGGGAGGCTTAGGGGAGGAGAAGAAAGTTCATTTGGTTAATTGGAAGGCAGTATGTTCTCCAATTGTGTACGGGGGGTTGGGTGTGTGTAATTTGAGAACTTTTAATAAAATGTTGTTGGGAAAATGGCTTTGGAGATATCATATGGAAGGGGGTTCTTTGTGGAGGGAAACTATAGATGCTAAATATGGTGTTGATTGGGGTGGTTGGTGTTCTAAAGAAGTGAGAGGGGGGCATGGAGTGGGGCTATGGAAGTTTATAAGGATGGGGTGGATTATTTTTGTAAATCATATTCGTTTTGTCGCAGGTGAGGGTAACCGAATCAGTTTTTGGTGGGATGTGTGGTGTGGAGATCATGCATTGGAAAGGGTGTTTGCAGCTTTATATCGTATTGCAGTTAATAAGGAGGTTTTTGTGGCGGAAGTGCGATTATTTGCTCATGGTTCGCATCAGTAGAATATTCTGTCTAATAGAGATATTCATGATTGGGAATTATCTATGGTTTCAGATTTTTTCAGCTTGTTACATTCTTTTGGGTCTACTATAGCGCAACATGACAGCTTGAAATGGAGGTTCCAGGATCATAAGAAATTCACAGTAAATGCGTATTACAAAATTTTGATTTCACAGGATCACACCTCATTCCCTTGGAGAAACATTTGGAGGTCTCGAGTGCCCTCTAGAGTTGCTTTCTTTGTTTGGAATGCCGCCCTTGGGAAGATCTTGACCACGGACAATTTGAGGAAGAGAGGATGTGTTGTGTTGGATTGGTGTTACATGTGTAGAAAGAATGGAGAATCGGTAGATCATCTTTTACTGCATTGTGACGTAGCAAGAGGGTTGTGGGATGAGATTTTTCGACGGGTCGGTATGGCTTGGGTAATGCCTAGGAGAGTGGTGGAGTTGATGGGTTGTTGGAGAAAATTGCAGGGCAGTCATCAAGTGGCAGCAGTTTGGAGAATGATTCCGTTGTGTATCATGTGGTGTATTTGAACGGAAAGGAATATGCGTTGCTTTGAAGACAAGGAACAAACAATGATGGAGCTGAAGAATTATTTTCTGCACACTTATTGCTTTGGTTTTCAGCTATTGTATTAAATGGGGATGATATTCATGAATTCTTATCTTTAGTTCACCGCTCTTAGAATGTATCTAGGTGTTCAACTGTATACCTCCTGTGTACTAGGTACATGCCTATTTCATTCACATCAATAAAGTTTATCTCTTACTTATCAAAAAAAAAAAGTCTCTCTCTCAGCTGAAACTTAGTTGTCGGTCTTCTGGTTTCCTCATCACATCTCTCTGGTCAATCAATATTTACACATGTTCTCTAGCCTATAAATCATAAATGTATAAAGTCTCTCTCTCAGATGAAACTTAGTAGTTGGGTCTTCTGGTTTCCTCATCACATCTCTCTGGTCAATCAATATTTACATGAGTTCTCAAGGCTATATATCATAGCAAGGTTCTCTTGTAATATTTTCATTGCCAAAGAGTTACAAGGATGAACATGGTAACATTCGGAAGATGGTTATAAAGTGTAGTCATGCAAGAAAGGCTGCTTATTCATTTGAGATGTCTTGAGTACTTGCCAATGCTTGTATCTTTCATTTGTTTGAGACCTTTGATGAACTCCTATAACTATAACTTTGGGTTTGTAGGTGAAAGAGAGGGAGTACAGACCCCTACTTTTAGTGATCGTACAAGAACATATTGGACACCACCAATGGACCGTTATCTTATAGATTTGTTACTAGAACAGGTGCATGGAGGAAATAAACTTGGACAGACTTTCATAACCCAGGCGTGGATTGACATGGTCACATCTTTTAATGCAAAATTCAGATCTCATCATGACAAAGATGTTCTGAAGAATCGATACAAACATTTGAGGAGGCAATACAATGATGTAAAGATTCTTCTGGAGCAGAGTGGGTTTTCGTGGGATGAAAGAAGAGAAATGGTAACAGCTAACGATTGTGTTTGGGATGCTTATACCAAGGTGAACGGTGAACCACTCTCTATTCTAATTTTACTTTGTTTTACCCTACTGCACCTAACACAGAGTGCATACAGGAACATCCTGATGCTCGATCATACAGAGTTAAAACTCTTCCAAGCTATCACAAATTGTGTGCCATCTTTGGGGAAGAACATTCTGATGGTAGGTACAGCCGTTTGTCACGCAATGAAGAACCCAGTGGTGAATTACCTATGCTGATGACTGGTATGTATCTTATTGAAAATCCTGATGGCTGCAGTGGCCAAAAGTATTATCTCGAGTCACGAGTTTAGTATGATGAGTGTGAGTTCTATTGGCTCTTAAAGCAAAATATATGTGCGCCTTTATGGTGCTGGCATTAAATTCAACACAATGGGCACTCTTCTGTGGAGATTTAAATTTAGGTTTAATTCTAGAATATATTTACAGCTTCCAGTTATTGGAAGTGTATTATGTGAACTTAGGTTAACTTGAAGGAACAAAATTGTACACAATCATATTGAACAAAGGGAACAATTAACTCGTCCTTTAAGATGATTTGTTCTCGATATGATGTGTCTAGGAATATTTTTTTTGATAGGTAGTAATAGAATTTATTCCAAGTAAATAGGCATAGCCCAAGTACATAGGATGTATACAAGTGAGTACACCTAGATACAAGCTATAGCAAAATAGAACTAAGGCAAAACATATTATAATTACGCATTTATGTCATTTCTAGATTTTAACAATTATAATTATGCATATGTCAGTTCCCCTCATACCATCATGTGGTTTTCTTTCCTTCTTTCACCCATGCACACATTTGCCTACAGCAAATTGCAATATATAATAATAAACTTTTGTTGAATGCATGATCGAAGATAACTTATCTGGATTCTCTAGAAGTTCACTTTTATAAACCTTTGTGTCCGAGGACCACATGGATGGGTTTATGTGAGCTGCAATATCCTGCATTATTTAAGCTGGTGTAAGCTAATGCCTTTAGCGTTTGTTATGCACATATTTTCTTGACACCATATTTGTTAATTGAGAATTGCTTAAAATTGTACATTCTGATCTCAATAGCTTTTAAACCTGCAAAACAAAGTTGTTGCTGGAATTGGATGGATCATCTTGGAATGAAATTGAACAGGTCATTTTCTTTTTGTTGTGATTAAACTACAAGTTAGATGATAGCATGAATGCTGAGTAAAGGATTTGTCTCATGTGCCGGGAAATGTATTGCATGCTGTGTGAACCTGAATTATTTTGTTTTCGTTGTATCACATAAAATAAAATAAAATAACGGCTTTTGTATCCTCATGGTTTTCCTCATTTTGGAGGTGAGCCAAACAATGACCAATCCCCTGCTGGTGATATTCCTTTGAGGATGGATCGGACACCATCAATGGAGCTCTATTTTATTGACCTCATGATGGACCATGTGCAGAGAGGCAATAAGGTTATTCACGCATTCACTGAGCAAGCGTGGGCTGATATGATCGAATCATTTAATGGAAAATTCGGGCTCCAATGTAACAAGAATCTTCTAGAAGATTGGTATATATGCTTGATGAAACAGCACGATGACATCAGCAGCATTCTCAGTCATAGTGGTTTTATGTGGGATGAATCTCAACAAATGGTTACGGCTGAAAATAATGTCTGGGAAGATTATGTTAAGGTGCATTCCTCCCTCTCTGCTAATGCTAATGTTGATTTTTTGGACAGCTAACTGTTAGTGCTCCACCTCCAACACATCACATAGGTGTGAGAATCATGCTTATTGAGAGAGAGAGAGAGTAGGAAATTTTAGCAGTTGAACAGCTAATGCTGTTTTTTTTTTTTTTTTTTTTAATGTGGGATTGCAGCAATGCCTCCTGCATAATTGTACTGACTGTAAAAATGAGTTCAATGTTAGCCGAAATTATCGATTATTGATTCTGCCAATGACAAGTTGTTTATGCATGTATGCATTATGCAGGGCTACCCTGATGCTATTTCATACAGAGGTAAATTGTTATGCAGTTTTAGCGATCTATGCAAGATCTTTGGAAATGAAGTATTGGATGGAAGACATAGTGATCAGTTTCTGGGGATGGAAATAGAAATGGATAGAGCGTGTGAAGAAGATCCACAAGTTCCAGCTGGGAATACTGAACCATGTGATGATCAGAGGAAGCGACCAGCTGAGACAACATCCAAATCACAGCGTCCTGGAAAGGCACAAAAGACTGGCAAAAGAATGGAAGAAGCTATTTCGGAGATGGCGGGTGTGGTGAAAAGGTTGGTGCATAACAAGGAGAATAAGAATTATAAATTGATAGAAAGCGCAATCGATGCTCTCCAAGCAATACCTGACATAGATGATGAGCTAATGTTGGATGCTTGCGATCTTATGGAAGATGAAAAAAAAGCAAAAACGTTTTTGGCATTGGATATCACTCTGAGAAAGAAATGGTTATTAAGAAAACTTCCTCGGTAGTAGAGTTCCTTATTTCGAGAGTGACATGATCCATTTGTCTCGACTCTCTCACTTTTGAGTAACAACAGTGTTTTTTTGACTGGATTAGATGCTTTAGTTTGTAAATGTATTTTCTTGTTGAATTTGCAAAGAGGAGAAAAGATTTTTGTTAATATTTGTAGGAAAACAAGGATTTTGATCCGATAGAATGAATACAGTCTATGATAGAATGTTAACAAAGATTTTTGTTAACATTTAGGCAATTACTTTCGCAGATGAGATTAGTTGAAATTAAAGTTAAAAATTGAATAAAATATTGTTAGAATATATATTTTTTAATATTATTTTTATTTTAAAATTTAAAAAAGTTGAATTGTTTGTTTATTTTATTTTTTATAGGAATTTGAGAAAATTGTAATGATTAGATGAGAGGAATTGTGAAAATAAAATAGACCTTAATTATGATAGTCAGTCTGTCTATGAAGGTGAAAGGCCTTGCTGAAATGAAAAAAGAGAAGGTGTTAGTACTCTTCTTTTTAGTTATGTGCGAATCAAACTACGTACTGGAGAATTCAGTCTTACTTCAAAAACCACTTCTCTTGTAAATCATTATAAATTAAGGATTAGTTTGGATGTTATGTTGAATTGAATTGAATTGAGATGATAAAATATTATTTATTATTATTATTATTATTTTAAGATTTGAAAAAGTTAAATTTTTATTATATTTTATATTAAAATTTTAAAAAAATTTAATAATAAATTAAGATAAGTTGAGATATGTCAGTTACAATATTAGCAGTATCCTTCGTACCAACTTGTCAATTAAATTCATAGATAGCTGGGTAGCATCAAATTCAAAGGGGGTTGATTTTGAGAGTGTAGTAGCGTGGGCGACCCGAAAACACCAGCCCAAAAGTCATTAGTTGCACCCATGTCTAGTCGGGCCCATCATATCAATTTCCATTTTTGCCCTCCTTGGTGACCAGGCAATACGCCAGTCCATGTCCAACTCGCCCTCCTCCAACATCCCCCCCGAGTCCACTTCTCTCTCTCTCTCTCTCTCTCTCTCGTCGCTGCACCTGCACGCAGAGCATTCTCCTGCTTCGAGCTCTGTCTGATTACTGTTCCTCATGGTAATATATTTTTTAATCTTCATTCATTTGTTTATTTGTTTATAACTAATTTAATTCAAATTCGCCCTAATCTTGAGAATCACAGACCACTTTACGTAATCGTCGATCTTTCGTTAACTATTAGGGTTTCCGGTTTTTACTGCAACCTTTTCATCTCATGCCTTTTTTTCTAAAAAAAAAATTATTCTCAAATTCCGATCTTCCTTCTTTTTTGTTTTTCTTTCCATCCATGGCCCTGCTATTTGACCAAATTTTAAAGGCAAGTTTTAGGTTTTTTTGGTTACGTGCGAATTATGGGAAAGAAAAACAGTATTTAAGACTTCTTTACGTTTTTCCAGTCTTGGATTGTTTTTCAATGTGATTGGGAATGAAAACAGCATCGAACATGAGGCTTTATTCTTTCTCTGCCCACTCTTTGTCCCTTTTCTATGAAACCAAACGGTTGGGTAAGGTTTTAAATTATTGATTTATTAGCTTTTTCCACGGGCTTTATTTTTTTTGTTTCACCAAGAGTAACTACGATGCATATTGAAGTTTTTTTTTTATTAGTATGATATGATGTATATTGAAGTATTAAATATGCTTTTGTTAGAAAACTCATCAGGGTTTTTTTCTTGTAAGATAACATTTTCAGGAATAAAAAGAACCGTAAAACATTAAATTTTTAGATTATATTGCAGTTGTCACGAAAGAAAATATAAGATTACTTCTAGTTGATTCCCTAATGCAGAAGCCGATATGATAAATTCGCTTGTGTAATTTTATTTTGAACTGAAATGGGATGGCACAAAGTTCTAGCATGCGATGTTTGATGCTTTAAACTCTCGATATTTGTTTATCTACATATTCTTGTATTTGAGGCCTAAAATGATCTCTGGTATGAGAGTATATCTTGGTTCTCCTGGCTTTGAAAAGTCATTGATGTATTCCTCCTTCCCATTTTTCTGATCACATTATTTATGCTTCTTTAAAAACTTCGGATGATGTATCAAATTGGATGTGGTTATAGTTGATATAGAAGTCTTCCGATGGGTGCATTGAACTATTGAGTTCATAATATATGATGGACAATGAATCTGTATGGTCATTCATAGTTTTATTTTTATCAATAAACTGCCAGTTATTGAGTTGTTCCTGCACATTCTGTACTTGTGTAGAGGAATAAGTGTTGCCCATATTTCCTTGCTCCCTTATTTGCATTTTTACTCTTCAGATCCAGTATTATTACTTCCACATAACTTCTTTTTTACTGATAAAAAAAATTAGCACTTCCACATAACTTGGCTGTTTTTATTTACACATGTGAGTTTGGCAATATAACATTGCAGTTATATCTATCAGAATATGTGTACTTGAGTTGGACTGTTTGCGGTTTTTAATAAAAGATCTATTACTTATCAAATATCTTTTAGTTTCTCGTGTTAAACCCGATGATTGATCTTTCACAAGCATGCAACTTTTTGTGTGAAATAGTTCACTTTTCCTCTGGTGATTAATTGAATGCTTATTGGATAGGATGCCAACTAATTTTTTTCTGTCTTCGTATGTAGGCTAATAATAAGCACACCATTATTTTGATGCAAACTTCCCCAAACAAGGCCTCTAGAACATTTATGGATTATGACTCGATAAGCCAAGCTATGGATGGTATGTGATGAACCATGTATATATTACATATGGTTGTTAGTTACCAGTATACTATCTCCATCATCATCTGCGTCGATTGTTTAAGGTTGCTCTTCAGTGCTGGTAACTGTTAGTATAGCTAATAGAGTAGCCTTTAAACAGGATTTGAACTAGCTCTATGAAAATCCTTAAAGATAACCTTCGGAAATGTTGTCAACCAACATCCACTACTATTTGTTTCATGAGGCCCAAAATAAAGTGAAGAGGGCTTCTGACGATAAATATACCTAGGACCAAGCGCTGACTTAAAATATCTGCTACCTGAAGAAGGATAAAACCAGAATAGGTATTACTTGCCCACGTAGCCCTTGTTCCAAGAACCCCCATATTATGTCCATGGTTTCTTTGTAAGGACTGTTTCGGGGGATGGGTCTGTTTTGTTGATGGAGATGATCCTTTGGAAAATAATAAAACCTAATGCCTCCAAAACTTTAATGCTGTTGGTCTATCAATGTTCTTGCATTTACTAGAGGTTATAATCTAATACTGTGACCTAGATAGACCTTATCTCTTGTATATCATCTTGTGTACTTGGGCTTTGCCTATTCTTTATTAATAACATTATCGTTTACTTATAAAAAAAAATATTACTCTGTGTAACAGGTATATGTGGGCTATACGAAAGGAAGCTTAAAGAGTTAAATCCAGCCTTAAGAAACATCACGTATGACATTGCAGATCTCTACAATTTTATTGATGGCCTTGCGGATATGAGTGCCTTAGTGTATGTCCCTCCCTCCCTACCCTTCCCCTCTCATTATCTCTTGAAAGAAGCACATGTCCATGATCCCTAAAACTTGCTAACTACACAACAACAAAGAGAATTACAAAGCTTAAGAGATAGCCTCGTTTGATTACATAGATGAGATGAGATGAAATGAGATAAAAGTTCAAAGTTGAATAAAATATTGTTAGAATATAATTTTTTAATATAATTTTTGTTTTGGAATTTGAAAAAATTGAATTGTTTATTATATTTTGTGTAGGAGTTTGGAAAAGTTGCAATGATTATATGAGAAGATAATCTCATCTACTAAACCAAACCAGACTAAACATGCATGTGCAATTTATTTTGGTGATAGTGAATATTCTCTGTTCTACAGAAACTCTTTTTTTGATCGGTTGCTTTTCTATGGAAACTTAAGGAATGTATATGTTTACCCATCACACCAAGTATTTTGTTGATAGTGGTTATTAACTTTTCTATGGAAACTTGGGGAATGTGCATGTTTCCCCAACAACACCTCGATGTGAAAACTGATATATTTGTCATTTGGTTCTGGTTTACAGTTATGATCACTCCATCCATGGCTATTTACCGTATGATAGACAATGGATCAAACAGCGGACATTTCACCACCTAAAGAAATTGGCACATTAAATTTAGTATGATTCTGCAGCTTAAGTCTGTAGTTACACTACCAGATTGTCTGTAGAATTTTAGTTGTGCGTGGGCTTTGCATTTGACCCAAGGTGTTTAATACGCAAATTGTAACCTCTTTGTGCTCATATATTATAGAACAAAGGTGGCTCTATGCTCTGATTTCAAAAGAATAGCAACTATTGTTGTTTGTTCGTATTATTCCCTTATGGAAGTGCTCCCATGTTTAGGGAGGTTGACGGTGATATTGGGATCTGGTACTTTTCTGTGAACTTCTATGGTTTTCTGGAATGTGCTTGCCTAAGTTCTTAGTAGGGGTGTACACAAATTGAAGAAATCGACCGTAACCGCCCAGACCGGTTGTCGGAGCACGGAACCAGCCGAAATTGGCATAGAACCGGTCGGTTGGTGGCATAATTATGTTAAAACTTTCGTCAGCCAGTTCGGTCCCGGTTTGAAGCTGGATCAGATTGTTGAACCAATCGATTATATAAATGATATATTTTTAAATTATACATATATAAAACGACACTTGTTTTGAAATGTCTATTTGAAAAAAAAAAATTAATAATTGAAGCGATGTCGTTTGATTTTAAACCTAACAACGTCGTTTCGAATTGAGATCGTCTTCTTCTCCTCCTTTTGTCTTCTTCAATTCTTAGTTACTCTCTCTCTCTCTCTCTGGTCGGTATTTCTCCTCCCTATTGATCGGTACGGTCGGTTGTTCTATACAAATTTCATCCATCAGTCGGCGTCTGTTTTCACCCCAAGTTCCCTCTCTCTCTCTCTCAAAACGACCTTGTTTTAAACCTGATGACAACTTGCAATTTAGTTAATTGATTATGCAATACATGCTCAGTGTTCCTTGAGTTTTTTTATGGACGATCATATTTGAAAGGATTATGTGGGGTAATATTTATATTATAATGCAATAATTTACTAAAATAAAATGGCCTGCCATACCAAGTAAGCTCGGCTAATCGGATATTATCTCATCCCAGATGATGAAAATTTAAAAGAATCTACAATCAAATATAGGTTTGTCGATTGTGGTGTCCCAGGCCCAATAATACGGGCATTCCAATCCTCCGTTCCCAAATCCCGATCCAACCGACTCGATCTTTCTCTTGAAAACTCTCTAAAAAATAGTGCAACACGCCCTCTTATGCAACAAGAGAATTCACATAATATGAATCGCTCCTCTCATACTGGTTCGGCTCTCTCTTTATCCTTAATATTCTTGTTTTAACTCAAGTGTTTCGTGGTTAAAATCCTAATTGAATTGATTGATTTATATTTCATGGGTTGGATCAATATGTATGTTTTTTATTATTATTTATTATAATTGGAAAATGGGGAATTTTCGCTACCCATTGGATGGTCACTATTTATGTTAGGAAATGCTAGTATCTGATAAAGTTTCCATTTGAATTCAAGTTTTTATGCATATATGGATATATGGGCTACGAAACCTCAAACTTGGAACAAATATTTTCTTATTAAATTTTATTTATAAATCCTAATTTTTGGAGGAGAAAAACCGTGATTACCAAATTCAAAATTGTGTATATGTTCTCTACGTAAAATTAATAATAATGATATATACAAATCTAAATGCACGAGTCTTGCGCAAGTCCTTTGTAAAAAAATGACTTCATTGAGAAAAAATGAATTCTTCACATTTGAAACTAGTATATATATCATTATTCTTATAACACAGCATACCTATTTGATATATTCTTAGTATTCCTATAATTTCCTTTGCAGCAAAAAAAAAAAAAAAAACCTCTTTGGAGGGCCATGTCTGTTGCCCCTTGTTTTGGAAGAACAACGATTAATTTCTGTGAAGATGTGGTTGAATGACGATGCCAGATCCTTTGATAGTGCTAGGATTTGCTCCCACCAGTCTTCTCTCTCAGCCCAGTGATAAGAAGGGCTTGTCAAGGGTCAAGAGTGTGGCGAATTGGCCCAAAAGTCTTGGAAGCCTTTAATCTGAGATTTGTGGCTGGAAGTGGGCCACTCAAATTGTCCTTCCGCTACAGTACTTTAAAATATCCATTAAGCGGTACCCCAAACGTGATTTCTCTATTCCCCCAGGTCCCCACTCTCTCTCTCTCTCTCTCCAATTTGGTGGTTGTTCTTTCTCCCTCCGGTCTTCTATTACGATCCGACACGTCCCGCTCGGCTTGGTAGCTCTCTCCTAACTCGCGCAAGCTGTCTTCTTCAGCAACCCTAGAAACGGACACTGATTCGAATCGCTCCGCTCCGGTCCAACTCGTTTCGTTCGTTATCATTACTTTGCTTTCGTTTTCCAGTTGAAGCTTTTTGTTGTTCGAGTTGAATGAGTTTCGGCGTTTTGGTTCAGATTCTTCTTATTCGAAAACCCTAGTTGAATTAATTGATTATGGCTCGTCGGTTCGAAAAATAATATCAATTAGGTTTAGAAAAAATTGTAAACTATGGGGATTTTTAGCTAGCTGTCTGATGTTGGTTCTTTATCTTTTTTCATATTTTATAACCAGAATTTCTGATAGCAATTTTACAACTTGAATCCTAATTTTTCGCATTACATGGTATGGGTTTGTGAACTTTGGTCGAGCATTGTCAACATTAATGATCAGGGTTTGGGTTTTAAATTATGACTTTGTCGTTTAAGTTTCGATGCTTATGTTTGATATATTTTGGAGTCGAGTCCTTAATTTTGGTGCATTCTTTTAAAATTGGTTTTCAGAAGTGGATGCAAAGATGAGCTCTTTCTCCATTACGCGGAAGAAGACGCCTTTTCAGAAGCATAGAGAGGAAGAAGAGGCAAAGAAAAAGGTACGTTTTGTTTTTTTAAATTAAACCTGCTAAGCTGATGACTTTTGACTAAAAAGTGATTTACCGGACAAGTTAATGGCGTTTTGTTTCGCAGAGGGCAGAGGATGAAACAGCACGACTGTACCAAGAGTTTGTGGAATCATTTCAAGGGGATATTACGCCTGGGTCGAAGGCTTTTGTTCGAGGTGGAACAATAAACCCCAATGAGAAAGTGAAGGCTGATTCAGAAGGTCAGTGTCACTGTAAAAAGTTATATTTCCTCTCGTTTACTTCCTACAGTTTCAGTTTTCAACAATATGTTTATTTTTTTAAAACTATGGATAAATAAATAGATTTTCTATTATTATGGGGACACATTAATAAAAGCATGGGCCTTTTTATTCATTCACGGATGGCAGGTGAAAAGTCCAAAGATGGGGTATCTGTTCCAAAGAAGGGAAGTAGGTAAAGAAATGCTTTTGATTAACCATGTTGCAATACTGTTTTGATCAGACATCATCAATAGGATAATTATTTTGGTAATAATATTAGTCAGATTCATTCTAGTACTGTCCTAGGAGGCTATTTGAGGTGTACTTTTTCTAGCTTTGATAGAGAAAATCACATTCATATGGTTGAGAAAACAAGCTGAAATCTCATTATTTAGAAAGTCATAGTTTTCTTTCTTATTCATACTTTCATTCACTTTATGTATATAACATGGTTGGTGCTTGATGATGGAATCATGTAAGACTACGGAAAATATGCTTTGTTTGTAGTATTAATATTATTATTATTTTACTTATCAATTTTTTTTTTTTTTGGGTATATGAATATTGCATGTATTTTGACTCAAAAGACAAAACTGATTGCTGGTCAAAGCATTTTGTTGGCTGGAAAAAGAACTTTATCTTTTAGCACACAATTACTGATAAAAAAAAAAAGAACTTTATATTTTATTACACAATTAAAGTTCGAGTTAGATCTTTTAAACTTGTTAGCAAATAATGTATTTAGGGTGGAACTTGCAATTGATAATGAGTTTTTAATCCATCATGTTGATGTTGTTGGCTTCTCAATGTAGATAAGATTTTGTCTTCAAAAGACTTATGTTTGTACCCCATCTATTAGTTCTTGCTATTCTTGGGAACTACTAATTTATTACCTTTACATCTCAGTTGAAATTTCAATTAAATGGTTACGAAGGCTGTAACATTTCACTAAGATTTTACATGCTTTCTTATTCTTCTATGGGTTGTTTATGAGCAATTAAACTAACAGTTTTTATTTTATTTTATTGTCACATCTTTGTTTTCTTTTTGGTGTGCTTAATGGGTGATTTTCTATGTTCGTATTTCTTGTCCTTAGTATTGGTTTCCGACATTCCGTATATATCTTTTCAAGTCCATTCTTCCCATTCGTTAAGACTACTTTCTTGGAATGTAGAGGTTTGTATGATCCTATGAACTGTTTTAGAAATAAAAATTTTATTCGACAATATGAAGTGGATAGAATTTGTATGCAAGAGACGAAGATGGAATTTGTTTCTAGAAGATGTCTTTGAAGCTTGTGGGGATGCCAATAGATGGATTGGTGTTACTTAGCCTCGTGGGATTCCGAATGATTTTGTTTGTGTGGCAAAAGGGTGGTGGAGAAAGTGGAGGAGTGTGGGAGAATACATTGTGATTTTTCTTTTAGGACTGTTGAAGATGTTTTTTCTTTGGATTTTTGGGAGTTTATGGGCCTAATTGTGACATATCAAAAAAAAAGTTTATGGGCCTAATTGTGATCATGAAAGAAGATTTTGTGGGATGAATTGACTGGTTTGAGTAGCTTTTGGGAAGAGTCGTGGCATCTTGGGACTGATCTATTACTTTGTGAAGCAACTTACTCAGTTGGATTGCTTTGGAAGACGATTCCTACTTATCTCACGTGGTGTGTTCCAGCGGGTTCCTTTTTTACTCTTGGAACGGGTTTGGTGGTATCTTACTCGGTTCCTATTTATCTCTTAAGGTGTATTTGGAGGGAAAGTAATGTTAGAAACTCAAAGCATCATGAAGGAACATTGAGCAAAGTTGAAACTTTCTTTATAAATACTCTTTCTTTGGACAACTTCTATAGGCTACAATGGGCTTACCTTTCACAATTTGCTTGTATCTTTTTCTCCTTCTAGATATGTGTCTCTTGTATTATCCTGTTTGCTAGGGTTGCACCTTTTTTGTTTTCTACTAAAATTTTATTGCATACAAAAAGAAAGAGTTTTAGGCACCTTTGGGTAAATTTTTACTTTTCAATTTGTTGATATAATTGTTTATTTTTTTTAATGGTACAAAGCATTTTATTTAAATAAGTAATTGGAACTCATTACAACCAAAGAATGCACAAAATACACTAGAAGTATACAAGAGAGTGCTTGTAACGCCCCAAGGAAGGACCAAGTCACATCTGGGTCTATTCTCTAAAAGGACTAGTCAATGATACAATTGGAGTCCCGTCACAATAATTATAAAGAGCAAAATTTTTTTCTTCCTAAGCAATATGAGATCCCATAAATTACCTACCCTTATCACTTATTAGTTGGTATGGGATATTACAAAGCCACCTTATCAGAAGAAGAAAGAGGACAAGAAAGACAAGACCCCACAAAAACTCCCCCACAATATTAATGCACCATCCTAACCCACAAAAGTAAAATTACGAAATGCCCCTCAAAAAACAACACTAACCAAAGTGTTCTAGCATTAAGACCAATCAACATAAAACCATCCCCACTAACCAGAACTTCCAAGGCATAACCACCAGCTTAGGCTCCATAGAATTGATACGTGGTATAAATCATGTAAGCCATGCTATTTATAAACTATCTTTAGCTTCATAGGATTCTGCTCATTCCTTGCTTCTCATGATTTTAGCAGTGCCTTTTATGAGAAGTTTAGATCAAATTAGTTGGACTTCGATAGATTTAGTGCCAGTTGGGAACGTCAACAACACTCGGCAAATGGCCAGCACACTCGGGTGTAAGGTCGCTTCTCTTCCCATGAAATATTTAGGATTGTCGTTGGAAGTTGCCTCACAGGCTTTATCAATTTGGGATATAGTTATTGAGAAGATAGAACGAAGATTGACAGGGTGGAAGAGATTGTACTTGTCGAAAGGAGGCCAGATGACTCTAATCAAGAGTACTTTCTCTAACTTGCCAACTTATTTTCTGTCTTTATTTCCAAATCTAGCTTGTGTGGCGACATAGATTGAAAAACTCCATCATGATTTCTTGTGGAGCGGGATGGAGGATGAATTCAAATTCCATCTAATCAGTTGGGAGATGGTGTGCAGGTCAATTTCTTTAGGTGGGTTGGGGTTTAAAAAAAATATGAGATCTTTCAATCAGGCCCTACTTGAGAAATGGCTATGGAAATATAATATGGAATCGGAAGCCCTATGGAAATTAGTGGTTGATTGCAAACGCGGAAGCTTTTTTTTGGGGGGCGGGGGGGTTGGTGACTAGAGAGGCAAACAGAGCCTATGGAGTGGGGGTTTGGAAGCACATTAGACAAGTTGGGGGGTGTTTACTCACCATACTAAATTTGTTCTGGGTGCGGGTACTTGGATAAAATTTTGGAGGGACATATGGTGTGGGGAGGAGGCTCTAAAGGATTCTTTTCCATCAGTGGCGGACCTCATGGGTTGATCGGGGGACCAAGTCTAGTGGAACGTCACCTTCAGTAGAGCGGCCCAAGATTGGGAAGTAGAATGGACTACGAGCTGATAAGCTGTGGTGGACACTTGCAGGTAAGGGTGCATTCTCAGTTCGATCCTTCTATAAGTCCCTTACACATTTACCAAATACTCAATTCCCATGGAGAAGACTTTGGAGGAATAAGGTGCCCCACAAAACACTTTTCTTCACTTGGACAGCTGCCCTGGGCAAGATTCTGACAACCGATAATCTGAGGAAGCACCAGGTTGTTATTTTAGATTGGTGTTGTATGTGCAAGAAATTTGGTGAGACAGTGGATCATCTCTTGCTACATTGTGAGACAGCTAGAACCTTGTGGAGTGAAGTGTTCAGCCGAGTAGAGTTAAATTGGGTAATGCCTGCCACAGTGGTTTAGTTATTGGCCAGTTGGACACTTTCGGGAGGTGCTCCACAAATCAAAGCCATGTGGAAGATTATCCATATCTGCATTATGTGGTGCATATGATGAGAGCGTAACGATCGGACATTTGAAGATAAGGAGCAGACACTAGAGGAGCTTCAATCATTATTTTTCCGTACTTTATTTTTATGGCCATAGCTATAGACTTTAATGGCCTAAATTTATATGATTTTCTTGTTTCCACTACTGCAACCTAGGTGAGTCTTATCTCTTGTATACCATCTTGTGTACTTGAGCTATGCCTATCTTTATAAATAATATCGTTTACTTATCAAACAAATGTCATGAAATTGTGCGATTATATAAGCTAAACTTTGAACATTGAGAAGAGTATGTATGTAGGAGTTGGTTGTTTCTGCTTACCAAAGTTGAGTTAATTCTCGCTAGTGACAATTTTGTACTGCTTATTTTGATTTTATTTTGATTTCTTTCTTTTTATGATATTTTTGTTATGGGGTTTTCACATTGATTGCTCAGAGTCCAAAGTTTGTGTGTTTTCCATTTTGGGAAGGGGGGGTTCAGTGGTTTGAATCACTAAGATTAGGGGTGTGTACTGTTCAATTTCACTAGGCAGATTGAGTGTTGGCAGTTTGTGGTATACTATGGAAGGCCTGAAAGAAGCAAAAGGGCAGAAGGAATGTGTGAGGACCTCAAGGGTTGGGAACAAAGCTTTCTTTGCACATTGTGGTTCAAATTCCCATTGTTGTTTTCTGGTGGTGGGGGAATATGGCAGTGGGCAATGTAATATTTATATTGTTGTTCCTGAAGGAACAGGTGGAAATAGTATGGTTATTTGAAAATTAGGATTTTGTTTAATTATTAGTACTTGGTTTTTCACCCGTGAGAAACCAAATCGGCGCCACCTAGTCCAGCGAGTGGATGCTCACCGTCGGCACAGACAACATCGTCGGACCCTGGCAACTTCACCGAGGGTCGTCCGATGCTGGTCATCCCGCCGGCGAGAGACACCCGTGAGGAGAGTGAAATACATGTGAGAGAGAAACTAAATCGCCGCCACCTAGGCCGGCGAGTGGCTGCTCACAACCGGCACAGACTACATCGTCTGGCCCCGATGACCTCACCAAAGGTCGTCTGACACTGGTCATCTCGCTGGCAACCTGTTTTCTTGCAAGATCCGTTTCTGGGATTTGTTTTGCCGGTATTAGTCGGATCTTCAATGCCTGATCTGCACCTTCCTACTACCACAGACTAGTCCAACAACTCCAGTAAGGGCCTTCCGACGCAAATTTCTCTGTGTCGTCTCTTAGAGTACTCTGGCGACCTCCCAACGGTTCCATTGGTCGTTCCGTCGACACAGAATGAGTCGATGTTTTCCGGCAAGTCTTCTGGGAGTACTCCGGCGTCAAGCTCTGATCTCTGACGTTGTTGGTCTACAGTCGTGTCCCTGTGTCGCAGATTTTTATATGGTTTCTATGAGATGACGAATGGTTGTTGAAGGAGGGGAGTTGGTCAGTATGGGTTCTTCTATGGAGTTGGTCATAGAATCTAAATCCTTTACACTGGTGAAGGAGGGGAGTAAGTTGGTCATTACTGAAAGGAGTCGAAGGTTGATATCTAAGTTGGTTCTGGGTTCAACAACAGTACAGTGGCTAGCTAAGGCCATTGAAGCGTGCACAAAGGATAAGAAACACGATTTTTTCTCCACTATCTGGGGAAGGTAGACTCAGTTTCACGGCGCATTGCTGCTCGAATGCTCGAGGACGTTATATGGCAGTGGAGGAGTATGGTGGTGGTGGGAGGAGGAATTTTATTTTCATTCCTGAGGAGGGGGTAGTGGCTGGAGAAGGATGGGGGAGGTGGTGCGTGATTTTTCCTTCGGCAAGAAAGGGAGTGACGGCTTGGGGACAAGGTACTGCAGGACATGGCTCTATCAAGGAGTCGTGTAGCAGACATGTAGGTGGCGTGGCAGAGAGGGAGAACTTGGAGGTGCATAAAGACCCAAGTACATCCTCGATGGTGAGGCGATCCTATGCGGCAGCTCTAAAGACGGGTCATGCTTCAGGGGTTCAAAGTGAGGGGGGTCTGCAAATCACGCCTCAGGACTAGCTTGTCGAGATACACAATTCTTTAAAGGAGATGGAAACCCAACTTGTCGAGTTGAAGGCAACGATAACTTTCTTGTCTACGAAAATAGACTAGTTTTCAGTTGGAGGCAACAGAGTTGTAAGAAACAAGATAGGCCCGAATCCTTTAAACTCAGATAAAGGAAAACGGAAGATCGGATTTGGCCCTGTCCCTATAACCAGATCCAGGAGAGTATGACGGGTCAAAAGAAAATTTGGGTTATTTGAAGTGGGGTCTACATCAGGTATCGGCGTAGAGACATCAGTAATAGAATGGCAGATAGTCGGTATTACACCCTTGGTCTCCGAGGAAACTATGGTATGGCTCCTCGTCAGAGTTGAAGGAAAATAGTGTACTATCGAGGTCTGAAGGAGATGTAGGATCCGCTATCACCCCAGAGGTGAAGGGACTTGCTTTCACCCTGGAATCTCCAATGGGGACCCTGATACCATTGGAGAGAACCAATGGAGTTGTTGGAGAACCAATGGGTTTGGCGTTGGTGCCTTGTGTAAAGGAATGTCTAGAGTTGGGAGTACAGTTGGATACTGTGTTTGGGGATAATGTTGCTCCCATGGTCTCTCTTCCTCCAATAGTGGACTGGATTCTTCCTAAAGTTAACGAGATTCAGCAGTTTGTGAGAATTTCACATGAAAGATGTGAAGACCAATTTAAAGAACTAATCACTGCGATTGAGGCAAGCCACGCGCTTGAAACCAAATCAAGTTTGAAGAAAAACATGGAGTTACAACGTCTTTCTTGGGCAATCAACTACGACACTAAGAGTGGTAGCTCAACTAGAGAGAAGTCTAAAATGGTGGGCATTGTGAAGACGAGAATCAAGGGGTTGAGGTTGGGTGTTTGGGTAGAGTTTTAGTTCTATGGGAAACAAGGGGTTGGGGTCACGTCTGGTGTTTTCTGGGCTTTTTGGGTCATTAGGGGCTTTTTGGGTCATTAGGGACTTTTTGGGTCATATTGGGTAAGGTGTTTTCTTGTATACATTCAGTGTACTTGGTTTCTCCTTATGATATATATAATATTTTTACTTATCAAAAAAAATTTTACCCTTTCAAATTGATGAAACTTTGCCTTTAATTTCTCGTCTTGTAGGTATGTTCCATCTTTCATACCACCTCCACTGGCAGCTAAAGGGAAAGAATCGGAAAAGAAAGTTAGTGAATAGATAGGAAGTTATGAACTTTATTTTTAGAATGAACTTTATTTTTAGAATTTAGAAGTCATTTGCCAGTATCTGTAATGGTAACTGTATTCAACTTTGTAGAAGGAGGACGATAAGCCAAAGGAAAAAGAAAAAGGAAAGTCTCGAAACATAGATCATTTCATGGAGGAGCTGAAGCATGAGCAAGAGATGAGGGAGAGGCGAAATCAAGATCGTGAACATTGGCGTGATGGGCGCCACAATGAACATTCTGCTGTAAGTATCATTCCGTGCTGGCGTTTTTTCAATCTTTTGGAAAAAGGCAATGGAAAGTTTATCCGTTGATTTTAGATATATTTTGTTCTATTGTGTTTCTCTAGCACTTGAGCAAGAAGGCTGTTAGGGTGGGTTGTGGAAAACATAGGCAAATAGGTGCACACATCGCACACCCTTAAATATATAAGATTGACTACCTATAAAAAAATGTATAAGATTAATTGTATGGTGTGATATCAGCACAGAGATGTCATTTAGGATTCTTTTGCACCACCTTGTCAAGCACTGAATTGTCGGCCCCAATTTCTCATCTTTCATTTTTTATATATGAAGTTTGTAATGTTATTGTTTTCAGCCATCTAGTCGCTTTGATGAGCTTCCTGATGATTTCGACCCAAGTGGAAAGCTTCCTGGGTCTTTTGATGACGGCGATCCCCAAACTACTAATCTCTATGTTGGAAATCTCTCACCCACGGCAAGATCATTTTCTCTAAATATGTTTGGTTCTTTAATTTCTCATAACTTGTTGCTTCTGAGAATAATGACCTGTCACATTGATCTTTTCCTATTTTCTCAATAATTCCAGGTCGATGAAAATTTTCTTCTGCGGACTTTTGGAAGATTTGGGCCCATTGCTAGTGTGAAAATAATGTGGCCTAGGACTGAAGAGGAACGAAGGCGGCAAAGAAATTGTGGCTTTGTAGCTTTCATGAATAGAGCCGATGGGCAGGCTGCAAAGGATGAAATGCAAGGTCTGGTTCCTTCAAGCCTGTTTTTCTTTGCTATAATTTGGATGATTGTCTCAAATTATATATCTTGATGTGTATTGTTTAGTTGCTTTCTATGTTTATAAAGTTGTTTGCAGATAAGAAAGCACAACTTTAACTTTTTAGCAAATAACATCTTCCATTACCTAATAAAAAAGGAAAAATGCAAATAACGTCTTCCATTACCTATAAAAAAGAAAAAAGCAAATAACATCTTCCATTACAAGTAAAACAATTCCATATACATTTATATGCTTGAACTTTTTGTACTTCTATCTGAATGAGCTTAAAAAGTTGTAAATAACCATCTTCTCGATGCGTCTCTCAAGTGCGTGAAGTTTCCCACGAAGCAGAAGCTCCACTGTCACTAAGGTGTGTGTGTGTTTCAATGGCAGTGGACTAATATAGTTGATAGCACTAACTTAATTAATGACCCCTTGTGCACTTGATTGTGTTGCAATGTAGCATGAAATTGAAATGTATGCCTCTGTGTTTCTGGGTTCCGGTCCCTTTGAATGACTTATGTTGGTTGGTTGCCTGCAAGGCTCTTGATTATGCCATCCAAACTCACTCGTTTAGTTCTCATGGGGTGCTAAAAGGTTCAATACTTGTGTAATCATTCTTTTATGAGTCCTTAGTCTAGGATTGATTGGAGTTTTTTACTGTTACATAATACCCATTTTTAAAATATACTCACTTCATCCGAATTAAGGGATTGAAGCAAAGTATTTTTATTTTTTTTTTATAAGTGGATTGAAGCAAAGTATTTTATATGCAGGAGTCATCGTTTATGAATATGAGTTGAAGATTGGATGGGGTAAGTCTGTTGCGCTTCCTTCGCAAGCTCTACCTGCTCCTCCACCAGGACAGATGGCGATCAGGAGTAAGGAGGTCTGTTAAATAATACTCTGTTGAAATAATTGTGTACTCGTGAATTTATATATTTCTAAGATTTTTTATGCTGTGGAGCTAATTCCACACTTGCAGGAATGTGAACATTGCTTCATTCATTATTCTCATTATCAAATGAATAGTTCAAAATGGCTGATACTTCAACTTTCTGTTATGATTTGGCACTATGTTAATATCAAAGGAGATAACTGCTACATATTTTCCTTTTCTGGTTGACAGGGCGCCACTGTTATTTTATCCGGTCCATCAGGCCCACCGGTCACCTCTGTTCCAAGTCAAAATTCTGAACTGGTAGGTCTTAAGTTTTTGTTATTTCATTTTTACAAAATACTGTCACTCATTAGGGTGCAGCCTAGTCGTCAAAGGGCGTACTTGGGATGAGCTGTATGCTCAAAACATATTATTTTCAATTCCACACTAGGAGTTCTCATGGATTACCTGATGCATAGTTCTGGCAGGTTGGGTCATGTATCTAGGTTTTACCACTCGGGTGGATTTGAAGGGCCTTTCCTTCATGAGGTTTTACTTCATAAAAAAAATTACAGAATAATGTCATAGTAGTGCGTATATTATTACATTGTTTTCTATTGAATTTAGGGTTTGCTCTTTGTTTTAGGCCTCTTAGGGAGCTAGTCTTACTCTTTACCTTGATATCGTTAACTATTTTGATGTAATTGGTATTTTTTGTCAAAAAGAAAAGCTTATAGTTTGTTTGGGTTTCATTCTCTTGTGAAGTCATTATCTTTTAAGTGTTTGATTAGCCAATTCTTATCTATGGACATGATAAAAATAAACTAAAACTAATTTTTACCTATGCATTTTTTTTATTCTTTTGTATTTAAGATCTCTTCTTTTCAGTGTCAACAAATGTGGATATATATTTTACATATCGGAAAAAAAAACCAAATGTGGATAGAGAGTTCTCTGTAGCGCATGTCAATTATATGGCCAATCATGGGTTTGATACTATGATAGACAGTTTCAACTCGTTTAACAGGGCTGTCTGGCCCTGAATATGGTCTATATCTACCGTTCATGCTCTCCATTTTTGGTAGATCCTTGCTTTTTTGTTATCATTATGAAAAGCAAAAACTTAAAAATTTGTTAGCAATATGCATTGATTACTTGTTTTCAGAAAAGATAAGCTCGCCCAAAGAACTTTTTGAAACTATTGGGTGGTTCAGCATTGTCGAAAGCCCATATGCAGGAAACACTGGCAAGTTTTTTAAATTATTTCCATACCATGATATTGCTTTCTCGTAACAATGTAAAAAGTTATTGTTTTGTTTTGTAAGTAAATGAGATTTTATTAATACTTTGAGAGGAATAGGCGTAGCCAAGTACACAGAACGGAAAACACCTAGCTAGAAATTGATAAGGAATCATGAATGCTAAGCCCATTGAAATCTATGGTAAATAGGATAATTGAGATTAACTTTGTTTGCGCAGTGTGCTATCTGAATTTCTTGGTACGCCAGTAGAAGTCCTGAAAATTCAGTCATTTGTTGTGCACTTGAGGTTATTTTAATGGTTCTCAGGAGAACCTTTTTCCAGTTTATCCACGTCTTTGCTTCATTCTGTATTACTGTTGTCTTTACTGATCAAACAAAACTCTGTATTACTATCGTCTTCGCTCTGAATTCGGCATCACAGATGGATTTTTTTTTTAAGAGGGGGGGGGGGGGGGGGGGGTTCTCTAATCTTATAGGTTTTTACTTTTATGTTTAAGCGAGTGATTTGACTTCGTCGTTTTTACTTATTCGTCTTGTTAATTATTTCCTATGGGTGACTAGGTCCTTACACCAAATGTTCCCGATATAACGGTGGTTCCACCCAATGATGATCATCTCCACCATGTGATTGACACAATGGCTCTCTATGTTCTGGATGGTGGATGTGCCTTCGAACAAGCTATTATGGAGAGAGGTCGCGGGAATCCTCTCTTCAACTTCTTGTTTGAGCTTGGCTCAAAGGAACATACTTACTATGTCTGGAGGCTCTATTCCTTTGCTCAGGTACATCTTATCATCTTTCCTTCCAGCCACCAAAATAGAAGGGAAATATATTATTTGCCTCAATCGAATTGAATCGTGTCATTTGCCTTGTAGATTTGATAAAAACTTCAGGCTTTTTTTTATAAGAATAACATTAAATTTTGTTCTTTAAGAGGCATTACCTTGCTGGTTATTTAATGCTATGCGGTTAAAATATGTCGGTCTTAATTGGGAAAAAGGAAAGGTTTATTTGTTGCGTAGAGATATAAATTGTTCTTATATATTGGCTTGAATGCAGGGTGATACCCGTCAAAGATGGCGAACAGAACCTTTTATCATGATAACTGGTAGTGGAAGGTAATGTCACCTTTTGTTATCAATTTCAGTGACTATTGGCGTCCAGTCTTGCTGCAAGTTGGTGAAGTAGACTACAATTATGATGTGATATTTGTTTTATTATCATTGCCAGATGGATTCCCCCACCTCTGCCATCTGTAAAGAGCCCAGAGCATGAGAAGGAGTCTGGATCCACATTTGCTGCAGGAAGAAGCAGGGTATTTATCAGTGTTAAATCCATGAGCAGTATTAGTTTGATTTATCCACGTTGTTTCATGCTTTAATCCTCCCTTTCTTTCATTAAATTCTAAAGCGCGTGGAACCGGAAAGAACACTTACTGATTCACAGAGGGATGAGTTCGAGGATATGCTGCGAGCTTTAACATTAGAGAGGAGTCAGATAAAGGAAGCTATGGGGTTTGCCCTGGATAATGCTGATGCAGCTGGAGAGGTAATCTGATATTATGGTCATTCCATTTAGCTACCTTTACCACAATTGACTCTGTGGATGGAACAATGGAATTGATACTTCAAATTTAAATTGTATATTTTTTCATCTAGTCTACCATTGATAGCTTTCCACACCTTTATTCCAGTTACATTTGCTAATAAGAAGCTTATTTAAGCAGAGATTCATTAGATTTTAATTAAAACAAACTAATAGAAAAAGAAAAAAGAGGAAGACCAAGCTGAGATTATCTTATGAAATTTACTTTTAACTTTCAGTTTCTTAACTGGTATCTTTTGTGCTGCAGATAGTCGAAGTGCTGACAGAATCTTTGACACTTAAGGAAACTCCCATTCCAACGAAAGTTGCAAGGCTTATGCTCGTTTCTGATGTTCTTCATAATAGTAGTGCTCCTGTAAAGAATGCATCTGCATACCGCACCAAATTTGAAGCAACATTACCCGACATTATGGAGAGTTTTAATGATTTGTTTCGTAGTGTTACTGGAAGGATTACTGCAGAGGCCCTTAAGGTAAGCTCTGCATATCTCTTGTTTCTGCGCTTTTGGGCCCTCCTAATTTATTTTGTTTGTTTCTGATTTTGTTGAAATGGTTTCTGAAATTCTAAAGGAACGAGTGCTCAAAGTCTTGCAAGTATGGTCAGACTGGTTTTTGTTTTCGGATGCATATGTTAATGGTTTGCGAGCTACGTTTGTTCGACTTGGGAGCTCTGGTGTCATCCCATTTCATTCTATATCTGGTGATACGCTTGAACTAGAAAAAAAGACTAGTTCTGAAGATGCAGGTGATGGAGCTAAGATCAACCAAGATGCTGCATTGGCAATGGGCAAAGGAGCAGCAATGAAGGAGCTAATGCATCTTCCCCTTGCTGAGCTGGAGAGACGTTGCAGACATAATGGATTGTCTCTTGTTGGTGGTAGAGAAATGATGGTTGCACGGTTGCTAAGTCTGGAAGAGGCAGAAAAACTGAGGGGCTATGAACTAGATGATGACTTGAAATATGCACAGAGCCATTCGAGTACTGGTAGATATTCCATTAGTCGTAGAGGGACTACTGTGGAAGCAGAGCCAGTGGGTCTATCTGGATGGAGCCAATATGGGGAGGACGATTTGCAATCAAAATACGAAGAGTCTGTTCCTTTGGCTCCAACCTTTCCCATTCCAAACCCTGAACTGAAAGCTTTCACAAAGAAAGAGAAAGTTGATCCTGTTCTGCCAGCATCTAAATGGGCTCGAGAGGATGATGAAAGCGATGATGAACAAAAGGGTAGTGCTAGGGGTTTGGGGTTGAGCTACTCATCTTCTGGAAGTGAGAATGCTGGTGACGATCCTAGCAAGGGTGATGAGATGGACTTTGCAACTGGTACAAGCATCTCAGCGCAACCTGACAACGGAATGAATGAAGAGCAGAGGTAATGGTAGTAACCTGCTGCCTTAGTTTCATTCTTCCCAATTTTCCTTTGGTCCTCTTTTCCTTTTAATGAGTGGTGGAGCTTAATTATTTAGATTTGAAGTTATTTGTTTTGATTGGTAAACAAATTTTTATTGATCAAAAGAGCAACGCCTAGGCATGCTAATTTAGAGATACAAGGAATTCATGAAATGCCATGCCATGTAATCAATTACAATCGACCAATGGAGTAAAGTATTGAAAAACAAATTTCTAAGCTCATCCATAAATCGCTCTTATCTTCAAAGCTTCTTGCATTCCGCTTCCTTCAAATGCACCACCATAGACATATAGGTTGTTTGAAGCTATGCTTTTAATGAGTTTATTTACATCTACTGTCTAATGTTCCCTGCTGGCAATTAAGTGTATAGGCTGCTTTATTTTGTGGTCCATTTGTGTTTACAGTACGTGAATGTGCTTATGTTACACAGACAAAAGCTGAGACATCTAGAGGTGGCTTTAATAGAATATCGTGAATCCCTTGAAGAACGGGAAATTAAAAGTTCAGATGAAATCGAGAGGAAAGTTGCAATCCGTCGGAAACAGCTGCAATATGAATATGGGTTATTAGATTCTAACAACGATTCTTCAGGAAATAGTAAGTTCTCATTTTGTAAGCTGACAAGATCTAATTTGAATTTGTGAATTTCTTTCGAATTGTAATGTTTTGTTCCCTATTCTGTGCTAGTTTTTAGGTTTTCCTATTGCTTTCCACGCCTTTTAGTTTTATCTATCATTATGTAAGAATTGGGACAATAGCTCAATTTATTAGTTGCCTGGATTGCTGAGAAAAACAAAATTACTTTGATAGAGCGAAATCCTGAAATTTTCCGAAATCCTATCTGTGGACATTAGAGATTTCCTGAAAAACAATTTCTGAAAGTGCAGTCTCTGCAACTTAACTGTAGTTTCATTCAGTAGAGATCTTGTTAATTGCTGATAACCAAACAATTCCAGCTGATTCTTGTTGAAAGGTTTTATGTGCTCAAATGAACCCTACTCTTTTTGTTAGTTGACAATCTTGTGTTGCCTTTTAAGAATTAAGAAATATATGGTCAACCCGTGTAACTAATAATGATGGGGGTGCAATGGATATATAATATTGTATTCCTCCTTCCGAACTAGCTAACTAGAATGATTAAATGTTCTAGCGTTAATCAGTGCATCAAAAGCTGCAGTGATCGATTCTCCTGATAGACCATGCTTACCAAAGGCAAATGCTGCAATGTTAGATCTTTCAAAATCGTTGTGAATTTAAAATTTATTATTTTTGTCTTTGTTTAGCTTGATTGTAAAGATGGGTATTTGCTAGACTGACTATGCAGTTTATTCTATGATTAAAGGAGTGTTTTAAGTATGGTTTTTAATATACTCGATGCCATATATGTGGTAGTTGAACAATGCTTAGTCTTGAAAATTGTAATTGTAGTATTGCACACACAGAACACGTTCAGGGTAAATTTCAAGATTCCTGATTGTTCATGCTTAGGGTTGATGTTGATAGGCTATTTTTCCTTCACATTTCAACTTGCAGAGAGAACATCTTCAGAGAGGAGGGACAGACGGGATGATGCCCGTGACTCTTCAAGAAAGAGGCACCGCAGCCAGAGCCAAAGTGAGAGCCCACCACGGAAATCATCACATCGAGACAAGGAAAGGGAACACACATTAGACAGGGACAGAGATAGAACTCATGATATTCAAAACGAGAGGGAGAGGGAGAGGGAGAGGGAGCGAGACCGTGAGAAGAGTGGAAGCAGAGAGAGGGATGACCATGACAGGGACAGGGACAGGGACAGGGGCAGAGAAAGGGACAGGGATAGGAGGAGAAGACCGAAGTGAGCCATTTGCAGGGTCTGTTTTTGAGAATCAAGGTGGAATGTTTTGAGATGAGGTGATTCCATGTAGTTGGGCCAGATTGCCTGCCATGAAACGGTTATATCAAGTCGTTATGAAAAGAAGGTTTCCTTCCCTTTCCTGTTATAAACCTCAAGGAGTAAAATCTTCTTCTGTTTTGCTTAATTACGTTTTAACAAGATGTATTCCGGTTGCAAATGTAAAAATTTCAACTTGGTTAACAGCGGCGAATGAGTAAAGTTCTTAATTGCTTAGAGAGTTGCGCGTTTCTAAAAACCTGAAAACATAGTGGTTTGTAATCCTTTTAAGGACAACAACAAACGGCTATGCGTGTTGCTGAGCCTGCTGTGTGTCTGTGTATCCTTAACACGGTATCCTCGTGTATTTATTTAATTAAGATGCTGAAATAATAGACGTGAATATGGTGACAATAAACTGCTGTGAAAAAGTGCAGTAAAAAGAAAAAAAAAAAAAAAAAATGAAAAGAAGAAAGAGTAATGATGCACGTATATCTCTTTCCACAACTTTTTTACACTTGTGTTTTAAAATGAGTGTATTTTTATAAAATGATATTACTTGTTTTGCCAAAATAACTTTCATTTAAAATATGAATATGGTTGTGTAAAGAGTTGTAAGAAAGATTTGTCTCTATGTTTTTTCTAAAAAATATAATGTCAATTGAACCAGGCCTAGCTATAATAGTGTTATACACAGTAGAAGAAGAATATGTAAAATGAATCAATACTTTGCTAGATCAATTATTTCTACTAATACTTCCATTTGCTCATTCTGTTTCCTTCTCCATAGAAACAAGTTGCAAGCTCTCATCATCTATGCTCTGAGTCGAATTCTTTGTCAAAACATTCGATGCAAGTAGGTTATCTGACTGAACAGCATTGGGAACAAGAAAAACCAAAGCAAGTGTTCCAATTCTCAGCATATTTCTAATCAAAACGACTAACCATAAGTCTGTGAAATCAGTCCTTGTGACATGGAATATATGAAGAACGATTCCTCCTCCCCATTTAGACGAAAGGGAACCAAGGCTATCAATGCACATCAGTAGTGCAAAAAATGTACCTTCAATGCCAATAGGGCATAGCTGTGTGCTCAACACGACCATGGGCATCCATCGAATTTTACCCACTGTACTGGACACACATTCCTCCATAACAACAAACAAATAGTCCGGAATTCCAAGAATCAAGTTCCACCTCAGCATGAAAATTAGGTCAAGCATACCGGATGCGGCATACAGCAGCTGAGCCAAAAACAGTAGCTTTCTAAATGGGTAGTCTTTCAGAACTTTGTGATAGATTACAACCCCTGCCACAGACGCCAGCGCACCGAATGCATGAACAATCCCAACAAACTCCTGCATGCATATATAGACCAAAATAGCTTTGGTAATATTTAATAAACATCGATGTCAATGTGTCTGACTCTTTAGGGAGAAAGCTGGGAGAGAGGGTACGTAGTCATGGGAAATTAACCTGAGAAAATGCAGGACCAGCTTTAGGGTCGGTGTACCAATAAAACTGCCCTTCTTGAGTACTTATACTGAGAGCCAAAGATAGGTAAATGTAAAGTGTTGGCTTCCACACCTGGGGGCGTCTGATTGTTTCCTGCATTCCCCTCATTGCCACTCCTACTTTCTCATGCACTGCCTAACTCAGAGTACATAAATATATATATATACACACACACACACAGAAAGTAGCTAGATTCAGTTTGCAGACCAAAATGGCGTACGTACGTAGCAATGGGGATTTCTATATATTTTTTGTCAGTAACGTCCTAAGCATAAGCAGCAGTAGTAGTAAAATTACGAGGTACAAGAAAGGGAAAGAATGAAGGAAACCTTCTTCTCAGAATGGATGGTAGATTTCGTTTCGTAAAACAGGAAACCCAGCACTATCAATAAGGCTTGTGGAACTGCCAAAAGACCCAATGCTTCCTACGTCAAAGAACGATAGACAGATTGAACGAGCAATGTAAAGAATTAAAATAATGTTATATCATATTAATTCAAAAACAGTTTTTCATAGGCAACACATACAATATGTCATTTAATGAACTGAAGCAACTGATCTCTAACGTACAATAGTTCAAGTTCATATATAGAAATAAGATCACTTGAATTACACGACTTTCGTTGTCTTGATATGAATAGTTGAAAATATTTATAAGATGGCAGTCACGGATCTATTTCTTTGATCAATTCTACGTATAATTGTGAAGTATGTAAACGCCACGTAATCGTTTTGAAAAATAGAGAGATTCACTATTAAAAAATTAATTTTTTTCATTTCATGAGAAAATATATTTACAATCGTAAATTATGCAACCGCCGCATAATTATTTTGAAAAAAGTGAATAAAATATGGAACTCACATGAAAAAAATTAATTTTTTAATAATAGACCCCACTCTTTTTCAAAGCGATTACACGATGTTTACTTACTTCACAGTTATATAGAATTATTCTTATTAAATAGAAGACGAGAAAACGATACAAAGCTAGAAAATAAAAAAAGAGTAATTTTACATACAACCGTTAAGTGCATAAACGCCGCATAATCGCTTTGAAAAATAGTGGAGTCCACTATTAAAAAATTAATTTTTTTTATATGGGTCTCATATTTTATTCATTTTTTCAAAACAATTATGCAACAATCGCACAATTCACGATTGCAAATATCTTTTCTTATAAAAACTATATATATATAACGGCTAGCCTACATAATGAGTTAAAATATGATGTTGGGATATGAACTCGATTGATTAACAAAATATTTACCTTCAATTAATATTTTATCTCGAGAAATACTTTTTGTTTCGAAAATGTGTTCGAATTTATATTTTAAATTTTTTTATATTTAATAATTAAAGAAGTGTTTTTTTTAATGATGTTATATATTTTTTTTAAATATTTATAATAATTAAAAAAATACATGAAAAAAAAAAGAAGAGTAAATTAGCCTATTCGGGATGCATTTTCGGTGAAGGCAGCAATGCTTTTATCTCGCATGGGAGAAAAGAACAACGTAGATTTTTTTTCTAAAAAATAAGAAAAATAAAAGTTGACCTGAGCTCCGAGATGGTGAACAAAAAACCCACTGGTGGAGTACCCAACAAGAGAACCGACCGACGAGCAGAACCCACAAAGGGTCTGGAGGTCCGGCGCCAATGACCGGATCTCGATACTGTTTCTTGCAATACAAGCGTCAATGGTCACGCTTGCGATCGCCACGGCTGCAGTTACGCCTATCAAACTACCCAAGGCCACCACCACAGCCATACTTCCGCCAAGTGCAACCACTGTTGCAGAAACCGTCCCGAGAGCGCCTGCTAAAATAAAATATGGGCGACGCTGATATCCTCCGACCGGAAAGAGATCGGTGAGGAGGCCCCAGACTGGCTTTATGATCCATGGAATGTAGTAGAGACCTAAGAACAGCTGTACCACTGAGGGTTGGACTTTCTGGACGTCTTTCCAGTAGTAGTCAGAGACTACTTTGAAGTAAGATCCGGAAAACCCTTGGCTGAGGCCGTGAACGAGAAATATGCCGAGGACAAAGCTCGGGTTTAGCTGGGAAGAGAGCATTTGTAGCCATTGAAACGGTTGAAGGATAGAAAGAACAGGAGTAGTAGTACTTGTTGAGCAATTTAATAGAGAATGACGAACATTATGATTTAAAGTTTGATTGGGGGACAGCTGAGAGGGATGGACAGGTTTTTTGACGAGCTTTTCGGTTTCTAAATTAGCATCCATGCCTGAGGCATAGGAGAGAACAGATCTGAGAAGGCGACGCAAGAGGGTAATATATCCAGGTGTTTCAGCGAGCTTTTGTGATTCTACGGAAACGTGAACTTGAAAGTATTGACTTTGTGTTGGACTTGGGACAATTTTGAGTTTCCAATCAATGCTAAACAACCTCTCCAATTTCAACCCATCACATTTTTTTTAAATTTTTTAATATTTTTTTAAAATATTTAATGAATTTATCCTTTTTAAAATAATTTAATTTTTCTATTCATTATTTATATATTAAATATGATAAATTACTTACATCAGCTTACTATTGATGTAATCCTCAACACACTCAATTTGGTGAACTTAAAAAAAAAAAAAAAAACAATCACAACGTTCGGCTGATGCGTAGCCGGACTCATTAAATATTTGATGAAAGAAAAATAATAATAAAATATATAATAGGTAGAAGTTGAGGAAGTTGTATAGATTTTTTCTTAAAATAAAGTTCTATAAAACTATTACATGGCAATACAGAAACGATCAAACACAACTGGGGAAGGTGTATTCTTATAAGCATTGAATATTTCAAAATCTTCATCAGCTACCGTGATACGCCATTTCCAAAAGTATCGAGATGCGCCATTTGTTTATTTCTTTTTGACAAAAATCAGAAGTCTTGGTATTCGACGGGACGGATGGATGCAGTCTGCGCGGGGTAAGGATTTAAGCCAGAGTTCGGGTTTAAACACAATAGTATCGTACAAATTCATGGCTTTGACTTCCAGAACAGGCCACAAATCCATACCTGCCTGTCATACAAGATTATGGTTCTTGAAAGGAAAGCTCACATAATATATAACGACAGCTTTTGTCGTAACATTTTACCCAGTTATTGAGAGGTATGATCTGCATGGTTACTTGATGATACAGTCAGTACGAAGGTCTTCATGTAATTTTGCAGGGCAACTCACAATGCATACATGTCAAAGTGGCTATGATAATCATGGGAAACAAGAAAAATGCGTCCAAGACACATGGCTATTGAAATCCCTTTTCTTTTCATGTTCCTCCATCTTTTTAGTTTGGTGCTGCAGCTATTTAATCAGGTCATGTGTCCCGGCTTTTATATATTTCTAAAGAAAAAAGCCTCGAGACCTGAAGAGAAAAACTTTGCCACAATCATAAAGATTAATTTTGTTTTCGCATATAAGATGAGATGAAAGAAATATGGGGATGACTCGTTGTTAATATGTGATTTAAGTTCCCTATTCATCTTCCAGTATTCCCATAAAGGGAGGTCCAACCCATTTTCCCTGCCAAAGTTATGACAAACAATCACAAACACAAACTCAAACCCAAACACGCACGCACAGAGGCTCTCTTGCTCTAGACCTGTATTAAGCAATTTATTAATAACAGCGCGGAAAATTGGGAGTGGGGAAGGGGGGAAAAAGGGAGCAACTTTAGAATTATAAATTGCATAGAAGCTATGTCTGCTTGAGTAACGAGTAATCCAGATATATATAGATACACCCCTACATTAGATATACCCCAACATTATTTTCCCCTCAGCATAGCTGATGATCCATGCATGCCTTCGCAGTTCTATGATGCTGCAAGGAGCCGTTGGATATCCTTCTGAAATAATTGAAGCAATACATCAGAGATGCAGAGAGTAATTTCTTCCAGTGCTTGTTACATGTAAAGAATATGTATGAGGACACTCATGCACACGCATGCAGGTAAAAGTTTGGGAAGAATTCATTATCAACAGGTAAACACTTGATCTTAGAAATATAAACAGAAAATCCAATGGGTAGAAGCATCAATATCACATGATACCATTTATTTATTGGTCTTTGCAGATTAACCACCTTGAAATTCAAATAAAAGTTGTGCCCCCAATCCCCCCCCAAAAAATAAAATGATGAGCAGTGAATTCTCCTTTTAGAACCCAATTACATGTGAACTAACTTGCAACGTTTTGTAGTAGCATCATTCACAGTCTTAGTTCACTACCAACATCATAAACTTCTTAACAGAGGGAACCTTGGGTATGAAGCTGCTAATAGTTCCAAATGTATACCAGTTAAACCACAACATAGAGCCTAGCACAAGTCACAACTCAAACAAAAGCTCAAAAGGTTCATCCATTTACTAAAAGGCTTCGAGGGGGTAAAAGTATAATCCCTTTATTTCAGATGGATTGCAATCAACAACAAATCCAAATGCCCTAGTGCCTTCAGGAATATTAATACATTTCTCTCAACCAGTAAATTTAGGAAACCATTAGATCTACATGCCTATTTATTTAACTTAGTCGTCTCCAAGAAAAGCTCCACACATCAATAGAAAACGGTGTAGAACAGATTGTAAAGTGCACTTATGTTAACATACACATACTTTGAAAACTTTTCACTTTGTATCCGATTCCTGTATTATAAAGGCATTTTGTCTGACTTCGCCATAGGAGTTATCGAAAAAAAAATATTTTTATAATGATTACATGTCCAAGTTTGTGTAGGTACTACCTACCATCCTCAGATATTTCAAGTAGGGTAAACAGCCTCATGAATGTTGCCAATAATTCGTAACTGTTGAATCTTAAGGTCTGGTTTGCTTTCAAGACTAAAACCCAAAATTTTGAAAACTTTGAAAACCTCTCATCCCATTATTACAACTTTTTCAAATTCCCACAAAATAAAATAAACAATTCAACTTTTTCAAATCCCAAAACAAAAATAATATTAAAAAATATATTCTAACAATATTTTATTCAACTTTTTTAATTTAATCTCAATTTATCTCATCTATGAAAATAAACAAGTAATTCAACCAGTACCTAATATCAAGGAACTTCCAAAACTACAGAACTGGCTGCACAATAAAAGGAGTACCTCAATTTGAGAAGGTGATGTTGTTGACAGATATCTTTCAACAACTTGACCATTTTTGTCCACTAAGAACTTCTCAAAGTTCCACTTGACAAGATCACCTAAAAATCCTCCAGCACTTGATTTCAGGAACTGGTAAACTGGAGCTGTATTAGGCCCATTGACATCAACCTGTTGTGCCCAACGCTAAGTGCTTGAGTACCACTCTCTGCCAACCAAATTATGTACAGAAGAAAAAAGCATTTAACACACCTTATCGAAAATTGGAAATTCTGCTTTAAACCTTGTACATGCAAGCTGCTTGATTTCTGGGTTTGATCCTGGTTCTTGCCCCCCAAACTGATTGCAAGGGAAAGCTAGAATCTCAAGTCCTGCAATCAGAAAAAAATTTAGGACTAACATACTTACGAGAAAACAATATCTTCCCAGCATGTGAAAGAAACATTATGGGGATTTATCAACAATCAACAATAAGTCATGTGAATTTTTCCAGGACTTTTCAGACGCTTTAAATATGTACATGTATCTATATATGTCTGTGTGTGTCTGTGTATGTACACGTATCACGTATGTAGATACATATATGCATGTCTATGTAGGTGGCAGTGTGTGGGAAAGGCGATCAAAATTTCCACATTTTTTGTCTCTTCTGGATCATTTGTTGACTCTGAATAAATTATATACTAGCAATTTTATGATCTGTGCAGTGCATGAACCAAACCGCTGCAACAAGGAAACAGTGCATGATGATGCATTGTTACGATATTTCTAAGACATTTAGAGAGACAAAAACGAACTGCATGTTTGACTGATCTCTACATCCTTGAACACTAAGGTATACAAACTTTAGAGGAGTCCCCGTTTCCATAATCAAGAGACCACTACTGTTTTTTTCAATTACATCATATGGAAACAGCAGGAACAATTTTATGAAAAGTACACAGGCAGACATTAATCACAGTTCTTTTTGTGCAAGTGTCATAGATCCTAAAATTACAAACAAACAAAATCCAGGCACTATCCTCCATTTACTATAGAATACCTTGAGTTTTGTACTTCTCATATATGTGGGACAGTTCCGAGTAATTTGCAGTCGCCAAACCACTGTGATTTGAACAAAAAAAGGTTAAACATCGGCTCAAACACAAGTAAACAGAGTTGCAAATCATTATTGAGACGTGGATACCATTTTGAAGCAACATTAACGATCACGAGAACCTTGCCCTTAAACTTGCTAAGAGAAACATCGTTCTGGTCAATATCCTGCATCAACAACCTCCGCACATAAGCACAAAATATTATACATATTTCCACGTTCCTCCCCAAATTCAGTTGCCCTGAACTTAAAACTAATAGAAAACACGTGTCTGTACATAAAATTGAATTCGCTTCACGTCTTAGGTGCCAATTCACACGGGAATTCATATATACCAACGAAAACCAACTAGACTTTCACTTCACCACGAATCGGCCATAAATTTGGCCGTTTTCATCTTAATTGTCCAAGCTTTACCGATCAAAAAACTTGTCCAGTTTCTGAAAAACAACGCCAAAATACAGGACAGAGTTTCCACTTGCCAGTTCATAAATTTTGGTTCTTTTCCTATGTCACGTCCAATTAGATGCTGGAAAGTCCCATATATACACAAACAAAATATACCACAAGAATACACTCGGCTGTTATATCACTCATCTAACACCCAGTGCCCACACCTCATGACTTAAAAGAAAACTCACAGAAGAGTCGAAATGTGAACAGTAACCGACAGTTTTACAGCTAAGCGAGACAAAAAAAGAATCAAAAGAAGGGGTTCTTCCCTAAAACACTTACTTTGACGGTGAAATCGTAGATACTCTTCTCGGTAGCCGCTCTGGCGTTTACTGTGAACGAACGAGATTGCAGAACCCCGGGAAAACTTGACAGTTGCAAAGAGATCCCGTGTTGAAAAATGGCTGATTTGGAGGACCCGAGTGCGGTTTTGATGGATGGGATCGATAAAGCCATTGAAGGCAGTAGAGAATAAGAACTTGGAGTCATTTTGGTTCGAGAAAAACCATATAAAGAAGCAGAGCAAGGCATGGCAGCCATTTTCGCTTGTTTCGGAACTTGGATGGCTTGAGAGTTGGAGCACGGAAAGGAGGTTGGCAGTTGAATGTGAATCGTGGACTCGTCTTAAGACTAGAGAGCCAAAGGTTGCCAGTCGGTGGAAGTTTTGGCTACACCGACACGTGGTCCTTTTGTTCCCTTTTTGGAAGAAAAAATCTAAATCATAGTATCAGCCACTGTTTGGCTGCATCTTAAATCTAAATCTTACGCGTCGGCTGGAGATTTTGTTTCCCTCTCTCAATTCACAACAGACAGCCCATCTAAATAAATAAATGAGCAATGCTAGGTACAGTCTCCATTTGGAGACTGTAATATAAGCTTAAACTATTTTAACTTTAAAATTTTTTAAAATTACAAAATTATCCCTCCTAAAATGATGTTTTATCTCATTTTATAAAGGGCCTACACATGCAGTCTCCACTTGGGGACTGCAAATAGAATTTCTCTAAATAAATTAACACATAAGGCATGAACAGTAGCTGATACGTAGAAAAAACCTTTTTTGGAACCTCTGATCTTTTATGGACTGGTTGAATAAAATATTATTAGAATATTATTTTTTAATATTATTATTGTTATGAGATTTAAAAAAATTGAATTATTTATTATATTTTGTGTAGAAATTTTAAAAAAATATAATGATGAAATGAAATGAAATCATCTCTAAATCCAAACTGGCTATATGTTTGGGATTTCACATTCATTGTTAGCCAAAGACTTTACTCAAATTAATTTATTTAATTCATTGTTTTTTTTTAGTATAACATGAATATTCATATCATTGAGAAGATAAAATTTTGGCATGTCATTGGTGTTTACATGGAATTCTCTTAATTAGTCACTGTTAGGGTATATGTGGAGACTGGTTTTGGAGCTAAAAATGTGTTTGCTGAAGTTGGCTTGACTGTTGGCTCGAGCCAAGTTCGCTCGACTTCGCTCGACATACTGCTTGAGCGAAGGCAAGTCAGAGAGGTTCGCTCGACATCACTCGACAGACCGCTCGAGCGAAGGCAAGTCAGAAAGGTTCGCTCGAGTCTCGCTCAACACTCCGCTCGAGCGAGACACAAACCCTAGTGTTCGCTTGACACTCCGCTCGAGCCAATGTTCATTTGGCTGTTTGCTCGAGTCGCGCTCGACAGTCCGCTCAAGCGAAGTATGCAGATTTTGCCAGTTTAGGGTTTCCAGCGCCACTTACTATATATATGTCATATTAGATTTGTGTTGTACGGCCAGAAGCATATTTTGAGAGAGAACAATTGTCTTGTGAGTGCATATTGTGTGAGAGAGCAAAAAGCCCTAGAGAGTGTGAGTTGAGATTGAGTGATTGTAATCTCATATGGTTAATAAGATTTCTACAGCTCCTGTGGACATAGGCAATTTGCCGAACCACATAAATATTGTGTCGTGTTCTTGATTGTGTTGCTTTTACTTTATTTGTCATCGTTGGTGTGTGTGCTTTGCATAGTATTTCACAACAACTGATATCAAGAGCCAAGGTCAGATCTGAAAGAGAATGATGGCTAGAGATAAAGTAAATGCACCCGGGATCGAGAAGTTTGACGGCATGATTTTGGGTATTGGAAGATGCAAATTGAGGATTATCTCTATGGGAAGAGGCTCCACCTTCCACTGTTGAGAAAGAAGCCGGAGAGCATGGCTGATGCTGAGTGGACCTTGTTAGATCGACAGGTTCTAGGTCTTGTTCGGCTGACTTTGTCTAGAACAGTGGCACACAATGTCAATAAAGAGAGAACCACGGCGGAACTCATAGCGACTTTGTCAGGTATGTATGAAAAGCCGTCTGCGAACAATAAGGTGCACTTGATAAAGAAATTGTTCAATCTGAAGATGTCTGAATGTATGTCTGTAGCCCAACACTTGAATGAATTCAATACGATCACAAATCAACTGTCATCTGTAGAGATTGAGTTTGATGATGAGATCAGAGCGTTGATTCTGTTGGCATCGTTGCCAAACAGTTGGGAGGCCATGATGATGGTTGTGAGTAGTTCAGCCGGTAAGGCAAAACTGAACTACGATGACATACGTGACATGGTGCTTGCTGAAGAGGTACGTAGGAGAGACATGGGTGAGTCTTCGAGTTCAGGATCTGCCCTGATTGTTGATAATAGAGGTAGAGGACATGGCAGATCAAGCTCAAAGAGCAGGGGAAATAGCAAGATGAGATCTGGGCAGCAGATCACGTGCTGGAGTTGTGGCAAGCCAGGCCACATCAAGAGAAACTGCAGGAATCAAGAAAGTTATGATAACGATGCTGTGAATGTAGTGGTAGAAGAAATTCATGATGCCTTACTTCTTGCAGTGCACAGTCCGATTAATGATTGGGTGTTAGATTCAAGGTCTTCGTTCCATAGTACTTCACATCGAGAAATCATGCAGAATTATGTTGCTGGTGATTTTGGGAAGATGTATACGGCTGATGGAAAGGCACTGGATGTAGTGGGAGTGGGTGATGTGCATATCACACTTCCAAACATGAGCGTGTGGACTATACAACAAGTCAGACATGTTCCAAATTTGAAAAAAAACCTGATCTCTGTAGGACAGCTTGATGACAGCGGTTTTGCAGTAGCATCTCTGGAAGGGCTTGGAAGATCACTAAGAGTGCGTTGGTCTTAGCGCATGGTAAGAGATCTAATTCTTTGTATTTGACATCAAGATCCAGTGATGTGCAGAGAAATACAAGAGTGCAAAAAGGCAGGCTTGATCGCGCGAAACATGTGAGGAAGCCAAAGTGAGTCAGCTTTGTCGTTCCTCATGAAAGCTTGGGAAAGTTGGCTAAGGTTGTCAAGATCGATTTGAGACCGGATACTCCTAGTGCAGTGGGAGTTGTGAATCGCCCTAAGGGCGATGTATGTGGAAGACTGAAGTCGGACTTGACTTTAGTGTGTCTTCTAACTTGAAGACGGGATCTGTGAGCTGCAGAGATGATGGGGCTTGGCTGGAAACAGTGGCTAGCATGTGGAGACCCAGTCTCCAAGTGGGAGATTGTTGGGGTATATGTGGAGATTGGTTTTGGAGCTGAAAATGTGTTTGCTAAAGTTGGCTTGACTGTTGGCTCGACTTCGCTCGACAGACCGCTCGAGCGAAGGCAAGTCAGAGAGGTTCGCTCGACATCGCTCGACAGACCGCTCGAGCGAAGGCAAGTCAGAAAGGTTCGCTCGAGTCTCGCTCGACACTCCGCTCGAGCGAGACACAAACCCTAGTATTCGCTTGACACTCCGCTCGAGCCAATATTCATTTGGCTGTTCGCTCGAGTCGCGCTCGACAGTCCGCTCGAGCGAAGTACGCAGATTTTGCCAGTTTAGGGTTTTCAGCGCCACTTACTATATATATGTCATATTAGACTTGTGTTGTACGGCCAGAAACATATTTTGAGAGAGAACAATTGTCTTGTGAGTGCATATTGTGTGAGAGAGCAAAAAGCCCTAGAGAGTGTGAGTTGAGATTGAGTGATTGTAATCTCTTCTGGTTAATAAGATTTCTGCAGCTCCTGTGGACGTAGATAATTTGCCGAACCACGTAAATATTGTGTCGTGTTCTTGATTGTGTTGCTTTTACTTTATTTGTCATCGTTGGTATATGTGCTTTGCATAGTATTTCACAACAGTCACATCATCAACTAATAATAATAATAATAATAACAATAATGATTATTATAAATAACAACAAACTGTGATCATGTTGATAGGAAATACAAGATACGCACGAGACCTTTCGAGAGAGCTAGGATTTGAATTATGAGTATTTTTTGCAATCTCCAACTAATTCTATAATGATTTGGACATGATCTTTTAAAGGGTGATCATAATTACACGTCTTGTACGTTGGGGGACATGCATGTTAATTGATCATGCAAGTAGATCTTTACCTTAATTAATTTCAGTTTAGGATTTAATTAGATTAACCATGCATTGATGCACGGTAAGAAAAATGGACTTTTGTGATCATTCAATTGTGACGAAAAGACTATTTGTAACTAAAACAGACTCATTTTAATTGTAAATAGTCATTTCGCTGAAAATAACTGACTACAAATAAGCAGTTTTCTTATAGTGATGCTTGCATGCATGCACAAGTTCTCCCTTTCTTCCTTTTTCTTATCGTCACATTTTCTAATTTCATGCTGTTTGCGAGTAGATCGATGAAGTAGAAAGCAACACCACGTGTATAACTCTTAACTTGCATGCATATATTGGTGCACTTTTTTTCTTTCCCTTGAATTATTGCTGCGCTCTACATCAGGATGAGGACCACTTCCAAAGAAATGCCACTGACACAAAAGAAATTATATAAAATAAATTTATAAATTGATGTGACTTTATAGAATCTTTTAGATCTATTTTATAATAAAAATAATTTTTCAATCTGACATATTACATCAAATCATATCAGTTTGTAAGTTTATTTTCACTTAATTCCTTTGTAACTAAAGTATTTTTTTAATTTAAAAGTCAACACCCTTCTCTTTCTTTTATTTTATTTTATTTTCTTTTTTCCCTTGTTTTCCTACATAATATTACATTTATCAAACCTTCTTATATATATTTTTTCTTCTGTTTTTGCCGACCGATCTCGTAGATTGAACTCAAGTTTGAAAATGATATCGAGTTTGAAAATGATAGGAGCGGATTCCCTAATTGGAGTAGGAAGGCGGCCGGCCCTTTATTTAACAACTTGCTGTTGTTTCAACTTCCGAGTGGATAGTTCTACGTCGATACATAATAATTCTGCTGCCCGAACTCTGCTGCAAAGGTATTAATCTACCTGCTGAATTGCATACAACATGTTCGAAGAAAACTCAAATGGCCATGCTATTGATTACTGATTTGGCCATTTGGCTGCAAATGAATATTCCCATCCAACGTTGTTTTCAGAATATGGCAGTTTGACGGTTATTTAGTGCCTTTATTTGTGTATCAGAACTTGTTGCATGTGCCATGTGGTAAAAGAAAAGAGTTGTGGTATACATAAATCTCATATTTTACACACCACTTTAAAAATATGTAATTTTATTTTTTTATCATCATGTTTCATAACATAAATCCTATACTCTATACACCATTTTAAAAATATGTGATTTTATTTTTTTATTTTCACGTTTTATATTTCATGGAACATGAAAATAAAAAAATAAATTTACATATTTTTAAATGGTGCGTAGAAGGTAAGACTTTATATATAGAATTTTTCAAAAAAAAAATACAAAAACAAGAGATCTGAACATTTGCAAGAGCCACGTCTAACCTCGCCTAGTGTTTGATTGATGGATTGCCCGATAAAGATGGAGTGCATTCGACAGCTGAAGACGTTTCGCCTGAGCAGAGAATAAATGCGTTCTTAGTTATGTTCACGAGGCAAGCACGTGTTTTACTAGTGTGTTCACGAATAGAATGAATGACCAGGTGACATTGTAAATTGGGTTGTTTATTGTAAATAATATAGTTTAGGAGGATATTAAAGATATCTCTGTGACTATGGCGTTAAAAAATGCACTCGACCCAATAAATTAATTGGATATAATGTGTGCCAGAGAGAGGATGATACAGGACAGGTGGAGAGAGAGAGAGAGACAGATTGAAAATTTTGGCGTAGTCCACCAACAGTCACAAGAATTCCCTAAACTTCATAAGATCACCGTCGAGTCCTCTAAAAAGTCTTCTCTCTTCCCTTATCGCTGTTCATATTTGAGTCTCTCTTTTGAACAGTGGAAATTCCGTTCATCGATTCTCTCGCCAAGTCCTGTGCTTTTTTCCTTAGATTCACCGATAGTTTTTGTGGGTCGTTCTGAACTCTTCGAAAGAAGCCTCCTTCATAGGTCCTCTTCTCCAACTCTGCACGGACGCCATTTTAGCTAATCTTTACTCCATTTTAGTCAATTTTATCTGCAATTATTATGATGTAGTGTTATCGTTGAGTGATCCAAATTTGAAATCAGCTTCTGCACCTTGCATATATCTTTGTAAATCTTGAGTTGGTTTTCTTCTCTTTCATTTTTTTGTCATTTTATGGTTACGATCAATAATTAGATGAAATGATATGTGAGGAGGTCCTTCCAAACTCTGATAATTTTTTTTTAATAATGAAAGCCAAATAGTTGTTTCAAATAACGTGTTTTTTTTTTTTTTTTTTTGTATACAATCAATAATTGGGTTCTGAAATGATATGTGAGGTTCCTCCGAGCTCTGATCCAATTTTTCTGTTTCTAATGAAAGCCAATCAGTTGTTTGACTTGTTTCAAATAACGTGTTTTGGACACAGTTCGATGCTGGATTGGGTTTAATGATGTGGGTGTGATCTCATCCTATTAATATTCGATGTATGGATGACGTAGTTCTTGGTTTGCTTGCTAAGGTAACAGGGGAAAGGTAGTAAAGAACTACGAAAGAAGTTGAATCTTATGTTTCATCTGTTTTACCATTTCCAAAAAGTGACAAGTGGTTCTGTTGGCTGATTCAGAATTTGTAGTACTTTTTTCCGCTTTTATCTGTTCCCATGCATTTCCCCCCGCAACCGAACATAATATTACCATTTACGCTCATTTTGTAGTCAGAGACATTAATGTTGCTGATTTGTGGTAACTTACAAAAAAAAAAAATGTTCCTGATTTGTCTTACATGGTATATTTTGTGGGTTGACATGACACATTTTTTTATTAAGATTTTGTTAATAAACTTAACACACAAGCAAATGCAAAGGTTTTTAATTGGGTTTTGTATGGTTTAAGACAGATATGGGTGTATATCTCAGCACTCCCAAAACCGAAAAGTTCTCTGAAGATGGGGAGAATGATCGGCTTAGATTTGGTTTATCATCCATGCAAGGCTGGCGCGCAACCATGGAGGATGCTGTGAGTAATTAATGAAACTTTTTTTGTGCCTCACTTACTAAAGTTTATCTGGTACATACAACATATATATACTTATCTAAAAAGAGCATTCAACATGGATAGTTTTCTTTGATTATGCGCACCTTCAACAAACATCAGTATAGTTTAAAGTGTTTTCTCTTTTAATGGCGGTATAATGTTTTCTTATAACAATATCTTTGGTATATGGAGTTGCTTCTTTAGGAATGCGGAACATCACAAATAATTATTTATTGGTCTCCCTTGATTTAGCATTTTCTGGACTTATCTGATTATATCTGTTTAACCTAGATTATATTTTTTTAAAAATCATTAATATGCTGTTCATTGATATTTTTATTGCTTTTGTCAGCATACTGCAAATCCTGATCTTGATCCGTCTACTTCGTTCTTTGGTGTTTTTGATGGTCACGGAGGTAAGAATTGTCAGGTTCAGATATTTGCATCTATATATTTTGACTCAGGTATTAGGGATTTCTTTGTTTGGCATCATTGTTGATTTAGCTTTCTGTAGCTTTCCAGTCATTGCTCATCCTGTCGTTTGGAATCATATAACTTGATAGATAAACCCAAGGGTGATCACTTATGTTACAAAATTATGCGAAGGGGGGTTCTGTCAGATCCAATCTGCTTCTATTTAGTTACTTTTGCTGAGGTCTACAGTGTGCTTGCGTATAATTGAATTAAACTTTACTTATCCAAAAAAAAAAAAAGGATTAAACTTCTGTATGCATTAAGCATGCAGATTGGTTGTTATGGTGAAACTTTATCTTTTCGTAAAATATATATATATTCAATATTTCCAAGCTTCTACCGATCTAATAATGTTTGCTCAATTGGTTCCATTCTGTGTATTCATTAAAAAACTTTACTTGCAAGTGTCCATTTCAAAGTCTTAGAAATCATCTCTGAACTTGATTTGTTTTCTCTAGTTACGAACTTCCCATGAAATTTGCATGTGTTCACGTATTAGCTTCTAGCAAAGGTGTAACACCCAAATAGAAGGCCCAAACTATAAGGTCTATACTTCAAAAGAACTAGTCAATGATACAATTGGAGCGTCATTATAACATTATGAAGAGCAAGAACTTCTCATTTCCAAGCGATGTGGGATCTCATACACTACCTATCATTATCACTTATCAGGATGGGGTATCACAATCTCCCCCACTTACAAATGGTATCACAATCTCTGTTGTAGGTGGCACAGCTCAAGTCCCACATTTTTCGTTGGGATAGGCTCTGATACCATTTGTAATGCCCCAGTGGAAGGCCCAAACCACATGGCCTATACTTCAAAAAGACTAGTCAATGATACAATTAGAGTCCCTTTTGAATATTATAAAGAGTAAGAACTTCTCATTCCCAAGTAAGGTGAGATCTCATACACCACCTACCCTTATCACTTATCAGAATGGGGTATCACAAAAGGACAAGAGGTGTATGTGAAATTGGCAGTTCATCTGTCTGTAGATTCTTCTAGCATATACTTTATGTTTGATTAGCCTTTCACAAACAATTTGGGAGGTGTGGGCAATGCCTAGGACCTAATCCTGCTAGTATGCCTATAAATTATTTATATCCCATACGCAAAAACAAAAAGTTTTTGTGTGGTTCTAAGTAGCAAGTCTTATTCCAATGCTTTGGTCAGCAGGGATTGATTATACCACATGACATGAATCTTTAAGCATGCTGGAAAATTATTGTGCATCCTAGAAGAATGAAGGTTGTCTGTCATTCTGCTCAAAATTGATTGTCATTAGAAGTAGACTCATTTACCTGCTTCATTTAAAGATCAGATTCTCTGGTGTTTTTTTGCCTGTAGGCTGCGTATGATTAAGATAAAAGAAATGGATTTTAAACCCTGTTTATAAGCCTCTCCTCTGCTCTAACTTAGTGTTCCTGATCTCTGTGCAGATGAGGGAACGGTTTCTTAATTAGCATTTTGTTATGGGGGCTTACACAAAATAGTCTTAATTCAACGTTTAAGGAAATAGCTCTTATATACTAGATGCTTTTTTCCTAGATGAAATTGAAATTGTGTATTATATGTTAGATAGATACCCAGCACAAAGGCTGAACCCCCTTCTGTTCTTAATTAAATACGTACCTTATCTTTTTGTTACAACTAAGATAATTATACTAATGTAAACCCAATAGCTTTGCAGGCAAGGTGGTTGCAAAGTTCTGTGCTAAGTATCTTCACCAACAGGTGCTCAAGAGTGATGCATATGCTGCTGGAGATATAGGAACCTCGGTTAAGAAAGCCTTTTTCAGGTTCCACAATTTTATTTCTGGAGAATCCAGTTTTTTCTCATCACTTTCTTCTGATTGTCGCGGTCACATTTATAATAAGGATCTATATTGTTGCTGGATGCTGTTTCAAAAGCTGCTGTTCTGCTTAGTAATAAACTTACCAAAAACTTTTAGTGGCATTGTTTTTTTTTTTAGCAAAAAGGTTAGGGAAATGCTAGTCGTTCTTGTATCCCGCTCTACATGGCCTACACGTTTGCAACAATTATTCATTTTAAAACACAAGGAAAGCAACGGAACTCATCTCCTCCCGCGCTCTCTCTCCTTCTCTCCCATCGACCCCGTTCGGCCTCTTCATCTTGCCCATCGACACCGTTCGGCCTCTTCATCAACCAAGTTCCTCTCTGACCTCATCTTCCCTCCCTCCATCTCCGACCACAATTTTTTTTTTCCTCCCCCAGACCCATCGACTTCGCCCTCCCCAGACCCACCATTTCGCCGTCCCCCGCCCCACCAGTTCGTGGTCCCCTCTCAGCCATCTCTCCAACGGATCCAAGGTCTTCGTTTTTTTTTTCTTTTTCAGTCAGTTTCCCCTGCACGGGAGGCCGAACGTGATATATATATATTTTTTTTTGTGGTTTGTCTGGATTTTTTTTTTCTTCTGAGCTATGTTGCAGTAGTATTGTTATGATCCTTACTTATTGTACTAAGGAAGGGAATGGAAATGGAATGATGGAGAAATTTGTGAAACAAGGGATTGCAGTTGACATGTTTGTGAAAATGCCTGTGAAAACCGAAAATGGAAATGAAATGGTCTCTCGGTGTACAATGTAATGCAATGGTCACTGCCCACAAACATTGATAGATACCATCTTCTTGTTTGCAATGGTCACTATTTTCAATATTGATATAGCTCATCTATTGTTTCTCTCGGTGTACACTATTTTATATTGTAATCTTGGGATTTTATATTGTAATCTTGGGATATTATTGAACCTGTTTTTGTATTGACGTGTTTAGATCATTAATTGTAATCTTGGGATTGTATTGAATATGTTTTTGTAATCGTCATTTTTATTACTCTTTGTTGATGCAATATCATAATCGTAATCAGGCTATTAATTGGATTTGGATTGGGATTACCCAGTACTACACAACCACATAAGATTACATGAAATTACATTAACTTCAAAGATTACATATTGTCTTAGAATTTCCCAAAAAACAAGCATAAACAAAGTACTCATGACATTGAAATTACTAAAACTACAATGACTCTCTCAACATTTCTCTTGCGCCTCTCAATCTCTATTTCTAGTCGATGTCGAGTTGTTTGGACATCCATTGCTAGTCGTATCTTTTGAATTTCGGTTTTTAAACGGTTGATTCGCTTCTCACCATATGGTGGTATTTCCGGGTCATACCAACAAAAATATCCGCAAGAATGTCCAGCCTGCAAAATCAGCCAACACATTTGCAAACAAGGATTACCATTCACTTCTTTGCAAACAAGATTTAAATTTGAGATACCTCAAAGTTTTGGCAACTGAAAAATCGACGCCCGTCATTATCCTCCGTATGCGCAGTTCGTCTACATGCTTTAATACCACAAAAGCATATTGGGTATTCATTTTGGCAAGAGTTCTTTGAGCGTGAGATATTGCTAGTGCTACTACGTGCTTCCGACATTGTAGAATATCTAGCCTCGTGCAGGAAGAGGTATTGTTCTATTGTTCTATAAGGCCCCTTCAAAAGTAGCAGAGGCATCAACTATAAGATAGGTAGAATATGTCTATTGCATAAAATACACCTTCCTAAATGCCCCAAAAAATAAACATGCATGTGTGGCGCCAATAATGTTTTATTGCTCTATGAGGAACTTCTTGATACGATCTAATCAAGACAGCTTTTGGCCTTCAAGAAAATGGCCAAAACAGATACAAAACACCTATGACCTTATCAACATTTCTCATGGCAAAACAGATACAAAACAGATACAATAAAATGGCAAAACAGCCTAGCTAGGATGCATATAGCCGACTGCAAACATCCTCCTACACCAGGTCATGAGAACATTTGAGATTTCTTTACACCAGGTCATCACATAGACTATCAAACATCCTCCTACAACTTATTGCATTACATTGTACACCAAGAGACCATTTCATTTTCATTTTCGGGTTTTCATAGGCATTTGCACAAACATGTCAACTGCAATCCCTTGTTTCACAAATTTCTCTATCATTCCATTTTCATTCCCTTCCTTAGTACAATAAGTAAGGATCATAACAATACTACTGCAACATAGCTTAGAAGGAAAGAAAAATCCAGACAAACCCAAAAAAAAAAAATCACATTTGGCCTCCCGTGCAGGGGAAACTGACTGAGAAAGAAAAAAAAACGAAGACCTTGGATCCGTCGAAGAGATAGCCGAGAGGGGACCACGAACTCGTGGGGCTGGGGACGACGAAATAGTGGGTCTGGGGAGGGCGAAGTCGATGGGTCTGGGGGAGGGAAAAAAAAAAACTGTGGTTGGAGATGGAGGGAGGGAAGATGAGGTCGGAGAGGAGCTTGGTTGATGAAGAGGCCGAACGGGGTCGATGGGCGAGAAGGAGAGAGCGCGCGGGAGGAGATGAGTTCCGTTGCTTTCCTTGTGTTTTAAAATGAATAATTGTTGCAAACGTGTAGGCCAGTCGAGCGGGATACAAGAACGGGACTTAAGAGCGGGGCAACTAGCATTTCCCAAAAGGTTATGTATGTATGGATACCTGCTATATCTATTCTTGTTTGCGCGCACACTTGTGTGTATATGTTAGTATGTGTTATTGCATGCATGAAGGCAGTGGTTATAATATTGTGTTGCTTTTGTGATGGGGAGTTAATGCTTCCTGGCTTGAGGGATAGGATGTTTGCTTATTTACGAGTGGCTTTCAACTGGTTTGTGTGTTTATGTTTCTGTTGTCAACCATGCTAAGGGTTTGTTTGGAAGATGGGATGGTTTCATCTCATCCCATCTCATTTCCTTCTCAAATATCATTCAAACACAAATACTTTTCAATTTTAAATCTTTAACTTTTTCATCTAATCATATTACCTAATCATTGCAATTTTTCCAAACTTCCAAACAAAACACAAAAAACAATTCAACTTTTTCAAATCCCAAAACAAAAATTATATTATAACAATATTTTAACTTTATAATATTTTTATTCAACTTTTCTCTCTCCTTTCCCAAAATCCTATAAAATATCATAACTCAAACATTTTCACTACTATTCACAAACCATTTCATTACTATTCACAGATTTCTCATCTCATCTCATTCCTCAAGCATCCCCTAAGTTAACACGTACAGTCTCTCCGTGGTTCCAACTGTTGATGCTTTGGTTTTGCAGAATGGATGAAATGATGCGCGGACAAAGGGGCTGGAGGGAATTAGCTGTTTTGGGTGATAAAATAAACAAGTTTACTGGCATGATAGAAGGGTTGATTTGGTCTCCAAGGAGCAGTGATAGCAATGAACAGGTTGATGATTGGGCTTTTGAGGAGGTAGGGTGAAAACAAGATAAAGTTATTCTCCTAATATACTGTCAACACTGATCTGCTTGATCTGATATTGCTATTTTGTTTAGTCAATGCTTGGGTCACTCGGTATGTGGAACTAGTGTGAGGTTGAGGAAAAAACTTTTTTTTTATTTTTTTATTATTATGTCGGGAAACCTCTCCAAGGTTGAGGAAAAAAAATGTTAGGAATGGTATACCAGTTTTCTACTTGGATCACTGCATAAGACAAGCCAACCTTAAAGTGAAATCAGTCAATAGAAACTTTGGAGACTTTGATGTTTCTTTTAGACTTGATAATGGATTGATGTCATAATTTAAGTGACATCACATAAAATTTTATTTCCTGAGTGCATGTGTGCATTATGAACAAACACATACATACAGAATCACACCTAGGTATGAAATTAAGTGACGTCAACAATGCTGGTTCATAAAAGTGACAGCAGTTTTCCATAAATAAATAAACGACAGTACTGAGTACACTTTAACTTTGACCATTATATGAGTTTCAAATACACCTTTGAGCCTCCAAAGTTCGCACATGCGTGTTTTTTCTGAACAGTAATTCTCTGGAGCAATCATCACAATCATAAACTGCAATCTTGTTTTCTGAGTCTTTAGGAAACGAGTTTTAAAGAGAGAACTTATTGTTGCCAGGGGCCTCATTCTGATTTTTCTGGACCAACTTCTGGGAGCACGGCCTGTGTTGCAATTATCAGAAACAACCAACTTCTTGTTGCAAATGCTGGCGATTCTCGTTGTGTGATATCTAGAAAGGGTCAGGTAACTTTTAAATTACTGGAGTTCTTTAGTATATATGTTGCTGATGTTGAAAAGTATTATTATTTTATTTTGAGAGCCTTCAGCTGTTAAAGATGCTGTCCACTTTGTACGGTAATGGGTAAAACACTTTAGCATTATTCTCTCGTGGGTAGGAGTAATCATAAATCAATTCCCCATTTTATGGAGCCCATCTATTCTCCATTCAATTGATGGGTTCTCCCCCGGTTGCACGGAAATATCACTTGAAGCACAAGATTGGATCCTTAATGGGGCTTAAAGATCCATAGAAAAGTCCGTAGAACAACTTGTTTCTTAGATTTGGAAACATAACAGTCCTCTGGGACTCACTCTACAGGGCTGAGACTAAGTTTGATGTTTGCCCAAATTAATTCAAAATTATGGACACAGTATATAAGCTAATACTGGAGCAGATCCCAATAAAAAATCCGGTTTAGATTTTACTTTATTGGCTGTTTTTGTGGCCTCTCTCTCTCTCTCTCTCTCTCTCTCTCTCTCTCTCTCTCACCCTTTTACTGGGCTTTCTTTTACAGGCATACAATTTGTCTAGGGATCACAAACCTGATCTTGAGGTTGAGAAGGAAAGGATTTTAAAGGCTGGTGGTTTTATACATGCAGGACGAGTCAATGGCAGTTTAAATCTCGCTCGAGCTATAGGTATCTTGGCTACATGCATGTGAACCTCTAAAAACCAGATTTTGAAATTCTAATCATTTAAAAAAAAAACTTATAAAAAAAAATTATTTTTTCCTTTTTACTCCCAAGTCATTGAGCTGCTGGCTTGTGCTTCATCTTTTTATTATTTGAGCTCAATTGAAAACACGAAACTTGTGGACATGATCTCCGGAGCTTCGTCTATGTAGGCAATCAGATTCTTTTACTACAGGCCCAGAGCTATTGTTTTTGTGAATTGAATGTGTGTATATATATCGGTAAACATTACACGTTTGTTAGGGTAGAGGGAAACCTTTTTTGTGTATTTTCCAGAATTTGATTAGGTTCCATTTACTGCAGGTGACATGGAATTCAAGCAAAATAAGTTTTTGCCTGCTGAAAAGCAAATTGTAACTGCTAATCCAGATATAAACGCTGTATGTATATTCTTGTGGTAATTTGAAAAAATTGGTATTTATATTATGTGCTCATGTGATAAAATCTTGGGTTCTAAAAGTTACAGTCTCCAAACGTTTTGTATAAATACTTTAACAGCTGTTTCTCTGTCAAGATTGAATTTTCCTAAACATTGATAAGCAATTACTTGTTCTCTCAAGGTTGAGCTTTGGGATGATGATGATTTTATCGTGTTAGCATGTGATGGCATCTGGTAAGCATCCTTTTCTTTTCCTTTACGCTTAAGCTTATTATGATGGAATAAGACTTACCAAGCCAAGAGTGCTTTCATGCTTCCAAACTATTTAAACCTGAAAGCTAATATAATGAATTTAAGCTCATCTTGTTTAAAGAAATGGAGTGTCTTTTAATGAGGTGTATGTCATTTCAATTGTGGTTTTGGTATGCTAGATTTCATTGCGGCTGTGGTTTTCATACACTCTTGTTTGATTGCAAGTGCAAGGTGCATCATACAATCCTTTTATTGAACGAGATTGCATATGTCCACAAAAATCTTGCAATCAAAATGTTGTTTGATTGCAAGAATTGTATTCAATCTTGTTTGATCAGGTTTTCATTTCTTACTTATATATAAAAAAAAGTTATTACCCTGAGTGACAAGACATGCATAGCTAGCCTGACCAACACAAAATGTCAAATAAAGACTGATGTTTCTGCAGGGGCTCTCGTTCAGCTTCCTTCAAATGACCCGATAGGGCTGTTACCTAACTTTCTTGAGTACACAAGAAGTATTGAAAAGAGAATGCCTAGTTATAAGATTTTGCATCTTTCCATCGAAAAAGATTTTACATCTTAATTGGTTAGCCCTTACTGGATGTTGAGATCGGAAGTAAGCTTTACGTTGGCTGTTACAAATGTAGATAACTGTGGAGCTATGTGCATCAGATCCATATCAATAAATTTTGTAATCAACGGCTGTTGGGAAATCTCAAGTTGTTTTTAACTGACCAGGCTATAACAATTGGTATTAATATCCCAACATATGTTCGATCATGCTCTTAATTTCAACATATTACTATTTCAGAGAATATAACATGGAGGTATGAGGAATATTCCTAATGTTGACTTGTAGCATTCAAGCAATCAAAAATTGTGCTAGACTCTAATAAGTTAATAACTATGTAGTTGGTTAATGCAGCAACAGATGATTGCAATGTATATGAGGTTTTTCTACTCGTTACTCGTGAGTCCTTTCTATCAGAGATGTTCAACTGTCAAATTATGTTCTGCCAAACCAATCATGGAATTGCACTGATGAAGGGGATCTTTAAGAAAGTTGATTGTAGAATTAAATTTTACTTAACCTTCAAACTTCTACAAAATGTACCTTTACCTTCAAACTTCTACGAATTGTACCTGTGGTCTACTTGGATAGAAGATGCAAATAATGGTTGCAAAGCCAAGCTGCATCAGGGAACATCTGAGGTAGAAGTACATAGGCATTTCTTCACCAAAGCCACCCAAAATCTAATGAAATCCCTTCTCGCTACAATTTAGTGTATTCTTTTCTAAATGGTCATACTGAGTAAAAAATATCATGTTTTACTGCAGTAGCCTTCATTTTTTCTTTCTTTCTTTCACGTTGTCTCCCCTGGTAAAGTTTAAAGCTAAGTAAGAAGTGGTGTCTTCTCAACTAATGTGAGAATTGTTTCTCTTTCTTTGTGGAAACTAGAGAGCAAGGTAGGCTGTTCGGATTAAAATGGAAGTATGGAGATGTTGAATGGCACATCATTTTGCGCAGGGGAAGTTTGATGTGACTTTGGGTGACAGATTCCTATTGAGCCTTCTTTTGTACTGTTTGTCACGCAAGGACATCACCCAATAGAAAGCCTTTGATCAATATAAGAAATACTATAGTTTTGTTTATTCCTACAAACTAGTATGATTGATATATTTGTCCTGCTAGTGAGTTTCATTATGTAATGAACTATTGTTACCCTTATAACTCCGTGGCATGTGATTTTGAATCTTTATATGGGGATTACTGTCTCTATTAATTGCTTTCAGGGATTGCATGTCAAGCCAGCAACTGGTTGATTTTGTTCGTGAACAACTAACCTTGGTGAGTGCATGGGTCTCTAGCCCTGTCATTTTAGTAATTTGTTACTCTGGTTTTATTATTAGTATTATTACTATTTCTAGAATACACATTGTTTGCTTTATATCTTTTTTTATCCAAAATCCAGACAAATCACCTCTACCAGGATCTTGCTTTGGGAGAACTTTGATGGGGTTAATTTGTATGGTACCTGAATGAAAATGCAATTCAATAGCTAGTAGGGAATACTATATATTTGGCTGGTTAAGGTCATGCATATTGTTTGATCTGGAGCTGTATGTCTTAAAAAGGACTGCGTCCTGTTTGACTATAAACATTGTAAATCATGCAGGAAAGCAAGCTCTCTCTGGTGTGTGAGAGAGTGCTCGATAGGTGTTTGGCACCATCAACAGCCGGAGGCGAGGGATGTGACAACATGACCATGATCTTGGTGCAATTCAAGAAACCCATTCTGCCCGCAGCATTGGCTAATGACCAATCCTCACCATCCAAACTAGCTGATCCTGAATCAAAAATTGGGGAGGGCAAATCAAAGTAGTTGCTGCAGTGTAGCCACAAATCAGACCCTATACTGGATAACTTTCACCAGAAGAAAACGAGAGAATCCCTATTTTCTTGAAATTATGGGCTCTCAGATATTTAACTGTAGATGGCTTTGTTAGAAGATATTCGGATCAATTATTAAGAAAAATGGGTGTAGTCGATGTGCTTGTTTAAGTTTGAGAATTTGTTGATGCCACATACTTGAATAAAAAATGCACAGTTTCCTAACAACCCGCATGTTGGCTGCAAAGTGTTTCGTGGGAATTACAGCAGGTGCGCATTCCAACCGTCTGTTTGCCTACCAATTATGCACCTCTGCTTTCCTTCTCCCCCATCTTACGCACTGGACTGCTTGGGATAAATGAAAAAGAATAAAGCTACTCAGCTGCTGGTTCCTTTAATCTACACAGCACACCTGACTTGTCTGAATCCAGTTTAAGTCCAAGTTATGGTTCATCACGAAAAACTCATCTCTCCCGTCTCCAGTTTTGTCTCTCTTCCCTCCCCTCGAAAATTTTCTGTTATGCCAGAACTTGTAATCACGCCAAAATTTTTCCTTCCCTCGCTCTCTTCCCTCGGAATCATGCCAAAAGTCATTTCTTCTCTCAGATCTGGTGTACGGTGTCACTCTCTTCCTTTCCCTCTGAACTCGTCTCTTACCTCGCTATCTTCCTCAGAACTTGTCCCACGGAAGTTGTCTCTTCCTTCCCATTGAGCTCTATTCTTTCTCACATTCATACTCTAAATCTGTGAAGTCAAGTTAATATCGAAAAGAAACCACAATTGATTCCATATTTGCAGTTTTTTTGTGATTTATTGTTTTTTTTTTTAAACTTTTGCATGAATGTTTGAGTATGTTTTTTGTGCCTATCAGCTCGGAAGGCCCATGTTCGGCTCAGTAAGTGAGGGAATCAACGAGAATGGAAAGAGAGAGATTTTGGAGGTGGGTTAGTGAGGAGGGCAGTGGCGGTGAGGTGGATTGTTGTGGGGAGATGGTTTGAGAGGCAGAGGCGTGGAAGGAGGATGTTGATCTTCATGAGCTCCTCCTGGGTTAAAGTTGCAATGGAAGAAGCAGCTTCACTAGAAGAAATAGCAGTAATAGTAGAAAGTGGTGCAACGAAAGGTTGGAACACATGGGAGCTGATGGATTTTGAGAGAAATGAGAGAAGTTGAAGCAGTTTCAATGGGAGAGATTTCATTTTGATTCTAGCTGCTTCTTTTCCTATGCAGGTATGTGTGCTGTGTAGGCAGAGAAGAATAACACCAAAATGCACGTTTTAATTATCAAAAATAAATAATAATAATAATAATATTACACGTAAGATGTGCTGTATAGGCGGATGTATAGAATGACTCAATGAAAAAGTGGCATCGGGTCATCTATTGCTTTCATTCCTCCTATATTACAAATAAATGGAAACATTATTAAGGTTTTGAAAGTGTAAAAAGTGCTATTTAAAAATACAAAGGACAGAGGATAAAACATCATATAAGCATAAATATGGCTACAAATCAATATGATTTTGTTTGGTTGGACTTGGACCAAAGGAAATAATTGGCACCCTACCCCAAAAGAGATAAAGCAGTCTACTTTTGAGAAAAGAATTTATCTTTGAACCATATATAACCATTGGTAACTAATGTTTGAGTTCATCCAACGGTCCAAAGCACATTGTGGTATATTCGGCACAAAGCATTGGATTTCAATCTTCAAATTATTTTGGTAAAAGGAATTCTGTACGTATTTTAATTTTTAACGTACGAAAGCTGTATTTTAAGATGGTATTTATTATTTTTTGGATCAGACTTCATTAATAGACATGTCTGTAATTGTAAGCCTCAAAATGTAACAGGGTGTTTTGGTACTTTCAACTCCCCCCTCTTATTACCGTTCCAACTTCCAAGGCAAGTTAAATAGTCCTGGGCTAAAACTGCAACCCAGCAGCAAACAGCAGCCATTCATCTCCTGCCTTTTCTTCACACTCTCTCTCTCTCTCATGCCATATCCAAACCATCCAAACAGGCTACATTAATGTCTTTTTACACTACACACAAACAGATCCATCTCTCTCTCTCTCTCAGAATGACCCAGCTGGACCAAAATTTGTACAGAAGGAAAAAAAGGAAAAAAAGAAGATAGAATTGGAAGGACGGGAAGAAGGAAAGAAAGATATGTCTTCTATTGTCCTCCAACCACAGCTCTTTCCCAAAGACAAACTCTACTTACCACAAATGCCCTTCTGCGAATCCCATCTTCGTCACTCGTTCCTCCCCCTCTATCTCCAATCTTCATGGGCCTTTTTGGGTTCTTACATTCAAAGACTCCGCGGAAAGAGAGCCAAACCAAGATACACAGAGTCATCTCTCTCTAAAATTACCTTTTTATTGTTATTATTGGTATTATATCCCCTTTTTTCTCTCTCTATATCTCAAATCTTCTTTTCCTACTCTTATTAGGTGAGCTTTTACTTTGCAGTTTCGTTGGTCTCCAAGTTTTGGTCTTGGAATTGTGGTTTTGGTGGGCTCTCATCAATCTTCAGTCTTGACCTTTATATCTCTAAAAGTCCCAATTCGAATAGGATTCGTCTATTCCCCGACTACCGGTTTTAGGATCGTATTTGAAGACGCAATTTTGGAGTAAAGGGCGAAAGGGGTTTTTATTTGTATTCATTGGGAGCGCAATGTTGAAGACTAAGATGAAAAGGGTCGTCTCTATGGATCCTTATCGATCTCGTCCTATCAATGAAGAGGCTAGGGTTAACCTAAAATATCAAATTTTATTGCAGGAGTATTTGGAACTGCAAAAGGTTAGTATTTTCTCTTCAATTAACCACATTCTCTATTCTTTATGGTTTTTTTTTTTTTTTTACATTGATTATTATCTGGGTGTGAGTCCTTATGGTATATATGTCCTTAAATTCAACGTCATTTTTTAATTCAGTCGAAGTCCCCTTGTTGTTCTTGTAGTTTGTAATTATACTTATGATGGTTCTCTGGCGGCTTAGCCTCTGGTTGGTTTCTGAGTGCGTGTGAAAGAAGATCAAAAAGTTTGTTTTTGGTTGGTTTCTGACTACGCAATCTTTTTTTACCACAGTGATCTCAATCACGTGATAGGTCCCAGATTGTACACAACCAAATAAGAATTTATATTAGGATAAATCTCCACTTAGGGTGGGAGTAGACCACACAATTCTTCACTTCGGGGGTGAAGGAAACCACAAGACAGATAATTCCTGATCTGCCTCTTCCTCACACTGCCATTTACATATATACACTACTTAGAAGGAAACTGCCACACAAATAACCACCAGTACGATTACTACCAGTACACATAAGACATAACTATTAATAACTGCTATAAACTAATCTGAACTACCCATGTTCCCAGATGTTCCATATCAGCCATAATGTTGTCCATCCTTAAAAACGGCTACTTATCATAATAACTCCTATCTCCACGTCTGCATATTTCCAGAGGCTACGGATTCTATCATCTGCCTTCCCCTCCACCGGAACCTTGTCCCCAAGGTTTAACAGTAATATTTTCTTTGTAGTCCGAGTTATCAATCTCTTCTTTAACTGCCACTTCATGCTCCCATTGTGGTGGTCCTTCGATGAGAAAGGCTTGTTCTGCGTTGCAGCGATGCCCTGGAGTAAATCTCATTACAATTAAAGCACAAACCTCGTTCCCGCCTACACTGCATTTCCTCCCAAGAGAGCTTTTTCATTGCTGTCCCTGAAGTTGCTTTCAGCAAGGGGTTTTGTAACTGTGGTTTGGGTGGAGCCATCTCTATTTTATCTGTTTTCTTCTTACGTGATATCCTGTCATCTCTCCCTAGAAATTTCGATTGTTTCCTTCAATGTACATGGATTGAACATTCTAACTTCATGGGCAATCTCATCCTTTACCCTTGCAAGGAAGGTCCCAACTAAACCATTCTGTGGCCATCCTTCAACTCGGTTTGCCTGTCGTTCAAACTCATTGATAATCCCATAAAGATCCTTGTTGCTTGACTCGTGCCAACGCCTCATCAAAATTCTCATACTTTGTACGACTGAATCTGGCGATAAGCTCGTTCTCAAACACCTCCCATGTTAGTGGTTTTCCTGTCTCTCGCAGCATTCTTTGAAGCCATTGCCACCATTGGTTTGCCTCACCTTCCAAATGGAATGATGCCAAGGACACCCGCTGGTTTGGAGAGGTTCCTTGAAACTCAAAAAATTGTTCAACTCTGTTAAGCCATTCAGTAGGATCATCTACCGCAAACCAAGGAAATCCATCTTGGTAAATCTCGGAGCTGCAACTGTAGCCGTTGAGTCCTCCGACGTTGATACTCCCGACAACACGGAGCTCTTCCCTTACCCTCCAGACAGGTCATCACGCTTCAGTATAGCCAAGAAGCTCATGATCTAGAGAAGTGTCAATATCGGCTAACTTCTCGTGCTCCAAACGCCACACCCCGTCACGGACTGTTTGAGCATCAAGCTCCAATTTCTCAATATGTTCATTGTTAGTGCCCATCTCTGATACCAATGATAGGTCCCAGATTGTACTCAACCAAATAAGAATTTATATTAGGATAAATCTCCACTTAGGGTGGGAGTAGACCACACAATTCTTCACTTTGGGTGTGAAGGAAACCACAAGACAAAGATAATTCCTGATCTGCCTCTTCCTTACACTGCCATTTACATATATTAACTAATTAGAAGGAAACTGCCGCACAAATAACCACCAGTACGCGTTATATAATGATTACTACCAGTACACATAAGACATAACTATCAATAACTGCTGTAAATTAATCTGAACTACCCATGCTCCCAGATGTTCCATATCAGCCATAACGTTGTCCATCCTTAAGAACGGCTACTTTACATAATAACTCCTATCGCCACGTCTGCATATTTCCGGAGGCTACGGGTTCTAACATCACGCCAGAAATTTTATGGAGGAAAGAATAAAATTTACTTGGTAATCGAATTTGGCTTGGCTTCATATATCAGCATTATTTGATTTTTTTTTTTTTGTATATTTTTGCATCATATATTTTATATAGTTTTTCATTTTTTTGGTCAAATGTTTGTTGTCAATGTTTAATAGGAATTCATTTCAAAGAAGAAAAGATTGCAGAATGCTACAGTGAATAGAGAAACCCTTTTGGCTGAAGTCCGGTATGATCCTTTTTTTCTTGGATGGGGATTTTGATGTTTTCTAAGCCTGGCTCCTTTTTTTTTTTTTTTCTAATTTCCTTTTGTTCTGATTACAGATTTTTAAGAAAAAGGCATAAATATTTATTGAAGGTACAATCGCCCAAAGGAGAACAAGAATTTGTACAGCGAAAAAATTCAGATATACGTTTCTATAATGTTGGTGAAGCTGTTCCAAAACATCAATCTCCAGAACTGCATGTGCAAGCAAGACATTAAATAGAAAAAAATATAATTTTGATAAGGATATATTATTGTAATTTTGAAAAAAATTTATAGACAAAATTAACTAGGCATGCAATGCAATCCTCATTTTGACTGCTGCATGTGGCATGCTCATAAACTTGGACCGTTTTGGATTGACAAAATATCTTCTTTGTTGCATTATGAGTTTTATGTGTTGTCGCTGTCTATTGTAGAATGACGGAGAACGGAGCCTGAACAAGAAAGAACGTATTGTGGAGAAGCGGCCAAAGAAATCGCATGATCAATAAAATAATAAAGTGTTGGGAAGAAGAAATATAATGCGTATAATATTTTTTGAAGGGTTTTTCTGTGTTCCTGCAAGGACACATTTTTTGCAGAAGTGAGAGGTTTATTATTTTTTTCTTTTTAGGTGGCTACGAAGTACGAAACCCTTGTTTAGGAATTACACTGAAGAAAGCGTTCTCTGCCCAGAGTTTAGGAATATGCAAAGGCCCAGCAAGTTTCGATTTTGGTTTCTGTCAGTTCCTATAGCATTTTCTCTACTGAAATTTTAATTGCAAA